>JAJLWA010000005.1:0-621670 GCA_030564665.1 Entelexis apis | reverse complement strand
TCACCTGAAGGCCATTGATTGGCGATACAGTCATGCCAACTGCCGAGTTCAGTGTGCTCAGTGCATCGTTCAGAACCGAAACCGCACTGTTAACTGTCGAAATTCCAGAGCAAGGATAGTTTCCTCGGAAACGTTGCAGCAGTGACGACACCTGGTTGATGTACGAGTTCAATGCCGAAACACCTCCTTGGACAACTGTCTGGACAGCACTTGAAACGCCAGGAATCGACTGGAGAAGATTAGAGTTGTCGTTGAGACTCGTAAGCATATTTGTGAACAGACCAATGGTTTGGCTGATTCCAGAGAAGAGATCAGCAGCCTGACTGGGAGCCAAGCAGGTCAAATCCGCAAGCTGAGTAGTAGCTGAGTTCACAGAGTTTGTCAGACTGGTAGCTATGGACCCAAGTTCGGACACAACACCAAAGCCGAGGTTGTTAGCAATGGAATTCACCTGGTTCAGAACCGATTGAATTGCATTGTTAGCGTTTGACCACAAGCCGAACGCATTAGTATTCGGCGTGCAGGAAATGCCCTGGTTCGTTTGAGTAGTTACACAAGGCGTTGAACTCAGGGCACCTGTTGGTGCAGATGGGACCGGAGTCACTGTACCACTTGGTGCGTTCTCACCTGTCAGCGAAGGTATGGTTGCTGAAATATCTGGGATAGAAGCCGAAATTGACGCACCAATTGAAGGCACTCCCAGGCTATTAGAAAGGGAGATTCCAGCAGAGAGCGGAATACTTGCCGTGGGGATGGCTCCACCTTCACCCGTCAGCGATGGTATGCTAGCCGAGACACTTGGAATGCCGGTAGGAGCCAACGCGGTTACCGAGGGTTCACCCAAGCTATTAGAAAGAGACAGTCCACCGGAAAGCGAAAGCCCTCCAGAGAGGCTGGTGTCAGTGGAGATCAAATTAGTAGCTGTAACTGCGCAAAGACCGGTCACTATTGATGTTGGGTTACGGCAGTTTGTCACCTGTAGACCGGTAACTGGAGACACATTCATGCCAATGGCCGAGTTCAGTGTTCCCAATGCACTATTCAAGATCGAAATCGCACTATTGACCGTTGAGATTCCAGAGCATGGATAGTTTCCTGGGAAACGTTGCAACAGTGACGATACCTGGTTGACGTACGCGTTTACAGCCGATACACCTCGTTGAATGATTGTCTGAATGGCACTTGAAGCTCCTGGTATCGATTTAAGAAGACCTGAGTTCTTTGAAAGACTCGTGAGCATGTTTGTGAACTGACCAATGGTTTGGCTCACTCCAGAGAAAAGGTCTGCGGCCTGACTGGGAGCCAAACAGGTCAAATTCGCCAGTTGAGTGCGAGCAGAATTGATGGAATTTACCAGACTGGTGGCTATAGACCCAAGTTGCGCCACCACACCGAAACCAAGGCTATTAGCAATAGAATTTACCCGATTAAGAACGGATTGAATTGCGTTGTTAGCGTTTGACCACAAGCCGAAAGCATTATTATTAGGGGTACACGAAATGCCTTGGTTGGTTTGAGTAGTTACACAAGGTGTTGAACTCAGGGCACCTGTTGGTGCGGATGGGACAGGAGTCACTGTACCACTTGGTGCGTTCTCACCTGTCAGCGATGGTATGGTTGCTGAAATATCTGGGATCGAAGCCGAAATTGACGCACCAATTGAGGGCACTCCCAAGCTATTAGAAAGGGAAATCCCATTGGAAGGGCTACTCTCAGATGGAATGAAATTAGTGGCGGTAACTGCGCAAAGGCCTGTTACCACTGATGTTGGGTTGCGACAGTTCGTCACCTGAAGTCCAGTAACTGGAGACACATTCATGCCAGCCGCGGAATTCACTGTGCTCAATGCATTATTCAAGAGTGAAATAGCACTGTTGACCGTCGAAATTCCAGAACAAGGATAGTTTCCTGGGAAACGTTGTAACAGTGACGATACCTGATTGATGTACGAGTTCAAGGCCGAAACACCTCCTTGGATAACAGTCTGGACAGCACTTGAAACGCCAGGAATCGACTGGAGAAGACTAGAGTTGTCGTTGAGACTCGTAAGCATATTTGTGAACAGACCAATGGTTTGGCTGACCCCAGAGAAGAGATCAGCAGCCTGACTGGGAGCCAAGCAGGTCAAATCCGCAAGCTGAGTAGTAGCTGAGTTCACAGAGTTTGTCAGAGTAGTGGCTGTAGATGCAAGTTGCGTAACCACCCCGAAGCCAAGGTTGTTCGCTATGGAATTCACCTGGTTTAGAACAGACTGAATCGCGTTGTTCGCGCGAGACCATGATCCGAAAGCATTATTATCAGGAGTACAAGAAACACCCTGGTTTGTTATCGTACTTACACAGGCGGTAGAAGCCTGAGCTGCAGCGGGAGGAAGCCCGCTGAAAACAAAAGCCGTAGCAAGTACACGTAAAATGTGCATACGACGATTGCTAGAACACAGGAAGAATAATGTGAACATATGTACATATATATATGTATATATTAGCGACAGTTACATGCATGAGGCCAATTTGGTATTCTGCAGCCCGAAAGTTCGTAATGCCACACTTGATCTGCATGAAGCTGCATAATGTGTCTGTACGTCTCGTTTGCATATGCATGATCACGCATCTTTTTAGCAGCTGACTTATAGTAGTGATCGGAAAAAAGTATCAACCACATGGGGTGATAACGGCATATGCAATCATCAGCTTCACGACAGAAGGCAACGCAACTACGATCAAATGAAGTCAACTAAAGGCATAATAGTTGTGAATTACGATTCTTTTTTCTATGTATCGTTTTTTTACACGGGCTCCGTTCTTTCTATTTTTTACGTATCAAACTCGAGGCATGTGCCCAACCCTATACAGGAACACCCGAAATTACAGAGACATATAATGAACAAATCGTGATATCAACCGAAATATGTCTTTTGGTGTTGCTATTGCTTCTATTCATAATTTGATAAACTGATTCTTATGTGATTTATCTAACCCGAAGTAGAATGTCGCGCGCTTTTTGCTTTCTCAGTAAAGTAATTGTTGGGTTAGGTTATGTTTCTAAATTGGATCAAATCAGACATATATTGCGACAAGTCGGGACAGTAATTGTATCATCAAATTATACGAGGATTATAATAAAAATATTGTTATAATTCTGTCAGTGAAATCTTGTGAGTTTACTTAACAGTTACATGCATTTTTTTATTTTCTTACTTAGCCGAGGCGGCACGTATTGAGGCGAGCAACACACGTTGTTCGGTTAAATGCGTTGGATGATTTTCTGCAGATCTTCACTCCTCGCTAGTTTCAGACCGGAGAATCGTTCTAGTAGTACGTTTACTACTTTGACGAAGCACCAGATCAGTGTTTGAGACTTCAGTGAAGTGCTCATATTTCTCCGCAGACTCTGGTATGGGAATGCGGTAGCAGTAGATATCTCTGGAATGAATATATCCTCAGTTTGCTAGATCTGGTTCAGATGCAGAGCGTGCACACACATGCGTGTGCATACTTGCATATGTGCATTGATAGGGTACGGGTTATATGCTCTGTTGGGCTGCCGAGTCGAATCGAGACTACATTGCTGAGGCGATGCCGCATAGTACCGTTTACTAGTCCGATAAGCGGGTGATGGCTTTACTTGGGATCCTTGATGAGCATTTGCATATGTGTCAGATCCCTGGTGGCCATCGAAAGTTGTAAGAATACAGAGCTCCGACTAAATAATTCCTTGTATCTACTGGTGTAAATTTCATACTGTGTTAAGGAAACCAGGTTATAATCAATTTCTGCCGCAATAAAAAGTTGTACGTCCATATGCTTATGCAAGAATGTAGACAAGAAAGGTGGAGAAAGAAAGGTATAAGTTCGGAGTTTTTGTTACTTAGGTTGTTTTTTTCGCTATGTTGTGTAGTTTTCTTTTGTTCTATCATAAAATATTCTAGCTTTTTACTTGAGAATTTATATAGTGAAACGGTCTTCAATGATTGTCCAATAGATCTACTCACCGTACGATTAAGGGGTCATAAATATCATGTCTTGTATGATGTGATCTTTCTTATTGCAATTATCAATATAATATAAAAAAAGACATTGATTGGGGCATTATGGCTTTTCCTTTATCGTATTGTTCAAATGGTTGACATCGTTTATCACTGTATCTTTTCGAGTTCTGAATATGGTAATCACATCCCTACATGTACGGCCCTAACATATGTTGCCCTACCCTGGTGACACCCCGAGCTTTCGGTGTTGCGGCCCATCGGCCCGTGTGGTGAAGGTAACTTGGTTTTTTTGGGGGGGGGTCGCGTCGTTAATCATTCCCAGCCCCGCCCGATGCGCTTGTGCGTTTCGTTTCGATGGGAATCGGTAATACTGGTATGCAGGTTTTGACGCCCGTAAGTCAAAAAAATGTTCAATGAGGTTTTGTGTGTAACCATATCGGTCTCAAACTGTCACATTAAACTCTACCGACCCTTGTAATCCTTTTTTCGTCTCGAAGGCTGATTCGGGCTATTGTTGAAAAATATAGTTTGGCATGTAGTACTAGTATAGATCTTAACTGATTCAAATGTTCTGTTCTATCTTACACAGCCATATATCTGCTGATATAACCAAATGACTTTTTTGATTTAGGTGTCGTTAATATTGGGGCGGGATACGATGCTGCGAGACGGATACCAATCGTTGCTAAAGGGTGTGTGACGCGAAATTTTAGCACTCCCTTTCCTGGCGTCAACGCTTTGGTGTTCATTGTCAGTTACCTATGATACTCTTGAAGTTGATTGTGACATTTGACGATGTAGAAATTTGGCGGTTGTCATGTCTCGGAGTCATCTGTGCGACAAAAGTGATCTTTAATAGGGTAAGGTTGTGCCCTTACCTGTGATGAGTCCCGTGCACTGTTACATATACGTGCAGGAACTTAGGTTTTTTTTGGTGTCAATTTCTGCATTGGATAAGGTGATGATGCCGCACCAGATCATGCATGAAATACAGGAGTTGACCATTTGATCGTGGAGAAATAACTTAGTTGGCACCAAATGGCTTGATGCCACTATGCCATACTTTAGTTATACAGAATATCACATATGTTGTAGTGCACATATGTCTAGTGTGGTACAGCAGGTATAAATGGTTTTCAGAAGCTAGGTAAATCCAGGTTAGGATTGTATGTCACCCTTGCCCGTGTGTACTGCCCTGTGCATTATGCATGCATTTGCATGCGCGTGTCTACCTTTGTTGGTGTAAGCTTGAAAAGTTACCTACGCGCACAAATCTTTGGCCAATAGGACTCTAGTTCCTTAAGGCTTGCAATATCTCTCGGGCTTTAAGTGTGTATGTCCACATTCAGCTCTCAGAGCTTAGTTACCGGGAATTCCAAGCAAACGAGATCCTTCGATCCTGATTGTGAAGCTTAACGGCTACAATCTGGTGCATTGTAACTCTCGTATTTCTTTTTTTTTGCTGTCGTTCTCTGTAGGTCAGAGAGGCTGGAATGGAATGAACTCGATGTAATTCTCCTCTCTCCATCTCAGTGACTTTCGGCTTTTGATTCACGTGATAGTTCTACTACGTTTTCGAAGACAGTATGTAGTATCGGTAGTCGATTTCGTATCTAACTGTTTGAGCCGTAGTGGGGACGTTGGCGGCTTTACCCTATTGGGCTCCTGATATAATGATATAACAGCTCGCCTGAGCAACGAGGGTGATGTATCTATCTTTCCGCTGTAGTTTAGTGATGTAATGGCTTGAGCCTACTATCAAGTTTTCCAGATGTTCCCTTCAACCCTTACCGACCAGTTCATATTGAATGGCGCTGTGTGAACCCCTATAGATATGGAATATATTTTCAGACATGGAAATCGTGGTATTAATGAATCGTTCTTGTTGTATGTCCTCAACTCTTTATCGTTTAATGCTGCAGTCTTTCTAGATTTTGTGAGCCCAGTGCTATAATCAGTTAGTCCACTGAGGTAGTATTTTCTTTAAGCTTTATTATGGGGCATTCCGTGCTGTAAGTGCTTGCGATTATGATAGTCACAGTAGCTGTAAGAGACCTTACGGTCCATGAGGTGGTTTCCAGATACAGATCACCCATTTGAAACCTTATACCTATTATAAAAATAAAAATAAAAAAAGTAAATAGCTGATTTTTGGTGGTCATAAGCACCGTTAATAACGTCTTTAATGCTGTTACATCTCCACAAAGTATAAACGCCGGTTAGATTCTTTCGGGCTATGTTACTTTTTATTTGGCATGTAAGAAATACATGCCTGTTTCGCGTTATGCTTTGTCGACTTCGGTTTTGTTTAGTGAGGTGACTGTAACTGTTGAGTGAGTTTTTGGAGTGCTCAATCGACTCTGTGAAGAAATAGGTCGTAATCGATAAAGCCATAACCCATATCCAAAAAAAAAAATAAATAAATAAATAAAAACAAATAATAAATAAGAAGAAACTCCTGGCAGTCAAAGCATGTGGACTTGACAGATTTGGGTTATATATGTACATGGTAATCATTTATGCGTCTCGGAATGTAAGTTTGCGTGGTGGAGTGCTTCAGGCATAGGGCTTCAAGTGTGGTTCCTTCTTGTTGAGTTGGGTGTCTTAGTTGTTTACCTATCACTCAACTATGTTAAACTAAAGTTTGCTGTTATTGAGGATAAATGAAAAGAACAGATTTATATGCAGAGCCTTTTGAGCTTGCCAAGTTCTTAATGGTTTATTCAACCGCAATTCGTGTATATGTTAGCAAAATAATGTGCGTAAGCGAACAAAAAGGAATGAAATAAGTACAATCTATTCCAGAGAACAAATAGACCACGTAAAGCAACAACAAAGACATGAATAAGATATTTAGTATTACAGGAAACGGAAAATAGGTCTTTTGCATAACGACTCACACAAACTTGATATCAACAACGAAGTAGGCAAAGATATTACATAAGGACCGATTGATTAAAGAGGGATATTATATAGAAACTCCCAACATTGGGTTCACAGATCAAGCCTCTGTGGCCAAGCGGTAAGGCGCAGCACTAGTAATGCTGAGATCGTCGGTTCGATTCCGGCCGGAGGCAGAGTTACTCACTTTGGTAGATAAGTTTTTTTGGTGGAACAACTTTTTATATCTCTGTATACCAGAATGAAAAAGATTAACCAAGGGAGAAAAGACATGTTTCAAGCACAATGGCCAGTAAGCGCACAGCCGCTCGAACAAAGAATATCTATAGTACGACAGCACAGACCTACGTGATTACCCCATTGGCCAACCCTCGTCTCGGCTCCAAGCAATGGAATGTGGGCGACGGGAGTTAATGGTCGCGGCCTGGGGCTATCACGTGCGGTCGGATCAATCCCGATGGATATGTAAGAAACAAAAATGCATAATAAACTGGACAGAGACTGGGAAATCAGATTGTTTACACCAAAGCTCAATGAGTACAATTATACCCCAGGAGAAGCTCGAAGCTCTAAGAGAAAAAGGACGCGTGCTTGTGACACTAAAGCAACGGCTCGTGTACGACGTGACAGATTTCTTGGACGACCATCCCGGTGGTGGAGACCTGATTACGGACTTACAGGATCAAGATGTTACGCTGGTGATGGATGATCCCGAGTTACACCAACATAGTGAGTCTGCATATGTGGTGATGCAGGAGTACCTGATTGGACAGCTAGCTCCAGTGGAGAAAGATCCAACCGGTTCTCATTTAAGCGAAGACGCGGATGTGGCTGCGGGTCATCTTCGACTTAGTGATGCACACGAAAAAATGCTTTATGATGCGTTGCACGAAGTCACGGATGCCGACAAGGACTACGAGCAAAACCAGTTCCTTGACCTGAACCGGCCACTACTATGGCAGGTAATGTCTTCGCGGTGGACTCGCGCATTCTACATTGAGCAGGTACACAAGCCTCGGCATTATAAGCACGGCTCGGCGCCCATATTTGGCAATTTCCTGGAGCCTTTGAGCTTGACTCCATGGTGGGTTATTCCGCTATTATGGATCCCGGTGAACCTGTATGTTCAATACACGGCTATGAAAGGGCTGAACGTGATAGCATTCGTGTCATTCTACTCGTTTGGACTGTTTCTGTGGACACTCGTGGAGTACATTCTACACCGCTGTTTGTTCCACCTTGATGATCACTTGCCGGATAACCAAGTAGCTATTACTTTACACTTCCTCATCCATGGTGTACACCACTACTTGCCGATGGATCGGATGCGCCTCGTCATGCCCCCCGCAATGTTCTTTGTGATTGCCACGCCACTCTACTATCTCTGTCACTTTGTATTCCGTCACTGGTACGCATCTCAAGCGATTTTTGCCGGTTCGCACATGGGATACGTGATTTACGACTGTACGCACTACTTTTTGCATCACAAGCAGCTACCAAAGCTGATGAAGGATACTAAGGTTTGGCATCTTGACCATCATTATAAAGATTACCAGCGAGGCTTTGGTGTTACGTCGCGACTCTGGGACATTGTATTCGGAACGACATTCGTGGATACTTCGCGACTATAAGGTTGCAAAAATTCATTGATCCATAAAAGCAGATCAATATATTTAGCCTACGAGGTGCCGGATCGGATCGAAGCTTCTAAGTATCACGAAACGATATGGCTCATTCATGTCAGTGATACATCGTCGTAGAACAATGAATATATCCTGATCACATCTCAGCATTAATTTCAACAAATAACTAGTTTTATAACTTCTTATCTTAAATTATACTATTCTTGATAATGATAGCAGATGACATCAAACAAAAACTAACCAAACATGACACAGCGTCACCTGCGGTTTATTACTGTGAGAGGGATCTCTCCTTCGCTGCTCACTTAAAAAAAAAGAAGAGTCAGGCTCATTATCTCCACATGTGTAGCTTATTTTCACACGGCCAGAGAAATGCGACTAGTTAATTACTAGCTCTTAAGACTCCACGTATATCAGAGACGCACGAATCCAGAATAAAAATACAAACAATGCCATTACAGATGCAAATACAGATCCACTAACGATGTGGAATATCACCTGGTGGCATTTGTATCTACTACGCTTGTACCACAAGCTTTTGCAATTCAACTGCTCTTAGTTTTCATTACTGGAATCAGAGGTAACATAGTTAACTTCGGAATCATTTTCGGCCTCATTCGCAGAAGAATCATCGCTAGCAGAACCAGTGTCACTCTCGCTTCCTGTAAAACCAGCTCTAGAAGAATCTGTACTAAATTCTGACCCAGGATCACTAACTTCAGTATCACTAACTTCAGAATCACTAACTTCAGAATCACTAACTTTAGCGTCACCAGTCTCACTATTTGTAGTGACACCAAGGTCGTTTGAACGGTTTTTTGGTTCGTTTTCATCAGACTCGTTATCGTCGCCAACGGCTATATCACCACCACTAGGATTATTGGCACCAGTTTCATCAATATGATCATCATACTCACGCAAACCCCGGGAGAACAACCGGTTTAAACGCTTTTTTGCAGGACCCTTGATTCCTAAATTTTGCCATGTCACAAGTCTTCGTTTCCGGAACACAGCAGGCACACGGGTTATATACTTGTTGACAGTGTCCACAACAGCTTGGCTCAGGGCACCACCGAGCTCGGGCTCTGGCTCAAGAACCGCCTCGATATCTAGGGCTTTATCATTATGGATGCGGCGGTAAACAATGCGGCGCAGAACCTCCTCACATGCACGCAGTAAAACCTGCGGTGCGTCCGCGTCAGGGTCTGGAGGAAGAGGGAATGATTGTAATGCACGATCCTTTACTTTTCGGATTTTTCCCGGGTCTATAACTCCAGGTACGCTTGTGGGGAAGTCATCCATAATTTGCGGCGGTATGGGAGCATTCTTTAAGGGCCAGGCTGTCCATGAGAGGTGCGGAATATGGCCTTTAGTGAGTCTGCTGATCAAATATGAGCTGTAGAGGTGTGCAGATAAGTTCAAATGCTGCTGTAAATCGAGCATTCGCAATAGCCGGTGATATTCGCCATAGTCTTCATAGGAGAGCGGAGGTAGTGCATTGGGGTCGCTAGGGGTACGATCTTCATTATCACCACTCATACTGACAAGCTATGAATCAATAGGCTAACCTCCCCGCACTTCCGGACTCAAATGGTTCCTGGTTTGGCCTCCGAAATGTTACCAGTAATGGGGTTAATATGTGTGGTAAGCGAATGGTAAAACCACCAAGTAATAATAATAATAATAATAATAATACTAATACTGATACTGATAGAGCGATAAATAGCGAAACAGATAGTAATAATAGTAATAATAATGATAACAATAATATTACCACTGGCGTTATCATACAAATACAAGAACCAAAAAATCCAGCATTCAAACCCTCAAGATGCGTAGCTGTGTAGAGAGGTGAGATGAATCACTTTTGACTATACTGTAGATTAAATTATACCAGCAAAAACTGAAGTCCAATAGGCCAGATCACAGAATATATAATGCAAAGGGGATTCAGCTGCTACTCAGCCACTGTAGTACCAGAATTGGACCAGAACAGCGATGTCAAGCAGCAAGGATCCAGCGGCACCCAGGATCCAGCTGGCATTGATCATCATAGCATGCCTTGATGAGTCTGCAGCGAAAATGGAAACACAGTATGTGATATTTCCAAGTAATGTAAAAATGAAAAATAGCACTGCCACTCCGTCTGTAGACTTGCGCTCATAATTCAGCTTCAGCTGAGGAACACGCGACGCCAAATACAGCAGAGCACAAATCCAGCCAAATACCTGGCCCATTATGCTTACTGGTTGTATGCCCGGTTGGGAATCAGGAGTGTGATCCTGGACGAAGTACCCGATAACGCCACATAAAAACACTACAAACACAATGAGTGTGTTCTTGACGAGCTGAGAATGCGGCTGGTTTTTGACGTAGTGCTCGACAGTATAATCAACAGCATTGCTGTTAGCCAATAGAGGCTCATTTTCAGATTGCTCTATATCTCGCTCAACGTGCTTTGTGCCGTACGACAAACACTGCCACAACAGAACTAGATCAGCTAGCGTGTAGTATGCGGCTAGAACAATCATCGTTGGTAGTACATGCTGGAGAAGGGCGCCTACGACGTTGAACAGGTCGCCAAGCAGCCAGATGACAACAAAAGAGAGACTGAGGCCCTCGGCAGACTTACGGTGCCAGTTCTCATAGAGCTGAGGTGTGAACACAATGATCCAACACGCCAGCGACACTGATCCAGCTACGCCAGATACAACGAGCCGGTCCAATGGCATTAAATGTGATTGTTACGGCTGTTGGCAGTGAAAGAAAGTCCAAAGTCCAACCACTACGCGGTATGGTTAGTCGGTAGTCTACCTACGGATCAGCTCTCCGCGATACAGCTTATAGGCATTAACTATCTATGTATACAACCGACATTAGTCTCAAGTACTCATTCCTGTACGTTAATAGACCCAATACCCTCTTATTTAGCCACAAATATGCCATGCGCACACACACACGCACACACGCACGCGCACTTATTTATCCCAGGGATTTAACACCACATCACACACCACCTCTTAATTAATTCCGCCCAAAGTTAGTAAACCTTTCCACACACTAAAATGCCTGTGATCGAAGAAATCGACGATGACGATATCGATAACAAGCACATCAGTCTGGAGGAATTTGACAGTCACAACCCGTTTTCGCGAGACACTCCTGTTGACTCGTCTGCAGTAAGGCTGCGACCCACTGAAACGCCGCCGCGACAGACGTCTCTCTCGCTCGGGCCAGAAGCAGCCGACGGGAATCCTGCATTCCAGCCAACGTCGCAACTCCCGCGCCGTGAGGGAAGCGAACTACCTGCGTACATGAAGGAATGGAAGGTCATTTACCCCCTATACTTCGACAGATCACGCAGCACAAAAGAGGGCCGCCGCGTGTCACGCAGCATGGCTGTGGACAACCCACTGGTTACGATGATCGCCGATGCGTGTCGAGCGCTGAACATAGAGCCTGCTGTTGAGCTCACAAAGCGTCACCCGAAAGACTGGGCAAACCCCGGCCGTGTGCGCGTGAGCCTTCCGGCAGGCCAAACAAAACGGGATATTTATGCGCGCATCTGCCAGCATATGCGCGCGAATCCGGCGTCGTCCCAAACCGCTCGTGAGCACATGTATAGATCTATTACGCAGTTCGATTCGCTGAACCCACTGGCGGTCCCGCGGAATATGAAGATCCACAAGATCCTACCGGGGGTCTCGCCGGCACTTAGTGCGCAAAATATCATTGACGAGTCAATGAAGACAGACGGCAACCAAATGGCAAAGATGATGGGTATGGGATAGTGACTGCGAGGTGAACTAGGATCTGCTTCTTCGTTATTAAATGCTTCCTCTGCTGATCATTAACAATCACTGTATTGTACTGTACTGCCAAGTAACTCTCCAATCGGCCCAGAAGACAAAGGTTCTGGAATAGAAGCCGTCTTATTTTACAGGCTATGATGATATTGCAACAAAACGGACACATTGCAAAGTAAACAGTAGTAAACTACATATTGAAAGTAACAAATTTAAACAAGGCAAGAACAAAACAAGACCAAAATAAAACAAGAACGAGAACAAGAACAAGAACAAGAACAAAACACATTTGTTTATGGGTATGCTAGAAGTAAGTTACGTCTATCAACTACTTCTATTTCATGTTTAGCTTCGTTAGTAGTAATAAGTTCACTACATTAAATTTAGCACAATTAGTACAACCAACTCGATTGATCCTATTAAATTTAATACTTTTAGACCGCTTAGGTTAACCTTGAAATCTCACATCTTCTTAATCGCTTCCTCTTTCAAAGTCAGTCACTCACCACCATGGTGGGAAGATTTACATAATTATTTTTTTTTGGGCAGCCGATCCGATCCTACTGCGATGGGCATCAACGGCCTGTCACCCAATGCAGGCACCGCGCGCATTAAGAAGCGCATTCGTGATCTAGAACGCTTACTTCGAAAGCCTGGACTAGCTGCCACAAAAAAAACCGAGGCAGAACGCGCAGTAGCTTCATTCAAACGCGAACTCGACGTCTCGAAACGACGCAATGTCGAGATCAAAAACTCCCGTAAGTATCATATGGTCAAGTTTGTAGAGAAGAAAAAGGCCATTCGTGCGCTCAAGAAGCCCGACGCAGGCGATGAGCAGCTTGCAGCATATTACTACATCACCCATTACCCGCGAGACCGGAAATACCAGGCATTGTACGCGACCGAGAAGGCAACACCCGAGTCGCACAAGTTCTTGGCCGAGGTACTTCAACAAATGGAGAGTGGCGAGTTGCCCAAGGGCGATGAGGCCATTAAAGACATTATAGCAAACAGCACTGTGTAATTTTATACTAGTACTTGCTCCACAATCTTAGTTGCCAGCAGCACAAGTGTGGTTCTAAATCACTGTTATGACTGTATTAAAATAGCCAAAGAAAATAAGCTGTGTACCAAGGTAGAAGTACTTCTGATCCTACTACACCAGCCATTAAATGCAACCCGAACCAAATATCAGCAAACCAAATATAAACAAATCTTTGCTAGAAATATCTTAGCAGCAAATACAGATCAAGAACAATTTACTCGCTATCATCGTCATCAACCATCCGTCGAGGTTTAGCCGATTCGCTGGACCTGGTATCTCCAGAGGGCTCATCAGAATCCTCATCAACATTCTTATTAGCATCCTCATCATTCTCCTGTGCCTTTATTCGCTGAAGACGGTCACCTTGGGCCTCAAGCTCGTCTTCATCCATATCAACAACACTTGCATTCGAGCTATACGCCTCAGGCTCTTCTTCTTCTCCGTCCCCGTCGTCTTCGTCGACGTCCTCCTCAACCTGGTCCTGGCCTATGGGCTCACTACGGTCCGTATAGCTCACAATATCGTCGCGCTGAGCCGCAAGCTTACGTCGCGCTTTCTCCTTCAAAGCCTCAGCCTTCTCGATTTCCCGCTGGACCTTATCCGGATCTTCTGTAGTCTCCACACTGCCAACACGCACATTTCCACTCTGTTGTCGCCTCGCCATGGCCTTTGCCAATAACGTATGTGTGGCACTACTTGTCGAAGTCGGCAGAAACGTCATTGTTTCGTCCACAACCTTACGAGTAGCAAGAACTCCAGACTCCTCGTCCTGAGTGCATACAAAGGCCGGATCACCTTGTTTATGAGACTTGATTTCAAAATGTTCACTCCCGAGTTGAAGCGTGCGGCTTCCGTCGGACCACTGCACAATGCGCGAGTTCGAAACCCGTGTCACTTTCTGCGCATTCTGGTCACCAGCATATCGCCACCGTAGCGCATTTGCCTCGAGACCAACATCCTCGTCGTTTTTGTGAACTTCACGGAACCGTGAAGCCTCAAAAGGCTGTGTATCGCACCGCAAAAATGCTGGCACTCGTGCAATGTATGCTTTCTCGATGCGATGGCTCGGCGCGTAGCGCTTTAACGTAGCTGGCCTATGAACAGGCTCACGATAATCGTCCAAACGCTCATCCTCGGAGCTCTGGCTCTGGCGCTCGTCTGGTTCTGCGCCAAACAGCTCTCTTTCCGAGTCCGACGACATGCCTTGTAGCCTCCTGCTAATGTAAGCCTGCCATTTATGGGTCTTATTTATTTATTTGGCAGGATGTTTAACAACGCGGAGACTTGACAGCTCTAATTATGGACACAGACCACTATATGTTAAAACAGATCTGTATAAAATTTAAATAAATGTCGGCAAATGATTTTTTTTTTAAATGGCCGTCAAGGGTCTTCATGAGGGGCTTCCCACTGCTTTTTGTCAACTGCATTATGTAGGATTTTGTGATTGCGGCTTCTTCAAAACAAAACTAGTATTAAATGAATAAAAAAGGGACAGTCATAGTTGGTACGATGAACTATAATTCTAGTGTCTCTGGTACAAGCAAAGCTACTGTACATCTAGTTGAAGTTAAATCTATTAAACCAATATAGTATACTAGAATATATAAATCCAAAATGCAACATCACCAGCTGCGGCCAAACCCAGGTGAATACAAGACTTCCCGTCCGATCAGTCCTATTTAAACACCTGAGGGCCTTACCAAGTATTGTAGTGGGAGACCATACGAGAACAGAAGGTGCTGCAGTTAATTTTATTTTTGGATATTTTTTTATCCATCAAATTCTTTTATAGTATTGGCGCCCACTTGCTAACTTCCACCAGAAATTCCCTATTCTCTCGTGGCTTATCGGTCTAGTTTATTTTTCCAAAATCTCATTGCTTGTCGGCGAATGTTCCGCATCACACATAATACACACAATAAGGCTACAAACGCCATGAATCAACACAGATGCTGCGTCATCAGAGAGCCCGGTTAGCCGTACAAAGGGGCTAAGAGTAACATGTAACGATCAGCTGAAAAGAACTAGCTATCATAGGCTAAACCGGCTAACTCGGACTCGTGGACTGCGAAAATGCGAGGTGCGCGTGTGCTGCTGCAACGCGTGAAGCGGATCGAGGAAAACTTCAGTAAAATAGATCGCTCCATCGACCGCGCTCTGACGGATTCCTATCTTGCTGAGGATCGCTCTAACTTTGATGCTCCGGCCACCCCTGAAACTTTCGAGGGCAAAGTTGCTGCAACGCCAGAGCTTGCCGATGTGTACCTGAGCGTGAACACGCGGCTCGGCAAGGGTGAGATTCTAATTAAGCCCGTGGAGGGTAACCCGACTGGCCTTACGGGTCTTTTTGAGCACCCGAACCCGAACGAGACGCTTTTGAAGGTCTACGAGCACACGTTAGCGTTCATCCAGGACAAATTCCCGCCCACAAGTGTTTACCGCACAGCAGTTGAGAACCTTATAG
This sequence comes from Entelexis apis, assembly GCA_030564665.1. Classification (NCBI taxonomy): domain Eukaryota; kingdom Fungi; phylum Ascomycota; class Dipodascomycetes; order Dipodascales; family Trichomonascaceae; genus Entelexis; species Entelexis apis. The sequence goes on along the minus strand of JAJLWA010000005.1, from coordinate 605,820 downwards.
AGGCTCGACGTGATATTGTTCGTGCCGGCGGCTCGCGAGAGGAGATCGAGAGCAAGGTTGGATCGGGTCTGGTTGAGGAGATTCTTGTGCAAGCAGCGGATGAATTCCGCTTGGCCGAGCAGCTGGCCAGCCACAAGGTATGGGAGGATCTTGAGGAGCAGCCGCTGCCGGATCAGTGGGTTGCACATGCGGTAAAGTCTCACGAGCCGCACGATTAACTTAAACCCAACTGAAAAGTAAAGTATAAACGGTATCTTGAAAATGATATCTATTAGTAGACTCATTTTGTTTGGTTATGAAGTAGTCTTGTGAGAGGCGTGAGTAGCTGTCTTTCAATTATGCACAGTTATACAAACAACTTAATCCTAATCGATCTCTTTCAAATTGGGTTTCTTAATATATTCCAACTTTTACGCCGTAGTTTTTGTTATTTTTGTTGTTGTTGGTATTACTTCAGCCCAGCTATCAAAATTATACTTCCAATTGTACTAGCGTTGTAAATCTACGAGCTGAATTGATGCCGTTGATCATATTTATTATTGAAACTGGTACTGAGGCTCTATCTTCGATGTTACAATTTGCAGTTTTAAACGGTAACACCAGTCGGGAAAACATAGAATATAAGCCGGGGAGGGGGGAGGGGGATGTTCGACATAATTAATTTAATCATACATATGTAGCGAAAAAAAAAAACAACAAATAAAATAAAAGAACGAAACACAATGGTTTCAAAGTTAGTTAGTTACTAGTTACTGACCTCATGATACGTGACAAAATGCACAAGAACGAGCATTCATTCAACAACAGCCGCCGCTACTTGACTGCTCATTGTTCACCTTAATCGTGCTCTTGTTTGCCGCATTGGTGTCAATGCCCATGTTGTCGCGGATATTCCGGGCTAGCATCAAAAACGCCTTGTCAACTCCCTCAGCAGTCTTGGCACTTACCTCGACAAAAGGTATGCCAAGCTCAGCGGCAAGCGCCTGGCCTTGCTCGGTGGATACAACACGGTTTTGCTCAATGTCCTTCTTGTTGCCCACCAAAATAATCTCTACATTATCTCTCGCATGCTCCTTAATGTTGTTGTGCCACTCGCGAATGTCCACAAATGACTTCTCGTCGGTAACATCATAGACAAGGAGGAATCCCATGGCACTACGATAATACGCAGTTGTGATTGTCTTGAATCGCTCCTGACCGGCAGTGTCCCAGACCTGGAATTTCGCCCGCTTGCTGTCCAGATCAACCGTACGGATCTTGAAGTCGATTCCGATGGTAGCAATCCAGCTTGGCGTGAACTCGTCCTGGCAGAAGCGAAGAAGGATGCACGACTTCCCTACCGCGGAGTTGCCAATCAGCAACACCTTGATAAGGTAGTCGTACATCTTGGGGTTGGAAGCACTTGTACTGGACGGCGGAATTTTCGAATCTCTGGTCGAGCGGCCGATACCTCGAATGGTTATTCGCGCTGGTTTAAGCGCAGGGTGATGTGCCGCCTCTCGCGTACGTAACCGCTGACCAGCGCAACCACTGATCAAACGACACAATATCTCCTTCTCCGACGAGCGGTGAGCCGGTCCTCCCTCCAGCAGCGGTGAGCCCGTACCCTCTTTCCTCCCCTTGCCCCCGCCATTGCATCCTCGGGTCTAAACAGCTAAAGTTTTGAACACTCGTAGACGGTAGAAGTGACTACATTAACCACAGCAATATAAAGATGAACCATGTGGTTTTACTTTCTGCTAAGCAGTAATTGAGAAAACCTGTGAGTGTGGATTGGCTCACCTGGATCGGCCTACTTACCTGTATGGGCAGGGTTTGGCATGTTTTGTGCGCCGGCATATTTATGCACAGACTTACCGCCACCTGGTACCTACAACACGGAAAAAAAAAGCAGTCTAAGTACCAATCCCGCCCGGTCTCCGGTTAGCTTTAGAGCTCTGTTACATGAGACACTTCTACGTACTTAATGACGAGTTATTACGATGAAAGGAGGTTAAATTGAGTCCGACTATTCAACTCATTTCCAACCTGAGCTGAATAAAAAAAAAGCTTTGATTTTCAAACAATGCGCGGCTGCCTACAAAGAAAAAAAAAAACTATCAATCAGTTCAAGGCGCACTGCTGCTGCCTCTTGATCTACTTGGTTTATACCATCGTGAAGAAATAAGGCACAGAATTGATACGAACTTATATGAATTTATAATAAGGCAGCATAACAAATCATAATAAAGTTCTAGCACTACTGCTACGCCTTATAAGAACCACAAGTATCAAAATACATTGTCAAAGAACCTTATCAAAGGACCTTCTCGTTCGTACTTATACTCTGTACTCTACATAACAGCCACAATGACCCAGTTCTTACATTGATTTTTCATATAGAAGAGCGAATCAAACCACAGTCTACAAAGTCGATTAGCGTTTCATTGTTACTATATGTTCACACTTCCCTGATCAATAAGCAGTTTTCATCTCATATGATTCATTGAAATGTCGCTCTGAGATTAGCATCCTTAACAAAAAAACAAAATTTAATTACACGTATATGTATAAAAGCTAGTGATTTTGTTGATACGTTTTCGCCATGAGCACACGTTCCTGCCTCTATTATAGCCGCTTTTTTCCATGTTTACCCATATCATAGACATACAAGTTATAACTCTGTTGTCCATATCGTGTACAGTCAGCTTCTGTGAATTTTTCAAGATGCCGACGATTTCGGTCGACCGTGAGGACCTGTTCGAGGCTTTGGGCCAGTCGTACACAGAGCACGAACTCGACGAGCTTTGTTTCACCTACGGCATTGAGCTGGATGAGTGGCTTGAGGCCGGCGAGGGCGGTGAGGAGCGTGCAACCGTCAAAATCGAGATTCCTGCCAACCGATATGATATGCTCTGCTTTGAGGGCCTCGTCCGCGCCTTGGCTGTCTACTTGGGTAAACGTGAAGCTCCTAAATATACCGTGGTTAAACCCTCTAAGCCTATGCGTCTCACAATCGAGCCGGAGATCGCCCAAGTGCGTCCCTACGCTGCTGCTGCTGTTTTGCGCGGTGTGACCTTCACGCCGCGCCGCTATAAGAGCTTCATTGCTTTACAAGACAAGCTGCACACAAATCTGTGTCGTAACCGCTCGCTGGTGGCTATTGGAACCCACGATCTAAGCAAGGTCCAGGGCAACGTACGTTACCGTGGTGTGAAACCCGAGCTTGTGAAGTTCCGTCCTTTGAACCAGAACAAGGAAATGACCGGACCGGAGATTATCGACCATTACCTTAATGTTGACAAGCACTTGGCCAAGTATGTGCCCCTGGTCGCGGACAAACCTGTTTTCCCGTTGTTCGTGGACGAGTCTGATACGGTTTTGTCTCTTCCTCCGCTCATCAACTCGGACCACACCAAGATCACTCTTGAGACGCGCGACATCTTCTTCGATTTGACTGCAACTGACAAAACGAAGCTTGACATCGTGCTTAACGAGATTGTGGCCATGTTTGCTGAGTATGCGGCTGAGCCCTTCACTATCGAGGGTGTGGAAGTCGTATATGCGGATGGTCGTGAGCAAGCAGCAGTGCTGCCTACCCTTGACGTGCCGTATGCGATGGATGCGGACATCAAGTATTTGAACTCAGTCTTGGGCCTTGATCTCAGTGGTGAAGAGTTGTTGAGGCTCCTCAATAAGATGATGCTTCACGGTGAGGTGAAGGGCTCGAAGCTAGCCTTGCAAATTCCTAAAACGCGCCCTGATATTTTGCACGAGTGTGATGTTATCGAGGATGCTGGTATTGGCTACGGCTTCAATAGTCTACAGCGTGAATTTCCCGGAACAGCTGGTAGCATCGGCACGCCTCTGCTTGTGAACAAGGTTGCCGACATTCTGCGCCGCGAAGCTGCACAGGCGGGTTGGGCTGAGGTCATGCCGCTGACTCTGTGCAGTGTCGAAGAGAACTTCGGCTGGTTGCGCACTCATGACAATGGTACGGCTGTCCATCTTTCGAACCCTAAGACGATTGAGTATCAGGTTGTTCGTACAACTCTGCTACCTGGTGTGCTCAAAACGATTCGTGAGAACCGCAACCATGCTTTGCCCCTTAAGGTGTTTGAGTCGGGCGACGTAGTGTTTAAGGATCTTAGCGCCGAGCGCCGAGCCCGCAACGAGCGTCATTTTGCTGCTGTGTATGCAGGAACAACTGCTGCCTTTGAAGTTCCTCATGGACTCCTTGACCGTCTTCTGAAAATGATGCGCTACAACATGGGCAGTGCTGAAAAGGCCACTGACCGCACGTACTGGCTCGAAGAGGATGCGTCACTTGCCCACTACTTCCCAGGACGTGGAGCACGTATTGTGCTACGCAAGACGGCCAGTGATGAGCCGCGTACAGTGGGCCATCTAGGTGTACTGCATCCTGAAGTGCTTCAAAACTTCGAGATTCCGTTCGCATGCTCCGGGTTCGAGCTGGATTCGACAGTCTTTCTTTAGACCTTTTTATTCATAGCAATTAGTGCCTAAATGCCATTTAGTAAAATTGTATTGATTAAAGTGCTGCTAATGAAAACAGCATGACATACCTCTGCTATTCGCAAGTGTCTCTTTCCTACGATATAAGTATTTGAGCAATATTTAGCAGATTGCTACCAGAAATAAAGAAAACAACAACAACAACAACAACAACAACAACAACAACAAAAGCGAATGTGGGTTTGATCATCATCTATTTTATTACCTGCTACACAATTACTACCGTTTATTAAGGTGCAAGGCCAGGGGTCAATAGATGACCGTGTAACTCAACTGCCAAACCGGAAAATGATATATAACTTTTCTGTTTCAAATGACATTGAATTTGATGATGTTATTATTGTTTCATGAGCACTTTTGTGCACACTCTCATTTACTTCGTCTGAAGCCGCTTATACGCTGCCTCCCCTGCAATACCGCCAAACACAAGAACCACACCGACCCATTGCATGCGGGTCAGTTTGTGATTAAACATAATTACTGAAAGCAACATGGATATCATTTTACGAGTAACCGTTGTTGTCACTAGCGCAAGCGAGCCAAAGCGTTCAAGCGTTAGAAAAATAAAAATCTGACCTACTGCTCCACAAACACCAAATAGTACTATATCCCTGAATACAGATGGATGGTTTGCCAGAAACCAAAGTGTCTCCCTCAATTCGTTGCCACGGGCCACCAAAGCCACCAGGGCAATTAATGCTGTGAAGAAGTTGAGGACAACCATCATATGCGGCCCCGAAACTTCATCAGTTCGCCCGTATTTCTGAAACATTTGGTCCTGTGTGGTGTTATAGAGGCCATCCAAAAAGAGACTGCAACCAAGCAAAACAAACCCGAGTGTCGCACTATCAGATCCAGCATTGGCCTTTGTAGACGGCTGGTAGATGCTGAAAATGCTAACCCCCACTGTTACACAAGCTACCACCACATATTTGTACAACGGGAAACGCTTGCGATATAGCAACAGGTGGACAGCCATTACAGGCAACAATTTGCACGACTTAGCAAGAAGCATGGTGACATAGTCAACATACCGAAGAGACGCATAAGATATCGGGCTAGAAAGCGCTTGGCAAATCGCTACAATTAAGTACTGCCTCAAAACAACGCCGCGCTTTGGCACCACCGAAGACGTAGATGTTGAGCGTAGGAACCCATAGCCTGCAAAACAAGCTAGTGAAGATTGCACAGCGCTGATCGTATTTGAGGCACGAAATACCCGCAAGTCCGGGCCATACGGAGTTGTGGCAATGCGTTCTTGCAACACAGCCCAAGTCAAGAAGGACACATATATGCCACTTATATACACCAGGAGCCGCAACCAGTCATATTTATTAGCTTGCGCCTCTGGCTTCAAAGTTACTGGCTTTTCTGGCCCAGCTTGCCGTCGAATAGCTGCGCTTCTTTGGCTTACTGCCATCGTAAAATGCACAAAACAGCTTATCGACTTCGCGCGTTGTTTATGTCTTACGTGGTGGTGGTGGTGGTGGTGCGCTAAGTGTTAAATATCCAGGGTAAGGTCAGGGCCCACAAGCACCACAGGCACCTGCATACACCGTTTCCTGCATCACCGTTTATAAACTAGTGGCAGAACCAAACTAAGTTATGGTAGGAAAGTAAGGAAAGGTATAGATATAACGAACATGTGAAGTTTATATGAGAGTAGTAATAATAATGGTAGAGGCCGCTCAGTATTTGGCAGCAGTGAAGCGTGATGAACTCCTCAATGTTTCAACTGTAAGCTAGTCTTTATTAGAGAACTAGCATGAACATCTAGCCCAAAGGCATATATGAAGGCCACATTTGTTTCAATCGGCGTGGACAAATAAAGATTCCAATTTGTGATCCAGTAAAGGTTAGGCTGTTAAATGGAATCGTCCCGTATGCTGTTATTCTTCGAGTACCTTTCTGACCAAAATGTGTGCCATTAATAGGCTATGAGTATCATGGGAAGTATGTAGAAGACCAGAAAAGATAGATTTGAACGCACTTATGTCGATGGTAGGGGAAAGTTTCCAGGTTATATCAACGGCTTCTGATGAATTCTTGGAACGGGCCCAGCTTATCACACACTCTGTTTTAGAAGTCGCTAATAACTTGGTAGCAAGAAGAAGCCATAACCATAGACATGTTTCTGATTTTTTTTCACCATGCATTTCTAACTATCCCGAATAAATATACCACGATCACTGATTCATTTCAAGTATATCTTGTAGACATCCACATGTCTAGCCACTTACTAGATTATGAATCTCGCACGGGTCACCATTTTTGGTAGTAAACACATATTTGGTGAAACAATAAATATTTAGCAAAGAGATTTGAGAAATTCGACTGTTGGCTTCAACATTGGACTTGGCGAGCCGATAATCATAAGGCTATCATGGACATCAAGAGGGTGCGCATAGATAATACAACCCTTTTCTTTCAGATCGTTGTTAAAGATAAAAGTCTCAATTGAATCTACCAGAATCTCACGGCCACCATAAGCAATAAACACCTTAGAAGCCGGCGGAAGAACAGCACTCCAATCTGTGTTGCGATCGAACTGAAGACGGTTTTTGGCGCTCTGTGCAAGCTTCTCATTGTTGCCTATAAACATCTTACCCCATCCTTTCATCATATGAACACTCAAAATGTCATACTCTGTGTTCCTATGCGTTCTAGTCTCTGGATCCAAAGCCATATCAACGGCAGGCGAAATGCCCACAAACGCAGCGGGTTTCTGCGTCACTGGTGGAATACCCTCTTCAGCTGCTGTAATGTGTCGCATCAACTGCAATGATAGATGGCCACCAGCCGAGTCACCAAACAAAATAATATTTTTGCATTTAGCCGCTAGCGCATTGTATACCTCGGCCGTCTCTCGGAGCTGGGTTGGATAGGCTGCGTGAACGCTGGTGGTGTAATCGAGAACCAAAATGGAAAGGCGCGGGTTGGCTACACCAAAATAGAGGTCGCATAGAGCCATAGCCTGAGAAGACTGCAACGCCCAGCCATAGCCACCGCCATGCAGGTACAGAATGATAGGATCATTCTCTTGGCGCTCGGGGAACTTCGCAACCCACTTGAGTTGCCCTGATTTCACGTTAATAAGGCGCTCTTCGAAGTCCTCATTGAAGCTCGGCGGTATGGGTTTATTTTGGATCTGGCGCAACCACTTCACGATAGTAAATGTGGTATGTGCACTGAACTGGATGAGTCTACTAATGAACGTCATTGGCAGAAACGGTACGAGCACATCGGTGACCCAAGCAATAATTGCTACAACTATGCCATGGAATCCACGATAGCAAGACTCTTGTGTCATTTTGGTAGCAATCGATAGTCTCTAATTCAAATTCAATTCGAGGTTAATGTATATTAGAAACACAAGTTCTGTCGGCCAGCCCGAGGTAGTGTGGTTAGTTAGGACTTGGGTAACCCTGAGGTCTAGGGTTAGCGGCACTAGATCGGCTCTATACCATCGGAGCAAGGCAGTCTTAACTACGCTGTTATATTCAACCTTTATTAACTCTAGCTCAATGTCGACACATTTGGTCGATTAAATAATGGTCATTCAAATCCGCTGTTGACGTCGAGTATGGTCTTTTTGTCTTTTTGTTTTGCGCGAAGATGAACGGCCAGAAAGAAAATCCACTAATTGCTTTGTCCGTGAAGCAAACGTAATAATTCTCTAGAATCCTCTAGTTTCCTGTGCATATATCATCGGGGCACCAACCAAAACACTCACAGGACTAAGCTAGTTTCCCAAACTTCGAGTTGAACCCGAGTAAGCCATTAAGATGTCTAACCCAGTCGTCCGTATCTGAACCTTGCGACACACACCACACACCCTGATCTGGGTTCACTTCCACAGAAATATGGTCCCCAACATGCAATTGACCAAGGTCTTCACCGTCCAGAGACATATCACTCGGACCTCGCGCACTAGAGGATACGCTGATTGAAATATGGGCATCCTGAGGGAACAGTAAGGGCCTGAATGATAGCGATCGCGGACAAATCGGCGTAAGCAATATGCACTCGACACCCGGATGAACAATGGAACCACCGGCAGAAAGCGAGTACGCAGTGGAACCAGTTGGAGTCGAAATGGTCACACCATCAGCAATAGCCGTTGTGAGATGCTGTCCATTGACAGCGATATCAAGATGTGCAAGATGTGGAGATGCACCGCGGTGGATCGTGATATCATTCATAGCATGTAGGGCTTCACCAGCCTGGGGCAAGGTGATCTGCAATCGCGACCGTTTTGTAACTAATGCGTTCCCGTCGTAAACACCTTTAAACGCAGATTTCGCATCGCCATAGTCAAATGGTAATAAAAACCCAACTGTCCCCATAGAGAAGGCCAATATGGGGGGCATAGCTAGCGCTTGATTTCTGAATAGCGATGCCGCCCTCAGAATAGTACCATCGCCACCCATTGTAACCATAAAATCGACTTTCTCTCTAAGCACGGCTGGATCCTGAAGAGGCTGTATATACGGGAGACCCAATTCGGCGGTTGTCGCCGGTGTGCTTAGAATATTCACAGGATAATTCTCGTTTATATGTTGGAGAAACTGACGTACAGGGGCCAGCACTGCTGGATCAAAGTCCTTTTTGGCAATGAACACATTACGCGGCGGAGTTTGCCACTGCAGGCGAGTGATTCCCGTCTTCAGGCCCGTGTATAATGGCCTAGTGCGAGCAGGAAGCATGACATCGCCAGGAAGTACCACTAGTAACAAGTACCTGAGCTAACTATTATTATTTGCCGCTTTACTACTATTACTCTATCTCATCATGAACATCAGGGCTAGGGCATAGACACGCTCTTATGCGCACTCATATTGTATACTGGTGGTACCTGAGTCGAATATTGCAAGTACGATAAAACTAAATAATCTAGCTCAAAGAGAATTAAGCGGAGACAAATATAATAACCTATAGATTTATAAATAAATAATCGACCTCAGTCGAGGTCGTCAAAGATGAGCTTCGGCTGTCGCGGATCGGAAGAACCGTTGTTGGGTCTACCGATATCTGGTTCAGCAGCACGAGATCTAAAAGCCTTCGGAACTGGCCTCGGTGATGTTGGATTATCATAGTCAAGGGATGTCTGAGGAGCCTCCGGCTCAACATCAATCAATTCAAGTGGTAGCTGATCAGCCGTTTTGGCCGTGGGCACCTCAGCCATGGGCTGCTCATCAGCGTCAGCATCGAACACCATTTCAGGCTGCATTTTACCGAGTTCATTTCTTATCGCATCGAGATCGAAGAGACCATTATCATCCTTATTGACGTCATTCGCCGCACTAGATGGTGACGGCTTTGCGTTGGCCCGCTGCATCCAGTCAAGTTTCCACGATGAGAAAAACCCAGTCTTTTTGGGCTTGTCTACAGACTCTAATTCATGCAGTAGCTTTCGCTGTTTTTCGCGTAGTTGATCCGGATCCGGATCATCAATCTCATCGAACTCTTCACTCATTACAGCCCATCCACTTAGCGCCAGCAGCCGTGGCATCTTCGACCGATAGCTCATATGTCCGTCAATTTCTTCACTGAAATCGATATTCTCAACCTTGAATGCTGCGTTGTCGGCATCAGAGATTGGGTCAAGGCCCAATACACTACCATATCGCTTGCGGGCTGGGAACAAGAATGCCAGGATCCAGTCCTTGTTGCTGTACCCATTTACCCAACGCCCACTCACCACTGACCGGGCACTGGTGAACTTCTTCTTTGTGTAAAATACTGGCGTTCCAAACAGATACACATCCTGCACAAGCCCATAGGCATTGCGGCGAGCTAGCTCTGTAAGGCAAGAATAAATAACCCGGGCACCAAGACTGTAACCTACAAGTGTTGCCGGGCGGCTACCCAGATTGCGCTGAATCAGAGTATCGGCCAGAATCAGGCCTGCCGCCCAAGCACGGTCCAGAGATACACTCCAGGGATTGTCGACAAGATAACTTAGTTTAGATAGCCACATGGGCAATTGAAGCGATGTGAGCAATGCTGTAAGTACAGTGGCAGCTAAAATCTGTTGGACACTCTGCGCCAGAGCCTCAGTGGCCAAAATGTTAATAGTTTGACCTAGCGAGCGCATCATCTCAGGCTCCCATAGCACCGACAAAACGTCGCCCATGACCGGATCTATGGTAGAGAATGGCAGACGCACATCATCATCTTTACCTGTCATCCATCCTGCTACGGCAATCACTAAGTTGACACGGTTGTTATTGAAAATAGGCCGGAACTCGAAAGTTTTAACATGACCCACCCGGCGCCGCATTGAGCGTGAGCCGACATGGGCACCAATAGCTGTACTTGCCGAGGTAATGATTGCCGTACCTCCAGCTCCTGCCAGGAAAGAAGACGTACCTGTAATTCCTATTGTTCCCAACCCAGCAGCAAGACCAGCACCTACTACGGGGGCTAACAGGCCAGCACTTAAACCAATAACAAGACCACCGCCAACAGTAGCAAGACCAACGTAAGCATATTTACGCCGTAAAGCTTTACGCCGACGGGCTTCGATGATATCCTCCTCAGTCCAGTCTTGATCAGCCGGCTCGTCAAGCTGCAACACATCAGTCACTTTACGCTCAAACTGAGCAACCTCGTTAGCCGAGACGCCAAGCTTGGATCCTAGAAGAGTCAAAAGTGTGCGCGATCGCGCATCGTATACACCGTCAGCGATAAGAATAAGGAACAAGTCGCACATCAATGTCCAACGCACATCAACTTCGAGCGACTGGCCTGCAGGGGGAGAGTCAAGAACCTCCTCGTGGAGCTCATCGGCCCTCACTCCTTTAACAGACTTCTCTTGGACGATTTTTCCATTTGAAACATGTTGCACGCGCTTTAGACAAGGTGTCAAGTCTTCGGCTAATAAACTGTGAGCAGCCAAAGATTCGATCATGAGCTGCTCCTCATTGCTGAGTTCAAGGTGCTTGTAAAGTTGCAAAATAACCTTAGACCCCCACATCTGAAGAGATTCAAGTGCTAGTCGAGCCCGGGGCCCATAAGCACGTACCGCCTCGCCGAGCTCTGCCAGGCCTAGTCGACAAACACCACAGTAAGCTATACGTTGCTCGTCAGTAAGCATCGATTTTGTGGTAGACATTTGGAAGGCGGCATCCACATCATCTGTGGGGCGGTGACTATCGAAAAGGAAGTCAGTCTTGTCATCGAGTGACGTAACACTGGCTGCGTCGTCATTGTTGGCAACGCGCGTGTAACCCGATGCTGCGGCATTCCCAGTAGCCTCTTGCTCCTTTTCGATCTCGACCAGCAGGTTATTCTTGTCATCATAGACTTCATATGACCCAACAGTAGCCATAGGCTGCCAGCTATTGTCCTCTTCTTCATCTTCCACAGGTAAGCCGCTGTCATCATAAACACGTAGCTTCTCAATTGCACCGGTTGCATCCTGGTGATATTCAAAGTGGCTTGAATTACGACTGTGGCCCAATTGACCTTTTGGGGACGTGATACTTTCGGGTACTTCTTCAGTGAATTCTGAGGTCTGCTGGGCTTCGTATTGCGGAGGCGGAGACGTTGAAATAGGATATGAATCAGAACAAGCTGAGGGAGACTTTTCCCGAGGCCAATGTTCTGCAGTGGAATGCTCAACTCGAGAATCTATTTGATCGTTCTTTGGTTGAAGATGCGGGTCAGCATTCAAACCGGTAGCTCTGCGTGAATCAGAAACGGATTCAGATTCACTACCAACGCTTGAATGACCGGGTGAGCCAAGTGATGCATAATGATTTGCACGCGAACCAGAGCCAGAGCCAGAGCCAGAGCCAGAGCCAGAACTAGAACCAGAACCAGAATCAGAATCGCCAACATGCACGTGCGACTCTGATTGGGGCACAGAGCCCCAGTGAGCGCCCAGATCAGCATTAATAGAGCTTGAAAGGGAACCTGGTTCAGTGGAAGAGTATAATTCATGGTGTTCACGGTCTTTGGGCCTCTTGCTTGGCGATTGTTCTAGAGACATGACCAAATCCGCTGGATCATCATCTTCAGACTCGAGCGGCGGTTCTGCAGGTCCCGAGAAGGGATCATTAAGCTCATTTTCCCTGGAGTTACTTAGAGAACTCACAAACGGATTATTCAATGGAGAAAACGGAGGTGACGTAGCAGCAACGCTGGTCTGAATAGCAGCGTCTCGATCCAGCGCCGCTGAACCAGTACGGCTGCTACTACGCCAATGGCCACCAAATCCCATGCTTGCAAGGTCGTCCTCGTCATCGAAATCTAGTGGATCCGTGTTTGGTCTTTGCCGTGTAACTCCGGGTCGGCTGGGACTCTCAGCAAAAGTCGATCCCAGCGCCGACGGATGCCAATCATGGTCCTCACCACCCCGTCGAGGCGTTTCCGACGTTTGATGCTGTTCCCACGGGTTAGGAGCAGCCTCCGAGGCGCTGAACTCGAGAAACCTCTCGTCGTCCGACATGTGTGGGGTAGTCTGACAGACGGACAGGCAGGGAGGCAGGCAGGGAGGTTAGTAAACAGAATGAGATGTGAGATGTGAGATGTGAAGATGTGACCTGCCGGGACTTAAAAGCAAGATGAATGGGATCTGAAAGTAGAAGTAATGTTTTTATTATACTGGATTGAATTGTTAAAGTAGAATGAATTTAAAAGAAAAAGTGTCAACCCGCAGATATCTCGTACAATTGGACGTATTTTTGTTGAACTAGGAGAGCATGGCGTACAAAAGAATCAACAAACTAATAGTTAACAAATATCAGAAGCAATATATAAGAAAGCTAGCGTAGCAGATACAGCTTAGAGATCATATGTATCCATTTTTGAATGTTCTAACTTATAATGGATTTTAAAGACAGCTTAGCATTTGCCAGCCTTTTACTCAGTTCAGTTGTCAACATCACACACGCACCATCATTGCGAGCGGCTAATAGCGTAACAACAGGTTGATCTGCTGGCCATCTGCATGCCTACAAGTGAGGCTCCGACGGAAGCGCTCAGGCTAGTTGAGCATCGAACTATCCAGCCGCAGCCTTCAAACATCGACCGATCATTGGAGCCACAGCCCACGCGTCCTGAACCGGAAGAGGTGAAAGAAGAAGACCGGTCTATACCGCAGTACAGCAAAGCATTCCGCTATGACTTCGCTGCCACAAATATTGCTGCGTTTCCAAGCCTAGAATATACGATCTGCGAGCCAGCGCCCTATGTGGCAGGTGTGAATCCATTAGAACGCGGTGCACACGTTCGGCTAGAAGGCACTGATGCTCAAACAGTGACTACAACTGGACCATATTCCGGGGCGAAGGGAAATGTCTGCATGAGAGGTGGTGAATGGTATTTTGAGATTGAAGTTATTCGGCCAAATGTACGTATTGGAATTGCTCGCCGAGAAACAAGTTGTGAGGGCCCAGTGGGTGCTGACAGTTACTCTTACGGCGTACAAGATGGTGCGGGTACAGCCTTACATTGTGCAAGACCACGTCCGTTCATGCAGCCGTTTGGCCCGGGTGATGTGATTGGCTTTCATGTATGCATACCACGCGATTCGCGGCCAATTGGCACAGTGCGCAGCCGCGTGCCACTGAAATATAATGACCAGATCTGGCTGGAGAGTCTGAACTACCGCTCATCCCTTGAGATGGAACGCTATATTCTTCCTCAACATTATGGCGATCCGAAACCAAACGAGATTATCCCAGGCTCATTTGTCAAAGTGTTTCGAAACGGTGAGTATGCAGGTACTCTTGCAGAGCCGCTCCGTGATTTCAGTAGCCCATTATCGAAATTCGACTATTGGCTACATCTCAAGCCTGTGGATGATGGCTGGCTGGGGTATTATCCTATGATATCTGTATATAAAGGAGGGGCAGCACGGTTTAATTTCGGACCACACTTCAACCATACCGCCCCTGAGTCTGCACGCGGACTATGGGAGCGGTATAATGAACAGGTTGCCGACGATGTTGCTGTAGACGCCATCAACGAGATAGTGTTTGAAGAGATTGATGCGGAGATTCCACGGCAGGAAGATGTGCGACAGAGGCTGCAAGTGTTTGAAGAGAAGAAGGTACCTGCGAAGAAGCTATTTTAGATCCTGCTGGCGGGAATATAAACGAGCATCGATAAATCTTTATTCATTCGAACTCTGTCAATGTGGCGATTGGATTACAGGTCATTGTAAAGAAGCCTCCTATCTGTAGGTTATATAGGTCGCAATATATACCTTACAGTGCTTTGAAAGCGAAGAAAGTATGGAGATTAGACAAAGTAGCAAGTAAATTAGCAGACCAACGTGTAAACCAAAGAGTAAACCAAAAAAATTAGGCTGAACAGTAGTAGGCTAAGTATTAGACTAAAAAAACAAAACAATCTAAACAAAAAAGTTAATTGATTCCATTAAATATAGATCACTTCTACGGCGGCTTCGTAAATAATATTCGAGCAACCAGAAACAACCAAACAAAAAGGTTCCAAGCTAAGCCGAATTTATCCTTTCCCCAGACTTTATTGTCGCTTCCACAAATTTATTCAGCATAAAAAACTTAATTATTTTAAACACTCGCTGCCAAACTGAGCAATTTACCGCATTCAGAAACGTTTCCTATCTGCTCGTATGCACGTGACCCGCTTAACCCCAACCAGTGGTGGTGGGCTGTGAGGTGTCCACATACGCCAGAGGACCTCTTCCCAGCCCAAGCCTTGTTAGTTGTATACATAAGTATAAGGAAGAAACCCACTGCTTACTCTTTTGCAACACACACCCGACCCAAATGCCTTCTGCCGATTTCGAGACTGCTGCCCAGGCTGTTCAGAACCTGCCGACCAAGCCCAGTGACCAGGAAATGCTCAAGCTCTACGGCCTTTACAAGCAGGCCACTGTTGGTGACAACACGAGCGAGAAGCCTGGATTACTTGACTTCAAGGGCAAGATGAAATGGCAGTCCTGGGAGGACCGTAAGGGCCTTTCGCAGTCCGACGCTGAGTCTGAATATATTGCCTACGTCAAGGAACTACAGCAGAAATACAGCGCCTAAGCGTTTGAATTGAGCAGATGAAAGGCAGATTCTAATCAGCATAATGTGCGTACTTAAAGAAAGTACCGATAAAAATAGGGTCCATCACTCAAGTACATTGATATGCATACAAATAAGAAGTTATGTATCGTTGAGATAACAATCAAGCAAAAGCTACGAGACAAAAGCTACGAGACAAAAGTTACGAGACATAGACTTCAAAAGGGTAAACCAGAATCACATATACCACAAAAGAGAACCACTACAAAAAAAGACCACGACTAAAGAGGACCACCCGCATTTTAAGCACATATAATGCAAACGCTGAACTTCGCAGACGGATCATGTGATGTCGGAAGGCCGCTTCAAACGCAGCTTGCCACGATACCATTATCAAGTCGCTGCAGACACGACTAACGTACAGCCGAACGCGTGCGGGCCGACCAACGCGCACAAATCTGTCCCGAAGGCTCTAACGCTCTCTGACGACGCTTCTAGAACGCCCAGAAATTCTTCTTGGAGCCCCCGCTTGTTTCGTAACAGCGTCATTCAAGCTCGGCCGAGCCGCAACCATGGTCCTTCGGTTCTGGCCCAAACTCTATTGGAACTGCTCCGAGCAGACATGCGTACGTAGCTGCTGCTTATGTCTATATTGGATGCCGCGCATTTCTGTGCCCTTGGCCGTCTTGTGGGGCACAATCTCTCATATGGTATATGCGGGCCGCATTAACTACATTCTACTGCGGATCCCCGTACTTATACTGGGCTGTGTTGCTGGGACGCTGGCATTTATTGCCTACTATCGGGTATGGTATGTGGGTCCTGGATCACCTATCGAGTTCAAGGAATTCACCGTCGATCCAGACTTTTCTAGCGATTCAGTTGAAGTCGAAGAGTCTGCCCCGCTCGTTCTACAACAGGCTGTAGAAGCAAAGCACGACGGAGGCATCCGCTTCTGTAATAAGTGTTTGTGCTTCAAACCAGACCGCACACATCATTGCCGGCACTGCGGAATTTGCGTGCTGCGCATGGACCACCATTGCCCGTGGTTCTCTGCGTGCGTCGGCCTACGCAACCACAAGTTTTTTGTACAGTTCCTATGGTACGTGTTTGTGCTGTGCACTATGGCTGAAGTTGTTGCTCTGCCTGGTGTTTACAGTTACTTCAAAGACCAGATGTACATGTCAGACTTCATCGGCGTGAATTTTTCACTCTATCTCATCCTTGCATCCACATTTGTTATTATCCTCGCTGCGTTCGCATCCTACACCACATGGCTAGTTGTAACAAACCGTACTACCCTTGAGACAATGGAGCCACAGCCGTACCGCACGTCACTTCCAGCATCTCAATGGCGATACCGCCAACCTCCTGATCGTCAAACATTAGGCAATATATACGATGTCGGTATGTCGGCCAATATAGCCCAGATCATGGGTACCACATGGATGGAATGGCTTCTTCCCCTCAGACCGGCTTTGCAGCCTGATGGTACACACTTCCCTATAAATGAGTCGCTTGCTGTGAAGGCTGAAGAGCGCGCACAAACGGAGATTGCGCTGCACAGACGCAAGCAACAGTGGCTTGAGGCCCAGAACCAGACTGCTCGCTAGTTAGTTGCTAGTCAGCAAACTAGTCTGCAGACATAGAGCACGAGTGCCTAGCCACTCTTATGAATCCCGGTGGCTAGAATACGCTTAGCTGGCATTTCTAGCATCTGTACGCTAGCTACTGTTACTTTATTTATCTACTTTCTCAACAACCTGAATACACATACATAATGCCAGCTCAATCTCTAGTCAGTAGGTTCGTGATAAATGCATTAACATGATCTGCCATTCAATTATAATCTTATATATCGCATGCTATTTCCATTTGTTTATTCAAAGTAGCCAATGTGATAGATGCCGCCTGATATAAATATATATCCAGTCAAACGTACCCAGTGTGCGCCGTGATACACTTGGATGTGCCCTAGGTGGGTCGGCTAATTAGATCAACCGGATTGAGAGAACCGCAGACAAAAGCGGCCAATGGTGCTGCCTATCATAGCTGGCCTCGGCTTGCTCACCGCTTTCGGTACTGGCCGAGCAGCATTTCGCGCTTGGACTCGGCTAAAAGCTATGCCACCAAGCGCTTTTGGGGTAATAGACTATGGCCAAGCATCATCGCCACAGCAAGCGCGGTTTTTGCCCGGCGGATTCCAAAATGAAATGACCCACTCAGAAGCATTAAGTATTTTAGGCTTACCTCCGGGCTCGTCTAAACGCGAGATCACCCAACAGCACCGCCGGATCATGCTAGCCAACCACCCAGATAGAGGCGGATCGAACTACTTTGCATTGAAAATAAACGAAGCAAAAGACACATTGATGCGCAGCGTGAAATAGAATTTAATTTATTAAAGCCTGCTGATAACGCAGGCCCGCATTTGCTTGCCTATAATCATTATACCGACGGGTTTCAACAAGTGTCACAGGCAGTTTATACTGATAATTGCATAATTCAGCAAATAAATTCCCTACATTTAACGTCTTGTGTGTCTACTAGTCTATTTAGTGGTACTAACTAAACCCATACTAAATAAGAGGAATTGTTCTTGCCATATTCACCGGATGCTAACAGTAATATTAACCTAAACCACATAAACCGCCAGAACCACCTCCGGCGTCTCCTCTAAAGCCATCACAAAGGCCGCACGAATTTGGAACAACATCGGAAGCTATGGATAAGTTCTACATAGCCTACTTCTTGCTACACGTTGTTATTACACTTGCAATCGATTCAACCATCGCATTACCTCGCGACTGGGTTTTCGCATTCCAACGGCAGCTTGGAGACTTCCATATTGCTAAAAACCATGATTTGCTTGTAGCTAGCAAGCCAACATGGCTGCAAACGTTTGTTTGGGTTGAACTATTACTGCAAACGCCGTTTTTTGTGTGGGCTTCCTATGACTTATGGAAGAAGAACAAACGCGTTTATCCAGCCGTGCTTGCCTATGGCGTTGAGGCCAGTACAACAACCCTTGCATGTGTAGCCGAAGTTGCTGTGCTTCCGCAGTTAACAACAGCCGAGCGCTTGAATCTTGTGGCTATTTACCTTCCCACTCTGTTGATCCCACTTTATATGGCGTATGACTTCTTCATGCGTATAAGCACGGAGCTAACAACTAAAGCTAAAACTGACTAGTTTACACTCTGAATATATATATGTATATATATACATGTATGTATCTGTATCTGTATCTGTATCTATATACATATAATCTCATATTTGCATGAAATACAATGAGGTAGTTCAGTTCGTATGAAACGAATTCCCCAGATGAAAGCATTACTAGAACAAATCCGCTAATATAGTGCCAAACTAGCTAGCAAAATAAATGCTCGGAGATAATTGTCGGTCTCTGGAGTGTAGTATCTCACAGATAAATTCACCCAAGCACCAACACCGCGACCCTCACCCTAACAGTGGGACCAGCCTAACCCTTGTTCGTCAAACCCCGAGCCATTAAGAGACACACACCTGACTTCGACGCGAGTGCCGAAACGCTGTACCCCGCATTGGGAAGCATCTATATCCACGCATGCAAGACTTGGTTCGGCTGGTACATTCGCGCACAGTACAACCCGGCGTGGTCCGTATTCCTAATCCTCCTCCTAAAAGCCTTTTAGACGAGGATCCTGAATACATCGCCATACGCTCGCGTCATATCCATAATGTACCATTTATCCAGTGGACACTGTTTTCGGTCTCGCCACATGCTGCATCGACCCCAGAAATCATCGAAATCAGCCCCAAATCCTTGCCCTTTGCCCCCCATGGTGCCGAAATAATCTGGATGAGTGTCAAACCGCCGACATTGAGTCACATTGTACTTGTTTGTGAAAATGCCGATCGCTACGAACAATACCGCTCGGATGCTTCTCGGATCGGACACTACTTACCTCGATTAACAAGCCAGGGCCAGTATTTGCCTGAACTAGAAGCCTCTGTTAGAGCCTGTGAGCCAGTGGATCAGGGTCTTGTAGATCCTGAGAATCTCACCGTGTCAGTAATAAAGGATAGTTCTCTCGAAAGCTATGAAACCGATGTATCTGCTGATATTTCAGTGGACCTTTTCTTGAACAAACCCTCAGGGGAGCATGCATTGATGCTGGACGTCACTTGCTTGCAGTTTCCCATTCAAAACTCAAGCATTCTACCACCAATAGAGCCTCAAGAAGATCCTCAAAACATCGCATTTCTACACGTGGAAGGGTTGGCAAGACTAGGAGTCTTTTCGGGAGACTTTGTGAAATTGTACTCGGACAAAAGTGCAACACCTCGTGTCATAAAGCTATATTCCTATCCAGATCCGACCGCTGTTGATCCCACAACGATTCTGCTTCCACCACTACTAGTATTCAACTTGAGTTCACCCGTTACCATAAAGGTAGAGCGTCTTGTTGAAACTGAGCCGTTGCCGATGGCCAAAGGTGTGACGCTCTCCCGCATTTCATCACCTATCTCTACAGAACGTTGCAATCAAGTAGCGTTTTTGCGAGGCCTAAAGTCATATTTTGCAACCACTCCACGCATTGTTGCTAACAATGACATTATTGCTGTGCCCATAGATACAAGCATGACAAGACTCGTCTCTAGCTCATCTCATGAAGATGAGGAGTCTGAATTTGCTGCTTTAGTTCTCGACGAAGACTCCCATCCTGATGCAGTGGCCTGGTTCAAGGTTCTAGGCCTACCAAGAAATGACCTGCAATATGTTATTAACCCTGTACACACTCGAATGGTTCAAAGTGGTCTAGATCAATCACTTGCTCCTTCTACAAAATTGCACTGGCGCCAGTATCTGGGACTTCCCGCCGTCTTCGATTTTCTGAATCATTCAGATCTATTCCCTCACGCACAATATTTAAGACGACTTTTACAGGCTAGTTTGACTCCACGCGGAGCCACTTTGAAAACGACCGTATTGCTCAAAAGCTCAAAACGTGGTGCTGGAAAGGCTACTTTACTCCACAGTGTAGCTGCAGACCTCGGAATTCACGAAATGGTGCTGAACGCTTATGATTTGCTTGGTGACACCGACGGCAAAACACTGGCAACTTTGAAGGCCCGACTTGAAAGGGCAGCGTCTACAAATACGTGTCTCGTCACCCTACTACACCTTGAGGCCTTGGCTAAAAAAAATGACGTCGATGGTAAAGACACACCTCTAATCAATGGTTTGCTTGATGTTTTCCTTGAAGTGGTGGGCCGAAGTGGTATGATTTTTGCGGCAACTGTGAGCGACCCGGACATAATTGCTGATAGTATCCGTAATAAGTTCAAGTTTGAGGTCGACGTTCCTGTACCATCAGAACCGGAACGTAGGGAGATATTGAGATACTTACTACATTCATGTACTGGGGCAGTAGCAGCAGACGAAACGCATCCACTGGTATCACGGTTTCCCAAAAAAGTTCTTATGGGCTTCGCTTTGCGAGGTGATGTCTCATTAAACTCGTTGGCTTTACAAAGCGCGGGTCTCACTCCTCCTGACCTAAAGGCCATCGTTCGTACTGCTAAACATTTAGCTCACGATAGGGCCACTTTAGACATGGTATTAAGCCAGGGTGGTATCATAAAGCTGACACCTGAAGATCTAGAGAAGGCTATCTCCGATGCCCGCGGTAAGTATAGTGACTCTATTGGCGCACCCAAAATTCCTGCTGTAGGGTGGAAAGATGTTGGCGGCTTAAATGTTGTTAAAGGCGAGATTATGGATACAATTGAGATGCCGCTCAAGCATCCCGAGCTATTTGCAAGTGGACTCAAGAAGCGTAGCGGAATCCTCTTTTATGGACCCCCAGGCACTGGCAAAACCTTGTTAGCAAAGGCAATTGCGACAAGTTTTAGTCTCAACTTTTTCAGTGTAAAAGGTCCTGAGCTTCTGAACATGTATATTGGTGAGTCTGAAGCGAATGTACGACGAGTATTTCAAAAGGCTCGCGACGCGCGACCTTGTGTCGTATTCTTTGATGAGCTTGATTCCGTTGCTCCGAAACGTGGTAACAAGGGCGACTCTGGTGGTGTTATGGACCGAATTGTGTCGCAGCTCCTAGCTGAACTCGATGGCATGAGTGAGGGTAGCGACGGCGTTTTTGTGATTGGGGCCACAAACCGACCAGACCTGCTGGATGAGGCACTGTTGCGTCCCGGGCGGTTTGATAAGATGCTTTACCTTGGAGTCTCGGATACTCATGACAAGCAGCGCACAATTTTGGAGGCACTCACTCGAAAGTTCGATCTGGATCCGCATGTCAATTTATCAGACGTCGTGGCCAATTGTCCATTCACATACACTGGAGCCGATTTTTATGCGATGTCGTCCGATGCAATGCTCAATGCTATGACCCGTACAGCCAACGAGATTGACGCTAAGATTTCGGCTTTTAATGAAGCGCATCCTGATGAACCAATTTCAATCCGTAAATGGTTTCAGGATGTAGCTTCAGAAAAGGACACGCATGTGCAAGTCTCGGTTGCAGACTTCGAAAAGGCTCAGCAGGAACTAGTTCCATCTGTAAGTGCTGAGGAGCTCGCGCACTATTTGCGTGTACGGGAAACATTCGAAGGAATGACCGCAGGAGACAAACAAAAAACACAGAATGCTGAACAGACTTCACAACAACAGACTCTGGACAGTACTACAAGCAACGGAAATGCGAAAAATCATAATTAAAATCGAGCATACTAACTTTTTCGAATTGTCACACGTTAATTGACTACCAAACAACAAGAATCTTGTAGACCAAAAAACTTCCTTAAACCTGATGTGAAAATATACGCAAACTTGGATAAACGATCAAAGCTAAAGTTTACAATAAGTGCCACTCGTTGTGTTCATAATTTTGGTTCCACATGTTCATAGCACAAACAATTTACGACTTAGTGCTTAGACGATGCACCCGGCTTTGACAAGAGGACAGCAGCAAAAACATTGCACACTGATTCCCTTCTATCAAAAGATTAACGTAAATTTTAACAAACCAAGATTCAAACTAAATCAAAAAGATAAATCATACGATTCTAACCCTGTAGTGGGGTTAGTGGGGTTTAGCATAAATATAATTTATAACATTGAGAGTGGTGCGACCAGTCTCTTAATCATGAACGGACCTGGCGACGAGCAGGCTGCAATCTTCGATTTCAGTGGCATACCAACAGTTATTCTGGACTCCTTGCGAGTGCGTCTTGCACAACTTGTTCACTCACTGAGCGGATTGCAGGGGGCCGTGTCGTCGCCTGAACTGCTACCATGGCCTGCGCTACAACAGCAGTTCAATGTATCACTTCTGCAACTCGAATCGCTGGTTAACAATTTGGAGAGTGTACCAGATGCTACTCAACGAGCCGTTGTATATCCAATGCCCAATTTCCCCCATCAAACTCACAGTGGCCTGCTAACAACACTGCTACGCAAGAAAAACCTACCTGAAGTCGAGGAATGGATCAAGCAAGGAGAAGAAGCCCAGGCAGCTGAGTCTCTGAATCATGACGCTGATGATGACTTTTGCGAATGGGCGTGGGAGACTGCTGAGGAGATAACACAGATCCGGGTTGCCCCACAACAATTCAAGGCCCCTGATCCCACTGGAGGCTGGTCCTTAGAGAAAGTGGTTGGGTTCATGGCCGGCCAGACTGAAGCTTGATGCCAAATTTATGATGTTTTTAACGTGCGTTATGATATTGAGACTACAAATAAATATAAATACCGTGGCTGTGTACACTTAGAGCACCTCAAGCCATACGCCCGCGTGGCTGGTGCTGTCGCTTCTTCAAAATGCGCGAATTACGTTGCGACTTCGCGATTTCTTTATACTTCTTATCGAAATAGTCGCCACGCGTCGACAAGATCTCCTCAGCAAGCGTACGCTTGCGCTGTTTACGTGTGAGACGAGCACTAAAGAACTCAGTAGGATCTTCCTTGATAGTGCCCATGGCAAAATACTTGCTTGGTGCGTCTTCCTTTTTGTAGAAACGCTTGGGATCAAGCACATGGCGGTTTTTAAGAATGTGCAGGTCGCGTTTCAGTTCCGGCGTGAGCTCTGGAGCCTTCATATCAAACCACTTTCCGCCTGCTGTATCAGGCTTTTGGGGCCGGATATTGCGCAGCGGGATATGCTTCAATGGCTGCTCAGCAATGCTCTCTCTTGGTCCCGACTCGTCTGTCTTAATCTCTGCATTTAGTTTGGGAATCGCCTTCACGACATCTGCAACCTCATCAGACTCTTCAGGGGCAGTGACGCCACTTGTTGGATTGAGGTTGGCCTTAGCTGTGTCAAGGAGAGCCTCTAATTCGGCATCCATTGTTTTCTATTAGTTTTAGCCTGTGTGTGTTTAACAAAGTTCAGTTCTGGTCGCTCGATGATTACATCATTTTTTTTTATATAACAAGCAGCAGTCTTAAGTTTTTATTCCACAAAAGTCCCACCACGCATTAGGGTTAGGCATCATCTAGTCGCTATCCATAGTCAATGTTGGAATCACGAGCTCATTATCAGAGTCGTCTTCATTATTCTCTTCATTATTCTCGACATCAGCTTCTACACTTACTGTGCTTGTAATCTGTGTTACAGATTCGCTTTCTGGCTCTGAAATTTTCTGTCGCTTTGGCGGTATATCATCAAGTGTAGTCCGATGCACTGGCTTAACAGATTCAGGAATAGGCGGAAGCGGCGTATCCTTCTCGTCTACAACTTGATCGTCTTCAATTAAGTCGTCTTCTTCGATACTACTAGCTGGTGCCTCGCTACCCTGACCTATTTCTTGTGTACTTTCGGCAACGATAACAGTACCAAACTTGTCTTGTTGATCACTCACCAACTTAGCATCTTCTTGGGGTTCACTTTGAGCCACTTGTAAAGCATACTGTGAGGTATTCAGTGGTGGAAAGCGAGGGTGTACCATGGTCTCTAGGCCATGAAGATTCGGAAGTCGTTCATGTATGGCCAGAGGTAGGATGGAGAAGCGGCCTGCATACACAGTAGCTTTAACAACTTCATCATCGGTGCCGTTGGCTAGAATATAGTAATCGATCTGTGTCCGCACAGACTGGGGAATGGTTGGAACACAGAGAACAACTGCGGAAAAGTAACGTGCTAGTGCAGCAGTATCTTTTCCTGTAAGGCTAACCTGCTTGAAGCTGGATGGATTCTGCACGTAATCCGCAAGTCCCTCAGCACCCGTAGATGCAAACTGTTTTTTGGAAGTGGCCAATAGTTTTTTTGTAAGTCGCGTCAACACCTGAGAGTAGTTTTCAGAAGCCCAACCTACACTGCGTAATTCCCAGGCCATGAATTCCGCCACTTCTACAGCCAGGCGGGTGCCCAGATCTACACAATCCACGAGACTATACACAAGTAAGTCGAAGCTCTGGGTATACAGGGTTTCCAGAGGCGCACGAGTTGCCAGCATGAAATGCAATACACGCGCAGTCAGCAGTGGCTTGTATGACTTTAGTAGTGTGCTAATGACACGCACGAGACGAGCTGCCGGGATTCTGGCTTTCACATCAGCAGCCACCAGAACGTACTCCCGCAATTGAGCAAGCTGATGGGCCCTTACAAGATCGGCTGCGTCGGCGTCGGGGTTATTCTCCTCAAGCTGAGACAGAAGCTCGCTAAACCGCTGACGCCAGATCTCAGGGCCAGCCTTTTCGGCAAGACAGAGTGAAGCCAGTGCTTGCTCACCCCCAGGAATGTTCAATAGAGGTGCCAGTTTATTCAAGTAAGGTCGACATTGAGTCGGGTATAACTGAAGCATCCGCGTCACAGCAAAGAACAGTTTTGTTTCCGTTTGAGGCAGGATTTTCAGCAAACGTTTCATGAACTCACCGATTTTAGAACTGCCGATCTCACGCAACAAATCAGCCTTTCCGTGTACCTGTGTGTACAAGAAAGTCAGGGCTCTGACTGCAGGGACCCAGCACACACGATCAGGCAAATCTAGAATGTGCAAGAGAATTGGAGCCCAGGTAACTCCATGAGTCTTTACAATTGACCAATCTACAAGAGCGCGACGGGCCAGCACAGCTCCCAGAGCTCGCGAGGTGCCAGAACTCTTCAAAAGTGCCGATATTCTCGTTTTGAGCTTATGCTTTTGTTGTGCCGAACTACTGGCAAATAATTCAGGGGCCAGTAAGTCACCAGCAGCTTTTGCTGAGGCCGGGGTAACCGACACAAGCAGATCAAGCACCGCTTCCATACTTGTGGCAGCGTAAAATATGAAATTTTCGAATAGATCAGGGCAGATACATGGTGGGTTAGGACGTCCGAAATCAACACTGGCAGGTAAGATAAAAGATATATGGGCTAAAAGTTAAAAGACAAAGAAGGTCAAGGCCAAGGTTACTTACTTACACAGTGCAGATCAACAAGGGTTAGCACGAGTTAACGCATATTTATTAGCCATCTGCTACGGATAGCCAAACCAGAGTTGATACCAAAAAACAAAACACTAAGAATAATTTCATACTAAATCTAACCAATCTTAAACATATTTAGAGGATACTTAATGAAGGCCACTTAATGCAAGATACAAAGTAGAGAGAGACGAGGTAGCTAATCAAAGGTTTAGCTAGAATGCCAATTGCCAAAGGCCACACACCACCAGCGTACCGATCACAGTAATAGTATCGTGGAGAATAGGGAACCGCCATTCTAAACATCCCGTGATACGCCTTGTCTGAGTTGAGACGCTGCCCGTGTCCGCGTGTCGCACCGAGGGCTGGGGTTTGAGCCGCCAATCACGGCCGTTGCAAATGTCCCACCTCAGAGAAGTCATATTGGGAATCATCTGCTTCTCCTTTTCCGAATACCACTCATCAAGCCGGAGATGTTGAGAACCGTGTGGGGTAGTGCTAACGCGCTTAGTGTTATGGGTCGTCGTTTTGCGTCGACGACGGCTGAGCCAATGTACAAGACATTCAAAATCTACCGATGGAACCCGGACACGCCAGAGGTGAAGCCGCTTCTCAAGGAGTACAAGGTTGATCTGAATGATTGTGGGCCGATGGTGCTGGATGCGATTCTCAAAATCAAAAACGAGCAGGATGCTACCCTCACATTCCGGCGATCATGCCGTGAGGGCATTTGTGGGTCGTGTGCCATGAACATCAATGGTGAGAACACACTGGCGTGCTTGTCCAAAATCAACCGCGACACTGCGAAACCGACTAACTTGTACCCACTGCCTCATATGTTCATTGTCCGTGACCTCGTACCTGATTTGACTCTCTTCTATAAACAGTACAAGTCCATTGAGCCGTTCCTGCAGCGCAAGGAAGTTCCTGCGGACGGTAAGGAGAATCTGCAGAGCATTGAGGACCGCGCGAAGCTCGACGGTCTTTACGAGTGCATCCTGTGCGCCTGCTGTTCGACGGCCTGCCCGTCCTACTGGTGGAATCAGCAGGAGTACCTTGGTCCAGCCGTGCTGATGCAGGCGTTCAGATGGATGATTGATTCACGCGACGAGGCCGGCCCGAAGCGTCGTGAGCAACTCGAAAACAGCATGTCTCTCTATCGTTGCCATACAATCATGAACTGTGCCCGGACTTGTCCGAAGGGTTTGAATCCGGGCCGTGCAATTGCCGAAATTAAGAAGAGCATGGCCGTCGTGTGAATTGCAATGGTCCCCAACATACTAATATTGCCCTTATTTAATCGCGTGGCCGGTGCAACTGCGAGTTCATTTAAGCCGGTTCGTAGATATATCTAAACTGTTGCTACAGTATAAATTGTATATGATGATGTATAAATTGCGACTTTGGGGGGTGGTGTCCTTGACTAGATATAGTTTTAGACTGTATTGACTTAGCGGTATAGTCTGCATAATAGAATGACTATAAATTTTATTGATACCTAACACTCTATTAATATGCACCCTCTTCGAGCTGAAGCTGCTCTTATATCACCATCTCTTGTTCGTCTTGGGCTTACTTTAAACGCCCTACGTGGCTCTCAGATTATAACTCATAGATGCCGGTCGGCCAGTTGGCATGCCAATTAACGTGGGAATCTTCCCGTCCGTAGATGCAAATTAGTAGTTACTATCTCTACAGTACGTAGCAGCACTATAGAGAAAAGAAGGGCTCGCCAATGGCATCCGCGTTGTTAAATTTAGTGGTTATCTTAGACAATACATTTATTTCTTCGACTCACCCATGTAATGCAAGTAAGCCGCCAACGTCTTTGTACCCTGCACATAGTTCGACACATTGATCTTTTCATTTGTGGAATGTGCACCGTCATCACCACGGCCCATAGGCAGCAAAACCACTGACGTGTTAAGATTATCCTGGAAGCTCAAAGTGATCGGAATGCTACCACCCTCACGCGTAAAGTCGGGCTCAACGCCCCACACCGTTTTTGTAGCAGCTGCCGCAGCCTTATAGCTCCAGCCGTGCGGATCCGCAACCCAATAATCACCGCCATGCACAAGCTCGACTGTCATCTTGTTCTTGGAATTGAGTTCACCAAATACGTTCTTGACGTGATCAAATACACACTGGTCCAGTTTGGGAGCATCGATGTCCGGAACCGTGCGAATTGAGAACTTGCCGACAACTTTGGCTGGAATCACTGTCTTGGCACCTTTATCGGAGAATGCGCCCTCGACACCGTGTAACGACAGCGACGGGTAGCGCCAGCGCGCCTGAAGTGCTTTCTTGACTGTGTTCTGGATCACCGTCTTAGCACCGATATTAGCCTCGAGTTCAGGAACATTGAAGTGAAGATTATCATATAGCTTGTCTTCGTCGTCCGTTAGTGGCGCAACCATCTCCTTCACTCCAGGTACCAAGATCTCGCCCTGTGGCGTTACGAGCTTCGAAAGGACGTGCGTGAGGTCAATGAGAGGCTCATAAACAACTCCTCCAAATAGCCCACTGTGCAGATCAGCAGCTGGACCCTCAATTGACACCTGGTAGTACTGCACACCACGCACACCGTAAGTGACAACGGGGTGCTTTGTGCCAAGCCAGTAGTTGTCAGAAATGCACACTGCATCTACGCCCTTGAAATATTTGTTCGCCTCACGTTGGATCAGCTCATCAAGACCTTCACTACCACTTTCCTCCATACCTTCGAAACAGAAAACAAGGTTCACAGGAATCTCAATGCCTAGATCCTTATGCGCCTCCAGAACATTCAACCAGCCAATCACAGGACCCTTGTCATCCGTCGAGCCACGACCCAGTAGCTTATCCCCCTCCTGAGAAAGCTCAAATGGCTCAGTATGCCAGCCGTCTTCCTTTTGTGCGGGCTGCACATCATAGTGCCCATAGATAAGCACAGTCTTCTTGGCAGGATCAGCACCCAGGCGGCCAACAACAATCGGCGGTAGTTCGAGATCCTCACCTTCTTGCTTCCCTAGTGGTTTCAGCTCGATATCTGTAGCTCCTAGAGTCTTTAGCTGCGAGGCTAACCACTTACCCATCTTCACGACGTCTGTGCGTCGAGCTGGGTCTGCCGAAACAGACGGGATGCTAACCGCCTCACCCAGTCGGGCAATGTACTTACTCTGAGAGCTGTCAATATGCTGAAAAAGGCTGGTGAACTCAGGCATTTCAATGTCTATGTTTATTACGGCTCGTGAAACCGACTTTCGCCTATGCAATATCATGTGTTATTCATGTCACGTGCACTATCGCGACCAAGGATTCTTGTGATCTTCAACTTCCATGACAAACGCTGCGGGCGTATACGCCAATGACAGCAGGTGAAGATGAGCTCTTATCTCACACCTAACATAATTGGACTGCTACCACTATTAAGTGAAGCGCACTTTGTAAGTGTTCTACAGAGAGGCATTTCAAAGAACAAGAAGAAAAAAACAATAAAAACTAGAATTTCTCTGACATTCTTGGCAACTTTTGAATGAATATAGGCTTTTGAAAAGTGCACTCACAAAGTTTAGTTAGACCGATTTACTCCGATATTAGAAATGCTCTAGTTATACAAATCTGTAGTATTAACTGTGGCAATGACTAGGTCGCGGATTAAAGCATTTCAAGACACTAAGTGTCACCTACGAAATTAACATAAGAAATATACGCCACATGTTAATAAGTTAATGAGATAGTTTACAGGTGGCTTGCGGTACCCTTAGTTGAGCACCGTCTTTGCATTGCGATGCAGACACATGTGTCGCCGAGACTGCGTCAAAGCATATGCACTGATCCACAACCCTAATATTTCAATAAGCTGACGACGGTACTGCAGTGTTTGAAATGCGGTACTATTATCGTTGCCAAGTCGCTGAGGTTCTAATACGTCATTTCTCCACTTCTACGATTTAATACTCGTTAACTACCCCGTCACATGCATCTAAACCGAACGATACATAGTGACACGTACTCCGCCAAACCATAACCACAAATCCCCCTAAGCCTTATTATTATTATATACAGTGCAAGACTTTATGTGCCGGGCACTTTTTCAAGTGAAATGTAAGACAACTCGGACGGCAGAACACAGGCATATTTTCAAAGTAATTCAACAGATCGACAATGGCGCTACCATGGGGCTAATATGAAGATATTATACGAATCATGTCTTTTTTGATACTTTTTTTGATATTTTTTGAATCAATTATAAGACTATTTATATTATAAGACTACATAACCATTTAATATTATTATTCGACCTAAGAAGCACTTAACCTGAACGTTCTTTTTTTTTTTTCGCCATTGCCATAGGCTCTGTTAAGGACCTAAAGGAGGCTGAGCTCAGGGTTCATCCCTTTTGATCCGAGACAGCCAGTATGCACAGCGCTTATGGCGGCACCAGTTACTAGCTTAATGAGCTCGGCGGTTTCACGTATGAAGTGTCAGCTCCGAAAACAAGGGTTCACACAGGTGCGGTATGGGAACGCTGATGACAAGGAGTTGAGCCTGGCAAATCTTTCTATCCTATGCCGCATCCGCAGCCCATACTGGATGATTATACGGTATGCAGGAGTATTCTTAGTGTGCATGGTTAAGGGTATAAGCTGACCGATCGCTAGATGAAGTATTATATACGGTAGGGTTTCGTATCAAAAAAAAGAGCCTATCAGAACACAGGAGCCAACGAGAGAGACAAAATGGATTGGCATAAACAAAGCTGAAATATGATTATATGTGATCTGTTATCCTTGTCTGAAGGTACGTTAGTCGTTGACTTGTCGACTGTGCGAGCGGGTTTTTTTACCTCTCGCCATTGTGCAGGCTCTCCTGCGGACATGTACAAACCCATAACATGCAAGCGGCGGCGAACACGTTGCATACACATTGCATATCGCTGCATCTCGAGATCTGGTCGCTACGACATAAAATATTTAGTAAGTCATGAGTGGACTAAAGCTTTCTGACCAAAGGCGTTAATGATTAGCAAGGCGTCCTTAAAGAGAAAGTGAAAAGTAGCGTAATCTGTCAACTTATAAAGATATACTGATGCAACAGCATACGATAGATAACAACATCATGACCAACCGCCTGTGACTACCCCTGACCGCCCCAACTAACATGCACTGCATCCCGGCCACGCCATGAGCGACTAAGTTCTAATTCTTTCAAGTGATAGGATGATCCTAGGGCAACGGCCCTGCGTCCTTGACCTTTACGCAAGTCCCAGATGAAGCACACACCGTACCCTACCCCACGTTGAACAATCGGCCACCTCTCCGTCAGCGACTCAGAAACTGCGCAAACGAATACTGGAGGAATGTTAGTAATCGGAATTTGCTAAACTAGTCCCTCTGAAAGGTGATATTTACACTCAAGGCGCGTTTGGGGTGCCCGTTGTGCTAGTCGTTTCCCATGTTTTCAGACCCCGACGGCAGCACTGCGTTCCACTTACCGGAGGATGATCCTAACTATTACATGCATCAGTTCATTCAAGACCCGATGATGGACTACTCCCTGGACTTCGGGTCGATACTGATGACTCCCACAACAACCACGCCAAATAGCAGTAGCACCGAGTCGCCGCACCACGCAGCCCATGTCAAGCGGGCAGCAGCTGGCGAATTACCCTTAGAGTCCTCTTTGAACTTAGAAAACCGCCGCTTGCAACGCGGGCAAACCGAGCCGCAAGGATGGCTTTCGTCAATGGATAAGAAGCGTACTGGTGACCACTACGCCCCACAATTCAGGAATCTCCACAACCATAGTGCCTCATCCCATGCCGATCCGTCTGGTGTGCCGTTGAGCCCCTCTTCGGCTGATTCGCACCGCCATCCCGGGTTTGGCGCTACCCACCTCGTCGACACAGAGCTCATGTCAACATACACGCACACTTTGGACCCCCAAATTGATAATGCTATCACTTATTCTGAGTTAGATTCTGTTCCAGAGCAAACTCAGCCCTCTGCTGCTAGCTTTAAGATGGAATCGTCGACAATGAATGAACCTCCTCACCCAAAAAGTGCGTTGTCGGCACAGCTTGCCCAGGTAAAAGCTGAAAGTGGAGGTAATGATGATATTTGGACGTATACGGAGCCACAACAGTTCCAGGAAATGACCGATGAGAGCGTAATAAATAGTGGCATGCAACCACCGTCAGACTTCGGATCCCAGAGGAATTCTGCGTCTCTAGGCGCATTGGGCTCATTTGATGGCCTACGATCTCCTCATCACTCAGAACTAGATCTGCCAGGCTCTTTGACCATGCCCTCATCCGACTCTGGCCATCCAGAGGGCATTGCCTTCGATAGTGAACCAATGTCGCCTACAAGTCGCCCGCCGGTTGGGTATGGTCCGTCCTCACTCTCTCGGAACAACAGTGTTGCTAGCATGAATCATCCATTATCCGGAGCCATGCCAATAAGCATTGGCCGCTCGAATAATCTAGTGGGTGTTTTCAAAGGCACACCAACATATCGCTCACGTCAAAGCTCCACAGTGAGCTCAGGGGTCGCATTCTCTTTTAATGGTGCCGATATGCCCTCGAGTTATGGCAGCGTGCCTGTCAAGGACCTCACAGTTTCGCGTGCTTCGTCTGTTGCCGGCAGTGCACGCGAGGATTCTCCGGTAGCATCAACATTACCATCGTCGTCTTCTAGCGGTGTGGGATTTGCTCCGGGGTCTGCTGGCTCTGCAGGCGGATCTGGCGGGCCGTTGGTCTCCAAGGATGAACCCAAACGCCGCTCTTCGGCGGTTAACATGCACAGCGGTCAATCCGAAATCGAGTGCACGAACTGTCGAACTAAGAAGACGCCTCTGTGGAGACGAAATCCTGAGGGTGAACCTCTATGTAATGCTTGTGGACTGTTCTTGAAGCTCCATGGTGAGACAAGACCCCTTCGGCTTAAGTCTGACGTCATTAAGAAGCGAAATCGGGCAAATACTAAGGCAAAGAAGCAACAACAGCAACAACAGCAACAGCAGCAGCAACAACAACAACAACATCAACAACAACAACAGCAACCGCAGGAACCAAGTAGAAAACAACCACCAGTCAATCAGACAGGCGCTGACTCTACGTCATTCTCCTATAACTCTACTATAGCCGGGCAGGGCCAATCTCCAACCCCTAGTATAGGTCACTTGTCTTCCGAAGGCGAGCAGCCCTCACCACCCTCTGCGACTACTATATCTCGTCCTCCGAGCGTGCAGTCGGCATCGCATCTTCAAAGGCTACGAAGTCTTGGGCATTCACATCAGAATAGTTCTGTTCGTGATGCTGGGTCTACCGCGAGCTCACCACAGAGTGTAAGTGAGTCCGAGATTAGTCCACGGCACATTGGAGATAATCATGGCTTATCAGCCTTCGAGCAAGTACCAATTGCTCTGAAGCCAGTGGAGGCAACGACAGCCATGAGTACCGCAACAACGGGCGAAGATACTGGAAATGATGGTGCCGGGAAATGGGATTGGCTAAAAATTCAGTGATCGCTCATTTGTTAGGCTCTGTACATGCCAATGGGCTGCGGTGACCAGTGTAACGTAGAAAATAACCGCATTCTGCGAGGGGAAACTTTTATTGAAGCCGTTTAACATACAGGCAAGTCTAGATTCAGCTAACTTAATTAATTAAATTTTGCTTTATTAGAGTTACTCAGAACTTATTGTAGAGTCACGACAGTTTACGTATACAATAAGATTCCCTGAGTACGGACAGTCTAAGAATAAAGAGTCGAAAAACAAAGGAGGTTAAATTGTACTTCAGAAGCCACTGCAACGTTGTATATAGTCAAGCAATTATGCTCTCCCACTTGTATTGTTACTAGGTGTGTAAAGATATTCGATGGTATACCGCCTCTATATGCATAAAACACTTCGACTTACGGAATGTCAAATAGATAGATGAAATCATTCACTAAACTATAGGCATATTGGGGCCAAACTTGCTACCATAACTTACTACCGCGATCTACCGGTGAAACCTCATGGATTTGCTTCTACCCATTTTGTGCGTAACCCACGCCCATGTCCACACACTCCATTTGAAGACGCGACATTCAACTCAGTCTAATTTAGTGCTATGTCCCGAGCAACCATTGTTCTGGATGTCGCAATCGAGTCCGATAAAGTAGTCGACTTCAACGAGCTAGCAGAAAGCAAATACGGGTTTGAGATCGTACACCCAAATGTGGTCACAGCAGATGACCTATTAGTTGATGACGATGGAGATGACCAGGATGATGGCGAGGCCGATGATGGCGAACCAGAAGAGAAAGAGGGCTCACAAGAGAAAGATGCTTTGCCAGACAAAGAAGCACCGCAAGCACCGAGTAGGCGCAAAGGAAAGCGAATGATTGGCAAGTACGATCTAAATGATCCGTTTATTGACGACGCGGAAATGCAGTGGGAAGCCAATGCGGCGGCAACCAAGGATGGATTCTTTGTGTATTCAGGAAATTTCGAATTATTGCCACCCTCATCAACTTCAGAGAAGGACTCTAAAAAGTCTGGTAAGCGTAAAACTGCTACTCAAGCCGACGGAAACCAAGCTACGAAGCGAAGAAAACCGACCACTAAAAAGAGCAAAGATGATGCAGCAAACGAGAAATCGAAAGACGGAAAAACCGACAAAGAGGACCGAAAAAAGCTGTCAAGTGAGGATCCGAAAGAGGTTGTTGACAAGGAAGGTAAAGAGCAGGAAAAAGAATCGAAACAGCCATCTTTAGATCCACCTAAAGAAACGAGTTCTAATGAGAATGATGAAATGAATGAGCAGACCGACAAAACCAATAGTACTGAAAAGACAGAGAAGACTGGAAAGAGATCTCAGACCAAGTCCAAGGAACCCAAGGAACCCAAGGAACCCAAGGAACCCAAGGAACCCAAGGAACCCAAGGAACCCAAGGAACCCAAGGAACCCAAGGATCCTAAGAACTCGAAGGAGTCCAAAGAACCTAAGACACCCAAGGAACTCAAGGAGTCCAAAGAACCTAAGGCACCTAAAGCGCCCACAGAATCTAAGGAACCAAAGATAGCACAGTCATCTCAACAAACAGAACAAACCTCCCTCCCAGAGTCACAAAGCGAGCCACACACTACACGGGAAGAAATAGTAGAAGCTCACAAAGATTCCTCAAGTAATACTACAGATCGTTCTGCGAATCGCTAGAACTTAATACAATACTTGTTTAATTCACGATTCCCAAGTCGCCTGTGACGAAGAATAGAATAAGAGATTATACTGAACAATGCATTACCCAGTTACTGCTTTTGCTGTTAGAATAATATTCATGATAGTTCTGTTCTGAAAGAGCTTTACAAGCTGGAGGAAAGTAGCTTGAAAAAGGGCCTATTACGGAGCACTGAAAGAATAGCCCATCTTTTGATCTAGGCTTGTGACTAGCTGCATCTCTAAAGGTTGCACACGGTGCACAATATAAAATATGAGAATACACACCGAACGCTCTTGCGAAATACTCCAATCGAACGACGTTATTTAAGATCAACATCTGAATTGTATTTTACATTAATGTAGCATCGTTTACAATTACTTGTTTAATACACGAACCGCCTGCGGTTGTGCCTGGTAATAAATACACATGAGCTAGCGAATGCGCCCAATTATTTCTTGGTCGTCGCCATAATCATCGTCCTCGTCGGCAATAGCAACGTCCCCAAACTCATCCTTTGTGTCTAAGTTGTTCTGCATTAGAGTAGGTGGCATTTGCATCATGAACGGATTGAACCCAAACGGCATCATCATTGGATTTACGAGCGGGTTCATCATAGGATTCACCATTACATTGGAACCGTTCGAGCTACTGAGGGGCTGCGCAGGTTCTGGCTCTGGAGATCCAACACTCTCAAATGAGGAGCGCCGACGCTTCCGAGATGCAGGCGATGCCAATGTATCCGGGGAGTACGAGTTGTCTGGTTCATAGTTAGAATCATCAGACTCCATTGCTGTATCGCGTGGCTCTTGAGATGCTTCATTTGAAGAATCGCGCTCAACTTCGAGCTCAGACTCTGGACTTCCTTCAACAGAAGGCACCTTATCATCATCTAAGGTTTCCTTAGGTACCGAATTGGCACCACTGGGGGTCTCCGAACCGGCCATTATTAGAGCAAACTCACGTAGTCGATCCAACATCTCATTATCCACCTCAAGTTGGTCAATATACACATCCTCAGTACCGCAATGCGGACACTTGAAATCACTTTGGATTAACACATTCTCAATCGACTCATCTGAGTAGGTTTTGCCACAACAAGGCATTTTACGGGGGTCTCGCATCAACTCGTGCGTGATAGGATCCTGGAGCTCCTCAGGAACAGTGCGACGGGCTCGAGCTTCTTGTTGCTGCTGCCGACTTTGGAAATCTGCCCAAGATTTGTCGTCGGCGACTGCCACAACATACTCACCATCAGCATTCATAAGATAAGTTTTACCATCGTCTTCATCAGCAGGCTTTTCTACCGTTCGCAGCATAGCTTTAGGAATACCTGTGGTACGTCGCACTTTCTTAGTCTCCCAGTTAGGATCATAGAGTGATGGGCACTGTGTAATCCAATGCCCCTTTTGTCCACAGCGGTGACAGATATAACCCGGGGGTAGTGTTTTATCGGGTTCCTGGATACCGGGTGCATTGTGCCGAGACGGGAAGTACACTGGTGTTTTTGTGGCCATTTCCTGTTGCGTGCGTGACCATTGAGCGCCCTGAGAAGCAAACATGGCGTTCATCATATCTTCTTCTGTACCAGGTCCGGATCCACCTGAAACAGGATAATACGCAATACCTTCGTCACTCTGCTGCGCACCACCTTTACCAGTGAAGTCTTCTCGTCGTGCAGCATTCTTGGCGTTTACTATAAGCGTGCCACTTACATACTTTGCTGCAGAATCGTGCGATCCTACTCGATTCACAGGCAACCGCCGCACTTCGACCGAAGTCGAACGTGGTATTACTTCGCTATCATCATCATATGTCTCATGCGTATCGGGATTTTCTAACTTCAAGACAAAAGATTCGGCAGTGGTGTCTAGTTTTTTTGCCAAGAGAATGCCTCGCTTAAAGTCGAATACAGATATTCCTGTGCCGTCAAACGCAAGCCGTTGTGGCTGTCGCGAGGACCTAAATCGATAATACACAACAGACGACATTCAACCGCCGAAAAGCTACAAAAGTCAAACCGATTCAGTGGCGTAAACGTACACTAATGGATCGATAAAGCTGCTGTCGAAAAACGCCTTGACTTAGGTATGTATAGGGCTAGGACCAGGGTTGGTGCACCATCCGGCGCGACTGTGTTATTTATTACTAGCCCTCAAGCCTGAGTATAATATAAAAGTAGAACTTCTGCTCAGTCAGACCCGACGGTGCCGTGAGAAAGTCAATCCACATAAGTGGCACTGTTAACGGGTCTCGAATCTAGTGCTGGTGAAGAGCCAATACTCAACCAGGGCTAGGGTAGTGTACTCAGTGTCACATGTTCATTAGGCTATTTAGTTTCTAGTCTAGTATTTGTTTGATATACAACTGTTGATATACAATAGTTGAGACCACATTAGGTCTGCTCTGATTCTGTATAATCCGACATACCAAATTTGGCGTGTTAAATTACCCCGAACTTTATGAATGGCATTGGCCTCGGCGCTTTCGCTGGTAGTAGCACCACTGGTGAGAGCGCCTATGATTTAGTGGGCTCTGACTGGAGTCGCCAAAGACAGGCAGAATCCGGTGCGTATAAACAGGAAATGCAAAGTCTTCTGCTAAAGTTTGCTGAAGATCATGCCAGTGAGCTATACAGTGATGCTTCATTTGGATCATTGTTCATAGAGCTGCTTACTTTGGCTGATCTCGACGCTATGGCCCTAACAATTACCCCGACGCGTGGCAACACAGCCTACAATGACCAGGACTTTTTGAATCGTTTGGGAGTGCGCATTATCGAGGCTTGTGTCAAATCTCAGGGGTGGAATGGTGGACTGTTGCCGGTAGCTCATCTGATTGAGCAATTGAACTCTTCAGCCATAGGTTCCGTAAAGCCAGTTACAGTGGAGGATGTGGTTGCGGCAATCAATTTGCAAGCTGAGTTGGGTCCTGGAATTGAGCTTATTACTTTGCCGAATGGTCAAAAGGTCATCCAAACTACTGCGCATGAGCTCAGTAGCGAACAAGGTGACGTGCTTGCAGCTTGTGATGTATTGGGATATGTCACAGTTCCTATGCTTGTGGATAACTTTTCATGGACTTGCGAGCGTTGTGAGCGGGTTTTGGAGCAGATGGTCAGCGGCGGACTTCTTTGGATTGATCTAGAGACAAATCCAACCGGCTACTGGAGCCCTGGAGTTTTGTAAACATTCTGAACTTCCACCACCCTCTTCTATTTCCAGACATCCTCAAATGATGTCTTATCCTCTTTACTTGCATGAGCTTGTTGAAAACTATAAACTGTATAGCATCCCATAATCCATAGCGAATCTTTCTAGAGAAGACTAACTAACTAACTAACTAACTAACTAACACATTTGTCGTTTATGCGTTTTAGTTATTTACATAGTTAGCATCGGTAACATCGGTAGCCTTAGAACTTCAAATAGTCCAGCATTGGTCCATCAATAAATACTTTCTTATTACGACAAGACATATATATAGTACAAACCCGACACTTGCTTGAGCTTGCCAGTTCATTTCTTAGAGAGATTATGCTTATTATTATTATTGTTACTACTATGCTTCAGGTTGATTTGACGTTGTCATACTGCCGTTTGCATATTCTCTGAGTTGCGCTGTAGCCACATGCAGCATATCAAGCTGCGCTCTACAGCTTGCGGGTAGATCAGTTTTAGCACGACAGTTGGCCTCAATCACGGTCAGCTTGTCGCATATATCAAGCACTATAGTCGAGTCAGTAGGAACTACAAGAAGCAGATTCAAGTAGTAACATGGTACACAGCGACTATTCTGGGTCAGATTGACAATGGTATCTCTTGCAACCTCAGCGATTTCAGTACGCTGGGCTTGGGTCAGTTTGAGGCATGCCGTAGCGGTGCATAGTGTACCTTCTGATTTCTCGGAGCTTGCAATCTTTCCCGTGGCAAGCATTTTCAAGCATTCCACGGCAACGAACTGCTCGGCATGGCTGCGACTGCGCCTCATAACGTCAATGCAAAACGAGTAGGCAAACGCGGGCGTGCCATACCGCAGAACGCGTGCCACCACCGAGCCTGTGACAAATTTTTCTGCACTGCTCACAGAGTCGGAAATGAGATTTAAAAGAGTGTGGAGCCACTCCACAACAAGTTTCTTATCAGCGGACTGGCTCATCGCCTCATCATAATAGTTCGATACCCATAAGCCCCAGTAAAGCAGTTGGTCCTTGGCACTTAGACTCTTGCGCATGCTCGCATATAACTCCGTGGAATGTTGGGCTACTAAGTTGATATCGGGGCGCTTGGTGCGGCTACCATCAAAATGCAACTGCGTGGCAAGCACGCCAATGCCATTAAGCGAGGGTCCCTCGAGCAGGGCTCGGGCCCAATAGTTATCAGGTTCGACCTCTAAACCTTGCACACGATTCTGGGGTGGGAATTCCCCCTCGGCAAGGAACGTCTTGAGGCCATCTACGGGATCGTAATCATAAGACATGAGGAGCTGGGCTATACGTGACATGACCTCAGACATGCGCTTTGTATACTCGGTTTCTGAATAACAGAACTCGCGCTCCCCTGGGGGAGCCAACGTAACCTTGTGGCGCATCTGTGTGTATAGCCGCTCGGACCATTTCAATGAGAATCTGCGCAGCACTACTTCGGCAGTATGTGTGAGGAAATTAACCAAAATAAATCGTACACGCTGAAGTTCCTCGGGGCTAACAAGATGCTCCTGCGCCATTTGGAAGTCACGAGCAAGCAAAAACATACGCCGCGTGTATGTTGCAAGTGACAGCGGGTCAGCATTAGGATCCTCAGCAACCTTGAGAAGCGTAGAAGCGGCTTCTAGCAAGAAGCGGGATGGATAAGCAGTTTCAATGCGCTGGAGAGAGAAGCGCATTAACTCGAATAGCGTACAAAACTTAACATTCTCTTGAATGGCGTCGTCAAGACCAAGCTCAAAGGCGTGCTTGCTATCGCCAGCACCGGCATCTAAGTCGCTCTGTCTGAGGCTACCGGGCCGAGGCGGCACTTCCGGTTGGGAGTCGAGAGAAAGATCCGCAAGACGGTCGGTATGGCGCTCGTTCTCGGTTACTAGCACAAGCTCACAAGCACGAAGAAGCAACTGCTGGGGGTTTCCACGCTCACAAAGAAGTGAGAACAAAGCCATCACCAAACGGAACGGCTTCATGCCAGGCAGAATCGCTACGTCATTAACAAAAAAGCGATCAATATAGCGTAGTAGCAGTTCCGGTAAGTCCCAGCCAATCTTGTACACGAGCACTTCACTTGAGGCAAGCGTGGTGTACAGGGAAGTCAAAACGGCTGTGGCCTCCTCCTCATTGAATTGTAGCGGATCCCCAAGACTGATATCAAGGGCCGTTGCATAGGACAGGAAGTCGCCCGTCTCGAGCGCAAGCTCGCCGCCGCTCTGAATTTGATCACACACTTCGGCTATACTAGGGTTGTGAGAAAGCGGCTGGCCGCCACTGTCTCTCAATGCGTCCGTATATTGCATGCGCCACAGATATGGGATGCCACCGAGCCCCGGAGAGATATTGGTGATATATGGAGTAATTTTGGAAACCGGTTGGTAAGCGTGTGTCAGCAGCGCATGCATCGGATGGTCTCATGCTTACGAATCGGAGGTGCTGGGAGCTCGGCCCTGCTTACATATCTACCGGTGGCAACCCGCTGACGTGACGATAAGCGACGAAAGATCGACGACGATCGGAGAAGAAAAAAGTTGAAAGCAATTGGATCGTACGCGTTTTTTCGATACTTGAGGTCCGCGATCCGAGATTACATGTGATCAATTAATTGTTAAATCTAGTAATAAAGACAGTAAAAACATTTAGGGCAACAAACACCAGTGAACCACGCATTAGGCCAATTACGGTGCATACTTAGTGGTAAATCATCATTCGCATACCTCAAGACTTTAGCAGGTTTTGTTGATCCCATGTCTAATTTAATTGTTCAATGTTTAACTAAGTGAACTATCTCTGAACAAAGGAAATTATAAATACCGGATCAGCCACGTCTACCCATCCATATGCTGCATGTGAGTGTCTTTACATGTAGGTATGTAGTAGGTATGTAGGTATATATGTATGTATGTGAAATGCATAAGTGACGGCAAAGCAGATGAATTCTACAAAGTAGGATTCGCGTGTCAGGTTACACAAAGCTATGATATAAGTCACACAAAAAGCTACACAAAGCTTTAAGTAAGTCACAATAAGCTATACAATAAGCTATACAATAAGCTATATCGTGGAGAAATAACAACATACTACAAAACAAGCTACAAAACAAGCTACAGACTAAGCTTTAGAGAAAAATAGAATGCAGTAGAGAACTCTGTAAACCGAGTCGGTCTTGATTTTTTTGGAACTAAAGCGGTACATGACGCAAGAGATACATAAAGCAGACAGTAATGGGTCAATTATAGCACAGGGTTTCAAAACACACTATGTATTAGTATCGCAGACGTCATGATAGGCTAAGAGTCGCTATGTTTTAGTAACAATGTGTCATATGGGTGTGTGTATATATGATGATCCCCCTGAAAACCATAACCCAAAGACAGCCCGAGATTTGAAGTTTTCTGAGCACAAAATAGTGCCAAGAAATGAAATTATGGCAATCGAAATAATACATAAAACAACATCTCGCAATTCTTTCTAACAATCTCATACGATAAATGGTCCTAAGCTCAGCGTGAGTGCCCTAACAGATCCCAGAGTTGAATCTTGCTTGCTTGAACCCTATAAAGAAAAGCGGATGACTCAACGCTGACAATCTCCCGGAATCACCTCCACAACAAGACTTGCCTCCCTATAAGCCGCGATTGTAAATAAGTGATGCTGAGAGGCGCAAAATCTGTTGTCTCCTTGGCGTCGTATGCCGGCCTTCGGGCAGTGCGAGTCCCTCGCATGGCGCAGCGCTCCGTGTTTATGCATCCGGTTCCTTCGTACCCGCTTCCTGCGAAGCCGCGGTTTTACAGCAGCACACAGTCTAGCCGTGTTGTAGACAAGCCGGCGCGCATCGTCGACTACGACGAGGTCAAGGAGATTGTGGGCAAGAATGACCCCGACACCGTTATTGTGGATACGCGGGAACCAAAAGAGTTTGAGGCGGGCCACATTCCACATGCGGTGAACATTCCGTTCAAGTCTATGCCTGGTGCTCTGGGGCTCGATGCTGCAGAGTTCGAATCCACGCTCGGGTTCCCCAAGCCGGATGCCGACAAAACCTTGGTCTTCTACTGCCTCGGTGGTGTGCGTTCTAGCGGCTCCGAACAGCTGGCATCCACTTATGGCTACAACAACCGCTTGAACTATAAGGGATCATACGGCGACTGGGTGGCGAACTCCAATACTGCCAATGGAGGCTCTTCTGACAACAAGCAATAGCTAAATCTTTGTGGACTGTGGTCCTTTGGAAACTAATTTAATAATTAAATCAATCGAACACTGGATCAGAGAAACATCATGCACTTCTGCGATCAGCACACTAATCAAATATTTACATGGTGCAACTAGATAGAAAGCTTCGGGGCTTTCATTTATCTCGTTCGGTCTTGAACTGTGTATCATATCGTTTCGTCTGATGTTGATAGCGAACGAATGAACAACCATGAAAAACAAAAACCATATAAACCATTCCACTATAATAAACACCTCTTTGATACTATATATACACCTAGTAGGTTCATTTATTAATCTGTAATGCTTATAAGTTATCGTTGTTGTCAAATAATTGAATTGGAACAAACAAAAGAACAAATGAGCAGACAGACGAGCAAGAACGCAAGAAAGCAAACAAGCAAGCATCCGAACTTCTTGACAATTTACGGCAAACTGATACCTGCTCATTACCGAGAATAGTTATCTATTACAGAAAAGAACTCTCTCATGACATGAATAACTCAGAAGCTTTCACTTAAGATACACAGT
The DNA here is from genome assembly GCA_030564665.1 of Entelexis apis. Lineage (NCBI taxonomy): Eukaryota > Fungi > Ascomycota > Dipodascomycetes > Dipodascales > Trichomonascaceae > Entelexis > Entelexis apis. The sequence goes on along the minus strand of JAJLWA010000005.1, from coordinate 562,755 downwards.
CAAAATTAAACGAGAATAAATAAATAGGCAAATGAAAAAAGTTAAAAAAAAGGGAGAAAAAAAGGGAGAAAAACAGACATTGTTTCTTGCAGTCTGGGTTCATTATGAGCGCCTTTCGGGCAAGTTCTTTTTCTGCTTCTGGGCAATCTTCCGCCGACGTCTCTCCACGGCATGCGAAACATCACGGGAGCTCATCTTTTCGAAACGTTCCTTTAGTACAATTTCCCGCTTCTTGGCTCGGCTAATTTTCTTGTTCCCAATTCGGGCCATAATTGCTGCTTCTTCATCACGTCGTTTCAGCGTTTCTAATCGGCTCTTTTGTGACTGGATCGCCTTCATAATAGCCTGTCGCTCGTCACCCGTAGAGGTCTTGAGCTGATTCTTCAAATCCTCAAGCTCGGTTTGCCTGTATTGATCAAGGAACTGATAATTCTGGCGTGCCTTCTTCAAGTCTGCTTTTCCCAGCGCAGTGTCAAACCGCGGGTCTTGATACAGTCCTGAGCTGCCACGACTCGATAATCCCGGGACATCACGGATTTTAGATACTGGCTTTTTCGCACTCTGTTCACTGGGCGGCTTCATTTACGCATGAATTGACCAGGCCAGAAAAAAAAAACGTTACTACGAACCAAAACCAAAAAAAACCAAAACCAGAATACTTTTCTATTCTAGGGTTCGCCGCCCATGCCCTTGCCCACTCATCTAACGCCAAGTCGAGATTCTATCGCGCCTGCACCAAACCGGCCTACGTTCATGCGATGTTGAAACACCTCAGAGACCCGCTGCATCCACCAAAAGAATGGCCGACGGATCTGAAACTAAAGTGTGAAATTGGCCCTGCTACGTTGGTCGAGTTGAGCCCGCGTGCAAGCTATGTTGCTGCCGGTCTTGTTGGAGGAACTCTCGTTATTTTCGATACTGATACATGGAGCGTAATATTTCGAACGCGCAAACATGCCCAAGATCTGGCTTCTCTCAAATGGTCCAATGACGGCCGGTTCCTGACTGTAGTCGGCCTTGATTGGTTTGTTTGTGTTTGGGATCTTGTACTCCTCAAGGTAATCCTTACAAAACAACTGGACGTGAGCCCCCTAGCAGTGAGTTTCACACATGGCACACATCTTAAGTTTGTTGTTGCCACATCATCTCAATTATACTTGTATGACTTGGAACAAGACACTTCAGTCGAGCTCGAGGCGGTGCCTGATCTTGATAGAGCTCAAATCATGTGTGTTTGCTGCTTGAAAAATAATGCCTTGGCGGTTGGAACTTCAAAGGGTATGATGTACATCTACGTAGCCAATGCCATTGCTCATAAATTACGCCTTACTGCTGGTGCACTCCGATGTTTTGCCTACTCCCCTCAAGGAAACGTTTTGGCAATAAGCTGCGGCGACCGCTCAGTACGTGCATTTTATCTTGATGATCCCTTGGTACCTGAAGCGGTGACTGTAGGCCATCGGTTTACTGATTTGGGACTACACAGCCAATTTAGCGCTTTGGCGCTGAGCACCGATGGTGAGTATTTATACGCAGCAGCAGACTTGCGACAAGGAACTATAGCGGTATGGAATACATTTACACGGTTTGCTGTTAGACATTTAACTGGACATTTTGAGCAGCTTTCATCTGTTGCATTCGATCAAGATAGAGTCATGCTGATAGGCTCGGGCAAAGATTCGGGTGCAGTCTACGTCTGGAGAGCCGAGCCACCAAAGGCATGGGCACATTTGATTCCATCGTTCGAGCATATTCCTGACCTAGAAGTATTCAACGAGACCGAAGATGCCTGGGACATTAAAATCAATGACGTTGATGACACAAATCAGTTTGCGGAGCCTGTTGATGTCTGGACGTTACCTGAACCTGCGCAGGACGCAGTCATACCCGTCGAGTACTGATGTTTTAGCAACCCAAATCAAGATATAAATCTCGCTCCTTATTGGTTTAATCCTTCTTCACAGCCAATACGCAATGATATATGCTACAAAGAATCCCTGAAACTTTAAGAAATACTAAGTCGCCGTGACCCATAATAAAAACGCATTTGAAATCAAATATATGTACAAGATCAAACTATAAATATCTTAGACACTAGCCACTAATCCTTAATGGCGTCTTGAATCTGCAACTTCCGACTTTGTCTATCAAAGGTCTCCACCATTTCCCGCGTATTCATGCTTGTAATGTCAGCCATAACAGATGTGCCATCCTTGAAAGCTACTTTAAGCTCAGGTTGGCTCTTTGATGCAGGATCAAGAAGTTTAAAGTCCAGTTTCACATCTTTTCGTAGCCGCGGCGGGATGCTGGCCATAAATAGACGGCCCAGCTTGGCAGCATGGCCGGTGGGGGGAATCCGCAGCACAACAGACTTAAAATAGCTAGTGATCATTCCCGCGCGTGGATCCTGGCTCGGCCGTTAATGCTGGAAAAACCCAGAACTACCACAAACCGTTAGGTGATGACTTCACAAAACCAATGAGCCTGCACCGTGATATTGCTAACAGTGCAGTCCATATATACGCCCAGCTCCCGTCTAGCACGGACCAGGGGGCCAAGGTAGTGGGAATTTGGAGGTGGATCCCATATTTACTCCGGGACCTACGCACACAATTAAATTCACCTCAGCAGCACCTCAACAGCCCAAAAAACAGAATTTACGCCCATGAGTGATGTGCCTAACAGGCCGTCCAAGGTGACTATTCGATTCCGTCCAGTAGGATCCACCAAAAAAATCAAGTCTCCTGTCATCAGTGTGCCCGGAAACCAGCGGTTTGGCTCACTCGTGAACTATTTAAAAAGGCAATTGGGCCCTGATGCGCATGATTCATTATTTTGCTACGTGAATGCATCGTTTGCTCCTGGTCTTGATTCGGATTTGGCTACCTTATTTGAATGTTACTCTCTCGAGAATGTGCTCAACGTTTCCTACTGCAATACAGTCGCGTTTGGCTAAAGATTCACTGCAGATCCATTTCTATGTGTGTGGATTCTAATTCTTAAAACTACATCCTATTTATATATTTATAACTGAGAAGAAGTTTTTGACTGCCTCTGGTATCTCAAATATTAGTATCTACTGGTATTGTATATATTGTATATATTGTATGTAGCGTGGCGGGATAGACGTAATTGCAACCAACAATGACCTATCTTTTTTTAATTGATTTACTTACTTGCTACAATTCATCCTTGACTGTATTCTTCTCAGCCTCGGCCTCAGCCTCAGCCTTGACTTCGGCTTCGGTTAGCCAATATAGATACTTCGGGGGCAACTCCTGCTCCATATTGAGTTTACGGTGGTAGCCCGCTTCCAAAAATGATCTCAATTCTCGCTGCGACCACCCTTCGTTGTAAAGCTGGATTCTCTGCTTTCGGGCATCCCAGAACAGCAGTCCTGGGCGGTTATGTAGCCCGATTACGTCGAGAAACTCATCAAGCTCAGGATACTTATCGGTGAGCAAGTAGTCGAATACAGTCGATTGCTTGAGGTTTCTGTTCAGATGCTCCATTGTACGAATTAGTACGATAATATCACTCTTTAATTGATCTTCCGTTGTTGCAAGTACCACGCAATTCAAACCAGGTCGGATACAGCGCTGAACAAAGTCATCATAACTCTCCATCCCGGCCTCATTGCTTGCTGTCGCTTTGGGAGCCGGTGAAGCTCCTGACTTTGTAGACCCGTTGCTTTCGCCTGTTCGAGTTGGTGCATGCGCAGCCATATAACTAGCTATAGCTTCTGGTCCTTCTTGCACAATTTGGTCTGGCGTGAGCTCTATGACCGCTTCATCTAGCACTGCGTCCTCATTTGCGTTCTCAAATTCAGCTTCAGTTTCGGGTTCAACATTCGCATCCGACTCAAACTCGGGCTCAGACCCAATTTCCGAATCAAAATCTTCTACATCAACAAAAGTCTTCTCATCAACTTGAGTAGCATCACCTTCGACAGCACTAGAAGTTGAAGATGTAGACGAAACAGTAGCTGAAGTTGCCGAGCTCTTTCGTTCTGGTGCAGATTTGCCATGTCTTTCAAAAGCGGCCTTTCGTGCCTCTTCAGCGGCTTGCAGTAATACTTCTTCTTTCTCACGACGTTCACGAACGTGCTCAATCTCCTCTTCTTGTGCATCTTCCGTGACATATTCAAGGCCCCAAGCAGCATTATCACGATCAATCTCTTGCTGCCCAGTATGTAGCCTGCGATACATTTCGAGCTCATACTGCTCATCCAAGAACCGCTTCAAATCGCGCTTTTTCATGCTGCCTTTGTAGACCACAGGCGGCTTATCATCGCTCAAATATACAAGCTGGCTCTCGTCAGGTGCAGGAATACCAAGCAAATTCCAAGCACCATCAACACGTCGCGGGACATATGCAAACCGCAGTTGACCAAAATACTCACGACTTAGGACTTTGAACAATGGCGAAATCGTCTTTGATTTGTACTTTTTGCCGGGAAGCATCACAACACGAGGGACTTTATTTGGAGCAAGCCATCTCAACGCCTCATCCGAGTCGAGTGACGCTGCATAGTTCCGCAACTTATCCACAACATACGAAGTAATTGCCTTGGCATCGCGCGCACCATTATAACTGTACATCGTTGGCCGGCGTCGTTTCAAAGGCTTTCCCTCGACCGCATCCTTGAAATCCACATCGGAAAGCTTGGCTGGCTGAAAGACTTTAATGGTGGGGAAGCCTTTAATATCATACTTTGCACAAAGCTGCTTGTTTTTGTCCTCATTGCAGTCTACAGCCGTTACGCGGGCAATCCCACGCAGTGACTTGGCAACCTGTTTCCAATCCGGCGCCAACCCCTGACAGTATCCGCACCAGGGGGCATAAAATAGCACAGCAGTGACATTGCCATTATACAACACCTGATTCTTAAAGTTATGCGTACTGAGCTCCCGGACACCGCTCTTGGGGCCGAATAACTCAGATCCAAAAGCAACGCCCCATATATTGAAAAAAATCAATACAATATTGAACCACATTATTCTTTGACTATTGCACGCGGTTCTCCTCTATGGGTTTCCGCGCGAATTTGGGGAAATCAAATCGCACTAAAGCACTCAAGCTTGATTTCCCCGGTGTGGGGTTCGCTAGTCACATGATGTGACACGCATGAGGTGACTGACACGACGCATTGAAGCACCATAGCCGATTTGATGAGAAATAGGAGAGTAAACGAATATGGTGGTGCTGATGGACTATCTACACTGTTTTTTTTAGATAATTAATGACTTTATAATCCCTCTTATAAAATTGTTTATCCGGGGCTTTTTCCTCCTTGTTCCGGAAATGTGTCGATCACAGTTTTAAGGGCGGCTATGTGCGGCTCATGATCGGATCTAATGCTTAACTCCACGAATTTCATCACCTTGGTTTGCAGATTCCATGTAGAAGGCACCTTGGTCTACAATCAAGTGGTACTTCTCTCGATTACTATGTTTATTCGTTTAATAGATAAAAGTGAGCTACAGAACTAACATGCATGAGCTTTTCTTTGCTGCAGAGTAGGTAGGAGACATCAAAAGTAATAGTAATTCATTGTATTGTAGAAGTTGGTTTCTAGTTACTGTTTTGCATTAGGCTCCTTTAAGGTGATCTGCTTATGGGATTCTGTGTAAAAAAGTGTGGATCGTCATTAACAGTAAACGGATCAATGGTCACCCAGACAACATTAAGAACGGGAAAGTTTTAGAAATGCAAATTTTCTTTTTTTTCGATAATGCGTAGTGAACTTTATGGCAAGTTAGCGATGTGATGTACTAATAATAACGTTTGTCACATATAGGCCACCACCATTGTGCATGTATATGATTTCCTCAAACCCAGTCTTCTGAGTTAAGAATCCCAATATTATATGATATAAATGTAATGTGCATACATTAAATTGAAGATGATCAGTGACGGCACGAATAACTACTCCTACTATTTCTCTTTTTTTTTTCCTTCTGTTCTTTTAAATCGTACTTTCTGTTTCTTGGCTAATCACTTTGTGTCCGTTGCTTAGTGGCATTATCCAGACATCTGCGACGCGACGTAAAATAGACTGTACCTCCTCACGAAGGCTTTTAGGCATGTCCTTATTCAAGATGTCGATCACCTGCAAATATATCGATGGAATAAGCTGCCGGAAGTCCTCGTCCTCAAATTGAGACACGTGTCGTAGAACACTTTCAAGAATGGGTAGCAGTTTGTAGATATAACGTTGATCGCCCTGCGTCAATTGGTTATAGTCTTCGAGGATTTGCCCACATACCTTTATCAACTCGTCACTAAGATCTTGCCGCGCCGATGGGTCTTCTGTAAACCGTTCAACCGACCGGAAAAGACGCATGCTAATTGATACGTAAATCTTCGCGGCCATTGTCTCTTGTAACAGAAGGTTCGGTAATCTCGATACGACCCCCTTTTCATACAATTCATGACGGAGTGCCTGATCGATGTTGAAGTCGCGCGCAAAAGAATATGACTTTAATAGCCTTGTCGTGATGCGTAGAATCTCCTTGATAGGTATCCGGTCAAAAACCACCTTCGAATTCACTAACAGGTCACGCGCAGCCTCTATTATAAGCAACATCTGTACTGTCTTGGCCACAGTGGACTGGAATAAATGTCGCAGATTTGGCTCTGGGTTCTTCAGAAGTTCTCGATCCATTAGCATTGTAGCTGTAGTATCCTGGAAGAGTTGCACAAAAACATCCGTAACCAGGTGCCAATGCTGCACCGTGAATCTTTCAGCATTATCCTGAACCAGTTGCTCCAAGCAAGATTTACCCATACGCGAGACTGGGTCATTCTCCTGAAGTATGCATCTACGAAGTAACTGCAAAAAGAATGGCTCAAGAGAATGCTCGAGCATGTCAAAGTACTGATTCAGTAGCACCATGAGTGATCTAAGAGCCTGAATCAGTGTAGATGAAAGCCATAAGCTGTGCTCTTCACGGCCACCAATAAGTGAGCGGCTCCGAACTGGGCTCGGTGTGCGTGTTGGTGCGCTATCTGCTTCAGCAACATCACTATCTTCTGGTACAGCGAGTTGGTGCTCCTGTTGATGCGGTCTCGAATGCTTCGGCTTGGCTTGGCTATGCAACACACTAAATAGTGGGCTCAAACTCTGTTCGAAAACGCGATCCCAGTCTTCCCGTTTGAACTTAGTACCATGCATTGACAAGACGTTGAACACGATTTCCAAGCAACGACCACGTACTTCTACATCCTTACCCCGCATGGCAATTTCACTAAACTTAATGAATAGCTGTTGCCAGAGCTCCATGTCGTCAGCGTGTGACTCGATAAGGCTGTGCATAAGCTCAGCTGCATGCAAAGCATCCCGCACTTCAGGCTGCTCAGCTAAAGCCACACATGCATCCAAGAAACCTGGTGGTACATTGGGTACGGTGGGCACTGCCAAAAGTAATGAATATGCGGCTCCTAGTACCAAGGAGTGGTTGCTCGCGGCAGCTGCTTTTACTGCGCCAAATATCGTAGTCCAGCCGCTTTTGAGATTCGCAGCGCTTGTGAGCACCATCTGACGCAACGAGTCTAGAACTAGTTGTTTAATATCCGGATTCTTGTTATGCTTTAGAGCATGTACAAACGGCTTCAAGAACTCTGATTGAAATGCAAAATGTGGTAGTTCATCGATTTCTAAGAATCGCATAGACAGCTGTCGTAGTGAGTTGAGCGCGATTGAAACGACCTTCGGATTCGGGTCCACGAGTACCTTCGTGAATTGTTCGGCCATAGCGGCATCCCATAGTTCTGACCAACCCATTCGAATTCGCTTCGAGTTGTAATAGCATACATCTACCATTTTTAGCAAAGCAAACAAACGTGGTTCAACTGAGTTACGCGACTCATTGATCTCTTCTAAAGATACGCGAGCAAGTGCCTGTACGAAATAAACAGCACCTTCGGGAGTTAGGTTCTCAGTGTATGTGAAAATACGATCCATTTCTACATTGAGCTCCCGCGACTGCAAGACATGTGCGATTTCGGGTGATATATAGGCCGACGCTTCTCGAGTGCGCGAGACCAATTGAGCCTGTTCGAGCTTCGAAGCCACGACAAGCATATCATACCACGATTCCTTCATCATATCGCCCTCTACAAGTGCAACGTGAAGCAGAGCACGCACAGCTCCGATATTTTTCCATGTGCAGTTTGTAAGGTTGGTGAGCGAAGTATTCTGTGCAAGCATTTGAACAAACGATTGGCGAGCCAAAGCCACATCAAAATGGGTGGCAATGCGCAGTGCTAGCTCCAGACCTTCAAGGCACAAAGCAAGAACTGCTGGCTCTTTCATCTGTGTAAATGGTGTCGAGATGGCGGCAAGAACAGCTAGCCAGCTCTGTTCGAACATAGGCCTTATATGCTCCGCATGCGAGGCGTTATAATAATCAGTGAACTCTACAGGCTGGGATTGTTGGAAGAACTGAGCTGCACGGTGGGTGATTGCGTCAGAAGCAACTTCGTAAGCTTCGCTTTGAATGGCGTTGTGTGTTTGCTCACTCTCAACTTTGATTTCATTCGCACGAATCTCATTATAGATCTGTTTGAGCATTTCCGGACGGAAGTCCAAACCATCATTCATGCCCTTATTGTATTTCACATAATCCTCTTCAGACATACGCCGGCGTAAATGTGGTGTATGCTGATCCGTATTAAGAATCATAGCACTGGATGCAAGAACCCACGCGATCTCCCATTTAGCAAAGTCGGGGTGCACGTCATTGACTTTTGTATCTTCGTAGTATTTGTGCGCAAAAGCCTTCATCATGCGGTCTACGACCTGACCCTCACCTGGCATTCGGAATGGCTGCATGATCTCGCGCATGGCAGCAATGAAGGACTTGCCACGGAAATCCATGGAGTTCACGAATGCTTGTAATGTGGATTCACGATCTTTATGGCCCAAGTAGAGACCTAGCTGTGTTTTGTCTAAGCCGTCAGCATGGAAAAGTGCCTTCCCTACAGCATTTGGGTCATCAACAGAACTAAGAATGCCTGCCTCAACAAATTTTTCTAGGCCACGATTAGGTTTGTAGTTAAATTCTTGCACAGCTGCATCTAGGGCACGCTTTGTTTGTTTCCGCGATGCGAACTGGCTAGGATCGTCGCTTTCTGAAGAAGCAAGTGATACTTGACTTGAAGTCTGACGGTGGCCATTCGCGTTAGAATCCGTAGTATCGCCACCATAAGTAGCAGCGTCTGTGCTAATGTTCGTAGACCCCTGTTTTTGATTTTGATTTTGGAGTTGTTGTTGCTGCTGCTGTTGCTGTTTCGTATCTGTGCGCTGTGACCACAACACAAGCGATCGTAATGAGTTCACAATTGCTTCCAAGGAAGCCATGGTTAATTGGTAAAGATCTATGTCTGCATTCGATGCTGGCGGATGCAAGCTAAGGCGAGCAATTGCTTGAGTTGGAGAAGCATTAAGATCATAGACTCTAACCTGCTGGCGATCAATGGATAGTCGAGCAGGTGGCTGGGTTGGTTCAATGACTGGACGCATAGCCAACCGACTAACCAATTCTATTAGCTTTTCGTAAACATCTTGTGCGGCCGGATCGCAATCATAGTTTAGATAGAGCTCCACAAGTAGTCTGGGGTCTGTGCAGATGCGAGAAATCACGGTCATAAAATACATTCTCTGATGCATAGTCGCACCACGCATTTCCATTGAAGTAAAATATACTTCAGTGAATAAGACCGCTAACTCGGGCTTGAACTCACTACGAAGATTTGCCAACACAAGCCAGAAGATCTCAGCAGTAATTTCAAATACAGCTGGAGCTGAGGAGAGAGCATTTTGCGCCATACTCATACGCAAATAAGGCTTTACTGCGAATGCGAATGCGATATTTTCATTCTTTAGGCGCACTACTACGCGTGGGTCCTTAAAAACAGAAATGTGATGTTTCAAAATGATATGCAACAAATGCAAACTTAGCAACTTGGAACGCATAGGTTGGCTGCGCACATCTTGTTCATTAACGTCCTGCTTCACGCTGAGTTTACACAAGGTTCGGAAAACAAGGCCTGCATCCTGAGGTGCTTTTTCGGCTTCGCTACGGATTATTTCATTCTGATCCGGATCATTGTCCATTTCAGGTAGCGCAGAAGTGTCCCTCATATCACTTAAAGTAAGATGGGCATCGTTTGCATCGTGAGTGGGAGCCTTACCATCCGCATCAGTTGATGGATCAACTTGACTTAAATTACTTTCCTTAGAACCATTGCTGTTGACGGGTTTCGGACCTGTCATCAAACGTCGTTTCACGCGCTCGAAAACTGCCTGGACCATCTGAGTCAAGCTGACCTGGGCCAAGGCCTGATTATCCTGAGAACGAGTTACCAAAAAGATATTGTACATGCGACGTACTGCACGCATGAGCACAGCACCGTGAGCTACAACGTCTTCATTGACAACGGCAGCAGTCAAAGCCTTGATTATTTGAAGTTCTACTCGTTGGTCAGCCCCTTCAGCATCCCATGCATCACAAACAATACCTACTGCTTCATCTAATAGGGCTTCTTCTTTAGCTTCATTGTCATTAGCCAGATAGCTGAGTGAGAACACTTGCCCCAGAGTGTCGATAGCCACCTCTTTCAGCTCACTGCTAGTGCCTGGAGGGACGCTGACCAGTTTGAGAGGTTGCAGCACAAGCTCTGCGGGAGGCAATGAATTTGGACGTCGCTCAAACTCTTCAAGGGCCCGTATAGTGGCTTGTTGAAGTGCAGGAATGCGTTTTGTGTCTTTAGACTGACGGATCTTCTCGAACGCCTGATGAATGAATACAATGGCAGGCCGAGACTCAGCACCATTGACACTAGAATGCTCAAGCGCAACTGATGAATGGTTCGTACGGCGTAGACTAGAAGATCGCGTCCTCTGATACACATTTGAATCACTGGCAACGCTGGATTTTGACGACATCAGCTTGGAGGGTTGCACTGCCTTCTCTGTAGCCGCTAGGTTGGGAGGGGCGGGCTTTCCAGATGATGAGTTTGATTGTGAGGCATCGCTGGCAGTGGATTTATGAGACAAATTGTTCTGTTCAGGGTCAGAAGACGTGTTATTGGCTTGATCAACTGCCGCATTGTTCTTTGGAATTTCGGAACCGGAAGTATGGTTTTCGCCGGTATTTGCAGACGACTCCTTTCCCAAGGGAACGTCCCGCAAATCCTCGGCGTCAATACCTTTTATAGAAGCGTCACTATCAGCCATTAACGCGTAGGAAGGCACGTTATAGGATCGCTGTCAGTTCTAGGGTGACACTGTGTCTTTTCCTCGTCATGTCACGAGACCATTTTACTGGACAGTGAAGAAGGTCAAATACAGTGATAGTATGAGGAAACAAAAAACAATAGTATGATCCGAACTGCCATGGAGGATAGGATCCTATCCTCCGTATTTATTATACATTAGAAAACTCACCTTTATCTTTATACTTAGACTTAGACTTAGATTTTCGTTTTGTGCTGACTTGATGCTCACCGCAGCTTCGACTAACAAGGATATGAAATTTAAGGTTGATCTCAGTATATTGAACTGTATTACTGAGTGGATTCTATATTGTGCGACCTTTATTAACTCAATTGGGTGTTTTGACTTAAAAGATTTAAATTTTTTTGGTGCTAATAGGGAGGCAAACTTATATTGTATGTTTCCATACTGACCGTCAAATGCCAATTTTTACGTTTGTTAGTGCAATTTCTGAGTATTATGATGTTGTAAATACATCTTTAATACTTTTGTTTAATAAAAATACTAATTTTTTCAACTACTTCGTTACTCTCTGAAAGTAAATCGAATTTAACCCACAACCAGTGAGCTGACTTCGCCAGAAATGAGAAATAACAGCGCAGAATTAGCTTGCTAAAACACTAATGTGTACATTGGATATAATCTGAGAGAGTTCAAAGCTTTCAAACTCAGGCACTGGACTCGTATATATCATTCTGTAAATACATAGGAGATCATAATTACAAACCTTTTTTTCTTTGTTCATATTATTATGCTTTAAACTTATTACAACCTCATTTAATCATTATAATTTCCTATTTTGATGCGTTTGTTTGAGTTTTGGGACTACGACAAGCTCAAATTCTCCCGATTCGAGCCCCGTCGAGACAGTCGCAACAAGACGTCACACCCAAAGCCCTCTAAAGAGTGAAGCTCGAGCGCGCCACCCCAATACTCAGTATAAAGGCGTGCCAATGCTAGACCCATGCCTAGGTGGGAGCCTCGTTTTGGCTTATGTATGTGATCTTCAGGAAGATCTTCTGGTGGGAAAAGTAAAGAGTAAAACTGGTGTTCGGAGAGCTGGTGAGGAGTAAGTTCGGACAACATATGACTAGCCGTATTGACAGGCTTGGTAAAAGACCAAATATGATCCAAGACGTTCGGATCTAGCCCACCGGCGCGATCGCTGATGCGAACAAGAATTGTTTCTGGCGTAGAGGAAACTGTGACCAAAATAGGCTCAGTGATGTTATTACGCATACAAGCCTCCAAGCTGTTATATACCAATTCACCCAAGATGAATTCAATGTGTGACTGAATGTACGGGAATGTCGCTTCGTGGTCAGAGCCGGAGCCCTCAATGATGATTGCTGGCATGGATGCAATTGGCACGTCGTATTGACCGGCGAGAGATGCTTTCGAACGTGTTTCTACCTCACGTAGAGCATCAGTAATACGGCATTCGAGTAGAACCAACCCAATCATATCTGAGCTCTGCAGCCCTGTGTTGTATGCTTCAGTCAAGTGAGCATGCTGCTTTACAAGGACACGGCGACTGAGGCGTGATGCTATCAGTGAGCGTAACAATGAATTCAGGATTGCAGCATCCTCAGGTTTATGTGGTTCTTTCACGATCTGCATGACGGCACGAATAGCATTGGCCACAACGCGTGTGTGTCTCTGCAACAGCTCCTGGCCAGCTTCAAGCAACCTAGCATTATCTTTCTCGGTATGCACGGTGCCAAGTTGCCGCAGCATCTTAAAGGAGTCCAAATACTTCTCGTAAGTGTCGAGCAACTCGGGATGACCCATGATGCGGTATGGTAAAGTCTGCATCATGCGAATGCGGTGAGCAAACCGAATGGTCAACTCCTCCGATACATGATTTGCTGTGAAGATGAGCTTCTGTAACGACATATGTTTGCCAAACCGTACCATTTCAGCCACTGTGAGCGGTCGCGGCGAACGCATTAGCCATTTCCGTACGCTATCCTGGTAGAAATGCTGGGGAGTAAGATGCTCGCTTTCTGGCGGGTATGTGAGATGCAAGTCTGGAGGATCGAGCATTTGCATTTGTTTAGCGTGAGCATTGTTTAACGGTGTCTGATTCGAACACAATGGCGAGCTCGCAAATGTACGCCGACTCGTGCAACCAACTTTGAATGCACGTATAGACATTAATAAACGATTCGCGGGCTGCTCGGACCAGCGTCGCGCACTAATCATAATAAAGCATGGACTTGGATTGGTATCGAGGTAGTGAACCCGAACCCCAAGTCTAATTTCCGCTGTGAAGAGTCACGCATCTGTAAAGTAATAATGATGCAAGAGGGTGGTGGAGTAGCTCTGAGTATTTAAAGAATAAAAAAAAAAGCCAAATGAATATATGAGGGCGAATGAATGAATGAGGATATTTGAATGTTCTTAAGATTCAAGGAAAAAAGAAGGAGGAACAAAAGAGAAAATGTAAACGCTAACGCAAGCGCTAACGCAACTGCAAATGCAAATGTAAATACAAATGAGAACAGAAGAGAAGAAAACAAATAAATGTTTACGTGTTCATTTAAAAGAACTAATGTGCCAACAAAATGGAAGTGTTTAATACTACAAAATATTCCAGAATTTTGGACCAGTCTTTAGCTTGTGATTAGAGAGAGAGTATTTCCTATAATTAACTAACGAATTATAGGAAACTGACTTCGTAGTGATTACGCAAGCGCTCTTTGGCACAAGCCAATAATACGATGTGTATAATGGCTTGAGGGGAGGTATAATGTCAAATTAGGATATCATGTGGAATACCGATAGTATAGCATACCAATATAAGTGGATGTTCTATGCTCAGCCTTGGAAATCAAAGAGGTATTTCTCCACAACTACCGGGCTAATGACGGCCATAATAACCCTTTTCCTCGGAATAATTATTTCCTAGCCCACGTCAGACATCCTCAAAACCGCCGCAACCACTGCCCGTATCGTTAACATTTCGGGCGGCGCTGTTCAACCCTACTTCTCTGCGTCTTGCTTAGCCTTTGGAGCGTCATTCCATTAGTTGGACCCCAAGCCAAGTACTAGCGTCTCAATTAGACCATGTCCGGATTCGAAACGCTAAGCCAGCCCCCAACAAATTGTGTCGAGAACCGTAAGGTCTTCTTCTTTGATGTAGACAACACGCTGTATCCTGAGTCTCTTGGCATTGGCAATCTTATGGTTGAGTACATCCGTGATTATATTGAGAAAACGTTGAAAATCTCCGAGGAGCAGGCCGACAAACTGCAGGCGCGGTACTATCACGATTATGGACTGGCCATTGAGGGCCTGGTTAGCAAAAATCATGTGGACGCTATGGACTACAATGCGAAGGTTGACGATGCATTACCACTCGAAGATTTTCTTGAGCCACGCAAGACTCTGACAGAACTCTTTGAGTCCTTTGACCGTACAAAGGTTAAGCTTTGGCTGTGTACCAATGCCTACCGGTCGCATGGCCTGCGGGTCGCGCGCCTGCTTGGCATTGAAAAGTACTTCGAAGGCATTACCTATTGTGACTATGAGCACCAGCCACTCATTTGCAAGCCCATGCCTGAGTTCTTCCAAGCGGCCATGAACGATGCTGGAGTGCTTGCTAATAAAGAAGTCACTCCTGGTGGCTTCTCGGCATATTTCGTAGATGATAGTGAAGCAAACGTGGAGGCTGCTGCGACCTACGGTTGGCGTGCTGTGCATTTGAAGGAGCCAAAGGAGCAAAGCCTACCTCCAAACCTTGGTGAGATTCTGGACTCGGTGCCTCTTTTGCCGCCGGCTAAGGAGGGAGGGCTTCCTCAAATTCAATATCTCGAACAGCTGCCGCGAGTGTTCCCCGAGCTTTTCAAGAAACAATAGATCCCTATTAGATCCTCCGGCCTCGCCCCATCTTAGGCTCGGCACTATTTAATCTTAAGATGATCTGGAGCCCATGGTCAGTAGCAGTTTATCGTACCAATTTACGGTATCAATATATGGCACCATATTATAGAAGACCCATTTAGTAGACACTATAAGGTGCGTAAGTATGGTTATTGTGGCGTGTGCTATTTGGCATGAGTGAGTGCCAAAACCTACGCAATCGAGAATCCTTGCGCTTAGCTCCATGAGAAGTGCTACCACTGGATATCCCCAAGGTACCAAGGTCCTGCTTTTCTATGCTTTCTTCGGATATCTTAGGACAAAGAGAGACGATTGGCTCCTTTTCGAATGAAGTTGAGCCAGCAGTAGGTCGGACTGACTGCCAGAAGCGCGAGTTCCGTATATGACCTGTACCCACATGCTTACGATCTGCTATGTTTGTATTTGCAGAACTATCGGTTTGCACTTTGTTCTTTTTGCCGTAGTTTCCTACTTTCGTACTGTTGTTCATGTCTCTGTTTGTTGTGCTACTTCTGGCTTCCGCATCAGCAGTCTTCGTATTCCCTAACACCCCTTCATTCACGGTCCTGGCACTTGAATTATAGTGGCCAGTATGCTCGTCTTGTGGATCATTCGCAGATTTCTCTACCATTCCATCTGCCGCATTATCTGCTATGTTGTGGTCAAAGAGTTTCGAGAAGCTTGAAATTACACTATTATCGCAGTCTCGCAAAGTAGGCGCACTGTCGGGAGACGAGGCTGGCGATGGCTCTGAGCTCCACAGCGGGTTTATAATGCTTTTGCGTCCCCAAGTGCTAAGAGGCCTTAGTTTCCATTTCATTGAGCGCTTATGTGACTTCACTTGTTTCTGTGGTGAGCTCGGCACTTTCGATTCATTTGTGGCCTCTACAACTGGATATTTCAGTTTGATCTCACACACCGGACCGTTTATGTGGAATGACTCCGTCAAGGAGGACGCCCAGTCGTCAACCGTCTTCGCACTAAAGCTGGATATGTTCTCACTTTGAGCATTAGCAGCTGCGTTCTGAAGTAACTGTGAAAGTTGGGGCATGCTTCCTCGCAACATTCTTTGATGATGGGAATATTGCATAGGTCTACTAAGGTCGTGTGAGAGAGAAGACTTTGCCGGTCTCTCCGGCCTCTCCGGCCTTTCTTGATCATTGGATAGTGTGATGAAGCCAACTGTGAGCTTGCTTTCCGAAATAAATGGCATAATGGCCGCAATTGAAGATGCCATTGACAAAGAACTAAATCGCTTTGTGTTGTGGCTTTGAACACATCGCGGATTAAGCTCGCCGCATTCATCCTCGGCCTCATCGCGCATCTCAAATGACGATTCTAATTCGGTATTCTTTGCACTAGGCTCAGTGGTTAATTCTCCAGAATTACTCTCTGTAACGCTGGAGATTTCACTGGCTGCATCATGAAACTGGTCGTGTGACTCTACTAATTCGGTGGCAGTGCGAGACATTGAAGAAAAAAATTCTGAAGAGAGGTCGCTCACAGTAGCCTTTTATTTCAAAAACTTGTACGCATCGCGCTACCACCTGGCTTGCCTCATCAGGTAGGAGCATGTGATGGCGGTCTATGCAGCTCTATCGCTTAGCATTTATCCACATCGGGAATAAATAGTGGCAGATATTTGAACGTCCACTGTTAAGAGATACGGCTTGTTCAAAACGTGCCATATATCATACTAGAAATAATGGAGCTGGGCTATAAAAGCATTCACTGTATAAAATGAGCTGGGCTCATCATTATGGCTTGCAAAAGAGAGAAAAAGTAATTCCTTCATCATACATGGACTGGCAAATATATTTTCCAAGGTGTTTGATAGGACATCACTCCTCTTTTACGTCACCAAAATATGCTAATAGTATATTACATCTGTTCTCCACCCCTCTCCGCTGGGATCGTCTTGACTTGAGTGTTACTGCGCGTGCTTATCAGGAGAGAGGCAAACAGCCCTGACGCGGCGGCCTTTGTGTTGTCAGTGCTGACATATCATGCTTGATGATAAGTATGGAGTTCACGGAGAAACGCTTATCAGCTATATAACATGAAGGCTGTTCTCATCGGAACTGGCGGAGTAGGCTCTGTGACGGCACTAGCTCTAGAAAGCACTGGGAAGTGTGAGGTTACTGTTGTGACTCGTAGCATTTACAACCAGGTAAAACAGCACGGGTTTGAGTTTGACTCGGTGAACTATGGAAATGTCAAGAACTGGCACCCGTCGCATATTGCTTCCTCTATTGAGGATGCAAAGCAGTTTGGACCATTCGACTACATTATCGTCACGACCAAAAATATTCCAGAAATCCAGAAAGCTGAGGATCTTGTAGAACCCCTTGTTACCAAGGGCTGCTCGATTGTGCTGATTCAGAATGGCATTGGCAATGAGGACCCAGTCATGGCTCGATTCCCAGATTCTTATGTTCTCGGTGGAATCTCAATGATGGGCTCGGCCAACTACAACGGCAAAATCAAGCACACTGTACCGGACTGGCTCATTCTTGGCACGTCAGACAACCGCCCCGAGGCAAAGGCCTCCTTACAACGACTGAATGACGTCTATGCAAGCTCGAAATCGAAATGCGAGATTGTGCCAAACCTGAGGTACCGTCGTTGGTGTAAGCTCGTGTACAATTCGTGCTATAATACCACGTCTGCTTTGACTGGAATCGACACGGGTCGTCTCTATTTCGCGGGCTTGGTTGACACCATTGTGTTTCCGGCGATGAAGGAAGTGCGCAAGATTGCAGAGGCTGAACTTGGAGAGAAGCTGCCTGAAGGCATCGAGGAAATGATGGTCGGTTCGGATGAGGGCATATATTATGAACCCTCAATGCTGGTTGACGTCAAAAAGGGTCAGCCCATGGAGCTCGAAATGCTTCTCGGTAATCCTCTGCGTATTGCCAAGAAGTTCAACGTTGATGCGCCAATACTCAGCATGGTTTATAAACTGTTACGTGGCACGCAGTTCAAACTCATGGAAAATAGGAACAAAATTACGCTGCCTGCTGAACCTTACGATAGAACAATTGTTAAGCCTATCTGGGCAGATAGCCTTGAATAAGCTAATATTGTATGAGAGCTGACGAACAGAGGCACTTAGTGGTATAGAGCTCATGCATGATGCGATAACTATTTTACGGTACTGTATTTAGAAAAAAATAATAACCGAAGAACTAAATAAAGCTAAAAAAAAAAATGAAAAACTAAAAAAAATGAAAAACTAAAAAACCAAAAAACTAAAAACCAAAAAACTAAAAAACTAAAAAACTAAAAAACCAAAACCACCTTAGAATGTAAAATCTTACGGGCGGGCTTATGGGTTAGCCAATCATATATAAAATGGCCACCCTATATTATCAACAGAAAACGGCAACGGCAATGCACTCAGTCAGCTTGCAGGTTTTATGCATGGTTATGTGAATGGTTCAAAGACCTGCATTCAAGTCGTGTCAGCACTCGCTTTATTCTAGAGCGCATTTTTCTCCATGATACTGGTCTCAATTACAAACTATCAATTACGAACTAGTGTTCTTGGGATCACTAACCGAAATTAATAGCTGAATATGGGTTGATCTCGGAATTTAGTAATAAGTTGCCGGATCTGCCGAGAAGGATACTCGTGGTTTGGGTGGTTTAAGCGCGCGTCTTAAAACGAGCTTTCTGGCATTAACACGAAACCCTGTCGTATGGTACTTAGTCTAAAAATATATAGAAATTAATAAAACTTAGTGGCTCTAAAGTCGTCACTAGGCTTCTTACAGCTTTGCCTTAGTGCCAGCCGCACCGAAAAAGTGCCGTATCATCATGATAATTGATGGTGGCGCATATCACTCAGCTGGCGTCGGAAGAGATGACTGTAGCCGAGCACCGTCACAGAAACTTTAGTAATTTGACTCAGCGTATGTATGCAGGGTGACAGTGAATCATATGCATGACCGGCATGCAGTACCAATTAAAAAGCACGCGTGGGTGGTTCTGGTAATAAGTTGTTCTTAAACCGCTGCAATACTTGGGACTTTAGCATACATGAACACTGCAAGAAAACAGGTACGATTTCTTCTGCCAGAGGCTCCTTCGCGGTCACCTACCCGGCCTCGGCTGCCACATACTTACGAGCACCACGCGCCTCGGCAATTAGCACTACAGCGCGTACGCAATTTCACTCACACAAACTATGGACACAAGGCAAGTCAGATTCTCGACAATCAATTGGCGCACGAAACGCGATTGGACAGTTACGCAGGATGCTTGGCCATCAATATGCAGGCAGTATCAATGTTCTTCTCGGCAATGTTCACAAATATTGTCTACCATCTATTTATTAAACACTACTTCGTGTAGACTTGCATGATAATGAAATAATGATCGATAGATTTATATTCACACGACATCGCGCGTTCATAGATTGGTCTTTCTTTCTGATTCGAATGTGTTGCTGATGTTTTTGTTCTTTTCATCCCTGTGCGTTTCTGTTTCAGTTATGACACTGTAGTTGCGCTTGATCAAGAACACTTGCCACCCGCAACCAACCACGTATAGCGCACAAAACAATATATACCACATTAAAAGTGTTACTAGTTCCATTGCCTTGTTGGGATCACCCCCAAGCTCTTCGCGGTAGTTGTAAATCATGAATGCAATAAAGGAAATCAAGGCAAGGTTGACAGCTGCAAAGGCTATACAAATCCAAGCCGTCCGGGGTCCCACTATGGGCTTCATGTTCGAGACTGTTTGCTGAAGGCCTCGAACAGCAATTGGCAAGTCAAGTTGTGCTGCTTGATTCACTTAGTAAGTTAAACGTATAAGGAAATATTATTCTTTTCTACGGTGAAAGCGAGCACAGGCAAAGGCCCTAGTGTCATTTTTCGAATCCAGACCCTTAAATAACCAGCTATAGTTTATATGAGATATAGTTCACTAAGTTAATAGCATAAATCATAGGCTCCTTGCTATAGTACAACGGGGTTTACCGCTGTCCAAGGCGCTGCCTAAAGAATCCGCATAGAACAGTATTTTACTTGCAAACTATGTTTATCATCATGATCTAGATACAAAAATTTCTACTAACAAAGGATTAAATAGTCTGGCTAAACGGGTGGTCTTCGACCCCATACTGGATGTCCTGCACCCACTTCTGGATCGTTTTAGTTATCGTTCCTGCCTCGTCTCCAGTCGGTAACAGTACCGCCTCACCATGGAAGTTCACCTCCTTAACGGGAGATACAATGGCTGCAGTTCCTGCACCAAAGGCTTCTAGGATTTCATTCTTTTTACTGCGTTCTAGCAGCTCATTGATGTGTACTCTGCGCTCTGTTACGTCCCACTCCTTGGGGTCGAGACGCTCACGCGCAAGTTCAAGAATCGACAGTCGCGTCACGCCTTCTAGAATTAGGCCATCAACCGGAGCTGTCGTGAGCTCCTTCTTTTGGGTCTTAGCGTCCTTGAAAACTAGGAAAAAGTTCATCATCCCCACTTCTGTTAGGTATCCATCAAAGAGCCATAGGTTCTGGTTGAAGCCGTCCTTTGCCGCTTCCATTTGCGGAACAACGCATGGCGCATAGTTCGCGCCAAGCTTAGCATTGCCTGTTCCACCAGGCCACGCACGCACCGCATTGTCTGTTGCCTTCAAACGAATGCCACCCTTAGCAAAGCTTCCCACAGGCGACGCAATTACATACAAAAGCGCTTTGGTTGGAGGTGATACGCCAAGGCCAATCGAAGTGCCAATAAGAGTAGGACGCAAATACAATGAAAACCCACGACCTTCGGGAATCACATCCTCTTCTACTTTGACAAACTCCTTCAGCAGCTTCACACCTTCCTCAACATCAATCTGAGGCAGCGCAATCCGGGCCGCAGATCGGTTCAGACGCTGTACATTGTTCTCGGGACGGAAAATACGCACATTTCCATTTACATCACGGAAAGCCTTTTGGCCCTCAAAGCAGCAGAACGCATAGTGCAGAACAGCAGACGCGGGATCAAGGTGAAAATCACCGTAAGGCTTGATTTCGGGCGTACCCCAGCCTGTTTCGATATCCCATTCAGCAGTGAGGATATGGTCTGTTGTGACCTGTCCAAACGCGAGACTCTCCTTGGCAGGATAGTTCTTGCGTGTTGTGCTTTTGTTGATTTTCAGTTGAGAGGCATCCAGACGTGCAGCCATATTTTTTTTCTGAGTTTTCTATACAAATGCTTCTTTTTTTGTTTATGGTCCCACCTAAAATAAAAAAAATATATATTGCATGTCTGACTCATATTTCACGCAACCTGACCAACAAATGAGCTCATATAATTTAAGCGCTGCTACTATTACTTCAATTATCATAGATTGAAAAATTGTCTAAGTGTGGAGATATCACGTTTGTTCTGTGGACCAATTCAGAAATATTGGAGAGAAATTAACGATTAAATTGATGACATATCTGACCGCCATCACTTATAATTGTCTTATTATATGTTGTATTCACTAAGTGGTCCCTTGTTTATAGAATCATTTATGCTTTGAGCACCATATTATTCCCCCTATAGTATAGCATTAAAAGAACCATAAAAATGCATGTTATAAGGTCAACTCGAACAGTGACATGCACTACTGCCAAAACGGGCTAATTGAGTCACACCCTAACCTTGTTAGAGGTCATCAATACCATTGAGCTCGATTAAATGTCACGCACGTTGTATATGTGTACAAGGTGGTTTGAATAATTAACTGATAAATCGCACAAGTAGTAGGTCTTGTCACATCTGGCAAACACATTACCAATGCTACTACTGGTTATAAGATCCACTTTTTTGCGCCTATACTCTATTCCACGAGCAACAGATCCGATAAATCTCTTTGTCAACTACGAGCTAAATAGAGCCTCGGAATGCCGTAGTGTCAGCACTAAATAATAATAATAATAATAATAATAATAATGCGGTTGTTCATATATAATACCATTCCAAATTCGTTCAAAATGTGGTACCGGTTCGCATGCAGAACCACTTTTTATTTTACAATCACGTGTGGTGTTCTCCTTGCCCATGAAGCCACTCGCAGAATATGAAATTTGGAATATTATGTTCAAGCGAAAGAATGTGGTTTTAACACGTCCTGGCGCTAAGCAGGACTCACAGAATTCTGTGAAGATCTCCGAACCAGAGCATGATTCAAAGATATCGCATCCTGGAATAAGGCCGTCTCTCATTACCTCGAAGCCAACTACATCAACTGGTAGTAGATCGCTAGATAATGTTCTAGTTCATGGAGGTGTTCCAATTGGCTCGCTCACTTTAGTTGAGGAGCATGGTACGACAGACTTTGCTTCAAGCTTGCTCAAATCCATATGCACACAAAGCGTGGTAGAATCTCGCGAGGGTCTCCCATCAAAGGTCATTTGTTTGGGTATTCCTGACTGGCTGAGGGCAATTCCCAGTCTAGCGAAGGAGCAGAAACAACCTTCGGTGTCTAATACATCTTCTCGAAGTGACGAGCGCATGAAAATTGCTTGGCGATACGCCAAGTATGCTCAAGACGAGTCTGTGCAAGATACTAGTATTTCCAATCGGTTCTGCCGTGATGTAGATTTTAAATCTACACTACTCCCATCGCCACAACACAATGAGGTTACGTACGTGCTTGGAGTCTCCCTTGATGATCTTGCCAACAAGCTGGCATATACTTTGAAGGGGATTCCCGAAGAGACTTTGGTGCGCGTAGTAGCGCCATCTTTTCTACACCCGGTGTTGTTCCGCCCAGATTCAAGTGATCCACAAGTTCTGTTGCCATTTTTCTATCAACTGAAACGTTTAGTTGCGTCCCATGGCAATGCTGTCGGTTTTGTGAGCCTGCCTTTACAGCTATACCCTCGCACTCGATCTGTTGTAGGTGGACTTGAACTTATATGTGACACTTGTATCGAACTGCAGCCCATCGAAACCGACGATGACAAAATACATGGACTTTTGCACATTAATAGAATTGCCGACCTAACAGATCGAGGGGAGATGGTCGAGCAACGATATATGTGGGCATTCAAACTCGGTCGGTACCAATTCGAAGTCACACAGTTCGGAATACCTGTTGATGCTGCAGAAGTTGATGAGCCCGAGAATAAGGAGAAAGATAAGGAGAGTTGGTGAACTCATTTCTGTGAGCTCGATAGACACGCCACATATTTATTTATCAGGATGCATCTTTATACGTAAGTTTGCACCGATACAACAACCTTTTCTCATGATTTGACTCCTTTTCGAATGCTCGATGTTATTTGGTTTATTATGCTTGTTTACAGCATAACCCCAAGCTGCTTGTAAGCACTAACCACTAACTATAGGTTTTATAATTACGTCGAGCTGAAAGTAACATATCTTTCCATTATGGTTTTTCGGGTTTGGCTTGTCTGGTAGATTGAGATGATCCTTACAGTTGGGCCCGTGCATGCATAAATCCTTTACCTCATGTCATATATTTATCCCCTAACCACGTTTACCAAAGTGGAAGTGAAGTGCAGCCACCCGTAGTACAATGTTTTTTGTAGGCGTCCCTTGTCAAGATATGTAATTTGGAGATATTCTAGTTGTAAACCACCTTCTAATGATAGTCTCGAAGTTTAGGGAAAGGTTCCAGAGAAATAAGCGGCCAAAAGTAAGATTTCTCGACCTCCCGCAAGACATACTCGGACTCATTCTGGCTGAGGTCCCTGTCAAGGACCATGTCAATTGTTTGCAGACTTGCAAATATTTGGAATATATTGGAAATCTGGAGTGGGTTTGGCGGAATAAATACTACGCCGATTTTGATTCCGACCCGACATTGGTCAATTGGAAACAAAGCTATGTATGGCAATATCGATATTGGGCATCACTGTCCCCGCGAACTACAATACTATCAAATCAAACTAGTTCAACAACAGCGACTACAGCGACTACTACAGCAAAAACAATAAGCGATACTGACTTCGACGAAAATTCTCTCGTAGTTTCTGCGTGGTCGGATGGTTCTGTTTCTCTTTGGGATCTGGAATCCTCGTCTCGACATGAAATTCTCCTTGGTCCTCATGAAACGGTCTACGCTTGTCTTATAGATTCTGATCGAAATCTTGTTTACTTGGGGGTCGAGAAAGGCAGATGTCTTATCTTATGTACCCACACGATGAAGCTTTCCGCCAGTGTTTTAGTACTCGATCCTGAAGAGGTTATTTTACGCATATCCAAGTGTCCTTATGGCATTTTGTTTGCTGGGTCACGCGGCACTATGTCGCTGATGCTGCACCACGGCGACAAGAAGGTCGTGAGGTTGAGGAATGCGCATTCGGCTGCCATAAATGGCCTAGCATATTCCTCCAAGCATGATCTTATTGTCACTTTGAGCTGTCATGGTCAGGTTAAAGTTTGGCGGTGGTCAAAAACACATTGTCGCTTCATATGCTGCCGTAAATATACGCTCAATTCAGGATCTTCCGATATGACTTGCCTCGCCGTGTATGAGGATTCATTCGTAGTTAGTGGTCAGGCCGACGGAATCATCCAAGAGTATGGCTTGATGGATGGTAATAGCCTCGGTCAGCTTGTGGGGCATCAAAGGCAAGTTAGAACAATGCATGTAGATGGACGGTACATGGTAACTGGCTCATATGATTGTACGGTCCGGCTGTGGGACCTCTATACAAAATCATTGTTACAGACAATTGGAGAAAATGCCGCAAAATCACAATGGGTTTTATCAGTGCGCTTGAAAGATAGAAAAGTACTTTACGCAGCGGGCTGTGACTGTAACTTCTTAGAATTCCGGTAGTACTGTAGACCTACAGGCCTCTCTGAAAAACGAAATTAAATGAGATGAAAATTAGATGAAATTCAGTAACGATTAGAAAAATATTATTATTATTATTATTATTATTATTCTTTCTAATGTCGATGATGACAATGTTAATAATGTCGAGATGTAGCGAAACTGATTAGTTTGTTACGTTCGCTAGAATGGTATCAATTTAGTAGCTTTCTTTGCTGCCGCCTCGCCAGTTGGAGACGCGCTCGCGAGTGTGTAGGTTGGTCTTATGCATCCAGCGCACGACCTGCTGGCCTAAGAAGATAGACGCACCAATGGCTCTGATTACTGCGAATATAGCCATAGACCACAAGACAATCTGCAAATAGATATTTGAACCAGGGTGGTCTAGCGAGAAGAACTGTGTTACTAGCATAACCAGAAGTAGGTTGCAGAGCATCCATACTAGTACAACCCGAGACCGGATCTCACGGAAGTAATCCTGCTGTTGAGTTTGAGGGTCGATCTTCTTAGGGGATTGTGGGGCATGTTCCCGAAGAGTGTGCAAAGCATTCTCGTATCCGGTATCTATATCTATTTGCTCACTGGGCATGTCAACTTCAACAATATCTTTTCCTTTAGCGTCTTTCATAACCACAGCGGCACCCAGGTCCATATTGTCCGAGCTATCTCCTTTTGTACCCCAGGTAACATCATGTGTATTACAGAATGCATAGATTTGGAGTGTGCAGACATACAGCGGTACCAATATAAAGTACTGGAGAGCCGATGTGAACATATGCCATGGATCAAGAAACATGAAGGACATAATACCATAGACTCCGTAGGTACCTATAAGAGATACGACAAGTGTCATAAGCGTATGTACCGACTCACCACCAGATCCTGAAACAGCGAAGGTGCGGCCTACAAAATAAAGGCCGATCACTGAAATGTATATGGTTACCATACTCAGCACAACAACAGTGATCATGAACAGCATACGGGCACCCTGCGGTCGGTTACCGAGCGATAGGACAAACTGGGCTGCAATAGCAAGAGTGAGGAAGTAGCGGAAGATGATAAAGAGAGCTTCACCTCCATGATGTGGGATCGTCGCGTCATTAGTGCCCGCGACTGATCCGGCAACAAAGTAGAATGCAAGATAGTAGTTTGCAATTGAGAAGAAAGTAAACAGCATGGCAAAAAAGTGGTACATGAATTCCAAATTCAAAAAGATCTTGCGCACGAGAGAGTGATCTGTCCGCCAGATTTGGCGGAAATGGGTCTGTGAGTATAACGCGGCAAATAGAGCACCGTTTAGCCAACGCCGACGCTGGCTAATGAATTCTGCAAGATTGTCTGGTACATCAGTTTCACCCTTAGCAGCCTTGACATACTTTAAAACCCACTTCTCGTTGCGCTTAGCTACGAGCTCCCAACACAGAATACGATCCTCGGCGAGATACATGTTCTTTTCAAAAATGCCAGCAGCCCTTCCGCTGGCTGTTCTGTCAACTGAGTCCAGAATTTCTCCCTTGAAGTAACTGCATAAGGGACCCATGCCAGTAGCGGGATCATTTTGAAGCGCCCGGTAACGGTAAGCAGACAAGGCACCGGGAAGCACAGTGATGTATCCAAACACCGATTCAAACGGCTTGTCCAGAATATTACTGATCTTATATTCAAAGTTCTGGGCGGCAACCAAAGGGTTCAAAAGGTCACGGCCGAATCTACCCGTCATGGTTTTGATTTCACCACAAGCACCCGCTACATTCGAGTCTTCATCAAAAGCTTTCCACAAATGGTACAGAGTTTTTGTCGAAGGTCGCGTACCCACATCCAGAAGTACGGTGACGTTGGGATTGAGCTGCGGACAGATTGCATTGAAAAACCAACGGTGAGAGTTGATCTTTTTGGCGTTCTTTTCTTTCATGCAAAAGATGAGTTGTACAGGAACCAGCTGCTTTTCAGCACCCTTGAACCGCAAGTCTGGTGTCAACGATACTTGAGCTGTATATTCAAAGATATGAGCCTGTACGGGGTCGCCATTGACCAAGTTTTTGGCGACACCGTCCTGATAAACGCCCATCGCGGCAAGACAGTCCAAAACCTTTGGAGATATTTTCTGGCGTCCATCGGCCACGATGGTGACTACAACCTTTTTCCAACCCTTGGGGCCCCATACTTTAGATTTGGACCGCTGGCATAAGTACGCGATGTTTTTAAACAAGGCGTGTAGTGTGCGCGTGAATAGCACTTCATCCTCATTGTACATGGTGATACAAACAGCCAATTCTGTTGTTCGATCATAGATTGCGGGTCGAATGGTGAATCCATGATCAGCAAAGTCATTGGCATCTGAGGTTACAGCAGAGTAGCGCATGTAAACAAACTCATCCGAGTCACGGCGTGGCAAGAATGAATAGAGTTTCGTTGGAATTGGGCAATCTAGCACGAGGTTTCCACGGACAAGTTTCACTTGTTTACGACTAATACTCTTATTGCGGCGAGGCTGTGGAGAGTCAGGCGGCATAAGAGGCGACTCACCCGTGGGACTGATGGTCTCAGCATCAGACAAAGCAGACTCATCTTCATCAGAGCCTAGATCCTCATCGCTGTAATCCTTGTTATCGTTTTCTTTCAACTTCGTGTTTGATGAAACTGTAGACCCAGAAAATGTTGATGTAGATCGACGTAAAGAATCCGCCCCGGGAGGTAAAGACTTGCGAGAAACACGGAAGTCAGGGCTCCGAGGAAGCGGTCTTTTCCCAAGATCCAAGCCGTCATCGTTCTCCTCGTCAGAGTCGTTCATAGCCATACGACGTACAGGCGAACCGACCGGGCTTCCATGGGCCGTAATAGATGTTCTGGACGGAGACACCGGAATTCGGACTGGCGAAACTCGCGGGCTGTTAGTCTCGAAGGGGTTAGCGGATCGAACTGGACTGTGACTTGGGCTACGATTCGGGCTGAGACTTGGGCTGCGAGTTGCTTCCTGCGGGTCTCTAAACGGAGACGACGACGTTCCTCGAACTGGAGAACGTGCGGCTGGACTGGGTGCTTCAGGAAGCGGCCGCTCAGCACGCATATTCTTGTCCATTTCAATTCTCGAGTGAAAGAACGAGTTCGCGTAGTTGGAATGGAGACGGGTTTGTTTGTTTTGTTTATTTACATTTGGGCAAGGGCTAGTACATTACGTTTAGAAGCAGATTCACTATTATCTAATCGCTTATTTAATTAGACAAAGCCGCGCTACGCTGCGTTTTGCGATATAGCTTAGTATGATTTAGTAATGGAATAAACAGGGTGTTGTTGATTAACCGGTTGCGGGATGGAGGGAGGGTTATATCGAGGAGGAATAAATATTCCCTTTCGATTGTGGTGAAAGGTACTTGACCTTTGTGCTTGTGCTCCAAACCAACCCTGTTTGTTCATCAGCAATATAAATTATTCTATGCAATGTAATAAAAAGGGAATCATAGAGCATTTATTTAATCTACATAAGGTTATAGGGTAGTGAGCTTCACAGTTATGTATGTACAGCCAAGTCACTTTTTTTTGGTTACACAAAAGCCGATTTTGGCATGTGGAATATGAAATACGCTTGCTGGAATACTTAGGTGTATTTCTTTTTTTTTTTTTTTTGCTCTATTTATGTCTAGCCTCGAACTTGTAGAACGCGTTTATTTGCCTCTTTAAATCCAGTGTATCTGCTAGAAACTTAAGAACTTGTATCAATAACCGGGATGATACCCATTGATTCGTTTCTTGAACTGATGACAGTTGTATCAAATAATGATATCCACTAGATCAAAAATAGTTCCTGGATTCAAACGCGCTAATAATAGCAATTAACACGCATTTTTAGAAACTATTATTTACTTATAATGTCTGAACTGGCAACTTGGGTAAACACAAGTAACACAAAACGATTGATTGATGTGATGTTATTCTATTTACTTACCAGTTGGAGATCTAAACTAAACAAGACTGAGCTTAAGAGCCCTCTTCCTCCTTGAAGTAGTCATAACCGTAGACCCTTAGAGGCGGGCATGTCCGGTTATGGAACTTTCCTAGCTCGTTGATTTGCTTAACCTCATCATCGTCAAGTTTTATGAGCTTAGCGTTTGTCTCAATGCGGCTTGGCGTGACTGACTTAGGCAGCACGATCACACCACGCTGGACATTCCAGCTAAGAAGTACTTGACCGGGGTCAACGTTATGCTTCTTGGCAATAGCCTCGATGGTTGGGTTAGACGTCTCACCGTCTAGAAGCGGGCGGTATGCCTGAGGAACGATGCCATGCTTCAAGCAGAACTCCACAAGCTCATTTTGAGGAAGCTGCGGGTGCAGCTCACACTGGTTTACAGCGGGAACAACCTTGGCCTCACTGAGGAGCTTCTCAAGGTGCTTTACGGTGAAGTTCGAGACACCAATGGCACGAACCTT
The DNA here is from genome assembly GCA_030564665.1 of Entelexis apis. NCBI lineage: Eukaryota > Fungi > Ascomycota > Dipodascomycetes > Dipodascales > Trichomonascaceae > Entelexis > Entelexis apis. Next base: position 533,368 of record JAJLWA010000005.1, on the reverse strand, counting down.
GTCCTTGGGCAGCTGCTCCATGAGCTTCCAGGTCTTGACGAAGTCCCACTCCTTGTCAATCTGCTGGGGAGCAGAAAGCGGGTACGGCCAGTGGATCAAAAACACGTCAATATATGTGCCGAGCTCTTCGATGCACGTATCGAGCCACTTTGCCGGGTCACGCATCTGCGTGGGCCACAGCTTAGTCTGAATAACGAGATCCTCACGAGGCACGTTAGAACGCTCAAGAGCCTGTCGAACCTCGGCATGGTTCTGGTACATAAGCGCAGTATCAACACCGCGGTATCCAGCCTTCTCTACGGCATAGTAAACGGCCTCAGTTCCCTCATTGCCTCCGGTCCTGAAAGAACCGTAGAGGACAGTGGGAATACGAACACCGTTGTTTAGGGTCACAGTATCGGGCAAACTCATTTAAAACTGGACTTAAAGTAAGTCTGTGTTTGAATTTGTGTTTGAATATGAGTTAGCAAGTAAAACTAGCGAGCTACCTCGGTCTTATATGCCTATTCGCATATCGATCTAGGGTGGGGGTTATGCGGGCGTGCATTGCGCTGCGCAACCTCAGCGCCGTTATGGAGACTTCGTGAATGTGCGGAGAGAGCCGTAAAGCGATGAGGTATTTTTTTCTGCTAAGTCGAGATGTATTTACAAGTGAGCAACAACTGACAAGCTGAATCAAATAATAAATTAGAGCGTGGAACTGTGTCATCAAAGTGGTCTTTTTTTAAACTTCTTAGAACTCGGGAAGATTAGCATACATGACGCACTTCGCGACTCTTATTAGATCTTACAGGGATATGATGTGATGCTGCTCGATCATCATTGGCGCTTGCTTCGCCACATAACTAATCAGCACATATCTCTTAGTTCTCGATCACGAGTCGTTGCTGAGGCGGCTTTTGAGAACTTATTGTATTTACTATATATATACGTACATATACGTGTGCGTGTGTGTGTGTGTGTGTGTGTGTGTGTGTTTGTGTAAATCTATCATGTAAATCTATCATATAAACGTGTGATATATGAAACTTTAACCACTACTGCTGAGTCCCAACCTGCTGCATTTGAAGATAGGCTGCTAATCTTGAGAATACGTTGGTCTTGCTAACTAGATCTTGGCCTTAACGGTCTTAGTGAGCTTTACCTTGTCATGGTGGCCCGTGACGAGTAACCGTCCAGACGCATCGAAAATTCGCGAGAAAAAGTAAGTCGATACGGGGGTATTTTCCAACATCTTGGTCACAAAGTAGACAGTAGTACCCAGAGGCACGGGCCGCTGCAAGTGCATTTGAATATTGCGCGAGAGGCCAAACTCCAGGTCAAGACGCTTCAAGAGATCCTTATTGATGTGAGTATTTTCCGCAGTGCCATCCTCAGTGATCCACCAACTGGGATCGGTGAATACAGTGAAAGTCGACAGGTGGTCAACAATCGTGCAGAGTGCGCCCGTGTGCATTGCACCATTTCCATCGTCTGGGTTCTTTGGATCAATCGTTAATTTGAGAACCGTTGTGGGTAGGCCATCAACCGGATCAAAAAATGCGTCTTCAGCGTCTAATTTCAATTGAGTTTCGCCGAAAAACGAATCATCGATCCCACCCGAGACAACCTGAAAAACCCGACCGAATACCTCTTTCAAAATTGCATTGTCTCGCTCAATCATTTTGAGTACTAACACTGCCACAGATTGAGCTGCCTCTTCAGATTAAGGTCCAGCGGCTATTAAGGTAGTGCGCTGCCCCGCATCACATGGTCGTCAGCTGTCGCATTACCTCGGCGGAGCTTATTCCGGGGCGCTTTAGTCGTTCGGCGAAGTCTACGGCGACACGTTATACTGACAATATGACTACGCAATACCGATACGATATAAATCCTGTTATTAATCCGCCCCTAACCCGTCACTAACTTTATGCTATCTGAACTAATCCTATGTAGACCCATACCCTGTATGGACTTTAGCCTGACATCATGCTGGTCTTACACTGACCTTACACTGGTGACCTAATACTGGTGACCTTACACACTATACGCGTAGTAGATTGGCTCACTGCTGGTAAGCCCAGAGCTCGCCACCCTATACGGACAGTGTTTATATTTGGATTAAATTACCACTTCTTAACCGTATCTTTGAGGCTGATGATATTGAGCTCTAGAATGCTCAGACGTACGATTCAGCAGCAAAATTTGGTCATAGGGCCCAGACTGACCTTTGCTCATTTCAAAGCGTATAGCACAGGGCCTGCACACCCTCCGCCGCCGCCGTCTTCTTCCTCCTCGACAACTGCTTCGTCTTCGTCTTCGTCTTCTTCACCAGATTCGGGAGCTGGCGTAGGCTCGCAGAAGCCAAGGAAGCCGCTTAGCCGTGTGGAACTTGGTGTGGATACGCGCCGTGTGCGTAAAGGTGCGAACCAGCCTCCTCTGCGCACAGTTTGGACTAGTTTAGCAGTAATGATTGTGGGCGGTAGTGCCCTGGCATACTTTTTCCAACGAGAAAAGAAGCGCCTTGAAACACGGCGTCTTGAGAAGGAGCGGCAAGGCGTAGGCAAACCGCTGGTTGGTGGGCCCTTCCAATTAATGGATTTCAATGGCAAGCCGTTTACCGATGCTGATCTTCTAGGTAAGTTCTCGATTCTTTACTTTGGTTTCACCATGTGTCCTGATGTCTGTCCCGAGGAGCTTGAGATTCTGGCGCAGGTTCTGCGCGAGACCAATAAGGATCCGAACAACAAGCAGATCCAGCCTATTTTTGTCACTTGTGATCCAGCTAGAGATACGCCCGAAGTTCTTAAAGAATACTTGTCTGATTTCCATCCAGACATTATTGGACTTACTGGCACCTATGATCAAGTGAAGGATATCTGTAAGAAGTACCGTGTCTACTTCAGCACGCCGCCAAATGTAAAACCTGGACAATCATATCTCGTGGACCACTCGATCTTTTTCTATGTGATGGATCCCGAGGGTAAATTCATTGATGTGCTAGGACGCAATTACACGGGACCTGAGGCTCTAGAAAAGGTGCGCGAGCACTTGGATGCCTGGCGTCCCAGCAATGAAGACCACCGCTCATGGTATGAAAAACTTCTTGGTTAATACCATATATCAAATCCTAATTCTGTACATAGTCATGATTGATCCTTTGTTTTTCCCTTGTTTGGTAAATAAATGTATATCACTGATATTGTGTCTAGAATCCGTTGGCTAGGATCACCAGTTAAATTCAATTACGGTCGGTTGTAGTAACATTGGTTCGTGATTCGAACCATTGATCCAACTGTCATGTAACTGGCGTGTCAAGTAATCATTATCTGACAGTATTTGCTATTTATATTCATCATATCATATGCATTTGCTTGAGTTGGTCAACACTAGTTGCTGTTTATTATAACTTAGAAATTTCTGGTCTTCGACGAATTTACTACGAAATTACATGCAATTATTTACTTACAAGCTTGTCAACAACAAGTTTTGTTGTGCACAAAAGCTGTAACTAGATTCTATATATCATATATATATATATATATATATATGTATCATATATTATCAAGCTCACTAATGCTGACAATGATGGTCACAATTGTTACAGTCGAATCTGCTCTTTCTTGCGTGCAATTAAAAAGATGAACCAAATACTGTTAAAGTAGATAATATTCCTAATAAATTCTTCATCACTTATCTCCCTTAACTTTGCCGAGTGGATAGGTGGTGTGGGCTCACCCCAACCCAACTACACCAAGGAAAAAAATTATGTCATGAAATTTAGATCGACTGTGTTCGTAAAGCCAACGTAGATCTCGTCGATTTGTAGCTAATGGCCAAGCGAAGAAACGAGGACATCCGTGACGGTGAGGGTGACTTGCAACCAAAGCGGCGGAAGCAGTCGCTCATAAGTTCGGACACGTCTAATCCTTTCACAGACGAGGGCTTGTCACAATGCTTTCGTATGGTTCCAGTACACATGTACGTTTATATACCGCCAGCTTTTGCATCTTCAGCGGTAGAAGGCATTCAGCGCCAGCACCTTGATCCACTGGTGCTGCATTATCACAAAAAAGCCAAGGGGGTGGTGCTTTCCTACTCGAACGTGAGACTACTTGGCCAGGATCGTCATGGCTCGACTGCTCCACTAGCAAAAATACAGAGCGAGAGCCCATTTAGCTATATGTGGGTTGCAGTTGACTTTCTAGTTTGGTCACCGCGCCCGGGTGACGTATTGGAGGGATGGGTGAGTGTACAAAGCCCAAGTCATATTGCCTTACTTATTCACGACACGTTCAATGCGACTATTCGGTCCACCGATATACCTGAGTCGTGGCAGTTTGTGCCTAATGAAGACGACGAAACCGGTGGGCGGTCCCTCGGGTACTGGCAGGATGCTCAGGGGTCTCGCGTAGACGGGAAATTGCGGTTTGATGTGAAATATTTCAATAAGTCTGGCCGAACAGTACTTGTGATCGGCTCATTACTTACGGCAAATGATGTTACGTTGCCTACTATTTCCCTATCCAAAGATAAGAAGCATATGAAGTTTGATGACGGCGATGAGGCGGCCACAAATGGCGAGTCCAAAAAGCACAAAAAGTTTGACGACGAGAGTACGAAGGCAGAAGATGAAGATGACGACGGTATTGTTCCGCTGGCGTCATCTTCAGATGAGTCCTCTGGCTCTGAATCTTCATCTGAGTCCAAGGCAGATGAAAAGTCCAGCTCGAAGGAGTAGCTCTTAACTATTTAATTCATTGATTCATACAAATAATTGCAAAAGAATTGATAGCTGTTCTATGCTAGATTCAAATAGACGGAGATGGCTGCTCAGTTCATAGCGACTGCCTGACAACTGAGGCTGAAATACGGTTCATAGGTTGTGTATTTATCTCTCTCTCTCTCTCTCTCTCTCTCTCTCTCTCTCTTTACAGATATATACACTTACATGGTATTTTAGAGATTCAAACTCATTCAACTTATGAACTTTACTGCTTGGACCAATTCTCCAAATGAGCTTGAAAAGTTGTCGGCTGTTATGCAAAAGTCAACAGATCAATCAACCTGGCAAAAATATAATGACTTTAAGGGAAAAAAAACAAAAAAAAAAATAGCAGTAGGCGCTGAAGAATTAAGCTATACACTACAGATATAAACAAGTTTACTCCTGGAAGTGCTTCAGCAGGACCTGGCGCTCCTCAGAGTCCACACCCCAGTCCTTGATAACGACGCAGGAGCAGCCGACAACCTTACGGGCGTTGCCCTCACGGTCAATCTTGCCAAGGCCGGCCCACTCGCCAAGAGCCTTAGCGTCACCGACCTTGATGAGCGGGACGGGCTCCTCAGGAGCGTTGCACAGAGACTCCACAAGCTTCAGGTAAGCAGCCTCGTCAACAGACTCGACAAGAATGCAGAGCTGAGCCTCGTCAGCAGCAAGAGCCTTAACAGCCTCACGCAGACCACGGGCAAGACCCTGGTGGATCATGGCGTTGCGCAGAGCGCCCTTGATGGCGTCCTCAATGGACATCTGGCCGGGGGCAGCCGACTGGTCGGCGGCAACCTCGACCTGGTTCTGGGCCTGAACATCTTCAACGTCACTCATTTTGATATTGGTGTTTATTGCTTCGTCGTCAGAATCAATCTGCTCCGCTGTAACAAGGGAAAGGGCGGTTATGGTTTGGTGCTGATTTTTCACGTCCTGGTCAGGGTAAGGTCTTATTATTCACTCCTAGAAATATTGGCCGTGTGTGTATGGGTGCAAATGGTCTAATGAAATTTGATGAATAATTAGGGCCCACTCGCTGCGCGAACTGGTTTTATGCGCGGGTGCGTCCCGGTTACTTGATTTGAGCTGGAGCTAATTAAAAGTGGAGCAGCAAGTCAAGAAATGAGATAACTTATTTAATCTGCGAAAGTAACTCTCGTTTCGTATAATAAAGCTCTAGTTTGTATTGCGTTTGTATGTTCCACTCGTTACCATTAACAACCTGACCTAAGAGCTGTGCTCGTACTCCATTTGGGCTTGCTTGCTGCCATGATAGTTTCATTTCTTGGGATCTGTGGCTGTTTAACCACTAAAATACAAGATAAAACTTACTTAGCTCTATTTCAATAAGCTTCATGCTCAATAAATAATCTGTAAATGCTACAATATTAGCTCATGGAGCCAATACACACAAGGTGATATCACTTAATGTGACATCCCACGAGTTCAATCAAAATCACATACGTGAAACGGATTATGCCATTGGTAGAAACCGGAATTCAAGGTATACCGGCCTCTCGTCGAGATCGCTAAGACACTGCACACTAAGAACGCCCTGCTCGTCGCAGCGCAGACTCACGCGCCGAGAAAGTTTAACTGCCTCATGGCACTTTATTAAACTCTCAACCTTGTAACGACACTCATACTCTCCATCTGTTGTAAAGGCTTCAAGTACGTTTGATTCGTTAGGCAACACGAACTCCGAAGTGACTGAATCGCCGACGCCGCGGATCACGATCTGCGGTGGACGTAGATTGACAACAATTGCTGCCTCGGTCGCATTGACTGCCTCCAAATCACGAAGTACTCCTCCAAACACCCGAGCAAGCATAATTGCCTGTACACGGGTATTTTCGCTGTCGAATTGTAATGCATCTACGTCGCTTTCGTTGTTCATGGCAAGGCCAATTATGTCACACTTCGAAATCATTGTATCATGAGCAAAACTGATGCGAAAATTCTCGCCCTTGTTTAACATGAGAAAACACATTGCTGCTTGTTTTGTGGAACCAAGCACGTCGTCATTTGTGCGCCACTCCATGAACATCTGTAAACAATGTACCAAAGCATTAAGAGATATTGTGACCTCAAGTTCGGGTAAATCATCATTATTGAAGTCGTAGGTGGCGAAAAGACTTGGCTCAAGAAACAGTTGAGCTGTGAAAGTTTTGGAAGGAGCCAGCACCTGTACTTTGACACCTTCAGGCATAATTGTCAAATGGGCAAACGCCTTGTTGATCCGCAACGACTTGAGCAGCTTAGATATCGGCTCAATAAATGCTGTGCCCGCAGTCCACATCTATGAGTGATTGGTGCTGACCTCGGGCGTTTGAAACCGCCTGAGGTAGTCCTGAACCACGTTTTCTGGGTGGTTCAATATATTTGTGATGGTACCACATCCAACGTAAGCAGAGCGCGTCTTTTCAGGACATATTCGCGCTTATTTATTTATTTATACGAAGTTGGTTTATACGGTTACTGAGTTCAGTTATAGAAATCAGAGAAGAACATAAAGGTATTAAAGATTCAGTGGAATTCACCAAATACAAAATTACGAGATATAACAAACGTAACAAACGTAACAAATGTAATAAATGTAACAAATGTAAAAAATGTAACAAACCAAAAAATAAGTTCGGCTAACTTATTTGACATGAATAAATAAATTATCTTGAACGACTCGATCGATTTAGCGGGCGATTTTGTCCTCGGTTCGGCGGTCGATTCGATGTCCGATTCGGAGCCCGACTGAGCGGTTCGCTTGTTGCACTATTTGGAGGATTCGGTGTATGCTTCGACTTCTGAAGCCATTGTTTGAGTGCATCACGATTGTCTGTCTCCTTACGGGATCGACGGTGTGGCATAAAGACGCGACGCGTATAGGCTAAGCGTTTGAAGTTGAACACTGTTCCCGCCACGGCCAGCGCAGCAATCAACAGTGACACCGAAGGCATGCCCCACGAGGTTTCTTCAATGAAGTTGTCAAGATTCATACCGTAAAGATCCGCCAAAAATGTGGCAATACCCAATCCAACTGTAAGGACCGCAATTTCGAGTCTGTACAATATGAGCGAGTTGCGGTTCGCATCAATGACCATGTTCATAATCTCCTCTGTCATACTTACATCTCGCACTGTACGGCCGGCTTTCTGTACAAGCTCATCAGCCAAGCTGTAGTAAGTCTCCAGCAAGATCTCAATGTCATTATAATCCTTTGGACTCGTGCCGCGAGCACTGTCTGTAAGATACATATCCAGCAGACCAGGGCCATCATCTAGTGCATCATCCAGGGCTTTGCGGACAGCAAGTGAGCGGCGATAGTATCTGCGCAAGTCTCGCGAGAATCCTAGAAGCTCGCGCAATTTTTCATATCCAAGTTCATGCTCTAAATCTTCAAGAACTTTCTCCGTGCCCCGCAAGATCACATTCAGTTCAACCTCAAGATAAGCTACTGCGTGAATAAGAACGATTTCGAGAGCCGTTTGCTCGTAATCTTGATGTCTGCTGGTAAACTTTGACGGGTTCCCGAGCTTCGCACTAAAGTCGTATACAAGCATAGACAATCGCTCAGCGATTGCCGGGTCCTTGCTGTGGAAAACAAGTACTTGATTGCTTTTAATAAGGACACGCAGGTCGCAAATGTTCACTAGAATGCTGCTACCTTTGTTCACCTGGATGTATGGTACAAGTGCCCGTTGCGGTCCATCTATGTGTCGCAAATCTCGCGAATGCAGCCCGTTCTGTTTGAGAAACCGCTTGCGTTCTAAATGGGCGTCGACGCAAGTGACTTTGCCCCGCTCATCAAAGATAGTTGCTCGTAAAGGTGGCTCTGATGTTAGAGGTATTGGTAAAGACTGGGCTGTACCAGAAACCGTATTGAAGTTCCATCGCGTTGTACTAAAGTTCAGTTTGGACTTTATTCTTGGTAGTCGGCCTGCCGCTTTCCAATTGCAGCACCTAAGCAGCACGTTCATTGATCAGCTATAAAAGTGAAATTCATATGATCTAAGCAGTTGTTTAGGGCGATTTCGATTTGAGCCCTCAGGCAGTAGTATTAAGAAATAATATACAGATAGTAATATACGTATATATATATATATATATATTCTTATTCATGTGCGTGTTTTGTTTGTTCGTTTGTTCGTTTTGTTTTTTGCTGGTTCAGGTCGTGGATAAAACAACCCAGTAGAATCATGAGTACTCATTCAGAACATTATCTACACCAGTATCCAGTTTGTGAAACAATTTATAACTTTATAAAACTTTAACAGCATATATAAGACCTTTTTTTTTTTGAAAACACACTGTTGTTGAGAGTGGACAAGATACAATTGAACTTGCTAGGTCTGCCTTCTGGCACCGGGATACACCTCTAACCACACGCACCGAACACTTATAGTGATTAATAGTTGCTCTGCATGTATATAGGTCAGTTCTAAAACGTGAATGAGATTCATGCTAATTGGTTTAATATAGATTAGAGCCTTGCTAGTTTCTAGTTTCTAGTTTCTGTTTATATGGTCTACGGTTACCGCTATTGATCAACTTCTTGCATGGGTGAACGGGTCAATACAACATAAGTTATAAGGTTATGTGCCCCCTCTCGAGTCCTACCGCACAAGATCGTAGATCACGATAAAATGGGGCACAATATTCCACGGTAGCACGCAATGGCCTTTTCGAGAACCTGCAAGCGACAAATAAAGTCATTCAATCTATTTGTTGCCGCTAAGTCACATTGTCGGGATTGGGATTGAATCCAATTAGTCGAAGAACCTGCGAGCTTTTGAGAAGCCAAAGAGCTCGAGCCGGATCAGAGGCAATGCCTGCTCAGCGAGAAGTTTGAGCCGCTCTTCCAGTGTGTTATCAATCACGATCTTGCCGCTCTCGGAGGTTATGAAGGCACCACCAGCGCTCTCAGCCGGCAAAAATACATCCGTACTGACCGTGACTTTGACATCGTGCTTCGCATTGGATGCGGCCGTCTCTGCCGCTCGCTTAGCAACCTCGGCATCGGCTTCACGTACACGCACAAACACAGTATCCTCATCCTTGAACAAAGCAATTCCATCGCCTATCAGACTCACCAAAAGCTGCTCGTAGGCCTTCTCATCCTTACTGGCCTTCTTGATCTCGTTCTCGGCGTCCTGAAGTAAAGCATCCAGAATTTCGGATTTCGCACTCAGCACCTTCAGCCGCGTTTTGTTTGCAGCCGTGGACTTCGTGATTTGTTGAGACATCTTGGCTTGCTTGTGCTTCTGCTCATACTGCTTGTCAATAGCAGCAATCTCAGACCGCACAATTTCGGCCTTCTCCATTTCGTACTCCTCGTTCGCCTTGATCCGAATCTCCTTGGCCTTTTCTTCGGCCTCCTTCTTGATGAACTCGACCATCTTGGCCAGCTCACTGTTCACTTGGTCATCACTCAGGCCTGCGCTTGGCATTGTCGTGGACTGTTAGATGCCCTCGCTATCTGGCTTTAGCGTCGAGGCTGTCGTCCTGGCAACGCCTGTGAGGTAAGCGGCAGCCACCGGGGGGGGACCAGCATACCCTTGACCTGAATCGCTCCTGATAATCATCAGATGGGTGTTTGAGCTATTGGAGAGAGTATATGCTGTTAGATGTCGTACAAGACTTACATGCACTTGATCAACCGCTTGTTTAGTGTCACATTCTATTAGTACTATTTATTGACTTTCAGTTTCTCCTTTAATGGTTTTTTTATTGATTTGTGTATTATGTAGCGGTATTTTTTGGGGGTCACCATTACCACCATGCTTAATAGGCTGGCCGTGGATCTAATTAACCTCTGTTAGCTATTGCTATTCCATCAGAACCAAGTCCGACTTAATGTATCAAAACAAATACAAATAATCGTCGAAGTTATGTATCCATAATAATAAATAAAAATAAATAAAAATAAAAAAACACCAAAGCTGAAAAAAAGCCCGGTAGTGAGAGAGGTACTTCAATAACAATTTCAGTTCAGTGCCTATTAACCGCTTATATCACGTGACCAATACCCTGAGACTGCAGGCCAGCGATAGCCGCCAGAAGCATTTACAAGTCAGGACCCGTCGAATCGCGAGCTGGCTACGGGAAATGTCCGAGCAGCTACCAAAAAACCTGACGCTAGAGGCACTAGCGCTCTCGCCGGCAGAGCAGCGCTCGTTTCCGCGATGGTATACAGATTTGTTGTTGCGGAAACGCACCGATTCCGTGGCAGTTGGCGACATTCTATCTTTTGTAGACAATTTCGGGTTATCGTCTGAAGACAAGAGAGCAATCATAAGTCTATTCGGTGAGCGGCTTGTGACCGTCGATCCCCCTCAATTCTATGTGTTTTTAAGGCTCACCGGTCATATTTTACAGGGAAAACGCATTCATCGCGAACTTGCATTTGTGGCTGCTCCTGTGCCGCGTCCCAGACCAATTCTCTCTTCCAAGTCTAAACAAAAACCACAGCAGCCTCAAGATATGGATTCGTTCATGTTTTTGATGACCGGAGGAGGTGGGGGTGTCAAAAAGAAGAAGCGTGTAACATTTGATGAACGGCCTCCACAAGTTACAGAAGCTGCCCACCGTAGTATGAGCGAGCTGCTTCGACAGCATCAAATCCATAATCAACTACCCCAAATCTCGCCCGCGCCACCACCCCCAGAACCAGCACAGTCAGATCCGGATCCGGAGCCTGAGCCCGAATTGCCCATAAATTCGCAATTCGCAAAGCTGAATATCGAGTCAGTACTCCATAATGGTACTTCTTCTGTTCCTGCACCTCCAGCTCCTCGTAAACAGTCTCAAGCGGGTGATAGCTTCATCCATCAACTTACACAAACTACAGGCTCTAGTTCACAAAGCCAGCCGCAAATGACGGGCCTGCAGAATGGCAATGGTTTGCAACAACAAGGAACTGGTTTTCAACAGCAGCCAACTGGTCTCCAGTCGCAAGGAACAGGGCTTCAGCAACAAGGAACCGGTGTTCAACAAGGCCTGCAGCCACAAAGAAGTGGACTCCAGCAGGGTTTACAGCAACAAGGAACTGGATTCCAGCAGGGTTTACAGCAACAAGGAACTGGATTCCAGCAGGGCTTACAGCAACAAGGAACTGGATTCCAACAAGGCTTGCAGCAACAAGGAACTGGATTCCAGCAGGGCTTACAGCAACAAGGAACTGGTATTCAGCAGGGTTTACAACAACAAGGAACTGGACTCCAGGGTTTACAACAGCAAGGTACTGGCTTGCAATATCCTAGTTCAGGTCTGCAGCAACAAAGTTCCGGATTCCAGCAACAAAATAGACAAGGACCAATGGTCCCACCTCGGGTGCCAGGGCTTCAGGCTCAAAGCACTGGCCAGTTCCAGGGTTTACAACCACAGGCATCTGGTCAATTTCAGGGTTTACAACCACAAGTATCTGGCCAGTTTCAAAGTTTACAACCTCAAGGCTCTGGTCAGTTTCAAAATTTACAACCTCAAAGCTCTGGTCAGTTTCAAAATTTACAACCTCAAGGATCTGGTCAGTTCCAGGGTCAAGTACCTGGTCAGTTCCCACAAATCCAGAGACCTGGCCAGCTTCAGAATGGTATGCAATCTTCTACATTAAATGGGCCTTTTGGAACACAAGGATCTATGAATGGGCACTTGGGCCAGATGCAGCCTCAGCCAATTCAGCAGCAGCCATTCCAGCAGCAGCCATTCTTTCCTCAACAGCAATTTGGGCCCTCGGGTTTCCCCAATGGCCCTCCGCAGTCTACTGGTGGGCTTCCTTTCAGCATGCAACAACAACAGGGCCCTTTGGCACAGCCCCCGCTTCCGCCACCGCCACCACCCAGTAGGCTAGCACCCCCTTCATTCCAGAGCTTTACCAGCGGACTCTCCCCTCAGGGAACAGGGCTCTCGCCTTCACATACAGGTTATGCTCCACAAGCATCATCTACACCAGCAATAATGTCGCAAACCGCATCACACATACCAGAAGCACATAAATTGCCCCAAGTCCCACAGGTTCCACAAATACCTCAACAATTCACGGGGAACATGAATTCTCAACAAGCACAGTTTCAAATTGCACCGCCGCCACAGTTTGTTCGTCGTGATCCTGGTCAAACATATAATATGCAAGCACTTCGAGATCAAATGCCAAACTGATGGAAATCAATCAGAAATTATATCAAATACTACTATTGGAGAAAGAAATGGATTGGATAGAGTACTTCAGGCTAACATTCTGAGCATTATTGCACTTATGCACTTATTCCGTCACCTTTTGGACACCACTGCTTGTATGGGCTGTTTTGATTTGAAGCGCTTTACCCTTACCCATTAGTAGGGCGGGGGAAAAGAATCGCGTCAGCGTATCTGATCCCACGTCTCGATCCATCTGAATCTCCATAATTATAGTGCTCATATGGAGGTCTTCAAGTCTCTATGGCGGCCGCGTGGTAACATAGCGATTCCAGAGTATGGTGTGAATGATGGCGTCGACCTGCAAGTCAAATGTCTTCTTTATATGTACAAGCGACTAGGTATTGTGCATGCTACCGATAAACTCGAGCGCCAAGCTCTCGAGGGCATTCATAAGGATGATATTGAGCAGCTGGACAAACTTTATAACCTGAACCGGTTTCTATATGTTATCTTTGACTCCCCTCATCGTGTTCTTGTAGACTGGCCCAAGAATCGTTTCCGCGCCATGCTTATCTTGCCACACATGCCACAAATGGAGCAGCTTCCCAGTTTTCCGGAGCCGCATTTCCGGTTCACTGTCTTGGAAGCTGATGCGTCCAATGATGAGTACATTCGTACGCTTTCACTTAGCGACATATATGTAGAACACAATCTACCACGGGAAATTAGACATGAGATTGCTGCCACAATTGTGCGTAGGCATTCTAAGCGCGATCTTGAGACACGAGCACTAATTATCCTTGAGTATGTTCAGCTTGTGGCTACAGAAATCCAAGTAGCGCGAATATATAAGGCCATGCTGGCTAAAATGCAGTCGCCAAACGGATCGGCAAAAGGCTCACCACAGCATTCGCCGTTGCACTCCCCCGCATCGTCTAGGTCTGCGTCTCCTACGAGAACGCCCTTACGCGCTCCTTCGCCAGTCAGACAAGGACCAACTATGGCACCTCCCTCTGGGTCGCCTTCAGGATCCCCGCCTTCAAGACCAACATCTCCTCTACGACCATCGTCACCATCGCGCTTCCCTCGAGCTCCGCCACAAAACAATCCAAACAATCCAAAGCTTCAGCCATCAGCGCCCAAGCTGCGTCCACGTCCAGGATCACCTGTGCACTCACCGCAGGGATCACCTCATGGATCACCTCATGGATCCCCACCTGGGTCTCCAAATATGAGCTCTAACCCGCCAACGCGGCTGAAGCTTAAGACGTCACATGCGAATCTGCGCGTTGACAATACTCCCAACTTGAACCAGCAGCAGCCTGTAGCTCCGTCCATGGAGGCTGGGAAAAAATACGTTCTTCATCAGGCACGATTAGCAGTTCAAGCTCGTCTCGATAAAGAGAAGTCCAAACCACACATTCAATAAATTGGAGACTTGGAATTCAGTGTCTCAGTGCATGTTACGCACTCTACATAACTTGCATATAATGCCTCTATTTACTACCGCTTAAACCTACGCAAAGATAACGTCGAAATAGAGTGTCTATCAATAAGTGCACACAATATTTTGCACTTAAATAATAAATAATAATAAAAAAGAGTGAAATTTTAAACTGTCACCGCTAAAATTAAATCCAGAAAGCTGAGATTGGAAAGAAAAAACGTGCAAAATACAGACTTACTGGTAAAAATAAAATAAATAAAAAGAGGAGCTACCCGGAATCGAACCGAGGTCTCGAGAAATCCCAAGTAAATCAGAATCTCACGTGCTAACCGACTACACTATAGCTCCTTTTTCTGAATGCCAGCGTCAAATAGCAAATTATATTTCAGTATTGTTATATTTGCAATTATGAACCGCCCCCAAATGAACTTCAGGCTCGCTGGAATCCATGCTCAAATATGGTTATTGTCATGCTAGTTGTCACATACTACATAGTATGAGCGTTGGATTAAATCTGGTATAAGCGGCGTACAGCTGTTTGGTAGTGATTCTGAGTTATAGAAACAAAAGTTAAAGTATCTACATGTCGCTATCTATACCGTTGATTCTGCCGTAAGTATATGCAACAGAAGCCATCATAGTTTTGTGACATATCGCTAGCCAGAATTTGTGTCCCTGAAACTATACCACGGTCTCGTTCATTGTCTAGATCTTACGATCAGTCCAATACCAAAAAACAAGCCGAGGGTACATCCAATAGCAGTGTACACATTCTATCTTCGACTCACTTTGGATTATAATTTTTTTTTTTAAAAAAAAAAGAAGAATAATGTCATAATATATATATATGTATATGTATATGTATATATAACAATCACAAATGCGACCTACGATAGCAGTTTTAATAGCGTACATGCTAATCGCTACATACACATCTCGTAGAGCTGAGATATACGCTTAAGGATGCACTATATAAAAAAAAGAAGTAAAAATAGAGCTTGTAAATGAACATAAAAAAGTCCGTTACTAGGGCTTGCCGCTAAATGTCGCGACCCCAGGGTTCGGTTATGGGCCCTGGATCCACAAAACGATCGCCTGTTTGTTTACACACGTGACTAAAGTCATTTGCCTTGTTTGGCCTTTTTCAGCTTTACCTAATTAACTTTATTACAGCAGCGACCTCATTTTGTCTTGAATTTGAACCGCAAATAAGACAGGCGAAATGAGTGAATACCAGCAGTACGTACCGGAGCATCGGCGGACAAGCTACAAGAACCGCGGGCAGTTCCGTGTTGACGAGTTACGACGCCGGCGCGAAGAGGCGCAAGTCGAAATCAGACGGCAAAAGCGAGAGGAGAACCTAGCAAAACGGCGCACAGGTGGCCTTGGAGATGACGCACTTGAAAACTTGGGTGCCCCCACGATGTCTACGGCGACTGATGAGCAGTTTCAGGCTGAGCTTCCTGGATTGCTGGACGACCTTGCTAGTGCTGACGCTGAGCGCTGGCTTGAGGCCACATCTAGATTCCGACGCATTCTGTCGCGCGAATCGAACCCTCCTATTCAGGAGGTCATCAACTCTGGTGTTGTACCTCGTTTTGTTGAATTTCTGCGCATTGGTGACGATAGTCTTGCCTTCGAAGCGGCTTGGGCACTCACGAATATCGCATCTGGAACTTCGCAGCAGACTTGGTCTGTTATTAATGCCGGTGCTGTGCCCCTGTTTATAAAGTTGCTTCAATCAGACAAGCCCACCATCCAGGAGCAGGCTGTATGGGCTCTAGGAAACATTGCTGGTGACAGCACGCAGTGCCGAGACCTTGTGCTCTCCACTGGTGCGTTGCCGGCTATGATCAAGCTACTAGACTCTCCGCGCGTTGGTCTTGTTCGCAATGTTACATGGACCATTTCTAACTTTTGCCGTGGTCGTAATCCTCCTCCTGATTGGGAGACCGTGCGCACCGTGCTTCCTACTTTGGCGAAGCTACTTTACCACACAGATACAGAAGTTTTGGTAGACGCATGCTGGTCTGTCTCTTTCTTGAGCGATGGTGCCAATGAAAAGATCCAGGAAGTCATTAACAATGGTATCCCACGCCAGCTGGTGAACCTTCTGAGCAAGGACAAGGAAATCCTCCAAACCCCAGCCTTGCGCTCGCTCGGTAATATCGTTACGGGCGATGATGTACAGACACAGACCGTTATCAACGCTGGAGCTCTTGAACAACTTGCCCACATTTTGAGCAGCCGTAGTGAAGGTCTGCGTAAGGAGGCCTGTTGGACATTGTCCAACATCACTGCCGGTACGGCGACACAGATCCAAGCGGTCATTGATGCAAATTTGATTCAGCCGCTCATTCATATCATGGCTACTGCCGAGTTCAAGACTCGTCGTGAAGCATGCTGGGCGATCTCGAACGCGACAAGTGGCGCGGTAACACGTCCAGCGCAAATTAGATTCTTTGTACAGCAGGGCTGTATCAAGCCACTTTGTGACTTGTTGAGTGCTTCGGATCAACGTGTTGTTAACGTCGCTCTGGATGGTCTCGACAATATTCTCAAGGTTGGCGAGCTTGAGAAGGACCAGCAGCAGCTCCCGACAAATGAGTACGCCCTTTATGTCGAGGAAGCTGGCGGTGTTGACAAGATCGCGGACCTCCAGCACTCTCCGAACGAGCAGATTTACAACAGGGCCTACAATATAATTACGCAGTACTTCTCGGAGGACGACGGCGAAGAGCTCAATACTGGAGTCGAACCTGCCCAAGGAGGACAGTATTTCGGATTCGGTATGGAGCAGTAAGATACCACTCACCGATTGTTTTTTTCAAGACTCTTGAAACCCCATCGGGTAACCTCTAGCTTTCGCGACCAGGCGTTTATATAACTTATAGTTTGATATCGGCCCGCACACCAGAGAACTGCAGCCGAGGCATATTCTGAGCGGGTTCTTTTACATACACATTGATGTACTATTTTTAATGGTGCTTTCACGGTTATCTTTCCGAGATTTAATAATCCCATCATCTTGCGAGAGTCAATTAGGAACCACACAATGTGGAGGGTATGCCACCATGCATCTAAATAGACCCAACTATTGTACAACGCCCAGGTAATAGACGAATAAATTTGTTATTTTTCTATTTTTCTTTTCTTTTTCAAAGTAACTAAGTATGGACTCTCGCACCATTAGTATCCAACAAGGCACTAATCTAGACGACACAATCAAAAAAAAATCAGAGATCAACGTACCGTTTAAATACTTGGAAAGGATGGTTATGAACATCAAATGAAGTATTAAGACGCAAAAGCAGCTGAATTGATCTAGTTTTATTAAGGGAACAACTAATACGATGGTAATGGAAGGAACACGCTAGTTAATTGCCTTCCAGCACTTATCAAGAAGTCATCATACTGAGCTGGCACAATGTTTAAATTAATAGCGGTTGCTGATGAACAAAAAATCAGAGCAAAAAAACAACAATAATTACACCTCATTTAAAAAACATTGACCAAAAAGAAAAGTGCACTGACCCGGAATCGAACCGGGGTCGAGTCGAATTTACCAATGGCAACGACTCAGTATACCACTAACCCACCAGTGCTACTAGTGATTGATGACCCAATATACAGTAAGATATGCAGTAAAATAATTAAAACAATTTGACCGCGTAAATTGTTTAGTTCCCGGGAGAGCCTTTTAATAAGGTTACTTGTTTCCTTCTGCAGTCAAATAACACGAAATAAATCTAGCTATATATGATGAACATGCATAGTGCGTAATATATAAGCATCGTACCTTTGTGTCTTGTCCAGAAATGCCATTATAGTTTTGTGGGTGGAAGTCCTGATGGGTTTCAAAGTAAACCGTTGCTGCACTAGTTAGAGTAATATTAAGTGAATATAGAGTGTTCGAAGCGCTGCCATGAAATCTCAGTATAAATAAGTCCTTTTCAGGTTCTACGCAGTAGTAGCCATGTGATGGAGTCAATTCCTATGTTTTGCTACTATTCAAAGGGAAAGGACTATGATATCAAAGATTATGTTCGGAATCTGTTCCAGCGGTGGATTCTTCTGATATGGCTACCTTCAAGCAGCGTTCAAATAGGCACTATGTGAGTTAAGGGCCGGTATTAATACATTAAGACTTAATCAGAAGTTTATGAAGATCATTGTCCTAAAGCTTCTTAAGTTAGATGTGCGTGTAGATTTGCAAATGAGACAGAAAAGTAAAAAAAATCACGAAAATCCGATAGATTAGCTAAATATACGTGCAGCGTAGATGCGACATAAATGATCATTACTGGTTCTATTATTGAGCTCTTTGAGTGATTTGACTTATTTAACTTATCATGGGTACTACCCAAGACTTTTATCGGAGGTTATGTTATAATGTATCATATGGTGTTTTATTTTGTGTTAAAGTGTCTTTTTACTACTGCATGGAGGGTTCTTCGACTTCATGAAGCATATCCGAGACTTGGAATTTACCATCACGGAACCAGCGTGGTTTGTTAATGCCCTCCGGTTCCACGACTGAAGACTTCAAATCAGTATGTATAGCGAGCGACGAGAAATATTTCGCCAGTACGTTTGCGTACCAACGAGGACCGGTACCGGCACCGAACCAACCAAGGTGTCCGCCATGGGTTGTCGTAAGCAGGTGCACATACGGATTAGCCTTGCAATCTGCATACGGGGTAGCCAGATCGCCACAGATGGGATCATCCTTAGCCGAAAGAGCAAGCAATGGAGTGCGAACATTGCCTAAGCGGTGGATACACGACGCAGAACGATAGTAATCCCAACTGCCAATGAAACCAAAAAGGGGCCCAGTCATTAAGTCGTCAAATTCAGCAATAGTTTGCACCTGAGCAACTTTACGCTCGTTCTCACAAAATAAAGGACTCTGCTGTAGCTCCTTGCGATTGTTTTTGACAAGACGCTTTAGATTAGAGGTCATTTGTTTTTCATAAACATTGCGGCCCAGAAATGAGCTCTTGATTACAATGCTGCAAATCATCAGATCCCAAGGCGTTGAGACTGGTGAGGCCGCACGCACTTGATGTGGAATATTCTCACCTTCTTGTCCCAGGTAATTCACAAGTACAGACGCGCCGAGCGAGTAACCGACCAAGAAAATAGGTCTGTGTGGCTGATGTGTGGTGATATGTTTCACAAGAAGACGAACGTCTTCAGTCCAGCCACCATTAAATAACAAAGGCGTTGTGATCTTGGTGCGATTACATCCCCTCGTGTTCATCACTATGCACTCCATGTCAGGAGAAACCTTGGCCATTTCAGTAATGAGTGCGCGCACATAATTCTCATGAGAACCACCGGTCAGGCCGTGAAGCGAGAGAAGCAAGGGCCGCGTACACTTGGGATCGTCACGCGGAGCAATTTCCTCGGGGCACAAATACCGCGTACGTTTAGGAAGAGGCGGTGTATCCTGATTGGGCTTGAAAGTGACATCGTCGTCCCAATTTTGCGGCTTGCGAGAAGAAACCTGCAAAGCATAATCAACACTTACCTGTGAGTTATCAGACCATCTAAAAAGACGTCGTCCATACCAAACAGGATATTCGCTTTCATAGTCTCCACTGGAGATCATAGTCTGCAAGTCACCAGAGCCAAGATACCACTTGTTGTAATACCAGTAACCATCACGAGCTTCAGGGACGTGCTTGTTTATGAACTCGTCATGGGTTAACTGGCCATCCGCGCCGGATATCTTAATGGGGTTCTTTGCAGGATAGCTTTGTACAGAACTCCAAGGATAAGGCATTTCCACTTTGATACAATTGAAGTAAAAGCAGTCCAAAGCTATGGGCAAAACGGAACGGCGGATTTACCTGGTTTAAGAAGCAGGGTAGCTTCGGCTCGGGCACGGGTTCCGTTCCCGCGTCCGCGGCTTGGAACAACCCGTACCTGTACTCGTTTACTGGGCAACCCAACTGCTACCTGAATGAGAGAAGCAAGAGAGGCAAAAGAATGAACTCAAGTAGAGAAATGTTTGCTATTACAGTATGATTTGCAGTTCTCATTCTATAAATATAATTAAAGAGTTTAACAGTTTGGTGATATCGAGCTCCGTGATGTTTTCCTGTCACTGACGCCTGGAAGTGATGGGAACTCATAAACAAAGTTGGTTGCTTCAACCGTATGAAAAGAAAATAAAAAGCAATTTTTAAATCAGGCTTGAAAAAGAAAAATCCTTGATAAAATGAAAAAAATACATATCCAAATATTTTCTTTTATGATTAATGAAATACAACGAAACTGATCGCTGAATGTGGTGGGACGTGACGTCATCACCGACACATTTGATTTCAAGTGGACCACAAATCATGTCAACAACCGCACTGGCCTCAAGACCTGACATGTCTGTTGAGGCCAAGAACACTGACCCCAGCCAGGGCTGCCCGCACAGCCGTCCTGCCTCGTCACAGTGTGTCGAAATGTATGGGTTTGGCGTGCGGTTGGCAATTGCTATGGAGCTGGGCCTCACATCATTTCATGCTGAGTGCAGCGTGTGCGGGAACTCAAGCGTTCCAGTTTGTTGTACAGAATGTGACTACATTGGATGCCCGAATCATACAACGCACGAGCATGCACTGGGAACATGTTTGTGTGGCCAATCTGAAGGGGTTTTATGGTGCTTCCACTGCCGAGACATTGTTCTCGACCCAAAATTCGAGGCTAAGCGAATTAGCGAGATCGAAGCTGCTTTGCAGCAGCACTCAGTTGCTCCCAAGTCTCATAATAAGCTGGAAAAGTCCCAGGTAGATGTTCCTTTCCACGCCTTCTTGGGAATTCGTGGGTTTGTGAACTTAGGTGCGACTTGTTATGTGAGTGTCGTTTTACAGTCGCTGATCCATAACCCGCTTGTTCGCGCCTTTTTTCTCGCTGGTGGTCATGATAATCAGCTATGTGAACGAGAGAGCTGTATTGAATGCAGCGTAGATCGGATTTATACAAATTTTTTTGCATCGTCGTCGGTGTCCGGCTACGGAATCACCGACTTGTTGGTTTCATTAGCACGAAAGCAACCTAATATGGGCGCAGGATCCACTGAACAGGATGCACATGAGTTTTATCTGTTTCTACTCAGCGAATTCCACTCTTCGCATAATTCAGAAGAGACATTTGGAAGTAAAAATGACAACTCTAATGAGCATTGTGGATGCGTAACGCACCGCAACTTTGCGGGCTCACTGGAAAGTACGCTGAGCTGTGAGTGTGGATATCGCAATCGAAAACTAGACCCTTTGGTGGATCTGAGTCTCGATCTTGAACAGTCGCGTTCTACAACTCTAGACGAATGTTTGCGACGATTCACTTCTGGGGAGCATGTGGCTAATTATCGTTGCGAACAATGCCACCAAATAGATACTGTGACGAAGCGCATACTCATCTCGCAATTTCCACCAGTACTTATTATCCAGCTGAAACGGTTCAAGCATTTCAGAGTCGGAAGCACCAAAGTAGACACTATTGTTGATTTCCCACTGGAAATCGACCTGGCACCCTATACATCGACATACACGGAGGGCGATGCCTCGCTTGTTTATGAACTGTACGGTGTGATCTGTCATACTGGGTCCCTGGATACGGGGCACTACACCTGTCTAATGAAGCACAGCTCTGGGCAATGGTTCCACTTTGACGATGTGACTGTCGTGCCTGTCGATATCGACTTTGTAAAGAAGTCAACGGCGTATTTATTATTCTACATTGTGAAGTGGGCGATCTAAGCCCGTATCCTAGTTGGCAACTGCATATAAAATCCCAGTGAGATTCATCTGCATGAAGAGGCCCCGAACAGAAAACCAACGACCGGAAACCAATTAAAAATGGATCAAGGAACTATACCTCACTACATCTGAATCAACATTAAAAAGAACTTCAAAGCATATCAATGGGGTTATGCAATTAGAATAACCAGATCAGGATTAACTAGATCCACAAATCAGCCCGCTTGAAGGGGTTTAGATGCGTGGATCCACTAATGTGAATGAAAGGACCCGCATGGGCCCGCGTGGCCCCTTATGAACACACATACACACACACATACACACACATACACACACACACACACACACACACACACACACACAAAAAGCAGCAACTACTAAAAGACATTAAATATTTGTAAACGTATTATTTTTTCTTTGGTGCCCCTAAGCCTCTTCCTGCAATAATTGCTTTTTCCACATGGTATAGCAGTGATGGTGACATGAACTCAAAACAGTTTAATTATACGAAGTCAGCTAATAGCACAAAAGTATCTGGATCCACTAAAATAGTTATTAGGGCCAGTCTATTATTTTTTCTTTATAATTATTCTTTTCGCACTACTTCTACCCAAAACATATGCAGCCTGGGGCGATTCGAATCTTTCTCCAGCCAGGGCTTACTCACCTAATAAAAACCACCTTTCATTCTATTACCTTAAAACACAGCCGCGATGCAGCAGTACTTTGCCCGGGCATCAAAGAGCCTCGTGCTTCGCCACGGACCACCGTCTTATGACGAGTTCGATAGCCTTGTCGCCCCCGAAGAGCCCACGCGCGTTGCCCTGTACAGTGAAACCGGTGCCCACTTTGTATACTCCACTGCCAAGGGCACCACTGTACTCGACCCGGAAACACTCAAAACTATTTGTGAGATCCCTGAATCTGCATCAGACTTGTACTTCAGTCCCCTGGGTAACTTTTTGGTTACTTGGAACCGGGCCAAGAAGGATCCCGCGTCTGGAAACTGGATTCCTAATTTGAAGGTTTGGTCAACAAAGACGGGCGAGTTTATAACCGCAATCGTGCAGTTAAGTCAAGGCTCTTTCCGCGGTGGCTGGCATGTTCAGTTTACTGGCGACGAACAATTCTGCGTACAGCAAACAGGGCCTAAGACTCTTGTGGTTACCGACGCCAAGCAGATCGGACAGGGCACGAAGGCTAAGCTTGGATCGCTTACCATTCCTGACGGAGTTGCTGATTTCAGCGTGAGTAGAGGCAAGAATCCTGCCGTTAGTGTGTTTGTGGCATCCAATAAGGGCAAGCCTGCTTCTATTCGGGTGTACAAGCTCCCAACACTCACGCATCCTGTTGCCCAGCGGACCCTTTTCAAGGCCGAGTCTGTTCTTACCCAGTGGAATAAGCTCGGCACAGCGCTGCTTGTTGTTGCACAGACAGATGTTGACGAGTCGAATAAGTCCTACTACGGCGAGTCGATTCTGTATCTCCTCAATGTGAATAGCGGTGCAGATCAGCGTATTATGCTTGACCGCGAAGGTCCGGTGTACGATGTTGCATGGTCTCCGGAGAGTGATGAGTTCGGGGTTGTTTACGGGTTGATGCCATCTAAAACAAGCTTCTTTGATGTGCGCGGGAACGAGATCCGTAGTTTGCCGCTTACTGCGCGCAACAACGTGAAATATTCGCCCCAAGCCCGATTTGTGGTTGTTTCTGGCTTTGGAAATTTGCAGGGTCAAATGGATATTTACGACCGCCAGCAGAACTTCGCAAAGGTTGGTGCCATTCTAGCCACAAACTCGAGTTTCTATGACTGGAGTCCCTGCGGGAGGTTCATTCTTACTGCAACGACATCTCCACGCCTGCGAGTTGATAATGGTGTCAAGCTTTGGCATTACTCTGGTAAGCTTGTCTATGTTCATGACGACGTTGAGCTTTATGCGGTTGGCTGGCGTCCTCAGACTGTAGCACTGAACCTCAGTGAGCCAGTGGCCCAGCCCCACGAAAGTGCTTTAAAGACTCCAGCTCCAGCACCGCCGACCAAGCCTCTTGGTGCATATCTTCCTCCTCACGCACGACTTGCTGGCAACAGTTCACGACCCACCCGTTCTCTGTACGAAGCCACCGCAACACAGACGGCTACAAATAGTGGTGCGGGAGCTAGGGGAAAGAACGGTAAGAAACCGGTTCAACCAACTCAACAGCCTGGTTCAGCTCCAATCGGTGCCGCGGGCCAGAAGCCTGAAGAGAAGCAGATCCGCTCTCTTGTAAAGAAGCTGCGTGCCATTGACGAGCTTAAAGTTAGACAGGCTGCCGGTGACAAGCTCGAGGCCACTCAAGTCCAGAAAATAGGATCTGAGGAAGAGGTCTTGAATAAGCTTAAGGCCCTCGGCTGGTCCAAGGACTCCGAGCAGTCTCAGGAGTAAAATGAAAAAATAGAAGCCGAGCGTGCATAGTACAACTCGTACTCGACATCTATACACTTAAGTACTCTGAGTTTAGAACTAATTAAATATAGAGCCTGTGATAGGTTCGTGTAGCCCACCGCTGCGGCCAACACTACCATAGCTATCATTTTGCAAGTCTTCACAGTACTGGTCATTCCGATGGTCACTCTGATGATCCTTCTGCGCCGCCTCATTGGCTTGGTCTTGAGCCCTATATTGACTTAAGTCTTCATAAGATTGTATCAACACGTCTAAAAGTTCCACTGTCGACTCTACGGCAACTTCAAGCCGCTGTATGATATTCTGAGGGATCAAAGCGGAGTCATTAAGTTCAAATGTCCGCTCAAGCATCTCACAAAGCGCCTCTAATCTAATTGACTCACCAATTTTGGTTTCAACATTGTGTTTAGCATTACTTGATGCTTTAAGAACTGTTGAACACAAGAGATTGCAGTTTGCATTGCTGGCAGGCTCACCGGTGAGTGGATTAATAAATAGTTCTTGCTGAACGTAGGCACCGGGACGGTTTAGACCCATTTTGCGACTTATTGTTTGCTCAAGTGTAGCCACGCGCTGCTCTTGTTGGCGATGATCACTAAGAGCTCGATGCTTTGTACGGTCCAATTCCGCGCGCATCATTTTAAGCTGCATTGCCATCTCAGAATTTCTGGTCTTTGCTGCATTAACACTTTTTTCCAAATTTCCGATTTTAGCATCCCGAACGCTCAATGCCTTTTCGAGCTGCCGCTGGTTCTTCATGAGATCTTCTATCCTTTGTTTGAGTTCTGTGGTTTCACGATCTTTCTCAATAAGCTTCGGTTGCAGGTCAATTTGCTGCTCCATAGAGCGCTTTGACCTTCCATAGTTGAATGAATTCTGTTTGATGATACCTAGTGGTACAGCAGGCATGGTCGCAACAAATGGATTTCGCGCCGACGTCGCCGGTTTATTTGTAGTTTCCATGTTATCAAACGCAGCCATCTTATCAAATGCTGCTAGTGGTGAATCTTTACCATCGTTGATGGAGTACGGGAAACAAAGGGAGTCTCTCATTTAAGACTTTTTTATGCTTCCCAAGGCCAAGTCGTGTTAAATCGAGTATACAAAGCAAGAAAACCAACGTGGTTCCTGTGGTGGTTCCTGTGGTGGTCCTAAGTGGTGCTCCCCTCGCCCCATAGTTGTTGGCACTGTATATGTCAGCATAAATGAGTGGGATGTAAACAAAGAGAGGTGAGTACATATGCTATAAGGTAAATCAACTGCTAACAATCTCGCAAATCCATATGCTCGAATGAAAAAGGAATTTCCTTCACATGTCCAGGGGTCGCTAGTTTGTACAAATTAGGTTGTGAGTGAGGATGAAACCCCTTGAGGCGACAGTTTTTTATGATGTCAACACCGGGTGGATCTGTTAATCGAAATACGCCCCATGAAGGATCGGAACATGGCGCACAAACAATAGCGATAGCTTCTGGTAGCATGATTTGGTAACCAGCTTGAGTGTGGAGGTCAATGCTTGACATAAAACAAGATTGTGATGGATGGGTATGGATCCAGCCTACAATGAACAGGTCTCGCTTATCAACATATTCAAACAATTCCTCTTCGGTTGTCATATCGCATGAATCAGACGTGGATGTTTGGTGCGGGACCACGAGATTTGTGATAAAAAAGGCGTTACGATTTAGCTTTCCACACAGAATCCCGCACGTTTCCAAGTTAGCTTTTGTGTTCTTTCTTGCTAATTCCAAAAAGCGTGCCCGCAAATCTTCTGGCACGTATAATAGGCGCAATTGTTCGCCCTTTTCGGTCGTGTAGACACTTTTATGCTGCACCGAATTATTGGGTTGAGTCACTGATTTTGGATTTAGTGATGCAGATGTAGCTTGAATAGATGGTGAGGATAGATCTTTGTCGTTGTTAAGAAAACTTTTGAGTGGTCGAGCCTGACCCTCGGGTTTAGCCAACGTCACGGAAGGATACTCGTAGACCATGGGCTTAGACGATTGAGCCGGCAAGCGACTTTCCATGGACCTGTGAGGTGTTTTGAGAGTCTCTAAAGTAGCACGCATCGAATCGTCGAGACTGATTTGTGCCGACTCAAAGTTTGAAGTGTCAAAGGCATTGAAGTCTTTTTCATATGTCGGTTCTTGTATGGGGCTTAACTCACTGGTTGTCAAAGTTTCTTGTGGTGTCTGTGCTGATGATTCTACTGGTTTCATGCCTGGTTCTGGCTTACGAGCTTCTAGCCTTGTCTTTAGTGCCTCGGATCGAGCAATTGCATTCGAAACCTGATTATAGACACGAGTGTACTGCTTTTTGTGGGTCGAAAAGCTTGGGTGTCGCGGCAATCGGTTCAAAACCAAATCAGCCATACGAAGATATAGAATGTACGCCCTCTCCATACCATGCGCATCACTTTCTAGATCATAAACGTGTGCCTCGCGTTGTAACGTTTGACATACATGGATCCACGACGGAAAGCTTACTGCCGACGAGAACGGGTACGAATTTGCCTCTGCACTGAGCTCTTTGATGGAACGCATGATCTCTAGTCCTAACACATAGCTGCAAAACAGCGCGTGGATCCAGGGCACGGGTTACCACCACCGCCACCATCATTTGCATTGTAAAATACATCTCTGTTACTGAATATAATGCCATGGTTTATTTCATACTATTTAACGACCGGCAAATAAAGCAAATTCATGGAAACCCTTGAATCCCTATTATATACATACAAGGATATCTGGCATATTCGATTACTCTTTGATGTGCATGTTTGTCAACGTATATACTTCAATATATTAGGCAGGGCTCAAGGCGGGAATTCAGTTAACCTCCTGTCCCTCGAAAACCTTCAATTTCTGAGTGCCCTCTTCCCAAGACACACCCTTCACCATCTTCTCCAGTGCCTCAATGACGTCTGGGATAGCACCACGCTTCTGCACGGTTGAATCACGTTCACGGAGCGTAATCGTATTATCCGTGACAGTCTGGAAGTCAATAGTGAGACCAAATGGCGTGCCAAGCTCATCATTACGAGCATAACGCTTGCCAATGGTGGCCGAAGAGTCATCGACCTTGACACTAATGCCGGCGAGGCGCAATTCACGCGTCAACTGCTTGACAAATGGAGTGAATTGAGCGTTGCTAGACAGCGGCACAACCAGGACCTTTGTGGGGGCAACTGTAGGAGCGAAAGAAAGCACCTTGCGGCTAGGGTCCTCAGGGCGGGCCCAGAAGGAGTGCTCAAGCAGTGCGTAAAGACAGCGGCCAATGCCGAACGACGGTTCAATAACATTGGGAGTGAACTCACGGACATGCTCCGTGCGCTGCTTCTTCGTAATAGTCACAAGCTCCTTTTCTACAACGAAGCTAGCGCCATCAGGCTTAGCAACAAGCTCACCCTTGGATTCCAGCTCCTTAGATAGCTCCTCAAGTTCACATTGAGTCTGACTCTCAAGCCAGCTAGCGACACGCCCGGCATCCTTGCGGAACTTAGGGCCAAACTTCTTCTTGTCAAGCTCGACCTCGAATTGTTCGACAACAACAGGCTCATCCAGCTTCTCGCGAACGACAAGTTTTTCCTTGGTCCGTGCAGAGTGCACAGTCAAATCGTAGGCACTGCGGTCAGCAGTACCAACACATTCTATCCAGCCGTATGAAGTCTGGAGTTCACAGTCCCAGCAGTCGGCTGCGTAATGAGCCATCTCGTTCATCATATGCTGGCGGAATCGGATGCGCTTAGGATCGACACCGATCTTGTACATGAATTTAGCAATGCGGCCAACAAAATAGCCAAGTGTCTCATTATCAATCATTCCCGACTTGACAGCCTCACCAATCTTGATAATCTGGAGCTCAGAAGAGCCAGCCTCCTGCACACCCTTTGGAAGGGCAGCAATTTCGACATCAACAACTTCCTCGAAACGAGGGTGATTCTTGTTTTGGGGATCAACAAAGTGCTCGATCTCAGCCATCAAGAACTCACGCACACGGAGAAGACCCGCACGAGGAGAAATCTCA
Organism: Entelexis apis; assembly: GCA_030564665.1. Classification (NCBI taxonomy): domain Eukaryota; kingdom Fungi; phylum Ascomycota; class Dipodascomycetes; order Dipodascales; family Trichomonascaceae; genus Entelexis; species Entelexis apis. Next base: position 504,814 of record JAJLWA010000005.1, on the reverse strand, counting down.
TTACGGAAGCTCTTGCCAATAGACGCAGATGCAAATGGCATCTTCAAGTTGTTGTAATCAAGCAACTTGGCGAAGTTCAGGAACTGGCCCTGGGCGGTCTCCGGGCGCAAATAGCCCTTCATTTGTCCACTGGGACCGATCTGAGTCTCAAACATAAGGTTGAACTCAACAGGGGGCTCAAGCTTGACGCCAGTAACCGGGTTCGTGATCTCATACTTCTCAATAAGCTCACCCAACTCCGGTCCACTATAGCCGTCAATCTTGGCCAAAACAGTTTCATACTCAGCTACGGTACTATCATCAAGCTTCACAACCTTGATCTCCTTAACCTTCTTCTTGCGTTTCTTCTTGTCACCATCTTCCTCGTCAAGCGAAAGACTGGCAATGCCACGAGCTTCCTTGTCGCCCTTCAACCGGGCCTCGAGCACCTCCTCAACAAGATGATCAGCACGGAAAATCTCTCCGGACTTCGGGTCCTTGCACATCCAATCACTGAACTTATCAACATGGCCACTTGTTTTAAGCACTTCTGCGGGAGTTAGGGCCGTGCAGTCGACTTCAAGCATGTCCTCCTCGAGAATGAAATGCTTGCGCCACAAATCAATAATGTTAGACTGCAATGCGCATCCAGCCGGACCATAATCATAAAGGCCACTCACACCGCCGTAAATGTCAAACGATGGTGCGTAGAAAAAGCGACCGCGAAGCACGGCATCGAACTCTTCGCGGTTAAAAACATGATCACTGGGTCGAACAGACATGGCTTTACGTGAAAACAGTCGCAGTTGGCGCCAGAAAAATGATGGTTGTCGCGGCCAAATCGTTCTGAGAATGTGGAACTGGAAAGACAAGCTTTTAGTTCTCAATGACTCAGGTGGTATAGGCCTCCCAAATCAAGCAGTGGATGATGATGATGTACGCTTCACAGTAACACGAGGTGAGAGACCCTCTTTATTACAAGTATGTTGTGCCCGCTGAGAATAGGCGGTTGTCGTAGCGTTCACAGTTAAGGGCAAGGGACTAATCAAATGCCCAGTGCGCGACGGTTAATTTACATCACGTGATGCTAAGGGACACCGACTCAACAAAGTGCAAACTTTGCGTCCACTTACGTTAACACATTATCTCCGCCTCCCTTTTCCTCTCCTCTACCATCGGTAATCGTTCTTTGACAGAAAATGCAGATTTTCATCAAGACCCTGACCGGCAAGACCATCACGCTGGAGGTCGAGTCGAGTGACACGATCGAGGCTGTCAAGAGCAAGATCTCCGACAAGGAAGGCATCCCGCCTGACCAACAGCGTCTGATCTTTGCTGGCAAGCAGCTCGATGACGGCCGCACCCTCTCGGACTACAACATTCAGAAGGAGTCCACGCTCCACCTTGTGCTTCGTCTCCGTGGTGGTGCCTCCGTTATTGAGCCCTCGCTCAAGGCTCTTGCCTCCAAGTACAACTGCGAGAAGGCCATCTGCCGCAAGTGCTACGCTCGTCTCCCTCCTCGTGCGACTAACTGCCGCAAGCGCAAGTGTGGTCACACGAACCAGCTGCGTCCCAAGAAGAAGTTGAAATAAGCGTAACGTTCTGCGGCTACTTGCTAGCTGCGAGGTATATAACTTATTATCTCAAAGCGCATTGCAGGTGCATCGGCCCTTATGGGCTCTGTAACTGCTATGATCATAATGTAACAGGAAAAATATTTCGTTTCTATTTGCGATAATTCGTGTGCCAGTATGTTAATGCAATTTGACGCAGTGTATCCAGACAACATTTTTTTTTTAGAAAGAAGAGAGGACTGATTGTGCTTATTGTCGAGTCGTCAGTCTGCATACCCTACTACTTTATTTCGTTTATTTCATTTATGCTTCTTTATTCTGCTATTTCAGGTTTTTTGACGTCACTTTCAACGGATACAGTCTTGTTGAGTACAAGCAGACGCAAAGTGTCCATGAGTTGATGTTTTTCAACGGGCTTAGTTAAAACCTTTTGAAGACCAGCTTTTAAACATTCACTTGTAGTTGCTTTATCACTGTACCCTGTAAGTGCAACTACCGGACAAAAGTAGCCAAGCTGCCTGCGAATGTCTTGAGTTGCTTTGATCCCATTTGTCGTAGGCATGGACAAGTCCATGAATATGATTGAATACTGTGTACCAGATACAATTGCTTTTTCGACCATATTGATCACACTTGGCCCGTCCTCGGCTACATCAACATGCCTGACTCCTAATTTATATAGCATTTTCTGCAAGATCTCCCGCATGACTTGGTTATCATCTGCTACGAGAATCTGAAGCCTCGACACTTCTTCTTGAATATCAAATGTCTGACTAGTTTGACTTCCTGCATTGCTTTCTGCGTCAATACCTGCTATTTCCTGGCTAGCCGAAGTGAACTGACTGTGTTGACTGTGTTGACTATATTGACTCGCTGCTAGTTCTACCGCCAGGACGCCTGTCTTTACCTTCGTATAACCAATGCTAGTATCAGATGTGTGACAAGGATCTCCATTTAGACAGTCACTCAAGCTCGACACAAAACTTGTGTTAGTATCATTCGAGCTTGTTTTGTTCAACCCTCTCGAGATTACTGTGGATTCTGAGATAACCTGGCCTGCATTCTGAGATATGGATGCCTTACCTGGTTCATAGAAGATATGCCGGCGTTTTGAATCAGTCCACCAAACTGGTGAGTTGCTCCGGTAAAACTCAGGGCGAAGTTGTCGTGGTGTACTGTCAACTTTGAACCCCAAGACGTTATTGATCGGAACCCGCAAAACCGCTGTTGATCCTACTTTCTCTCCGCTATATACGACAATGTAACCACCAATGCGATCACACAATAACTTTGACATTGCCAGCCCCAAACCTGCACCAGTAAATCGCTTCGATAATGCATCTTCACCTTGAACAAACTCGTCAAAGACAGTTCCTAATTGATCACGTCCTATGCCTATTCCTGTATCGGCAATAACAATCTCAAGCATAGCGTTGCTTGTCTTATCGCCAGGAAGACCCGATATATCGACGAGACTGTCTGGCTCATGTAAATATGCATGGATCGCTACTGAAGGTGATAAAGGTGGTGGCGATGCATCAGCGAAATCCATCTTCTTTGGATTACTGAACTTCAGTGCATTTGAGACTAACCCGGTACAGATGCGTAGTATGGGCTCAATTGCTCCTTCTAAACAGCAGTCTTCTAGGCAAGATGGATAGCAGCTGATGTTCAGTGCTATCCCGTTAGCATTGCTCTGGTCTTCAAAGGTATCTTTCAAGTCTGTAATCAGGGTTCCAAGCACGAACCTTTCTAGCTTTGTCTCTACTCCAGCCAAGTATGAGTTATAATTTAGAATTGCTTCAAGCAGCTCCTGCAAAAGTCTACTGCTCTCAATGATAGTACGAAGGCTCCGCCTCACATTGACAATCACGGTCTCTTCTTCCGCAATCGCTGCGATTCCGACAATCCCATTCATCGGCGTAATCAACTCATGACTTATGTTCATAAGGAATTTAGTTTTTGCCTCATTCGCAGCCTCAGCATGCTCTTTACTCTCTTGAGCTTCCTTAGTCCGCTCACGCACTTCATCCTCCATTTTCGTGTACTGTATTGTAAGGTCATCGACCATATTGTTGTATTCCGTAACAAGATCATCAAACTCGTCAGTTATGGGCCGATTCAGTGGAGGAACCTTTCTTGGCACGCGATAATTGCTGCCACCATGAGTTTCTTTGAGTTCCTTAGCCCCGTTGGTAACTGTCTTGACCGTTTTCTCTGAGATCATACGGGAGCTGGGCGACTCATATGTTCCCTTCGAGGAGAAAGACTGTAATGAGCCATGACTTTGAACTTTCGAAGCCTGCTTAATGTATAAACTGGGGCTTTTGATGCTTGGAGATGGCTGCAAGCTCTCAGGGAAGGTTGTGCTGCTATACCTTGAAAAGTTGAAGTGCTCAGTTCCATTGAACGCTGGAGTCACTATTACGAGGTCCTTTACCTTATGTGCATGTTTACTGCTCATTTCGACGTCCATACTAGAATCTCTAGTCTGGAGCTCCATCGCTCGGTATATGTGAAATAGCGGAAAGGTAGCCATACCGGAAAGCAAATATGCAGCACCAGTAACCAATACTAGCAAGGAAATGGCCATAGCACAAAGGAGTTTTGTGAGACGCCAGATGGGTGATTCAGCTTGCGATCGTGGAAGCTCAACTATAACGTACCATTGTCTATTAACGGCATTGACATAGGAGTAACCTACGCTTGCTTTCTTTGCTCTAGGGGTCTTGGTTTTCATTATTGCGCCGCCTGGCTTTCTACTAATATCGTCCTGAAGACGCTCACGAAGCCGCACATCGTCCTCAACTGCAGGGAACGATGAGAATGGATGAAACTGTCTGTCTGCTGTAGCATTAGCCCCTGTTGGAAACAGGAGATGCCACCTATCATTTTCGACCCCTATGACCGATATCCATGACTTCTTCATGATATTCATTTCCCGGAGATCATTTATGTCGTCAACTGCGGTATAATTCATATAGTGACTACAATCAAGAATTGCTGAACAATATCCGATAAGCCGCGACACCTGGGTTTTGTTTACGATTGTGGTATAGGAGATAGGAACTGACAATGAGTAGCTGTAACCATCAATTAATTGGCTGCTGTTCACTAGAGGGGCCGGTTGTGACAGCCGTGCAGAGATATTGTCTACCGTTTTGGGGAAGTTCAGACTTTGCGGTGAATTACTAGAGTGTTTAGGATTCGATGTTGCATTTTTTGCAGCAGCTACAGCGGCTGATGCTGCCGCACGTTGAACCTCATCATTTTCTCGCGTCGAGTTTCGATTATATGGAAGAGTCATGTTCTGTCCATAAAGAGTATTACCGAACGGAAGCATACTGGGGAGAACAGGAATCAATTTTTCTATTACGGTAGGCGCCTGGTCTGGATTTGCCATAGAAAAGATGATGTTTCCAGCAACATCATAAATGACAAGAGCTTCATAATTACGGATTGAGGTAGAAAACATGTCTGTCACAATATTTTTCAGGTTTCCAGCCCAGGAAAATGCTGTGATGTTTCCAAAGTAAAGACTCATGATCGTTGTCGTGATAAGACTACCTTGCATTGCAAAGTCTAATAGTACAACTTGATCATTGAGATCTCTTTCTATTTGACTGGCTCGAATAGAAGCGAATTGAGCAAGCCGTTCGGCCATAAGGCTTATTGAGTCGCTTCGGGACTTAACAATGCATACAGCAGCAAGCACTGCCATGCAGATCAAAGACACAGAACTGATATAGAATGTCATTTTGTAGCGCACAGGCATATAAACATGAAGACCATTGTTAGAGCAGTGTATCTGTATGCCGCACTTCATTTTTGCTCAGTTTGCTTAGCACAATTCGGCACACAGAGCCTGGCAAAGTCTATAATTCTATAAACACAAGCACCTCAAAATATAGTATTAACAAAACCAACAAGCCCTCCAACCATTACAGTTTTACTGTGGCCTATTTTTAAACATCACTACGTAAACTTTGTTTATAGTTTTGAGACGTAACGACGTCATCACGAAAAAGCTTTAGAGCCAAACTCGAAATAGGATTTTCACTGTAAAGAAGAGGTACAGCTTAGTGGCAGTATTCAAACCATTTTAAGGACGTTCAAAATACTATAAGTTCTGGTTGAAGTTTCTTAGCAAATTATAAGAAAGCTAAATATCAGTACCTTTTATCTTAGCGGACCCACAAATAAATGCGGTCGAATATTTGAGGTTCTCCAACAACTTCATATGAGGATACAGTGAAACTTTGGGGCTTGAATTAATTAATTAACTAACGAGGTTCGCAATGGCGTTTAGCGTCGTCGATGTGCATTAATTGAGTTTTCCACGTGACGACCCAAACTTTGGATTTTTGGTGCCGGGTGCTTGAATATGGTGGCTACGTTTGGAACCATTGTGAATCCAACAAGACGCCTAGCTGAATATGTCTCACTGCACGCGTCAAACAAGCTTGCGAAGGCTCTTGTTGCCGTGGCGACACCCCGTTTTGCGTCTGAATTGAAAGGGTTAGCCAGTCAATTCCCGAATCTACAAACCGTGGCAATCGCTAGCGACACAGTACCGCTGGGCTGTCAACGATCTGGATTTAGTTGGCTAGTTACCGAACAGCCGTTCACTATTAAGGACAGTATGCCTTTACAGCAGGATCGGTCACGCAACTGGCGAGAATCGGTTGCAGCTGTGCGCTTCACATCTAACGTAGATTCGCGATTTGACATTGGTGTTCCAGCCGCAAATACTCTTTTTACTACAGAGAGAGTGGCTGAGATATATGCAGAAGGCGAAGGCCCATTGCAGGCGCTACATGTTGAATTACCTCTGGCCTTGAAACCTAAGATTTCGATCCGGCCTGTGCAGCCCATCAGTGAGCAATTAGAGATCACATCAGCTACGGACAACATGTTGAAAACATTGAATGGAGAGCGAGCAGCCACGTTCCTTGAAAGTGCTGCGGAATTGCAAACGTTGCATGAACCCGCGGTATTTGCAGAGCTCGGTTCTGGTGAAATGATAAAGGTAGTCGCTGGTGGTGGCGGGTTATGGTCACCGCGGGCATCCATGCTCGTATTAGAACCACCTGCGTCTCCACGAGTAGGGGAACATTTGAGATTCTGGCTTGGGCAAAGCAAGCTGGACGATACGTTGGAATCGCAGCTAGCATCCACACCACCGAATGGACTTGTATTGGAAACAGCACATGTGCCCCAAACCAACGAAGAAGAAAAGCCGCTGTTAGAATACAAATCAAATCACTTTCTGCCTGTATTTGGACTAGGAAGCGAGCGAGGATTCTTTGTTGGCGATCATAAACACTCAATTGTGAATGAGAGCTTGTACTTTAGTTAGACGGAATTGAATGATTCTTAACGTTAGTGGAGTAAGGCATAGTAGCCATACTTACTTGAATCGGACCTGAAAAAAGATATCATAAAGCTGTGACTGAAAGAAGAAGAAGAAGAAGAAGAAGAAGAAGAAGAAGAAGAAGAAAAAAGAAAACAGGCACCCGTAGCCACAGTTGTGAGCTGATTGCTACGACGACGCTATTGTGATGTATGATCCATCATAGAACATTAATAAATACGAATACATTCAACCGTGATACTAAATTCTGAGCCATTGCGTCCAGTTCTCCAGAACATTGTCGAACAAGATATGTCTATGACACTGGACGGGAGCTGGTGGAATGACAGGAAAGAGCTTGGCCCATGCGGCTGACAGTCCTACTGCTGCTGCCATTCCCGCAAGCACGGCACCCACTAAACGAGGCATTGTACACCAGTGAGCCAAGCCCAACGGGTCAAGGTTGCCTATACTTTCAAGTGACTTGCGTAGATTCACACGTACGACCAAAGCACCGGGAGGCTCAGGTGTGGTGACAGCCAGCTGTGCCTGTACCCAACGAGCGTAAAGGTGTGATGTATGAGCTCGGGCCCGACCGCTGGCACCAAGTAGTGCTCTTGTGAAGTCGGAGAGCTCACTTGGTTGGAGCAACTTTGACCGGTAGCCCGAGTCTTCAACAGTGCTGGCAGTCATATCATAGTTTGGTGTGAGTTCCATGGTCAACTTCCAAACGCGCTTCAAAAAAGGCGTGAGACCTGCCGCTCGCAAATCCGCAAGCAAGTCATTGGAATCCGCATTTTCATCATTAGTTGGATCACGAGTGGGAATAACCGGAATCACGGCAGCAAAGCGTTGAATTTGGACGAGCATCTGGAGCTCCTTCTCGTCGGGCCTGCCTTCAAGAACATAGATGAGAGCATCAATTCCTGGCTGGCGTGCAGATATAGCCGCCTTTCGGTACTGTCCGTCAAGCCACGTAGACAGTGCGTTGACTGATACAGCACAATCCACAAATGTGACGTTGTTGTGCTCATAGCGCGAGGAAGAGCAAACATGGTGCTCACAATCAGCGTCGAGTATAACTGACGACTCGTCAAGTGGCGGGCGCGGGGGCTGCAATATCTCACGAGTCAAGACGTTTATTAACTTAGTGCGACTTGCACCACCACAGACAAGAATATTGAGGCGGCCAACCAAGCCAGTAGTGGAAACGCTGTCATCGTCAATCTCGCACAGACTAGGGAGACTTGGCATTATGAAACCATGATTTGCGAACACGGAAGAATGGGACGACGAGGAGCGTGACGAAGAAGACTCAATGGATGTTGCACTCTCAATTGGGTCTGTGACCGGACCAGGACGCGGCCAGGGCTCTTGGGGTAGCGAGTCAATGGAAGACATCATATCGAAATCACTAAAATCATCAGTGGCGCCATGATCATGTTCGCGGTCGTGTTCGTGAACATCTACATCGGCATGGGGCTCAACTGAGGAGACGCGCGAATAAGCAGGACTGTTGGGTGCGGTGGGAATGCTGTGCATGGACTGCATTGTGACGACCGGCGGAATGGAAAGGTCAATTAAGATTGTATGGGGCAACAAATGACTTTACAGGCTCCAGTTCCGTCAATTGACTAAGGAAGCGCGCGTTTTTGCAGATTCAAAGTTAGGAATAGAAGATATAGAAGATGTGGGCGGAGGAGACCTCGCACTCGTGATTTGCGGGGTTGGGGATAAGAGGCGGCGGCGACTAATTTAACTATTGCGTGTGACATTGGTCGCTACGCGCTACTGATAAGAGCGATTAAGTTGAAGGAGTTGGGTTTGGCGGATGGTGGCCCGGAAGTTTGCCGGGAAGCAGGGGGAGGAAGACTAATAAGTAGCAAGTAAGTTAATCTACAATTCTCAACTATTGAGACAGAAAATGCATAAATTGGGACTGGCCTAATCAGTTGTAAGTATGGCTGCTTGAGGGGCGATGTCTCGCACTGCTACGGTCTATGCCTAAAGGAGAGAGAGCTGGGAACTACATATGCTCTACTTGGCGAGAGAGGGCTCACCCTGCATGACACATTCGTATCGCATATTTACGTGGAGCTGCAGGGTTTCGCGTAGCTAACCGTGGTTACAGGGATAAGGGATAAACACTGATGAATTCTCCAGGCCAAGCAAACTTTAGTACGCTTATTATCCTGAATTGAGTCTACTAGTAAAATATCTGTGTTGTATATTTGGCAGCGCACATGTAGGCGTCTCTCTGCTAAGTGGGGTTCAATGGCTGTGTAAAGTAAGATAAGCAACATTCCAGTTTCGTAAAATAGGTACCTGAAAACCACATGAGAAACGCCTATTTGAGATTTAAAGAAATAAATTATTTAGAACTAGCTCAGCGAATAAACAATGCAGCTTGCTCGCGTGCTCTCACTAAACAGAACCACGAAACATCTCAATTAGGTTTCACCTTCGAGCATATTAGTTCGAGAGTTAAGTATTAAAGTCTACAGCTACGAACTTAAGCCTGTCCAGGGACTGTTGATATAATTAATTGAACGAATGCTGCAAATGTAAAATTTAGCTTACCATATTTTATTAATATCTCCTGAGCATATATGGAAGGTGGTGGTGGTGGTGGTCTTTGGTCACACAAGAGTATATCTAACACAGTCTCATTGTTGTGTACATACTCAGAAAACACTCTTCACATTAGTTGACTTTACCAAATGATTTTATAGGCGTGCTAAGAATAATATAATAGAGTGTACTAACGTAAAATAACATCAAATATAGATGACATCCTGGCTAACCTAAATCACATAGCATATGTGTGAACTCTACCGCTTTTAATCGACTCACAGTCCTACTAACTCAAATTCATCAGGCTCAATTTCGTACTGGATCTACAAGTGTAATGGATCGTGTCGTCGATCCGTATATATTATTATGTTACAAAGTAGCGTAGCGTAACTCATGCACAAGTAACTCACGCACGGGCCCGACTTAGAAATATTAGCCGAAAAGGGGGATGTAAATCGGATCTCGAATGCAATCCCAATGTAGGGCAGCACTAAATTGTGGTACTAAATTGTGGTAATAATAAGAGCAGTCTAAATAGTAATCCAAGTACTATCAGGAGCACTAAACTAAACCACGGTGAGCTCGACCCTCTTATCCAAATGGGTTATTTAGTCACGTGGTATCTGGGCGCTGACGAACCCTAGCGTTGTAGTGCGCTACTGGATCAGCCCACTGGCAAGCCACGACCACCCCGGCACGGTGATAACACATTCTCTTTGGACGGCGCGGCACCAATCGTGAAGCGGGGACAATGAACACAACTCCGGCCGTAGTGATGGACAACGGCACCGGGCTGACAAAGCTCGGGTTCGCCGGAAACGACTCTCCCAGCTTTGTGCTGCCGACAGCCATTGCCACAAACGAGTCGCAACTGCGCGGGCCTAAAGCCCGCTCATCGCTGCCAAACTATGTCATTGGTGACGAGGCACTTCAAAGAGCTGATGGCCAGAATTACAGTCTGAGCTATCCGATCCGTCATGGCCAGATTGAAAACTGGGATCAGATGGAGCGCTTCTGGGAAGCCTCCATTTTCAACTATCTGCGATGTGAGCCTGAGGATCACCGATTTCTGCTTACCGAGCCGCCTCTGAATGCACCCGAGAACCGAGAAATGACTGCCGAGATCATGTTTGAGACATTCAACTGTGCGGGGCTTTACATCGCCGTGCAGGCTGTACTTGCGCTTGCTGCGAGCTGGACATCTCCAAAAGTCGTAGGCCAGCCGCTTACAGGCACTGTCATTGATAGCGGTGATGGTGTGACGCATGTCATTGCCGTGGCCGAGGGCTACGTCATTGGCTCTTCAATCAAGCATATCCCTATTGCTGGCCGTGATATTACGAGCTTCATTCAGGGCATGCTGCGTGACCGTGGCGAGGCCGATACGTCACTTCGCACAGCAGAACGCATCAAGCAGGAGTACTGTTACGTCTCTCCGAACATTGTGAATGAGTTTAAGCGGTTCGACCAGGAGCCAGAGCGTTTTAAGAGGCACTTGGCCGAACAGACCGGCGGAAAGCATGCGCAGGTCGATGTAGGCTACGAACGCTTCATGGCCCCAGAGATCTTCTTCTCCCCTGAAATCGCTACCCCAGACTATCTGACGCCCTTACCCGAAGTAGTCGACAATGTAGTGCAAACAAGTCCGATCGACGTGCGAAAGGGTCTATACCGCAACATTGTGTTGAGTGGTGGCTCGACAATGTTTAAGGACTTTGGTCGACGCCTGCAGCGAGATATCAAGAGCCTTGTCGACGCGCGGATCCGCAAAAATGAACAGGCGGCTGGCGTAAAGAGCTCAGGTGTCGAAGTCCAGGTCGTCAGCCACAAACGCCAGCGCTCAGCTGTGTGGTTTGGTGGCTCGCTCATGGCGCAGACCCCAGAGTTCAAAAACTACTGCTACTCAAAGAAAGATTACGATGAGTATGGTCCCAGCATTGTGCGCCAGTTTTCGCTCATGAATGTAAACTAACCCGATAATATAACTGAATAAACTACCGTTGTAACCAACAAGCCTTGAAACTCGAGTTTTTGCCCTCGATCTCGGTCGAACAGATCGTAGACTCAGCTTTAGCTCAAGCCCCATCGTGAACAAACAAAATGGCCATTCATGTCCGTTCTTCCTATTGGGTGTAAAGAAAAGAAAAGAAAAAAAAACCTCCCTCCCCTTTGTTACGAATAATTCATAAACTATGTACATTAGAATGCCTTTGCAAGCAGCCGCTTTACCTTCCCAGAATGATCTCCCTTGATCACAATAGTCTTAGCAGCATTCTTCACCCAAATCTCTTCCTTCGAAAGCTCAAGTGCCTTCTTAATATCGTTCCGCAAGGCTCCCACATTCCCGCTGATCTTGCGTACCTCCGTCCAAACATGTCCTGCATTGTTATAATCCTTGTACACAGGCAGATTGCCTGATCTAGAGCGGGCTACAAAATACCATACGCCCTTAGGATCCTGTAGTCGGAGTTCTGACGAGACATCAGGGAACACTTTTGTAATGTACGAAGAACTGGGACTCCAAGACTCTGACGGCTCCTCAGTCTGTACATACTGGTTAATTTCTGATGTTGTTCGCACCGTGCGTGGAATCGGGATCTGCTGGACCCGCGAAGGAGCCTTGGGAGGACCTCGCAGAGCAGCCCTGCTCGTTGAAAAAAACCGTCTCATGGTCCAACTATAGAGATTAATTGGCACACGATAAAAACATAAAGTGTTAATGATGCTACTACGTACGGTTAGCACAACACCATGCGTCGTGGACTAGCTCTTAGCTCCGGCTCTAGCTCCCCCTTAATTACTTAGAGTGGTAGAATACTCTACTGTCCGAACCAAATAAATCATCTAGCAATCTTCATTTGTATTAAATACTTGTTGATATATCAAGTGCCGCAGCCCATTAAAATGATCAAGCCATTCTTAATTTTGGGAGGAGGGTTCTTGATGCTCCCCGTCCGCTAACTAAACGTCCCACCAGTAGTGCTGCTGCGTATAAATATCAATTACCCAACTGTCCCAGCTGCTGCGTCTGCTAGTGGATCGTATAGAAAAAAAAAACCCCTTCTGCCCCCTGAGTGTAGTAGTAATACAAAGCCAAATTTCTGGCCATGTTCGAATTGTGGTCTAGTAGTAAACAACCTCAGGACGACAAGGACAAATCCCAGAGTAGCTGCCCCGTCGATCACAAGAACCCTGAAGTATTGAAGCAATTTCTTGGTACAGAGGCCACAGCTGCGTCTGTCGCTGAGCAGCCGCCTAGTCTTCAAGATTCAAAAACGCAATCAGCAGCTCATACTGCATCGCTTGAGGATAAGTGTCCAGTAGATCACACAGATCCAGATGTTGTCAACAAGTTTTTGGGAAGAGACCACGCGAATGGCGGTGAGGGCCTACCACCACTGCCGAATATCCCGCAGACCTTGAGCAGTGATCGTGAGACTTCCAGCATCCCGCGAGCCGGAACTGAGGGCCGAAAGTGGGTTTACCCCAGTGAGCAACAATTTTACTCGGCTATGCGCCGTAAGAATTTCAGTCCGCAGGCGCGGGACATGCCTGTCGTCATTCCTATCCATAATGCTGTAAATGAGCGGTGCTGGCAAGAAATTCTGAAATGGGAGAAAGACAAGGGCGGAAAAATCTGTGGTGGACCGCAGCTGTTGAAGTTTGAGGGTGATAGCTCGAAGCTCACGCCTAAGGCCCGGGCCAATATGCTATTGGGTGCAACACGACCCTTCGATCGCCACGATTGGACCATTGATCGCTGCGGCCAAACAATTGACTATGTCATAGATTTTTATTCGGGTCAACCAGATCCAGCCCATCCTGAGAGACAGAGTTTTTACCTTGATGTACGGCCGAAACTAAACAGCTGGGAAGGTATCAAGATGCGCATGGAAAAGTTGCTTGAGTTCTGATCGTTGCCTGTTTCCAATCTTTAACCAGAGCCTTAGATTTGTAGATAAATAACTTATTCTTAGACAATTTGATATGCTATATAGTTTGGCATGTTAGTTGTCGCTCAATTGTATATAACTTTTCTTTCTTTCTGCCCCTGCTTCTTTCCTTTTATTTTGCGATCAGTTATGATAAGTTGTTAGGCTTCATTAGTCTATTTCAATCTATAAAAGACACAAAACACATTATTAGATCTCTTAATGCGACCAGAATCGTACGGTTTTATCTTTACTTCCTGATACAACCTTCGTACCGTCTACACTCCAGTCAACAGCAAATACCTCATCTTTGTGTCCGGGAAGGTCGGACTTTAGTTTTCGTGTTTTGACATCCCATACCTTCAATGTCGTATCCTTCGAGCAGCTGACCAGCAGCCGGCTATCAGCAGACCACGCACATTGATATACGGCAGCAACGTGTCCCCGCAGCGAAGCAATGAACTTACCTGTATGACCATCCCATAACTTCACAGAGTTGTCGAACGATGCTGAAGCAAGATGTCGTCCGTCAGGGCTGAATGCAACATGATTTACTAACTTTTGGTGACCTGTCATGCGGCATATAGGCTTTGACGTCCGCAAAGGCTCCCACAAGAACATGGTGAAGTCATCACTGGCGGTAACAATATGTTCGTATTGCCTGCCGCCAAGAGCAAGCTCAAACTTTTGCTTGGCAATGCGCTTCAGCTCGCTGCTTGGTGCATCATGCGCCGGGATAGGAAGCTCAAGCATGGTTGTTGGTCCAAACGCACCAGACCGTAGAGCAAAGTCCGTGCTCAAGGCAATGTGGTTCACCCAATGTGCATGGGATTTCAGGGTGGTTATGAGTCGGCCATCGCGCGCATCCCAAACTTTGACAGTTTTATCGTGAGATCCCGAGTAAATCTGACCAAACCCACCCCACTTAAGACAAGAGACAGAGCTTGTATGACCCGACAACGTGAATTCGCAAGTCCCCGTCTCAACGTCCCAAACACGGACTGTGCCGTCCTTTGACGATGATGCTAGTCGAGGCAGTCCGCGTGTTTCTGGTACCAGATGCAAAGGCTCCCACGCAAGAGATGTCACGAATTTCGTATGACCTTGCATATTGCGACCAATTTGAGCTCCAGTATGTGGGTTCCATACTCGTACAGAAGCATCTTTGGCTGCCGTGGCCAATGCTTTGCCATCTGGGCTCCAGCTGACCGACAATACATGATCTCCATGACCACTCAAAGTCTTAATTGGCGTTCCACTATCACTACTCCATACTCTTGCTGAAGAGTCGCCCGCACCAGTGGCTGCTCGTGAAGACGTATGCGGGGCGAATTGGGCCACAAGAATCGTAGCACCATGGCCCATAGCAACACCAGTCGACCGCGTAATATTGCGAACCCGGAAAATCGCCCGTGGAGTAAACACTAGCACAAGCTCATCCTCCGTGGACTTCAATTGCGGCTGAATGATGTCCTTGTATAAATCTGTCTTCACTTCAGTGGTTGTGTTAGCAAGAGTAAACTCATAAGGAACGCTATCCTCATTTTGCAGCAGCTGATTTACCAGCATTTCAAGCTGCTCGACTGTCGCATTGCCGGGAACTCGCATGCTCCCAGGAATTTCCTCGCCAGTATCAGACGCTTGTAATCGCACTCGTACATTGGGAAGATCTATGGGGGCCTCAGTAATGTCGGCCTTACCTGCCTGAACAGCACGCCGTTGCTTTTTGGTCGCAGGCGGGATTTGTGTCGCCATTGTTCGGATAAATAAAGCACTACCCGAGCAGACGCACCTTTAGGATATTTTTCAGAAAAAAAGAATTATGTGAGAATGTGGATCCAGGGTTGGGTTAAACACATTAGAGGGTTATCTTTCTTCCACCTCTTTCACACTCTGTCTTCCTTTTGGAAACTGTGTAATAAACCAATTTATGAATAAATCAATTTATGAGAATAATGTAACACAATACTTCGAGAACCCTCTGTAGGTTCGGGGGTATCAAACGAAACAGTAGTCATTGAAATTGTTTCTGACCTGACTATTCAAGTTAGCTTGGTAATTGATCACCTTCAGCTCTAACCTACTTAATCTTGCAACCATGCAGCGTAATCTGGAACATTATTGGAACCACTTTGTCGTATAAAAGTCACTTTCTATGTATCATAAATTACAATATTAATGGCTGAGTGGATCAACACCCAAATCGCTATATAATCACAAAAAAAAAAAAAAAAAAAAAAAAAAAGATACTTTGATTAATTAAATCATTCTGGATCCATGTTGCTCTCTTTTCTTTATTTTTCCTTGCTTTAAAATTTTGTGCTTGAACTTAATTTTACAGCGCAAATCCACGCTTGAATCGTTTATGTATATCAAAACCGCAGCTCGATTTGCCAGCTCATTTCGCAGGTCTATTAATAAAAGCGAGGCTGACAAAGGTCACCACGCCTGGATATGAGTAGCCAACCGAGCCTCCTCATGACTCGCCTGCAGCGCAAAAGCCGTTGGGTGCGACGCGCTCAATAAAATGTACGTGTAGTTTTTTGGTGCACTGCGCCTAGTCCCATAAATAAGTAGCTCCGGACTGATGAATTATCATACAGTTTTTTTTTAACGAGACGTAATACTTCTTGTGACTTTAGCCCCTTGTTCATTAGCTTGCAGAAGGCATCGTATTCATGGATTCAACACGCCTGCAAGCTTCTGTAAATCACACACGCCCTCTATCCATTCATCTCGGCAATGCTTGCATACCCTTCACCTTACCCAATGATTTGTATATATGGGCAAGGGTTATTAATACGGTTGTCAAGTCGGGGGCTCTGATTCTACTGAAGCGGTTTGGTTCCTTTATTTCATGGCGCTGGTGCATCCGGTGCTCGAACCGAGTATCGCGTTAAATGCGAGTCTTGGCAACTTCCTAGGAGGTTCTCGCAAATATCTGGCTTTGCAATACTCAAACCGCGTTGTATTCAAACCGGTGCTTATCTCGAATGACCCCAACATTGAACCTGTCAAGTTTCCAGAGGAGGAAATTTGCATTGCAACTCCACAGCCACCAATGTGTATAGGGAACCCGGAGGATGATATTTTACCTACTTTGGGTGGCGCGTTTTTTGCTGCGGGGCGTAAAAAAGACCTGCTTGTTCTTCAAATTCTGTCCACACTTGTGGTAGTGAGTGTGAATCCTATTGAAATGAAATTCGAGCTTGAGGGCTCCTGGGGGTTACCCAGAAGTGAGAGCCGAGAATACCGCGATTTGCGCGAAGGTGGCCGTGTTTCGGGTAATATCACGCCTCTAAGAAGACCATCTAGCACCATGTCGCTAATATCACTAGCCGAGACTGGTATCGACCCTTTTGTTGCTTCCCTTGGTGCCCTCAATAAAAATATCAGTACTCAATTTTCGCAATTGCAAGTAACGAAGACCATTGGCTTACATCCTGACATGCCTGCTCCGCAGCCATCTCCAGATGGAACGCAGATCTTCCTGGCCACCCGCAATAAAAACAAGAATCCTGTGCTCGTCATTATTAGCTGCTACGGCAAAGAACTCATTCGTCTTGAAGTCGAATACCTTGACATTATGACCCTGGGATGGATCAACGATGATGTTGTATACTTCGTGTATATGAACAATAAGTTCCATAAAAAGTTCCAGACTGCAACTGTCGGGTCTAAGGCTAAGAACTATGGTCTTTTTGGTATGGGTCGGCGGCTCGTAGTGCCGTCGCTCGTGTATGAAATGAACGTACATATCAGCCCGGATTTCATACCATCAAGGCGCGATGTTGGGGGTGGTCCGGATCTTATATTCAATGACTATGTTCTACTGGGTACTCGCCGTGGTAGATATCTTCGCGTAAATCTCAAACTAGGATCCTGGGAAATGGTGACAAACGCAACAAATGTTGTTGGTGCGGTGACCACTGGCAATAAGCGGCTTATTATTATGAATTCAAAGGGAAAGCGTGCTTCTGCAGCTCCTACCGACTTTTGCTACGCCCTGGCAACCGAGGGTGAACTATCACGCGTTCAGGTCCCAACAGAGGTTGGTATATGCTTAAGTAGTGGTCACAGTATCGATTCAGAAAACCGGTTCATGCTTAAGTTGCTGAGTCTCGGTGAAAAAGACTGTATCCTTGATTTTAAACGGAATCCCATGCGAATTTACATGGTCTCTCAAGACAGCTTGAAGGTTGTTGATACTCTGCCTTTACCGAGCACTTCCAATGCGAGGCTTACCACTGACTTCATTCTGAAAACTGAGCAAGCGTTGTACACGCGTGATCCCAATGGTGAGGATAACCAGATGTGCAAAATCGTTGACCGAAATGTGCTATCTATTATATTGGATAGGCCGGGCTTGCGAGTACTGGAAAAGCGTGCGGAGAAGTCTATGTGGGCAGCGTTCACCAGCGTCAATGAGCACCTTCCTGAGGTTCGTATCATCGAGGAAAGCCATCGCGTCTTGAAATTAAAGACAAAGGCTCACTTTATCTTCAAGAACCGTCCTGGATGGCATTTAACTCGCATCATTCCAGTACATCGTAATGTTGCTTTAGTCACAATCGGCCTCGTCAAAAATCAAACTCAATTCACCAATGATGCTGCAGAGCTTCAGTCACTCGTAGGCGACTTTAAGAAATGGGAGATTTATGTCATGAACTTTGTTGGTGCTTTGTCCAAAAGTGATCCTATCAAGCCCAAAGCACATCTTATTCTTGAATCCAAGGCTCCAGAAATCCCGCCAATCCCATTATCTTTCCCTGGTGCTGTATCATATACTGATAATGAGCGCAAGAAGTTGGCGCTTCATATTTACAATACCGAACTGAATGGGTTCTCAACGCACAAGATATTGTCAGTATGGAAAGATGGAAAATTTGAGGTAAATAATGTAAAGGAGGAAGTATTACCGTTTGTTCTCCATGAAACGGAACAGATATCATTCTTTACTGACTTCAAGTCTTCCTCAGACGGCATATTTTTGGTGGGATTGCAGAGTCCCAATGAGAAAAAAATCACCGATGTGCTTACCGTAGAGTCCCCCGGCGCTTCCTTCGGTAAAGCCATTCTTCTTTTCAACAAAGATTTGAGCAAGTCTGTCATTTGGTTATTTGACTCAAATGGCACTGCATTTCGAGAATTTGCTCCTGATGTTATTCCTCAAGAACGAGCACGATACTATGAACACCAGGAGCACTTGCTTCAGACGGGTAATCAAAATCATTTCTATGGCCTTAGTCCCGATTTCCGTCGCAAATATTTCCGTGAAGTCGCTAGCAGCGACACATTTAGACCCTTACCAGAATTGCTCTCAAGGGTATGTGCGGGATCCGGCGTAGATGCAGAAGCTTATGTGAAAACTCCAGATAATGGCGTTTTTGCCGTATTCCGCATGCAAAACAAAAAGCTATTGGATAGCTTTCGTCGTCTAGAGCAAATCGTCAACGAAAAATGTGTAGGCTCCTGGTTGCCGGATGTTCTCAAGGAACAATGGCTGAATGAGCGTAAAAGCTCTACCATGGTTGCTGGCGTAGCGATTTCTGCGCTTGCGCGGTTTAGCGTTGACAAGCAAAAGGAATTATGCGCTGAGGCTGATTTCGAGTATGAGCTATTAGAGAAGGTTTGTCCACCGTAATTTTTTGTACGGAGACCCTGCTATGTGATAGCCTCATAAATCTCATGCTCTTTATTTCAATAAGAAAAGAAAAAATTGAAATCTGCATTATTCAAGTTAGAAATTTATAGAGCTCTCTACAATCTGAGGTTCTGTTGTCTTACGTAGTAGATATAGAAAACGTAACGCAGTTATTCTGAGCAACAACAAAGCCATCAGTTTAAGCATATATATCTTTTAGCTGAATTATTAAATCATAACACAAAGAGTATCCGTACAAGTTGCCTATCGGGTGTTCTTCGTCGTTGATGTTTGTACTATAAAGAGAGTATACTAAGACACTTTAGCACGAAGATCACTAGGGTTATGTTATACTGCACAAGTGCCTGCATATTACAACTTATATACCCTACCAGTGAAAACCCTATATTGTTGTGTAGACCCTAGACCTATAAAACATAAACTCTACATTAAAGATTTACCTGCCATGGCGCTTGTGCAGTCAATTATCAACCTGGTAATTATATAAAGACTCGAAAAATTCATAACGTACAATCAAGATTCACAGTCATGTTTCCAGATGCGGAAATTTACGCACTTAAATCATTAGAGACATAAGAAAAAAGTAAATGCCAAGGCTTTTAGCTTCGCACTCACGTAAAAAGTGGTCTAGTATAAACAATAGTTGGTGATTTTTATCAGGATTAAAAGATAGTAACTTGTTATCTTAGTCTTGCAACGTTTGGATCCAAACTATAGCTACTGATACTTACTGATCATAGGGTTTGATCTGATGTCTACACAGAATACAATTGACTAATCCTACTTTTTTTTTGAAATTTCATCTCGTAGTGGCCGATACAGCCAACTAAATATGAGTGTTATAGGAAGTCTTATTTTCTGCGTAGACTGCGGGAATCTCCTGGACAGTCTCAAAGACCGCAAATCGCAACTTAAATGCCAAATGTGCTCTCGTACGTATAACGCACGAGCCTTTGAAGAACTACAAGTCGTTACCGAATCAGCACCAACGGCATTTCCATCGACATTGAGGGCAAAGCGAAGTGCAGTGAAAACATCAATTGGTGACGAGGAGCTAGATGAGGGTGCAATCATCAAGGAGGAATGCCCTAAGTGTGGGAATGACGAGATGTCCTTCCAAACGCTTCAAATGCGCAGTGCAGACGAAGGTGCAACCGTATTTTACACATGTACACGGTGTGGGTATAAATTTTCGCAAAACAATTGAAGTGCTTAATTTTAATTTAATGAACATTAGTATCTTTTATCGCATAACCCTATTTAACTTCTGCATACTCCAGCTGTCCGGACTTCTCGTATTCATACATATCGAGCGCGACCTCCACACTTTGTCGTACGACCAGTTCTTTGTCATTAGCAAGCTGTTGCAGCACGGGCAGTACATCCTCTGTAGCAATGCTTCCCAGCGCTTCCGCAGCTTCGTGGCGCACCATGCCTTCCTCAGTACTGTTTTGCAGAACCTCAATAAGACTCGGTACCGAAACAGGATCACAAAGCTGGCCCATTACATAGGCAATTTCGTGTCTGAAAAGGGCGGAAGGATCCTTAAATCCGGTCGCCAAAGCAAGCACGGCATCCGATGTAGCGAGATCACGCAACCGGAACATGGCACGGTATCGCTCGAAAAGCGGTTGAGACTGGTCGTTCAGGAGCGTCTTGAGCTTATTGACATTTTCTTCGACATCAAGAGCAAGCGGGGGTGCGGGATCGATGCTTTCGAACTGCGATGCAGCAATCTTTTCGGTGCGTCTGCGCTCACTGTTCTCCCATTCAATGCGATCCACTGCCAACTCGCAAGTTTGGCGCACAACCTCAAGTGGATCATGAATCTGGTAATGGCGAAGGATATCGAGGGCATCACGGTTTCCAATTGCGCCTAGGGCTTCAGCTGCCTCATGGCGAACCATGGCCTGCTGGTTTTTATCGTCCAAAACATTCTTCAAGGGCTTAATGGCATACTCTTGACGAGTTTGGCCAAGAACATAAGCCATTTCATGCTTAAGAAGTTCGGAAGGATCGGAAAAACCCTCAGAAATAATGTCAATGGCCTCTCGGTTACCCTCCTTGCCTAAGGTGTTTAGATGAAAGAGGGCACGAAACCTACTGGCCAGATCAGTATCACCATTTTTGTTAAGTAGGGTAACCCGCAAATGAGCGAGGTCTTCTTCGCCTTCAGCCCTGCGCAAAGTATCCATGGCAAGCAGAGCTGAGTGAAAAAAAAAAATGCAATTACTTTGGCACGGTTTTTTCTACAGTCTGGGTATACGAATGTGTGCTTAATCACTTCCCGGTCCTGCAGGGCTGGCCCTTCTATGTTGGGTACGGGTTTTCGAAATGTCGAGCCCGTATTTACAATCGGGCGTTGTACATGAAATAACGATCTATATAACAGAAGTGTGTGTGTCGATATTCTCTGAATTTCAGTATTTATATTTTATTTTATTTACATCAAATGCGGTTTTAGAAGTTAAATCGGTATTGTTGTGCTTCTGCAGTGATTCGAACAAGATAATAGTTGATTATGATTATGATTATGATTACAATGTATGTAGATCGTTTATACTGGTTTAGATATATTCATTTATTTATATAGAATTCAGGGTCCTTCTGGTGATCGCAGTGATCTCTACGATCAGTAGCTTGCTGTGCTGTGCGGAGATATTGCCAGTTTTCTGTCTAGACTGATAGATGTGAATCATGTGCATCATGTGAATTAACTGATACTACTTGACGTGTTCACTGAGTAAATTGTATGTCTGTATATAGTTCTTTGTAATTTTCACCTTTCCATTCCATCTTCGTTCTGTACCGGTTCTATAGTGTACTTGTAAATGATAAAGGCTTGATGAAAGACGCTCTATCATTTACGACCACGAATCATTCTACATATGGAAAATATTAGAACCTCATTAGTCTATAATGCTTTTTTTGTTCCTTTAGTTGTCCTTTACAGGGGTGTGTGTGCTCTCTCGAACTTATGGTCGCGTATATGGTTGTATGGCATTGACCATAACATGTATAAAAGCGGGCTGGTACTGCCATTTGATATCAGATATCAGATATAAAGGCTCCTTCAACACTAATTGAGATATAGAGACGGTAATTATTGCTTTTGAAAATTTGATTTCTGTTGAACATAGACTGGGCAATTTGAAGGAGTTACTACATAATAGGTGAAGGAACAGTCTCAATCAAGAAGTGATGATTAAAGTAAGACACTTATCAAAAATGATATTTTAAATAAATACCTGAGTAATTACATTTTTGAATAGTTTCATTCTTTGATTTTAAAAGGCTATTCTTTTTTACTGCGTCATGGAAGCGGTGGATCAAAACCAGCCAAATAATAGCACCAGGCTAGCTAAGCACAAATAGGTTTAACCTGAGAAATCCCAAGCAGAGCATCTGTCTGACATAAGCGCATCTCTTACTTTATTCTGTGTTCTAATTCTGAACCACTTTCGCGGCCACATGTCAGAAATAGACCTGAGCAATGCCGTGATGGCACAGGACGAGACCGGGCGTCCCCTCATTATTGTGCGGGACCAGGGTCAGAAGACTCGTGCTCATGGTGTCGAGGCTGTGAAGGCTCACATCCTTGCCGCCAAAAGCGTAGCAGCTATTGTCCGCACAAGTTTGGGCCCTCGCGGCATGGATAAGATCCTTATTTCGCCTGACGGTGATATCACTGTGACCAACGATGGTGCGACTATTCTAAGTCGCATGCAGCTCGAGAATCAGGTCGCAAAGTTGCTGGTTTCGCTGTCTAAGTCGCAGGACGACGAGATTGGTGATGGTACTACTGGCGTCATAGTCTTGGCCGGCGCACTGCTTGAGCAGGCTTTCGAGCTGATAGAGCGCGGTATTCACCCTATCCGTATTGCCAACGGCTACGATGATGCGTGCCAGGTTGCTCTGGACGGTCTCGAGTCTGCTGCCGACAAGTTCAGTTATGACAATCTACTACTGGCTGCGTCCACTTCTTTGGGTTCAAAGGTTGTTAGTGAGTATAAGGATTTATTTTCTCGGATTGCTGTTGACGCGGTAATGGCCGTTGCTGATCAAGACCGCCGCGATGTTGATTTCGACCTTATCAAGGTTGTGGGAAAGACGGGTGGATCCCTTGGTGACTCGCTGCTGGTCAGGGGCGTTCTTATTGACAAGGACATGTCGCATCCTCAAATGCCTCGTGAGGTTGATGATGCGAAAATTGCCATTTTGACCTGCCCTTTTGAGCCGCCGAAGCCTAAGACAAAGCACAAGCTTGATATAACTTCGGTAGATGAATTCAAGGCGCTGCAGAAGTATGAGCAGGAGACATTTTTGAGAATGATTTCTGATATCAAGGAGGCTGGTGCCAACTTTGTAGTTTGCCAGTGGGGATTCGACGATGAGGCTAACCATTTGCTTTTACAAAATAATCTTCCCGCTCTGCGCTGGGTTGGCGGCCCTGAAATCGAGCTCCTCGCCATGGCCACTGGCGGACGCATTGTTCCGCGCTTCGAGGACCTTCGTGCTGATAAGCTTGGACATGCCGGAAAGGTTCGTGAAATCGAGTTTGGTACCACCCAGGATCGCATGATCGTTGTTGAGAAAACCGCTCAACCCAAGACGGTATCTATTCTTGTACGCGGATCTAATGATATGATTGTGGAAGAGGCAAAGCGTGCTCTGCACGATGCTATCTGTGTTGTTCGCAACCTCGTGCGTGACAGCCGCGTTGTCTATGGTGGTGGTGCGGCAGAGATAGCCGCGTCACTTAGAGTTGGTGATGAGGCTAATAATCGCACAGATATCGACCAATATGCTTTCCGTGCTTTCAGCCGTGCCCTCGATAGTGTCCCACTTACCCTGGCCGAGAATAGCGGACTTAACCCGATAGAAACTCTGTCTGGTCTCAAGTCTCGTCAAGTTCTGGAAAAGAACTCGCAACTTGGTGTGGACTGTCTTTCATTGGGTGAGAATGATATGAAGAAGCAATTTGTCGTTGATCCTTTGATCGGCAAGCGCTCTCAGCTGCAATTGGCCACTCAGCTCACTCGTATGGTACTCAAGATAAACACTGTCATTGAGGTTGGCAAGCAACAACAGCAGTAACAAGGTTATTGAACCCTTTTTTAAGAGCTGTACATAGTTTTCCTTACGGTTTCTGGATTCGGATTTTTAAAGCTACAAAAGTAGAATATTATAAACTTCACTAACGTCTCATGGATTGCTATTTTAGTTGGTTAGCGTTAATTTGAAAATTACCAACTAAATGACTCCTCAAAATATTCTACAAAATTAGGCGTCATGGATAGCCCATTCGCAACAGCATAGCGGCAGTCATCATTCATCGTTCCAGGCCCACAGCATAGAATGCCAAGTGAACCTTGAGAATTTTTGATCGTATTTTGTACCAAGCTTACGATATTAAGACTTCTGCTTGTGATGTTGAATGAGCTGCTATCAGTGACTGTGTTAACACTGAAAACGGTCTGCATCTGCTTTGACGACTTCTCACTGTTCGATTGGCTTATACCACTCAAAACTTCAGAAGATTCTTGCGCTGTCGAACTCATTGTTGATACGTAGCCCAGATCTGCTATCTCTTGTTTCAAATTGAAGTTTTCTCTTTCAAGATCCGGATCCACCTTGTGACTACCGCCTATCACCACGTTTATGTTAACACGCTTTGATTTGTTGAGGTATTCAAGTTGGTTCTTGAACCATTGAAGCGCAGACTCGTCGCGTACTGCCCAATAAAGTGTGATTTTTGAAATATCACTTGTTGAATCCTGGAGAAGTCTCTGGATATAGGAGAATGGTGCTGTAATTCCAATGCCCCCTGCAATAAATAAGACCTCGTTAAAGCCTTTCATATTGTACGACGGGCCATATGGTCCATCAATCCAGACGCCTGTTGTAAAAGCACCACCATTTTCTAAAGCTCGTTGTGCCGTACGTCGTGTCATGCCGTCCTTTACGCGGCAGAAGAGTTTTAATGTGTTTTCTTCTTCAGGTAAAACTCCACGGGACAAAGTGAATGGGTGAGATTCCCAAAAATAAGTACGTTGCGCAACGTGAATAAATGCATAGTCACCAGGTTTGGGCTTCCATAGTTGTGAATATTTTATTGTAAACTCCAGGGTATCATCGCCGTGAAGCCTAATATGTGCTTTGGCAAACGGATTGTTAATGAGGACTCGTAAAAGTCGAAATGCTCTATCAAATCCCCAAACGGCAAAAGTCGCATAAAAGTACTGTAGCTCTTCCTTCTTTAACTTCAGGTGATAGTATCCTCCAATTATGCATAGTAAGGCAAGCAAAATATGAAGAATCAAAAATACTTCATAGTTGGCGCGCCTGATAGCTGCCATACCTTGAAATATGATCACACAACACCCAACAGTGCCGGCTACACCCCAATTCCAGTACGCGAGACTCCACATTTTATAATAATTCCCTTTGTGCAAGCGAGCTATCGTATAATTCACTGAGTGAGTAAGAACAGAAAAGCCAATGCAACGGGCTATCCATTTGTGATAAACGACGAAAGTATCATGAGACCATCCTGTAAGCCATTGTAGAAAGTTATTTCGGCCAGCAAAGAGAATCAGAAGTGGTAATTCATAAACAGCAATTTTTCCAGTTCGGAAGGCAAGTACTGAATTGTACGCCAAAACATTGTCGTAAAGATAGAGATATGAATCTCGGTAATACGGATTGTATCCGAAAGTGAGACCCAAGTGAAGAATAACAAATCCAAGGATTACCAGTGATTGTTCTCGCGTAGGAATATTGAATGGAACGTACCTTGTGGCGTACACTGCTTCAGAATGTCTATATCGGAAAAGTGCCGGGATGGTGAAGAATTGTCGCAATTTTTTCAAGACTTTCGTGTTTGTGGCATGGAAACTCTTTGGGCACAGGATGTAGATCCAATGGACCAGAAATCTTATTAGAGACACTCCAGCCCAGTAAGCCAGCATGGCCGCGCAAGCACGAAGTCCAAGGGGATGTAATTGGCTAGAACCGTAATATGCAGGTAGTGATTTTTGACATTCCCATGCTGTAGGTTTAAATGCGTTAGTTGCCTTCCAGGTCCCCGGACGTTGTTTAGGGTGCTTTTTCTCATACGGTTTCAAGCTCTCACCTCTGTTATGATACTGCTCAATCTGCGAAATATTCATTTTTGTGCCTTTACATTGGGCTACAAGAGCCTTGTACGCCTTCTTGCGTAAAGTTTCACGCTCTGAGCTGGTTACGTTAGATATGAGCTGATCCATACAGCTCACACATGTCTCCATCGCTTCAGGCAAATTACAGAAACATTTATTGAGTCGCGATTTCGGGAGCCCAGAACATTTGCTCCACAAATACGTTTTTTGCACCATGCCGAAGCATCCTTTTGCATAGTTATTTGCGGGAAAAGTAGTTGGTAGCGCTGAGCAGATACTTAGCCACTGCAGTAATAAGGAAAGTAGTGCAATGTTATATCTCATATATGGTAGATAGTCTTTAGGCGTTTTTTTCTGCCCTTATAAGGATTGCCGAGCAACATGGTTATTTGTTATTTACAGATGTCGTAATTAATTACTGCATTTAGGAGAGATATTCATGTCTGCATGCAAGAAACATGTATAAAATGTGGCGTAGAATCGTTTATTATTGGTCAAACAGCAAGTTTCATGCCGATGATCTTTTTCTTCACGTTCACTAATGCATATGTGATTGCTGTATTCATGGCTCTACAACATTGCAATAATTATCATTGTTTGATGCATGAAGATTTGTCACTGATTATCTGGCATGAAGTTATTGCATACGGTTTAGTTGAGCACCCTTGTAATCAGAGGTCGTTGAAACATTAGCATCATATAAGAAGCAGATACGATATAGTAGTACGGATGATCGATTAAATGTAAATGCACCTGAGTTCCAGAAATATTGAAAGGGTAGTACTTCGTTCTGCCTTGCGTCTGATATCATATGTAACCGACTGAACGTCCGAAAACGAATTACTTATGCATGAAACCCTAAGCTAGCTTGATCTGATCAATCAGCTTCGTTTCCAGAAAGTAATATTACGCTGTTTTCACCTTGGAGGGCAACTCGGAAATTGAAAATCCATATATTGAGTACCTTATTGTCTTAATTAACGTAATTTTGCCGCCGCATAACTTTCTAAATTGCCTATCTACAATGTTATTCTGAGCCTTACATATGCATGTATCGTCAATGTCCTTGCCCTTGCTTCGGAGTTACGTGATGCAAAGATTCTTTGTCTAGGCGACACCATGAAATTTTTGCGAGAAGGAATATCAAATAAATATTGTCTATCAAGGCTCTGAACTGTGCAGATATCTAACATAGAAGCCGAAGAATCGTTAGTTAAGTAACTATCTTCTTATCAGATTTTTATGTCAAAATTAGTCGGAGATGAAGAGTACTAGAAACGGAGAGAATCTAGATGATCGGCCATAATTTATCACACTAAGATCTTCGTAAAGTTCCGGCAATGCAAGTTAGATGTGGTTCTTATTCTCGTCAATGCGGCCTTTTTTCTGTAGAGTAGATGTACTATAATGGGATGAAACGATAGCAACGAGGATAATGAAATTCATTTTAAGACTCTAGATAGAGTCATTTACTTCGTGGTCAAGCTTGGTTTAGTTTTAAGTCTTAGCTCTAATGGGTTTTGGTTTGGTGTAATACCAGTTCTACTCGGATAATGCGAGTGGGATATTTTTCAAAATTCATCTCGAATCACTGCATAAAACGGCTTTTCAGTGTAGAGTGGTCTAATAAGAACTGGCCTATACAATACGTAGCAGTTTGGATTCCGCAGGGTAATGGCGTTAGAATTTACCGTAGTAACTGTAACTTAAATTATTTGTGGCAATAAAAATATCCCTGAAGAGTCTGACTCTATGGTTCATCTAGATATGTAAGGTCATAAGGCTCCTGGGATAGATTTGATAGATTATCGCATATTATTGGCAGATAGCTTATGTGTGTATATGCAGATAAAAAGGAACGAAGTTAGCTCGCATATATGTGCATGCATGCTGATTTAATGTTTTTGATTGAACGTAGCGGGGTGCCAAAGCTCACATACATCAGCTTTAAAAGAAAAATGGCCTGAGAGCTTAGCGTTTATCTAATTCTGGAATTAGATTCTGTCAACAATATAATCTTTTGTGAACTTCTGCCCGTAATATTTTACTTCGAGAGTATCTTACAGGTCGAGAGATACGAATTCGTCTAGTCAGTTAGTGGCTCTGTATACATAAATTACGAGTTGACATAGATTCTAAAAACATGAGCTATTCTACGATTTTAATTTAGTCCAAATAAAATTTAGTTTTAACTTAAATATACGATATATCGATTGATTAAGGTTTTGCTTAAACTCGGTTTTGCGGGCAAGTGTCACATGTTTCTCCACATTTGCCATATATATATATATATATATTAGCATAGATCCAGGCATCCTTGTAAACGTTTTTTACTCAACGACGTGCTAGTGAATTTGAACGCATTAAATCATGTAGCATCAACCACAGGAATTACTTGCGCGTTTGTTTACATGCCAATCCGCCGTGACGCTTACTATATTTATTAAGCGTGGGTCTTAAGCGTAGTGGGTAAGAAGCACTACTGTTAGAGTGTTTTCGTGTCAAGGCGGGGTGACGCGATGAGCGCGATCTTTTTCCTGAATGAGACAGGTAGACCGTTGCTCTCGCGGAACTATCGCGGCGATGTACCAATGTCATGCGTTGAGGAGTTCCCGCAACTCCTTGAACGCTACTCGGAGCCATGTTTTATGGATCGGGGCATAAACTATGTGTATATCCGGCATGCTGATCTGATTATTATGACAGTGTCACGTACGCCCCAGTTCAATGTACTTTCAGCCTTGTTTTTTCTGCATCAACTTGTTGCATCGTTTGAAACCTTTGTCAAGAACGTTGAGGTCGAATCCGTGATCGACAACTTTGTAGTTTTGTATGAGCTATTGGATGAAATGATGGATTTCGGGCATATTCAAACCACAGATACAAATATACTGCAGGACTATGTCACGCAATCCAGTTACAAACTTGAGGTAAGCCAGGCTGTAACAGCATTAACGGACCAGATTTCATGGCGACCGCCGGGCATATGGTACAAAAAAAACGAGCTTTTTGTAGATGTTGTAGAGACGCTCTCGACCCGGATCAGCAGCACTGGTGAGCCGCTAACTGCCGAAATAGTCGGAGTTTTGCAGCTACGCACTTTCCTTAGCGGTATGCCTCGATTGAAGCTGGGTCTCAACAACAAAGATGACCTGGCGGGGTTGTCGCATCATCGCGCATCGCGATTCGTGAAGCTGAGTGATGTCAGGTTTCATCAGTGTGTATCTCTTGAAAAATGGGATGAGTCGAAGTCGATCGAGTTTGTGCCGCCGGACGGCAAGTTTGACTTACTCACTTATCGAGTGGAAAGCCCCTCACAAGAAACAGTGCGTCCCCTTTTTAATATCGAGCCATTGATCGAGATAAAGCAAAATTCACGCATTATCATCAAATGCACGGCGCGTGCTCAGTACAAGAAGCGCCAGCAGTGCACAGTTGCGGAGTTTAGTTTTCCAGTGCCACAAGACTGTGATTCGCCACGATTCAAGTCTACGGATGGATCTGTTGTATATTCCCCTGAAAACCAGGTAGTTGTTTGGAAACTCAACAACTTCAGCGGCTCGCAGACTGCTTCAATGCATGCTGAATTACTTCTATCTCGTGGTGATCCTGAATTGAATCAAGTTCATAGACGGCCTATAATGGTCCGATTTGAGATCCCAGGTACAGCTCTTAGTGGGCTGCATATAAAATATCTGAAGATCAGCGAAGCCATGCTGAAATATCATGCATTGCCCTGGGTTCGCTATCTGAGCAGATCAGGGGAGTACGAAATTCGTCATAATGAAAAGGTTGTATGAATTTTGGGTAATATCGTACTAAGGTTTTGTGCACACTTTGTCCTTTTTTTTTTCCTTGAGAAGGACATCACCAATGCAATCACTGTTGTTTATAAAAAATTACAACGACTAATAACCCATTTCAATAGCACTCGGTTCGGTCTTTCTTATGAAAGGTCTAGTACGTTTACACTACTGCTTCGCGATTGTGCCTTTGCTGGAAGTACTATGCTAGTCAATATATTAAATAACAAATACAGTTGGTCGTATCCTATCGATTATAGCATTTATATTCATTAATTCTTGGTCTGGGGTGTTTCCATCTTGACGGATTTAAGGGCTTGCTCCATAACCTGTCGCTTTTGGCTCTTTTCCAATACAGTTTTTTCGCCGATGTTAAAGAGTCTTTCTTCTGCTTTGAGTATGAGTTGCAGCAATACATCTTCAACGCTCTTTTCAAATTGCGATGAGGCACGTAACCAGCTTGTCTGCAGTCTTCTAAGCCCTACCACAGTCCCAAGTAGTCCTAGTGCCCCCATCTGGTACCATGAGAACTGACCTGCTAACGCGCCTATTAATGCCAGAACAACTGTAGGTACTTGGATGGCTAGTGCAGTCAGTACTGACGTATATGCGACATTGTGAAGGTGGACAATGGCTGGTCTTGTCGCATCTAGTCCTAATGTGCTTTGACTAACGTATTCCTCTAGGTTGTTATCTCTGCTGATCTGACCCTCGACATAATTGAACGCTGCTTGGCTTTGAGGAAGGCCTTTATCGATAATAAGAGAGCTGAGCTCATTATCGACGTCATCTGATCGAGCATAGAGCTTCCACCATGCAAGATTGTGCGTTAGAGTAGAGCGTACGGCCGGCAATAAGTCGCTCTGGAGCTCATGGTGAGCAGTTTGTGACCATTTAGTACGAGGCATTGAGTCAACTATAGTCTTTTGTGGCAATTCAGCTATCTGCCGCTCACAGCTACTAATAATAGACTGTTTTAGAGCCATGTAAACGGAGCTGGGTCTGTCAGTGAGTAGTGACCTTAGGAAGTCAATATTTGACGCCCTAGTAAACTCTAAGTATTCTGATACATTGTTTGCAGATTTTTGAAGAGTTGAGTTCCCTTCGATTGCCTTCTGGGATGCTACCTCAATGGTTTCCCCTTCATAATTGACAGTATTTTGAGATGGATCGAAGGCACCTAGACGCGTATGGGCAGAATCCACCACAAGAAGGCTCGGGAATTCTGATCTAGTGGTTGGTGGCTCTTTATTGGTGAGAAAAATATGAAGATGGCATGTTTTCAGGTGGTCCCACGAGTCTTGCAGGGAAGAGACCTCGAGATACTCAACCGCAGGGCCCTTGAATGGCACAGGGTATACCATGAGTGAATTGTGGGTCTCCACATAATCGAAAACAGCACTCTGTTTAACAAGAGTGTCCTTGGACAGCGGACGATCCGCTAGAGCAGTTGCCCAGGGCGTCTTAACTACAGGATCATCGACTAGGGCGTTCAATACATTCTGAACTTGCTGACGCTTATTCACTGGGATGAGGCCAATACGGATGACCGAAGAGTTTGTAGTAACAAGGTTGATTCGAGCATGCAGACCGGCCACGTCCTTGAACACGGATTTCAAGTGCTGCATGGCCGTGGTTGAAGATGAGGAAACCGCAACCCTGAGATCAGGAATCCATTGAGAATCCGATTTTGGTTAAGTGTGTGTGGTAAATTAAACGGAGAAGGATGGGTTGCCTCGTAAGTAGTGGATTTCAGTGGGATAACATTTATTTCTCCACGAATGCATTGCAGCAAACGTCCAGTCTCTAATCCTAAGTTAGTCTTACTTGTTAATATCTACTAATAAAGCGTTTTGCATGCAATATCCCCGTAATATACATAGATAGTTAGTACAAAGAAGCATTTGCAATAGACATTTAATTGTGATATTGTATTCATAGGCATTCTGAAAGTTAGTTTCATTTGACTACTTCTATAAGTTGCACCCAAACAGCCACCACCCTCAGTTATTGGGAAGCGTTAGTCAAGCAAACGGGAAACCACGACAATCAACCGCACAGGACCATGAGCGACGCGACGCTCGTGAGCGCCACCCTTGCGGGAGTCATTGCCAGCACTATTGAGAGCGTTATTACTTACCCACTGGAATACCTCAAGGTGCGCGAGGAGATTGCCTTGCGGCCGTTACAGCATGCGTTTTCAGCGAAACTAGAGATTCCTAAGTTGACATCTGTGTTTTACAGCGGGTGGTCACCATTTGTGGTGGGAAATGCGCTCAAGACGGCAGTGCGGTTCAACCTATTCAACTCGGCCACAAAGTTCATGTCGGAAGGCACTGGTGGCCAAGTTAGTGCGCCAGCAGTTGTCGTGAGTGGTACAATGGCAGGTATTGCTGAGACACTAATCATTGTGCCCTTCGAGAGTATTAAAACAACCATAATTGAATCCAGTTGTTTGGGCACCGGTGTGGCTAAGGGCTGCCTGCCTCCACCAGGGGCTTTTACCACGAAAGCGGTCGGCAGCGATGCGCGCCAAGCGTCGCCGAACACAACACCCAATGCCCACGAAAGCCGGCCCAAAGGAAAACCCAAGGCCGTAAGACCTCAGTCAGTCGTAAGACCGACCATTGTGTCTGGCAGTCAGCTCTATGAGGTGGTTCCGCTGCAGGGTATGTTACGAACCATGCGACATATGTATGAGCAACGCGGCTTGCGGGCATTTGTACAAGGATTTAATCCCACTGTTTGGCGACAGGTAACGAATTCAAGTATTCGATTTACAACCTACAACTTCTGGACACAGCTGTTCTCCCTTGATGGTGAAGAGGGCCTCTCTTTGTATAAAGTAGTGAGCGGCGCAGCGGTCTCTTCGGCGTTCGAAGTTGCTATTACACAACCTCTTGATGTCGTGAAGTCGCGTATGCAAACGGCTAATGGGATCAAGCTCTATGCGAACTCTCTATTGTGTGCATACCGTGTATTCACCGAGGAGGGCTGGCAGCGACTGTGGTCCGGGGCACTTCCGCGATGGATGCGTGTGTGGGTTTCAGGAGGCATTATGTGGGCCGCATACGAAGCCACTTATTCAAGGATCAACAAACAAATGCAGGAACGACCGTTTCAGTAGCAAAAATATTTATCGTAGAAGCTAAAACGCAAACAGCTGCTGCAATAGCAACTGTTGCAATAAACAGTAGCCGTCTCAGTTACTTCTATAAACATTCACATTCTTAAACTGAAAGTCATAAAGCATATAGAATATAAAAGATAAAAGATGAAATATGAAATATGAAATATGAAATATGGAATGTCGTATTAATCAAAATGGTCAAAAATGATTAACCTATGTTGCTAACTAGTAAAAGAAAAAGACTCATTCAATCCAATGAAAATCGAGACATTAATTAGGCTCATTAACTTGTCGCATCACACAAAATAATATGAAATAAATTACCAGATGTATGTTCTTTGCTCAATCACAAAAAACCATCAAAACCCACAACAACTAGAAGCAGACTCACTGCTCGTTGTTGCGCTCCGCTTGCCTCTTGTAGTGTTCAAGCTCCTTCCATGCTTGTGCAAGCTCCGCTTTTAGCGACTTATTTGTGTTCGACAGTTCGTTTATTGATTGCTCGCTGATCAGCTTCTCTAAAGTCAACTGCTTTAGAAGTGTGTCCTCCTTATCCTTCAGCATCTTGATATAATCAACGGCCCTGGCAAGAATTTGTCCCTTGTGCTTATCACAGTCTGGCACGACCTTTCCTAAGTCGTCAATTCCCTTATTTATCGTCTCACGACGGCGGCGCTCAACTTCCTTGTGATTGTACTTTTTGATACGATAGTACTCCTCGCTGCCAACCATCGGCTTCGAGACTTGTGGTCCACCTGGGGACGTTGCATATCCGGGCGGAACGTTACCAAGACTCGTCGGTACACCCGAGCCTGGGCCCTGCGGTGAATCACCGTGTTGAACATGGTGACCAAGAGGTGCACCATGTCCATGGTGTTGTGCGTGAGCATGGTGATGATCTGGCTCGGGCTTGAGTCCTGGATATCCCTGTAATTGCTGGATCGCGTATTCAGTTGAGCGGTCCGAGTGCTGGTGCGCGGCTGCCGCAGCTAGAGCCGCTTGGGCCTGGTCGTCTTGGTGTGCCGATTGAAGAAGCTGAGAGTCGATAGCAATGTTTTTATTGTCGTACGGCCGGCCCATCATGGACGCGGCATGAGCCTGCGCCTGGCCATTACCGTCCTGAGAGACTGGTCCTGGGTTTACTTGCATTGTGTCTGAACTTCACGTGGGCCTTGTGGTGTCACGAGTCGACAGGCAGGAAGAGGGAGTATGTTGTTTAAAAAGTGTGCAACTCGTCCAACCCTGTGATCGGCTTGTTCATCATAGATTATGTCATCGCTCTGATCATCAGCTGAGTCATGAGTTGTGAAAGTAATCATTCCCATGGGCATTTCCGGGGGTATTGCTATACGTGAATATTTAGAGATCCTATTGCCCATATTCTTCGGTGCCCGACATCTAAGCTTAAATAGATCACATCTATAGCTCACCGAAATTTCAACTTTTTTCCTGAACTTACTGGCAAGTGACTCCACGTGGATGGCATGGACTGTTCACACTATACTGCCAGATACGCGTGGCGCTGCGGCGGCAAGAGAGACTCGCCGGCGCACCACCGTGTTGTTGGGTTACGCCCCGCATCAACGTAATCTTAAGCAACGCGCGTCAGTTTTTCGCTTGTGGTGTTAAGGCAGCCACATGATCCGTATGGCTCATTTCTTTATATACGTAATGCTTATAGCCTTGTTATTTCGGCCGAAAGGTTGAAAGTATTTTCACGCGAGAATGCTTGTCAACTATGGCTAGCAATGGCTGTAGCTACTTGTTGTAGTTATCCTATTAACAATTGACCATCCTTAGGGGCTATGGCCAAATCGGTAAGGCGCGTGACTACGAATCACGAGATTCCAGGTTCGAGCCCTGGTAGCCTCGTTTCTTTTTTGGAATTTTTTTGTTCTTATATATATTATATATGTATATATTATTTTTTTGGTACTTTTTTCCTAAAATACCTTTTTGTCGCTAGTTAAATCAATGTACAGTATAACCTTTGCTGAGCCGAATTAGTCCGGAGTAAAGTATCTCTGCTCTGGATCGGATTTTGAACTTTAAGAACATCAATGATAGTTTTGAACTCTACTTTTGACATATGCTACCATATCACTGCTCTGCGATAATCTTAAGTTGGCTTATTAGAAGGTTCTTGAAACCATGCGGCTTTGGCTCAGACCTTGTGGCTACCAAACTTCGGTGCCGCTTTCTGACTTCGTATCTTCTTGTATTTGTTCACCTTTCAGCACATGATTAGGGTCAAT
The DNA here is from genome assembly GCA_030564665.1 of Entelexis apis. NCBI lineage: Eukaryota > Fungi > Ascomycota > Dipodascomycetes > Dipodascales > Trichomonascaceae > Entelexis > Entelexis apis. Next base: position 469,389 of record JAJLWA010000005.1, on the reverse strand, counting down.
GCACCTTCATTACTTCTATAATTGTATTTATATTAATGTATCAGGGTAAGTTTAAGAAAAGGGGCTATGGCCAAATCGGTAAGGCGCGTGACTACGAATCACGAGATTCCAGGTTCGAGCCCTGGTAGCCTCGTTTCTCTTTTTGTTTTTTTTTTTTTTGTTTGTTTTCCTTTTTCCGAAATATGATCTTGGTTTTTTATTGGCAACAATGATACCTGTCTCTATTTCAATTTAGTTTTGCAATGTTACATTAATAGTCATGAGTATTATAGAACTAGTTTTACAGAATTGGTTGGTTACGTGGTTGCTACCTGAGTTGGTTGTACATGTCCAAAACAGATGAGCTTTTGCTGAATCGGTCATTGTCATATATTGACCACAACCGCACAGTCTCATCACCGGCCCCAGTAGCTATTGAACTGCCGTCGGGACTCAATGAGAGCTGTAAAACGCGGAAAGCATGACCCTTGAGTCGAGTAACCGGCTGCATGTTCGGATACTTCCAGACAATGACCTCGTTATCTGGGGCACCGTGAGCAGATATAAGTTCACGAGTGCGCGTGCTCCACACTAAACTACATACTTGGGATCCCGCATGTCTTGATGATATTGGAGCTCCAGTTAATGTATTCCAAAAACAAATGCGTTGGTCACAGAACCCTCCACCGCTGGCAAGAAGTCCGCGCTGATGTGGCGACCACGCCAGAGCCTTCACTGCAGATTTGTGTTCATCATATTGAAACAATGGCTCCGTAGGTGAACTATGGTTTACCCCTGGCCAAATCATTAGTTTGTTGTCATTGCTCCCACTGGCAAGTTGTTGCAAATCCGTATTCCACTTGAGTCCGCACACCTCACCACGATGCCCTTCTAATACCGATATGAAGTTCGAACGTATTCGAACATCACGGTGAAGGATGTTACAATCTCGACCTCCGGAGCTCAATATATGATCATTCCATGATAATGCAGATGCTCGATCCTTATGTCCACTCATTTGGCGCAGCCGCTGTGATGTCACAATATCCCAAATTTGAACATGACCTGCTTCGGTACCAACGGCTATGTGCTCCCCTGTGCTCATCCACGAAATAGATGTTACCGAGTCGTGTTCGGGGAGTCGCATGGCTTCAGTAACACTTCCCGTCGAAGCATCCCATATGTAGACTGCACTGCCTAGTCCTACTGCCAGCTTATTTGAAGCACCCCAATCGGTGAGATTCAAGTAAAAGTCGTCCTGTAAACAGGGCGCATCTAGTACTTTATATGGGGTCCCGTTAATGGATCTTGCTTTTTGTTTTGGTCGTAACAAGAAGTCCCGCGACTCAGGACGCAGACTGCTACCAAGTCCGCCTCCCCCTGTGCTCCCACTTCCACCGCCAAGACTTATATCGCTGAGATCGCTCTCGGATCGGATTAACTTCTTTGGCGAATATTTGAATAAGTTTTTGGATTCATAGTCCCGCTTTTTTCGAGGAGTAGTGGGTAGGCTTAAACTGGACTTTGAGTTGTTTAATGTCCAATTAGAAGAATTGGGTGACTGGTTCATCGATGTCTTTTCCGGGCTTAGTTCTTGAGGTGTAAGAGGAGTTGCTGCTGGTATGTCACTGAATAATTCGGACTTCAAAAGCGTCGAATACATGTCCTGGGTTTCAGAGTCTTCTTCAAGTGTCCTGTTATCAGAATTGAGGGCATCATTCAAGCCTAAACTCTCGTTCTTTTTTGGAGGAGAACGGGCGGCGCTTGCCACACTATACGCTGCCTCCAGATTGACACCATCTCGTCGCGGTATGAATCGGTCTAATACTCGCTTCCTCTTCGGTGTCGACGGATATTCTGAAGGGTAATCCATCAATGTCGCCAGTGCTGCGTCCTGCTGGATCGAACGCTATTAAGTAGTAGTAGCAGTGTCTTATTTATTATTGTTGATACCCTAATTTGGCTGGGTGGTACAAAGAACCTCCAAAGTGATAGCACGTGATGGTTGCAGCATGCTCACACCACGATTCCATGGGAAAGCATTTCTCGAATTAGAAGTATATTGCGATACAATCTCACACATGACTTTGTCGATGTGAATAATTATTGGAGAATCGGTTCGATAATCACATCTGTGCTTACATTAATATTTGTGAAGCTTTGTTAGTCTGTGCTTCTGCTTCACACGTTTCAAGGTGACGTACTGCTTCTTATATGAAATCATTCAAGTATTACTGTTTCATAAATTCTAATTAATTTATATCTATTGATTTTTTTTTGCCTAAAATGCATTGCACTTTTGTGATTTACTAGTTTGTCATTTAGTTCGCCATTATTTGCCCTTTTTTGACTTTCATGATAACATCCAGCTAATTTGAGCATTCGTAGAATCACTTGGGTTTATCTTGGAGTATTATGTGCTTTGCTATCTTTATATTGATTCACCTGGTTCAGTCCTTCGCTTGTTAACTCCATACGGACCTTTAATAAAGCAGGGCAAGGTGATGTGCTTGGAGTACTCCTTATTCGGTAACTGGACCGCCTGGCTAGGGCAAGGCCAGTAGATACTAATGGATATGTATTTAATATATATAACAAGCATATAGTATACGTATATGCGCAGTACTCTTGGATTTTTTTATACTGCTACACAAAACTAATGATCCGGAGGTCACGTATGTCTCTAATGTCCAATACTGTGTCCAGTCTGCAAGTACAAGCGCCGAACCAGCTTCGCCGTCGTAAGATAACCAAACGTGGATTTCAACTAACGATTATGGTTTGTGGTCGTACAGGTCTTGGAAAGTCTACGTTCATAAATACTGTTTGTGACGGTGATATTTGTAAGGAAGATGAGAATGAAGAAGGTGACCAAGTTCAAAATGGCCAAGACTTACGACTTCGAGCTCACAGAGTGGACCTCGTCGAATCTGACGGAGCTGTTATTAACCTAACTGTGGTGGATACACCAGGCTTTGGTGGTAAAATTGATAACCGAGAGAGTTGTGGCACCATACTTCAATACCTTGAGGCGCAGTTCGACGAAGTACTTCGTGAAGAGGCTCGCGTGCGCCGGAACCCGCGCTTTCAGGATACACGTGTGCATGTTTGCTTATACTTTCTACCACCTACGGGTCATGGTCTACGTGAGCTTGATATTGAGCTCATGAAAACTCTCAGTTCGCGAGTAAATATATTCCCTGTCATTGCTAAAACCGATACGCTTACTGCCTCTGAGCTCAAAAACTTGAAGCAGTCAGTAATAAGTGATATTTTGACTCACAAAATCCCTATTTTTTCCTTTGATTATGATGATCCCGAAGACGAGCAGAGTGTTAAGGAGGCAAATGAACTTCGCGCCCTGATTCCTTTTGCTGTGGCTGGATCAAGACAGATATATCACGTTGAGGATGAGTATGTCCGGGCACGTAGCTATCCTTGGGGTTTATTCAATATCGAGAACCCATATCACTGTGACTTTGTGGTACTTCTCAGTGTTCTGTTTGGGTCTCACCTTCAAGAGCTTCGAGATTCGACGCAAGATGTTATTTATGAGAAGTACCGAACCGAGCAATTGTGCAAAGATCCCGGTCTATTTTCTCGACTTCGACAAGAAGAGAAGGAGGAAGAAGAAGCACATGTTTCGAACACTCAGTCACTTTCTGCTATTCCTGCTGCTTTAGCTTCAGCTACTCACCATTAATTGTGCTCTAGCATGAATGTTTCCATTAACAACAACAACAATTTAGGAATCTATGTACAATTTTAGTTCGTGACTCGTATGTGAGTTCTAGCGCATCCTAAATTTAGACTATTATACATGCATCTATGCATCTATGCATCCATCCACCCGTCCATGCAGTGTGACATTCAAGAGACCTAGAGTCCCACCTTTTGGGAAATTTCGCCATATATTTTTGATGTTCTTTCTAATGCTCGTTCTTTTCCTTTCTTCGCTACAGTTTCAAGAAAAGCCCTGTCCATACTCAAACGACTAAACTCAGCGCTTATGGGTTGGTTGTGTTCTATTACGACATCCGTAACTAGTTCCTTCAACGAGCGATGATCTTTAGGTCTTTGCTCATCCAAAAATTGTTGAGGATCCTTCCCGACAAGCCCGCTAGCGATAAGTACGAGATTTGAGACTGCAGGGCGTGTGATTGGGTCATAATGCAAAATCGGGCCCTGAATCGAGTCTGTGACAGCCCGTTTAAGCTTTGAACGAACAGTATCAGCAGTATCGGTGATATATAAACAGGCATTCTGATCAGGATCGCTTTTGGACATTTTCTTGAGTGGGTCCCTCAGGGAAAGTACTCTTTTGAATGGCGTGAGAATGGTCTGAGGCTCTGAGAATGTCTTGCCATAGCGGAAGTTAAAACTGTTAGCAACATGACGCGTGAGCTCAAGATGTTGAGCCTGGTCTTCACCTACTGGTACAATATTGGCTTTGTTAACAAGAACATCAGCAGCCTGAAGTACAGGATAGCTGAAAAGCGCCAGATTCACGTCACCCACCTGACTTGTTGTGCCTCGAGATAGTTGGTTCACGCTAGAAGAAGGATCCAGGCCTGATTTAGATTTCCACTGAACCATACGGCTTAAATAGCCCATGCTAGAAACGCTAGAAAGTACCCAATGCAATTGTGAGTGAGCAGGCACTTGGGACTGGAAATATAAATTACATCGTTCTGGGTCGAGTCCACAGGCAATAAGGCTCGCCATAGCCTCCCAACGAAGGGCATTCAACTGATTTGCTGGCTTAGCAACCGTTAAAGAATGAAGATCGGCAATCATATATACAATCTCAGCGGCATCACGAGATTCCTCGGCAAGTTGGACCCAGGATTGTACAGCCCCCAGAACATTTCCAATGTGGAATACTCCAGTAGGCTGAATCCCGCTCATCACCACTTTACCGGCTAGTTTGCCAGACAGGCTCGACACCGCCGTGGTCATGACAGACATTGGGGGATCAAAAGAAACAGGGAAAGTTTGGTGACATTAAAACCGAGAAAGCGAAATTACGAAGTCCAATAAATTGGCCTCCGCTGGTTCATTTCAATCAACACCAGTTACATTTTTGTGTGTTTGTATGTCTGTATATTGTTGATAAGGTAACTCTTTTGCTGAAATGTACATTTTTAAAAAAGCTTTACTTACGTTCGCAACCTTGCTCTCCATTTGCACCATACTTTTTTTTTTACAATGATGGGTACGTCCAAACCAGAAACTGGTATTTTTACTTTACAGAAATTAGAAACTGCTGCTCCACACCTCGAGTCTTAGCGAGCGCTAGCTAATTAGCAAATAATATGGCACTTCCACAACTGGCTATGTGATTTTTGTGAAATATCAATCATGTGACCGTTACCAGCAGCTGTTTGGATGGCTGTTTTGGATCAGTTAAATCCGATCTTTATCTTTACGTTGTTCAGTGCTTCTGCATTACGGCCATAATCATACAGTTCAGCTATTTTGCTAGCTGGTAATTAATTATGCGAAATCGCAACCTTCTACTCACGGTACTGAACACTACGGCCACTAAGCGTGAAGCGCGTCAATATATTCAGAAGTATGGCGCTGATGCCATACGAAAGCGGCTTAGTGTTTTTCGAATCTCTGGAAGATCTAATTACACGAGCCTCGGGCCCCAGTTTGGGCCTGGTTTGGGTCGCACGTTATCGTACATGAAGAACCTCGGCACTTACCCCATTGTAGTTCTTGATAGCGCCCCTCAAATTGAACAATTCCTAAAGGACGAGCAAACAACGCTCCGAGCTTGTGAGAAACAGCTTCTTCATCAAGCGAGACTGCTGCAACAATACATTGAAGTTCATGGCAGTCAAGCGACGACTTTGCCCACGCCTTTTGAAATGTCCATTGACGACGGTATGCAAGTAAAACAAGACTGGTTGTTTCAAGCTTTACAATCGAACAGCATACCTATTCTTTTACCAACCGTATATGATCGTGATACAAACGAGAAAAAGCTGCACGACTCTTACCAGGCATGTCAAACTCTCGCGGCTAATTTGCAAGAGCCCTACGTCATGGACAAGCTAATATTCATTGATCCTCTTGGTGGGTTACCTTCTCAACGACGACAGCATGCTGCGCATGTGTTAGTCAATCTGAAGCAAGAATACGGCGAAATCAGCGCTGAGATCCGTAGCTCTACACAGCTAGATACCCCAGGAAAACAGGCACATCTGGCCAACCTTGATGCTATGCAATCTATTTTGTCTGTGCCTGGATCCAATACTTCAGGGATTATTACCGATGCTCACGCTGCAGGCAGCATGCTTGATCGGAATCCTATTATCTATAACCTCCTCACTGAGCGACCTTTGATATCGCCTAGTTTGCCATTAGAACTTGAGAGAGCAAATCTGCGCACTTCCGTGGTGCGTTCGGGTTTTCCTGTCTATACGCGATATGATAAGTCTGGTCTCGACCTAAGGCGGGAGGCAAAAGTGGGAAACGTGAATCTCACAAAACTAGAGCGACTCATCAACGCAAGCTTTAACCGTGAGCTTGACATGGCTCACTACCTCAGACGTTTAGGGAACAACTTAGCAGGAATTGTGATCGTCGGAGACTACGACGGAGCGGCCATTATCACATGGGAGACCGCTCCGTTGACGGGCCGTCGAATTGCGTATCTGGACAAGCTTGCTGTGGATCCGTCATCCCAGGGAGCTCAAGGCGTTGCCGATATCATGCTCATTCAGATGCTGAGGAGGCTGTTTCCTGAAGAAATGCTTTGGCGTTCACGCAGCAATAACCCCGTGAACAAATGGTACTTTGAGCGGAGTAAGGGGCATATGAAACTGCATGACTCTCCGTGGACTATGTTTTGGATGACTCAAGCAAGTATTCCTCCTGTGGAAGAATATGAGTCGTTGTGTAGAAGCATTGAGCCGTCACTTCGATAACCATCATTTTGATGGGCGTAGCTTTGGAGTTAATGGCTCTAATGGGCGTCATTATAGCATTATTTATGATATTACACCCCGATTTTGAACAAATAGAGCGAGCATAGCTTAAGTCTAATTATTATTAGTTGACCTTTTTGTTCTGAAAATCAATCATGCACCTTCCTGGCCGAAATCGTTTGTAAACTCAATCTGCCGTACCAGATCGCTGTCGTTTACTGTTGGTCGAGTGGTTGTAACACTCCGAATGAAGTCTTTTAGTTCGAGTGGAGGAAGTTCTAGCTCGTCAGTTTCAATATCCATCCAGCTCATTTCTATGGCTCCCTTATCTCCGGGGCTGCACGGCATTACCTTACGTTGCGAAGACCCCTTGGGGGTGACTTCTTTGAAATGAGTTGCCTGTTGCAGCTTTCTTACTGGTTGCATCAGGGCATCTTTGACGACAACGGCGACGTCATGGCCACTGTACCCTTCCGTCATTTCTGCAAGCTGTCGGTAATCAGCTGGAGTAAGTGCAGTGGGCGTTTGATCCATGTTTATCTCAAACATGCGAGCCCGACTGGTAGCATCCGGAAGAGGAATATAAATGCGTCTCTCGAAGCGTCTGCGTACTGCTGCATCGAGTTGCCATGGTATATTTGTTGCACCCAACACGAGTACTCCTCCCTGGTCTTGCCCAACTCCATTCATTTGTACGAGAAGCTCGGTGATAATACGCCTGCTGGCCTCACTTGCAGACTCATCACGCGGCCCACACAACGCATCCACCTCATCAATGAAAATGACCGATGGTTTTGCCTCACGCGCGGCAGTAAAAAGCTGCTTGATGAGGCGTTCTGATTCACCCATCCACTTGCTCACAAGATCACTAGAACTGATGGAAAAGAATGTAGCTTTCGACTCTGTGGCTACTGCTTTTGCCAGGTATGATTTTCCTGTTCCAGGTGGTCCGTAAAGCAATATTCCTGCCACTGGCTTACGATTGCCCGTGAAAAGTTGGGGAAACTTCACTGGCAGAATAACCGCCTCTTTAAGTGCTTCCTTCGCACCTTCGAGTCCAGCGATATCATCCCAAGACACATTTGGTGTCTCACTTACAATTGCACCCTCGATCGCGGTACGTAGTCGCTTCGTTTCCTTGTCTTCCCCGTCGTCTTTTTGGCCTGGTTTCTTGGCTTTTGTGGAGCCACCTCCTGCACTTCCCTCGGACTGCTCGGGCCGCTGCTTTTCGAGCTTCTCGAGATGTACCTTCAACTCTTCGGCTCTGGTCATGTATTCGGCCGCTTTGGCCTTTATTTGGTCCTGGCTACGCTTGTTCTTCTCATACTTCAGCGCCATCATGAAATATTCAAGCGCCAGCATGTAAAGCTTCCATGACTCTTCGTATCGGGCCCCATTGTCCGCTTCTATGGCCTTCTGAACTTGGTCAATCCCCTTCTGCAGGAAATCAGACGACATTGAAGTACAAGGCTAGCCTGTGGTGAATTCTATGTTTTGGTATATCACGGGGCCATGTCATCTCATGGGCTAGGGCATGTGCCACTCCTACCTATGGGAGATCGGTCGGTTATATTTAAGTATTAGGCATATCTCAGGTCTGTTTCAAAGTCTACCTAGTCTTACTGGCGCTTTTCGTTATACTGTGTTGTTTCTTTAATAAGGCTATATCGCTATTTTGGCGCGTTTATTTAGTAGCAACGCCTTTGCGCTTCCTAATTTACAATCATAGCTTGAGACAACATTAAGGCAATCAATAGTATGTATATATATGATAAAGGCTTGGTTTTTTTAAACGAACGGGATTCTAAAGGAAGATTGAGTTAAACGAGTAAAGTTGGAATAATGTTCTATGTAGGACGAGCTATATAGTGTAAAAGAAAGCTTTGCGGCCACTTCCGTTGTTTAGCCTTAATTAGCAGACTTTATCGCATAAGACGGGAATACATTAAGCCGTTCACCACCACCCACACTCAGGTGCAATTTCTTTGGGGTCTCGTTCTTAGTTTCCTGAGCAAGTGCGGTTGGATGTACCTTAGATGGCACTTGTTTCAATATATTGAGCTGTTGAGCACCAGAAGCTGCTGATGCTTGCCGGTATTGCTCGGCTGAAACAGACTGTCGATATTGATCTGCTGTGAGTAGTGGCTTTTCATACTGCTCAACCGGGGCTGGAACTTGTCCATACTGCTCAAACGGCTTTGATATCTGCCGATACTCCTCTACCGGCGCCGATGCCTGTTGATACTGTTCAACTAATGGGACCTGAACGGCACTCAAGTCATCCTCAGTCTTTGCAATATTTTGTTGCTGTGCTGCTTGATTAACTGGCTGAGACTCTAGCTTAGCCTGGTGTTGGTTGATCAGTAGCTTCGAAGGATCACCAGAATTGATACCAGAGACATCAGGCATGGTAGATTGAGGGGCGGAAGCCGAATAAGAAGGAGGCACTGCATACGAAGGTGCTGTATATGGAGGAGGTGCACTATAGGGCTGCTCTCCATCTGCTGGCTGTGACCCAGGATATGCGGGATTGGCACCAGAGTTATTACTTTCGTCATTGCAAGAAGCAGATGTCACATAGTAACACTGGGCCTGTGGAACCACATATGACGCAAGCATCTGTGGCTGCTGATATTGGTACTGGGACTGCGGCTGCTGATAAGCTGGCTGCTGATAACTTGGCTGCTGATAGCTTGGCTGATAGTATGGCTGCGGCTGGTAGTAATATGGCTGCTGATAGTTTGACTGAGAACTCGAATCACTGCAGCCACAGATACCAGGACAATATGTCTCAGGATTCAACAGTGACGCCATACATTGCATAGCCTGTGAAAAGATCCCATTAACCTCATCGGCAACTTCTTCGCCCAGATAGCCTCCGCTTGGGTAACCGTATCCGTATGCAGGGGCCGGTTGGTATGGAACTTGCTGAGGGGAATAATAAGCACCCCCATAGGCATCATTTATACGTGGTTGAATGGCTTGAACCTGATATTGTGGTTGACATGCCTGAACTGCCTGAGCTTGCACTGGCTGTGCACAGGGCTGAGCAGCCTGAAACTGAAATGCTAAACCAGGCTGTGTCCCTTGTAGAAGTGGGGGTGCATAGTTTACCGCGGGTGACTGTCGGTTCTTACTACGGCTTCCCTGGAATATATCAGAAATGATCCCCCGCTTGTTCAGATGCGTATCATCATTTGACACTGATTTATCAAGATTCTCATGAACAGAAGGCTCAGATACATCGTATCCTTGAACACGGGCATCAGAACGTAGTGGCGGGTATCCATAGCCATAGCCGTAACCATAAGGGCTCCCATATCCAGGGTTACTAGTATATACAGGTGGCAATGTGACATGTAATCCAGTCGCTGATGCAGTTGATGCACGGGATGGCACCAAAGATCCAACGCCCTCAGCAGTGCTCACATCTTGGTATGACGAGTACGTCCGAGGAACAGTTACTGGAAACTGGGAATCGGAAGACAATGAGAACGAGGCGATTGGTGCCAAAGTAGTAACAAAAGGCCAAGGAGTAGGTTGAGTAAGAGTTGGACCCACTACAGGCACATAGGTCTGCGTATACTGATACGAATTATGAAGCTCACCATCAAAGTATCCATCATAGTAACCGTGCGACTCTCCCTCTAAATATGCCTCTCTGAAAGACATTGAGGGAGCACCTGTCTGTGCCGCGCGAAAACCTACAGTAAAACCTGAGCTATAACCGGCACTCTCCCCATCTCGAAATCCATTGAAATAACCACCGCTTTTCTGAGCTAATTGCCAACCATCGTTGTAACCTCTAGCATAATCGGGTGTATCAGATGTTGCTATTGCCGGCTGTTGTGTTATCGGTAAAGATGGACTTGATGTCACAGTGGGATTCTGACTCGAAGAGACCGTTGCAGCATAAGACGAAGTAATCTTAGGAGCAACCGGTGCATGTGAATCTTGAGGCAAGTAAGGGCTGTTATAACCATAGGGATTGTTATAACCGTATGGATTGTTATATCCTCCTTGGTAGCCACCTGGGACACTTCCTCCATAATATCCATACTGACCGTTAGCGTATAACTTCTGAACACCATAATCAAGCAGCGTACTATCAGTTGTAGCAATTGAACTACTAGAAAAGAGAGATGAGTTGGTTGTTGTTATAGCAACAATAGTAGAAGTAGGAGCCACCACAGAAGTGCCAGCACCACCATTACCGGGCACTACAGACACAGAAATCTCTGGATCATCATCTTTATCAACACTAGAGGGTGAAATACTAACATCAACTTCAATATCATCCTGATCTGAGCTTATGTACTCAAAGCGGAATCCCTTCTGGTGAGATTGCCGATCCGAGAGGGACAAGGCATCTACTTCAGTGGATGTTTTGTGTGATTCAGGCACTCCACTTAGTATGGTTGGAACAGACGGGATAGCATTTGAGGAAGTTGCTGTTGCATTTACTAATGTCGCTGCAACTGCCACACCGAAAATGTGTTTCATACTTTGAGTCCTAGTCAGGCGAAGTATGCTTGGTGAATAGAACAAACTTTCATCTATGGCCAAAAAGACATACATATATATACAATTCAAGTGGCTGCATACTTATCAGGGTCATCAAATATTATCTAGCATTTCATTGAGCGCTGTATGCGTACACAGGGAGAATAGCCCATACATATTACCTGATTAGGTATGATCGTCCACACTGACGTCCATGATAATCCCTAACCCTAACATTACATCATTGCCGACAGCGTCAATGTATGAGTGACGCATATACAACGGGAACATACGGGAACATACTGAAACAAGCCGATTGTATCATGAAAAAAATATAACTCAGATTAACATCAGCAAAATTGAATATTCTGTAGTCGTCTTATGGTGCTAATGTATATCTTCAAATCGCTGGAATGATCGATTAGCCATAGTCAAGCTATAATGAACGTGATAAGAGCGAGATTTATACTAGTAATTTTAAAATATCTACTCTTGATGTGGATTGAGAATGAGTCTAGGGTGTACATGATGTTTCTCCTTTGTACGTGGTTTCCGTCAATGTGCTGCTTAATCTCCACGATACGGCTTCATGGGATCAACAACTGTCCGGTGTTTCTCCTCAGAACAAAGGCCCTGGTGTAATTGATACCCAGAGGTCTATGTTTAGAAAACGGACCAAGGCCAAGAATAGTACAAGTGGCCCACCACTTCAGAGACCCAGCTTAGTGTCTGAGTACGAATCTAGTGTCAATTGCAACGAGACCCCAGCAGAGCTCGAATCAGAAACGGCACGAGGAAAACTTTCGATTGAGGAAGTAAGAAACCGATATGGTGTGTATACTGAGCCACCCTACAAGCCAGCTCTTAACGAAGAAATAAATGACACTGACAGACCAAATTCAAGTCTGCGGAACTCATTGGCTCTCAACGATAACTATGATGACCAAATACAAAATAAGAAGGAGATAGAAGAGGCAATAGCTATGCCAATTGATGAAGACTGGGAGATTGAGCAACTAAGAAAGGTAGGTGTTACAAGGCCAAGACCAACTCTAAGAAATAATACACTAGAGAACGTAGTGAAGCAACTGAGAAAGCGACTTCACGAGCTCAATCAACAAGCGGAAGAGTTGGAAAAGCAAGCAGTCGAATTAGAATCGGCCCTAGAGATTTCAACCTAAGTATATAGATTTACGAAGTTCGGTAAATTTTATCAGGAACATGTATTATGAAAGGCTGATCGTGATTATTTATTTAATTATGATGATGGTGCTTTTAAGGTAGACAGAAAGCACATAGTACCAACTAATATCTCTGATCATGCAAAGGAAAGTTCATGCGAATACCACAAAATGCAAAACAGTACGAATGCAAAACGGTGTGAATGCAAAATAATGCAAATGCAAAAGCAGAGCAAATACAAAGGGCGGTCTAATATTGAAGATTACACTGGCTTGGTATTATCGCAACAGAGCACGGATTAAAGAACTCAACCGGAACCTCACTAACGAAAAAATATTATGAGGTTTTATTATTTTTATTCTTATTGACTCTCTCTATTTGAACTTACTTTACCGTATCTTCGTTTAACTCAAGTGATCGGGCATTAGTGGGTTAGGTACGTTTGACTCAACGCGCATGACTCAGAGTCATTTAGAAAGTGTGACAGAAGGACTTAAGCGGCCAACAAGTAAGCTAGAGAAGACCTCACTTATCATAAAGAGGAAATTATGGTTCGGCATTTTATTTCGATTGCTGATCTGAGCACACAAGAACTGCAGAGTCTAGTAAGTAGGGGACTTCAGTTCAAAAAGGCAATTCGCTCGGGGAACTACAATTATGGTGATTTCTCGAAAAATAACTTGACCGGCCAGCAAATCCCGCTGCTGTTCTCTAAACGAAGTACACGCACGCGAATTTCGAGCGAGGGTGCTATCACTTACCTCGGTGGTTCGCCGATGTTTTTGGGAAAGGATGACATTCAACTAGGCGTCAATGAGTCTTTCTACGATACAACGAAAATCGTGTCGTCGATGTCTTCGGGAATTATTGCCCGAGTCGGTCCTCACTCGGAGATCCAAGAGCTTGCAAAACACTCAAGGGTGCCTGTAATCAATGCTCTTGATGAGAAATTTCACCCCATGCAGGCTGTGGCTGATCTAATTACCATCAAGGAAGTATATGGTTCGTTTGACAACCTGAAAATAGCATGGATTGGTGATGCTAATAATGTGCTTCACGACCTTGCTCTTGCTGCAGTGAAGGTTGGAATGAACATTACGGCTGCTACGCCGAAGGAGTACCCTGTATCGGAAGAGATTCGTGAGCTTGTGCGCAAAAATGCTACTAATGGTGCTGAGTTTACTACTACTACCGATCCAGTGGTGTCCGCTACTGATGCTGACATCCTTGTTACCGATACGTGGGTTTCCATGGGACAGGAGGAGGAAAAGAAGCTTCGTCTCAAACAGTTTGCTGGTTTCCAGATCACTGAGGAGCTCGGAAAGCATGCTAAGCCTGACTGGAAATTCATGCACTGCCTTCCCCGCAAGCCCGAGGAGGTCAGCGATGAGGTATTCTACTCAAACAGGTCGCTTGTTTTCGAAGAAGGAGAGAATCGCCTGTATTCGGCAATCTCAGTGCTAGAGGGGTTTGTCCTTAATAAGGGAAATATTGTAAACTAAGTCGTTCTCGGCTCCCTATTCTAGAGTACATATTCAGTGTTTCTGGCAAAAAGTTACTTACTTACTTATAAGCCACCACATTTTGGCTTTCCATTACAAATGGCTCAGTTAGTTCGACCGTTCCCTTCGCCAAACCATCAAAAAGGTAATTAGCCATAGCTGTTGCGATTCCTTCAGCGGTACCTACCGTGATATGGGCATGTACATTTGCGCAATCACCCTCTATGGAAACCTTGAATGCCACTATATTCTTAGACCAGCTAATCTGAGTAGCACGCACAGTGTCTTTAGAGCCCAGAACTACCGACTCATTAAACACTGGTGGAATCTGTTGCTTATATTTTCCACACAACTTTCTATGTAGCTTCTTGTGCTCACTGATATGGGCCATAGTGACATGAAACTCGCTTTGAATGTTGATATTCTGCATGATATCATCTGGCACGATATCTTGAGCGAGCTTCGTGAGAGCTGCATGATGGGCATGATCAATAGCAACTGCAAAAAAGCGCGGCTTCTTTGCGGTATCATCGTTTTCCTTTGTAATATCGTCAGCACTAGGTTTGTATGTTAATGCTTTGCTCACGGCAGCGTCGATTTCGGCCTCAGTGAATTCAGGAACGTCTAAGTTTTCATACTTTGATCTGAGCTGGTTGATAATGTATACCACATTTTCCTTCGTATTTCCTGGCTCGAGATTTATGATGAGATCAAACTGATTATCCGGAGGTATACTTGGATTCACTGTTTCGAAACGAGCCTCGAAGCCAGTCATGATTCCGTTGACGGCAGCTTTGTTCTGCACCGCCTTGATCTGCTGATGATTGTCCCCTCGGTTATTGACCATTTCACGGGTGACCTTCCTCGATTCAGGAGTGGGACCCTCAGGAAGGAAGTTCAAACACACGAACTTCGCACTGAATCCGTACGCGCCGGCTTCGTTGTCTATGTCAGTTATGATATTTTCTCTCTCAAGTCTCTGACCGTTATTGCGGTCAAGAATCACCACTCTATGCGAGTTCAGCTTATCGCTAATGAGGCCAAGAAAAGTCTGCCATTTTCGCTTCTTTTTGTCGATGTTATCATTTTGGAGATGTGTCCATTCGTCTCCAAATAACTCGTTCAGAGCAAGTGCGACAGATGTTTTACCACACCCAATTGTGGCTACCGGAACCAACAACCAACGAGGGTCCGCAGCACTACTCATTTCCAGTAAATCATGTTCGCTAATACCGGTGCTGTTAAGGAATTGTTGACGTAAATCAATGATGCCAAGATTCTCGACCAAAAGCTTCTCCTTCAGCTCTGGGTGTTTTCCAATATATTTGGTGGCGAATGACAAAAATTTAAGGCTTGAGTCTGCATGTCGGCCTCGACGAGCCATTGCGATTGCGGGCTGTATTCCCTTACTCAAGAATTTTCTTGTTACCTCCCGCCATTGGCGGTACATGAGGTAGGGCTCCTCAAACTTGTACTTGAACAAGAAATCCTCACCATTCAGTTTACAGCGCACAACGAACCCCTCAATCTCGCGACTGTGCCACTTACCTGTTTCGGCACATGTCATGAGAAACATATAGAGTGAATTAAAGTCTGCGAACTCAGCAAAGTCAGTACGCAGAAACCCCCACTCGGCACCGAATGAGTTAACTTTTGCTGGAGGTTCAGTCTTGAACGATGAAGTATTATGATTTAGTCCATTCAGGTAAATACCAGCACTATCTTCCGGGTATGCCAGGACGTGCTCTTCGAACGTATCATCACATAACTCACCCACTGCTGTCCAATTATGGCTCTCCAAGACATTTGAAAGCTCTTCCTCTGTGCGTCCCACACTAGCCAAGTGTCTAAGCACCCATTCACGCCCTACTCGGGCGTGGCTTCGAGTATTTGGCTGTTCTGACGGACCAGAAGAATGCTTCGATGTCACTACTAACTTACCATTGAGACCCGTAATTAGCATAATGCATCCATTTTCTTTCACAGTTGCTGCATATGGGCCTTCTGTATTAGTTTTCAGAAAGTCTAGATTCGTTGTCTTGACTTCATTCACATTGAAAAACTTATTATACCCTCGTAATAAGATCCGATCTTCACCCAGCGTAAATAAACCACGCGCATGTGTAGGAAGTTCAGCCTTTGGATTATGGTAATCCCATTCGTTAAACTTCCAACTGGAGATAATCAACTCAGGATAGCCCCACACCCTGTGATTGCGTTTCGTAACCTTCCCCAGCTTTGCTTTGCGCTCTGCCCGGTCATTCAACCGAGAAATGAGATCACTATTGTCTACATATGCCAATGCGTTCCTATCAGTCATTTGGTTTGCGGCCGTGGAGGATACAATACCAGCTTCTATACCACAAAATTAAGAACGCTGAATAAATATATTGACAGATTTCAGATACCAGGGTAAGGGTTCAACGCTGCAGAAATAACCTTGATGCGAGATGACTGCAGGTAATCGACGTTCACAATAGACACTCTCTCGCATGATATGAATTTTGCATTATAATTCTTTACATACATTTTTTGTTCCACTCAATGGAATACTTGGCAGTGGCTTCTGTACAGCAACTAGAAATGTGTCTCAAGCTTACATGTTAAGACTATAAAACATTGGCCTAAGTAATACCACGGCAATTCACAAATTAATTCTTCAATCTGATGAAAAAGAAGGGTATCTAGCTATGAACTGAATACTACCAATTAGTATTTTGACTTGTTTTTAATAACAAGAGTTCTGCTCCTAAGAACTGTACGTATAGTCTTTCAGTAAGTAAAAGGTAATAGACGGTTGCTTCTTGTAGGCATGAGAACTTGTAGGATCAGAAAATACGAGTTAAATTAAATTAAGTTAACTTGAATTGAACTGAACTGAACTGAACTGAACTGAATTGAGTGGAATTCTAACTAATTAGCACAATCCAACATTCGAGTTAACCGATCGGAAGGTATCTTTTACACTTCTAAAATATCAAAGGAGCATACACTAGTAACTATTACTACGAAAATGCATTATGATGTGTGTGTGTGTGTGTGTGTGTGTGTGTGTGTGTGTGTGTGTGTGCTTCTAGGATTCACTCATGATCTAGACGTTGATTAGTCAGGTGAAATAAATAGGAGACAGCTCTGATACACAATAAGACAAGGAGCCCGCGATCAGACAGGAGCTATATATCACCTGACCAGATTACGCAACCAGGCTGAATCGTCACCCCCATTGGCTCGAAACTACACACCAATTCTCTTTAGCATCGTAGAATGTCATTTATTGCTAAGAGAGGTCTCTCTACGCTGATCCCGCCCAAGATTGCGTCGGCGGCAAACCTTGGGTCGAACCCCAATGCTCAGCGCATGACCCGCGTTGTCAAATTCTACAAGGGCCTTCCCCAGGGTGCCCCGGCTAAGACCCAGCCCAAGGGCTTCTCCGAGCGCTACTACGCGAAGTACATTGCCACGAATAGCTCGAAGCCTCTTGTTCATGGCATCCTGTTCTTCCTCACGCTGGGTTACTCCTTGGATTACTGGTTCCACCTTCGTCACGAGCACGAGGAACACTAAACTAAGTTTTCTCATGTAAATTTATGTTAGAATGCGTTACTGCTAGCTCTTGCACCTGATCCGACATTAAAACCGGGGTCTCCTTTCTCAACATTGACGGGAAAGCGCGTACTTTGTTTCCAGTTGCCATGAACAACCCGTCCTGTGTCCAACGAATACACGTAACGGCAGAGGCGGATAAGTCGCTTCGTTGATAATTCTTAGGTTTGTTGCTTTGTTGCAGCGTTTTTGCTAAAGTTCCCGAAAACACGTCATATATATCGACTACGCCTGAGTCCATAGCTACAGCCACTGACTCGTTGTCAGGACTCAAGGCAAAGCCGTGTGCATTCGTAGACCAGTTCTCATAGCCTTGGAATTGATAAATTGGTTCAATAGCTTTTCTTATATCGAACAACATCATTTGATCTTCAAGGCCTGTGGCCAGGATCGCAGGTCGAGTCGTTATATTAGCCACATGTGTCACCATTTTCTTATTTCCAATAGAGCCAACGGTTGGAGTAGATCTAGAACGCAGGTCTATTAGTTTTATTGCCCCGTTTCGATACCCAGTGACAACTACAGACCCTTCACTTCTTGACAACGCACTAACAGATCCGGAGTTTATGACATTTAAGGACGCAGATTCAGGTTTCCAGATAGTCAACCCCTGCTGGGAGCCAATACCTATATTTAGATCTGTTTTGATCTCGATAGGCTGAATCTGTGTTACGAATTGACCTTTCAAATGTGTGCTCGCTGTGCTGCAGCCAACAAACGTTCCTGCATCATTATCAACTGCAGCAATAGCAGGTTTATTTCGAAACATACAAATATCTACAATTGAGCGACCTGATTCTGATTTCCACTGGCCTAATGTAAGAGTTCCGTCTCGGGACCCTGTCAAAACGCCGTTTGGGGTGCTTGTGAAGCTGCTTATTATCTCGGTTGGACCTCCATTGTACCATATGCGACTCCTACTTCCTAGCTTGAGAACTAGATGATTTTGTAAGACATTTTCATTTTCTCTATGATCCTCACTTTCTTGACGCACAAGCTTTCGTTTAGACATCCGGTCTTTGTTAGCTAAAGCCGACACAGTGTAATTACTATTCGGCAATTCTCCTGTTTTCAACACTTTGAAATATCTTTTGCGCTCCCGATCCCATTTGTACCCTGGAATATTCATATTGCTTGTCTATCCCAATGCTAATTATGTTTATATTCCTGAAATGGAATTCGTAGTTGCTGGTTTGCAAAAGTTCAGAGCTAGATCTACACGTGACGATATATATGTACATGTATACTTGCAGCATTTGGTGCTGCTAAATCGCTAGAGTTCGCTAGCTCGATTCATTTTTTTTTTTGTGAAATGCACTCTTTTGTTCCAAGTTCTTATACAGCAAGTATTTGAAATCTCATTTGAATAACACTTGTTATTTACCAGAATGATGATTTGGATTCGCATCATAAAATGGCAGGACCCCCCCTCCTGTCAGGACCCCCCCTCCTGTCTTAGACATTTAACTAAATATAGGACGCTGCTATTATTAGAGAAAATATTGAATTTTAAGTTGTATTGTTTGACTCTCAGGCTTAGACTTGCAGTACCTGCATGATAGTCGCATATGAGGTGACATCATTTTACAGCCGGTTTGCATTGCACCCGCTATTGCAACGATAAGTTGAACTAGCGGCATAAAACTATGGTATTTTTGAATATAATAACTTTAATTGTTATAGCCAGCTAGGTTCATTAAGTCTGTCCGTATAATACATTCATTGACTGACGCTAATTAGCTCGAAGTCGACTTAGCAAAGCCAACCTTTTGCATCCCATTAGTTTCATGACATGAAATACTGCTGTCAAACTAAAGCCAATTCCTAGTTGCCTAAGGTGCTAAGTTTTGTATGAGGCTATTCTATGTAACTTAGACTCTAGAATTGTGTCATCAACTGTAGTAACTTGAGCTACAGCTCACGCCCAATGGGACTTTCGATAAGGTCTGAACATTTGGGTTTTACTCAATTAAACCCAGTACTTCAACAGATTATATAGAAATAGGCATTAATTGTACTAAGAATCGTGCCATAATGACTGCTGAACCCGAAGTCAGTAAGGCTGGATCCTTTTCACAGCACTCTTGCGTCAATTCGTATCAGAAGGATCCCTCTGTTGAATCAGATATTGAATTTGATTTCGGATTCTCGGAATGCCATCATGGTGACAATAAACCTACAGAAAAACCTCACGCAGAAGACCGCCAAAGCAAATGCTCTTCCTCTCACAATACAGTGAGCCTGAATAGTTACTATTCTAGTAACAGCTCACTTTATACTACAACGGATAGTTATTCTGAGCATCAGAGTCTTGCCAATCAAAAGCTAAGTGAAATAACCTCTAGCAGGAACAATACTTCCGTGTGGATCCTTGTTGCCACAGCTGCTATGACTTACACATTACATGGCTTCTCAAATTCGGTAACTAACGGAATTCTGACTCTAAAAACATTCCTAGACGAGTTCCCTGAGATGGATACCATACACACCGCTGGTCCTCGAAAGAGCAGTAACTCAACAATGCAAGGTGTAGCAGTGGGATTATATCAAGTTGGTTGTGCTTTGGGAGCTATTTCATGCTTTTTCATTACCGACCGTATTGGTCGAAAACGTGTTATCCATGGTTTGGGAGTCCTCAATGTTATAGGTGTTGTCCTTCAAGCAACAGCATTCTCACTTCCTCATCTTATAATCGGACGTATCATTATGGGTCTTGGAGTCGGGGCTGGTCATGCAACATTTCCTTTGTTTATTGCTGAGTGTGTTCCCTCCAACATTCGAGGTTGTACAACTATAACCTGTGCAGCGGCTGGAAACTTTGGCTCTTTTTTTGGAGCTGTTATTGAATTGGCTTTCTTTTTCTTGAACAGAACTGGTGCACAGTGGAGAACTCCTATTGCATGCGAACTCATATGGGCTGGTGCAAGTGTCGTGCTTCCGTTTTGGTGTGTTGAGAGCCCTCGCTTTTTACTTCGAAAGGGTAGATACGAAAATGCTATCCAATCGCAGGCAAAGCTTAGCGGTTTGGCTACAGACGATCCTATCTTGCTCGAGGAAATAAAGGTTCTCGAAGAAGCACTTCACGAATCGAGTGCCGACGAGATTCTTGATGCACATCCACCAGCACGCAGGTGGTATCGAGCGAGTCTGGCAGTCTTTATTCAGATCATGAGTAGCATGAGTGGTATCGATGTGATTTCTTTTTTCTCAACACAAACTTTCCAATCGCAGTTACATTTCAGTGCATTGGTCGCTCGGTATTTGACCATGGGATTACAAGCGTGCCAGTGGTTATGGTCATCTATATCAGTGTTTCTAATTGACACTCTTGGCCGTCGTCCTCTTGTACTGACCACAGCATTCATAATGTCTCTATCTATGGGCTGCCTTTCTGGACTGACTGGTGCGGGCGCAACCGAGCCAATGCTAAAGGCCGCTATTCTATTCTTTTTTCTTGTTATGTGTGCATACCCTGTTGGATATCATTTAATTCCCGCAATGCAAGCTGCAGAGCTAAGCCCTGGAGCTACAAGGCATCAGATAACTGCAGTTTCGGGCTGCGTGCATTTCTTGTTTGATTTCACAGTAACCATTATTACACCTGTGGCATTCGCAAGCATTAACGCAAAATATTATTTCGTATATTTGGCAACGAACGCTTGTACATTCGTCGTTGTCTATCTTCTCTTTCCGGAAACTAAGGGACTCGAACTTGAGGCCATAGATGAGCTTTTCGAAAACGCACCCACGTATCTTTCAATTGTTAACTACGGTTCTCATAACCGCTTTGGTCGGTTCGGAAAGAAGCTAAGCAAGGGAAAAGATATATAAGATGCATAATAAACCTGAACAATGATAACGAACACTTTTGACCTTTTCTTTTTCCAAAAACAATACGAGTAATGACCGTTTACTTAGAAGAGTCAAAACAAAACAAAACAAAACAAAAATTAAACAGAAAACGGAAAACGAAAGACTCAATAATATTAATAAAAATAACGTTTACTCTGTTGGCAAGCCAAGCTGATGTGCACAATTCTTCCAGCCCAGTAAAGAAACTTCATCACCAAGCGGGTCATCCGCGGGCAAAGAGCTTACAGACTTCACCGCATCACGCTGCTGAGCTTCCACATGCTGTTGCCAAAGAGCTTCAATCAATGGCTTTGCCTCCCCAGGCAATTGTGATGATCCAAGCAGTGTCAGTACAGGCGGATACTCCTCAAATCCATCCTTCAGGGGAAGTACCGTAAGTAACTGACCCACAAGCTCGGACAACTGTACGGGAACGGCATCAGGGTGCCTTGTTGCCATACGAGCAATAGCACCCGCAGCGTTGGCTACTGCACGGTCATCAGTCGTCACCTTCAACACGGCAGCAAGCTTGCTAAAAAGCTGCGGATACGCATGCTTCACAGCCTGTTCGTTAGTAGAAGCAACACAAAGAAGACCAACACCGTAGGCAGCTACAGAGCGAACACCCACAGCCGAGTCCTCAAGAGCGCTATCAAAAGCTGGCAGCAGAGTCTCTGTCCACGGACCCACAGAACTTTGTAGGGCTCCTACCAGATCGGCAAAGGCACCTACACCATTTTCACGTTCAGAGTCAACCGAGGAAGTAGCATAAGGCTGCAAAACTTCGGCTACCTGCGGGAACAGAGGTAAGAACTCCTGACCCAAAACCTTCGCAATTTGACTCAAAAGCTCAAGGCTTGTTTGCACGAGCTGGGTAGCTGCTTCACTTGATTCGGCACCAGCTTCAATCTCCTGATCCTCCTCATTTTCCTCATCTTCGTATTCCTCAAATACGCGGTGCTTCCGACGTACAATCTCAAAAATGTTGTCCAGCACAAGCTTCAGCGAGTCTTGTTCAGGGAAGACAGACCCACCAACCTGTTTAATCGATTGGCCAATCAGCTCGAACAAAGTATCGAAGCACGACATATCAGATTCAGTCTCCAGCATCTCTGTAGAAGCCTCCCATGTAGCAGCGATAACCTCGCTGTTTTGAGGAAGTGACTGGAAAACACGCCAAATACCAGTGATAGCTGAAACGCGCACGTCTTCATAAAAGTGCTCACTTTGAGCCTTGAGCTGCGATAATGTCTCTCCCAGGAAAGGCGCGAGACTCGGCTCAGCGGGAACATGCTGCCAGAGCATGGCCAGACAATCAAGCGAGAACTCCTTTTCAATACAGAGTGCTGAGTTGACCTTGAGACCGTCTCCCATGGCACCCAGGTCAGTGACGTCGACGTCTTCCGGATCAACATCGTCAAGACCAACATCATCATACATAATTTCTTCCTGGCCAAGAACCTCGAAAATCAACGGCACGATATGAGGAACGAAAACAGCAAAATCACCCTTATAAACCTCGGCAAGCTCGCCAATATAGAGCGGTGCCATTTCACGCAAAATTGCATCTTTGCTGGTGAAGCAGGAAAGGGCAGTCTTCATCCAAGCCTCAAGATATGGTGCAAATGTCTCCGGTCCTACAGCGCAACACAGACGTGATAAGGAGCCAAGAGCCTCTGAGGCAAGCTTGGCAGAAGCAGGATCAACTTCACCCGTAGCTGCATCAGGTTGCGGGACAGACACATAGGGCTCAAGAATCTTAATAGTCTGCTCAAAGTAAGGCATGTAATTGCGACCAGCAACTTCAGCTGCAGTGCCGAGTGTCTGAATGACGAAAACCTTAAGGTCGAGGTTTGGCGAAGAGCGTACGACATCAAGTAGTCGCGGAACAAGCTCCGGAAGATACTCGCGGCTCAGGACATCGTTTGTAAGACAGCGCATGATAGCGCCGAGGGCAATGCATGCAGAGCGGCACACCTTAATGGTAGGTGCGCTGTCCAGGATGCCATATACAAGAGGGATAAGAGTAGCATGTTCACGTCCAAGACGCTCTCCAGCACCAGTACCAAGCTGGCACAGCGCATGAAGGGCGGCCACACGAACTGCCTGGTTTTCGTTCTGTAGTCCCTGTACAATCCAAGGCAACAACGTCTCTGTCTCACTCGCAACGAATTCTGGGGCGCCATCAGCAGTAGCACTGAAAGCAAGATATCCAGCTCTCAGGTGCATGGGGTTTGCAGTGTGAACAAGCGAGGGCAAGAGGTGCAACAGAGGCGAGATGACCTGGGATGGGGGCAAGCGTGAAGCCAAAGTTTCCAGTGTCTGGAGGGCGAGCTGAGAGGGCGTCACCTCATCATCATCTTCATCATCATCATCTTCGTCCTCATCCGCATTGGCAACAAGTTCCACGAGCTTCTTAGTGAGCTCAGGGGCCAACTTCATGCGATTAATGCGGTTATATCGAAACACCGCCGTAGTAGCCACAACGCGCATAGCTGCGACACGCGTATCAGGGTCAACGCTCTTGTTCATACCATATTCACTGAGCATATGCGCAATGAGTTCACCGAACGCAGGGCCGAGAAGAGCTGCATCGGAGTCAATGAGCTCGCTCAGACTCTCGAAAATCTGGCTCGCACTCTTGTCGTCATTAATTGCCACACATTGGCTCAATACCTCGACAATTCCAGGAACCACCTGCTGGAACACCGGTGCTTCGGTACCAGTGAGAGCAATGGAAAGACCGCTCAAGGCAAGAACACTGTTAACCCGAACGCTAAGTGACTCCGGATCACGCAGGGTTTGACTGAGAAGCTCCATTAGAGTTTTGGGCTCCTCAGCCACGGCTGCACAGTAGTCACTAGAGTCAAGCAGGGCATAAAGTACATAAGTTGCGATTTCACGCTTACGCACATCGGAATCCTGAGCGGCTCTATGCAGTTCAGGAAGTAGACCGGGCCAGCGGTTATCATCCAGATCTAGGCGTGCAATGGCACTGATAATACGGGCAACAGTGTGTCGTACAAGATCGCTGTCCTCCTTGAGAGAGTCGTGAAGAAGCGAGGTCTTAATCTGCTCCATCATATCAGCATCTAGCGGAGACTGAGAGTCATACCAGAAGCGTGGAATGAGCTTACGAACCTCTACACCAGCAAGCTGTCGCATCTGAGGCTGCGGATGCACTTGCATAATGCGAACCAAGGCCGGAACCGTCTCGGCACGTTTATACCAGTTCTTGCTGAGCTCATCTGTGGCACTCTTCACACTCTGAGAATCTCGTGCATTGAGAACCTGAGCCAGAACGCCCTCAAGCTGCGTTACGTATTCGTCCATTTGCAAAAAGCACACCAAAAGGACGGGTTCAGTGAAGAGTTATGGCCCGTGGTAATGAGATATGTCTAGCTAATTTTTCAGGTGACTAACACGTTATCTAATTTTTTTCGTGTCGAAAGTTGTAACCATTATTGTGTCTCTTATTGTTATGGTGGTGTGAACGGAAATAGTTAGCGTTATTTTGTGCTACCACTACACCCCGGATTAGCGCTTTAATTGAAATCTCGTGTTAGGAATGGTGTGTTTTAATAACAGTGTAATGCGTAGCCCGAATTTCCTTATACCACGGCGAATGTTTTGTCGTCATATGTCTAACGCGCGCAAGCTGCCACTCATTCAGTCGTCCGAGGCACAGAGACAACTAACAATGGGTTGGCGGCTTGATCCCGAACACAAAATAGCGCCCTCAGTACCAATTCTGGAAAAAATATTTGATGATGAAGATATTTTCTTGAAACCAAGCGACACATTAGCCTCGAGCAAATGGCCATTTGTAACTCCAGATATGCTGTTTGCAAATACTCCAAGTGAGATTAAGGGCACAAATGCATTATTTATTCAAGCATTGTTTCAGGGTCATAAACTGCTGCGCCAATGCAAATCACGGCTAGAAGTGCCGAATCTTTTAAGCTTACTTTATTTTCCGCCCTGGCACCCGCTGGCGCTTGGCCGTAAATCACGGCCAGCATTATCAGTTGTGTCAATGCACGGAGTGCCATATAATGGAAATACCCCTGCTCTGAAACTGAACCCGAGCGTGGCGCGATTATCCCGAAATCCACTTGACTATGCTACATGGAGGCAACGAGTGGGCAAGCGAATGCGACGTGCCTTATTTGAGAGCATGCAGAATATCCCCGGGTTTCGTGACGGTCTATATATCAGCATGCTTAAACGTGTACCCTCGGAAGAGCAGGCACGTAATGCTGTCTTCAAGTTTGTCAAAGACGTAGCAGCGTCAAATCATGACTGGGCAGATAAGCAACTCAAAAGTGTAAACCTGAAGGCAATAAATAAACGTCTTGTTGCTGCAAAGTATATGCCAGTGATCGAGCGCACAAAACGTGAGCACTGGGAAAGCTCAAATGGGATCAAACAACGTCAAACATCTTAGATTCTGGGTTTATAGTACGAAAGTCATGTACTGTTATTATTCCAAATTTTGAACACTGTATGAATTTACTCTTGTTTAGGAGTGTGCAACGTTACACTTGAATGAAATAGAAATAACCGCTTTTCTTCTTGCGTGCCACCATGCCATCATACCATGATGGATATGAAAGTTGGGATGCTTTAGAATAACAAGCAGGAATAAATACGATTGTAATAGGATTGTGCATGATATGAGCAACAATGAAACTGGGAAAATATGGTAGAAATAAACCATTAATTTATTGTTTTTCATTGCAGAATTCTTGACAGAAAAAAAAAGATTATTTTATTTTAGACAATGCCTTACTAGGCAAGACGTACCTCTTGTCTACCTGGTCTGTTGAGAGAATCCAGATGTGAAATAAATGCTAAGTGTTGAACTCCTTTACCAGTTTGCTCTAAAGGGTAAGTTTTTTGGGCTGCTCCCAGGGGTTCTCCTGGTTCGTGAAGTGGCCATAGCTTGCCGTCTTGAAGTAGATTGGGCGGGCAAGGTTAAGCTCCCTCACGATGACACCAGGTCGCAAGTCAAAGTTCTTCTTGATAATTGCCACGAGTTCCGCAGACGAGTACTTGGAAGTACCGTACGTCTCCACAAAGATTGAGAGTGGCTCAGCAACACCAATAGCGTAACTAGACTGGACGAGAGCGCGACGCGCAAGGCCAGCATTGACCAGCGACTTAGCAACCCAGCGAGCCGCATAGGCAGCGGAACGATCGACCTTAGAGAAGTCCTTTCCTGAGAAGGCACCACCACCGTGAGCGCCCCAGCCGCCGTACGTGTCAACAATGATCTTGCGGCCAGTCAGACCGGCATCACCCTGCGGACCGCCAATTACGAAACGGCCAGAGGGCTGGATATGGTACTTCGTGCGTTCGTCAAGGTAACGCGCGGGGATGACCTTCTTGACAACCTTGTTCAGAAGCTCCGAGCGCAGATCAGCAGTGCTGATTTCTTCAGCATGCTGCGCACTGATAACTACTGTATCGACACGAAGAGGCTTAGCGGCACCGCCATCGTTCTCGTACTCAACAGTGACCTGAGTCTTCGTGTCCGGACGCAGCCAAGGTAGAGAGCCGTCGCGGCGCGCGTCTGCAAGTGCCTTGTTCAGCTTGTGAGATAGAATGACCGTGAGGGGCAGCAGCTCAGGCGTCTCATCCGAGGCATATCCAAACATAATACCCTGGTCACCAGCACCCAGATCTTCAAGCGCCTTTTCGTAGTGAAGACCCTGTGCAATATCCGGAGACTGCTGCTCAACCGCTACAAGCACATTGCATGTCTTGTAGTCGAAACCCTTGGCACTATCGTCATATCCGATATGCTTGATGGTGTCACGGATGATCTTCTGATAGTCCAGCTGAGCACGCGTCGTGATTTCGCCGAACACCATAATCATACCGGTTTTAGACGCGGTTTCGCAAGCAACCTTAGACAGTGGATCCACGGTCAGGCAAGCATCCAGAATGGCATCACTAACCTGGTCGCAAATCTTATCGGGGTGACCTTCTCCAACAGACTCGGAAGTAAAGAGGTACGTCTCGGGCATTTCGTCAATCGAGATGTGGTTAGACCGTAATTTTTTTCTAGGGTCGTACCTATATACACACCCACATGCAAATAAGCTGTGACGTTTGATCGTGAGAAACTTACCGTCGCGTGCGCGCACGTGAGTTTGGGAACTGTTTTTCTCGGTTTCCCCAATATATCTATGGCTCAGTCATGGCTCTTATCGTGCGATAGATGCCGCGTATATTCTGTCATCGACATGCGGAGGTTAGGGTGAAGGGCTCTCTAACTTGGCGCATAGTCGCGCATGTGAAGCATGTGAATAGTTTGGGGAATGCCGGAAAACATGTGTGGGGGCGACAATAACTGCTAACAATTCTGTACGCGATATTTTTGCAAGTTCGTACGGAAACACGTAAATATAGGCCATAAAAAGGTTTCATATTTGCCTAGGTGTAAGTGTAGATGTAGTATGTATAATAGGTATAAGTTAAAGATTTCGGAATCTGATTTCCTGTGTCAATGGAGCTATCCTAGGAAATGAGGGGTGACACTGCATGTGCGCTGTTTGTGTGTACTGTTTGTGTGTACTACGTATATCATCAATAGAATGTGTGAGATTTAGATTCTAAATAATAATGTAGTCGTGTTAAACAAGGTCTGTTCTTCAGAAAGTCTATTCTTCAGACTGCTCGAAGTATTGGTTGTCAACAACTCGGAATATGCGCACAACACCCATGCGTAGATCGGTTACCCGCAATGCCTCACGCTTGGTGTCTACAAAGTGAAGCTTTTTCTTTGTTCCATCCCAGGTCTCAACAACAAATGCCGCATCTTGATATGTCTTAGTATACTTTTGGAGCGGGCCTTTGGAGCCCTGGAACGTTGCATCCTCAAATACACAGATATCCCCTGGTCTTATCTCATCTACTTGCTGAACACTGGCGTTGCCAAAGTTAGAGTAGATTTCTACACCCAAGGCGTCTTCAGGAAGAACCGCTGAAGTCAATCCACTCACAAAGCGTCTGGCTATAGCCACCTCGCTACCGGCTGGAAAGTGTTTGTGAGCGGCAGAAAGCACTTGAGGACCAAGTCGTGCACTGATTTCCTTCAATAACCGCGAATTATGCACGCCTCTGTCATATCTGGAGCCTTGCCGTCCAAGGTCCCGGGAACTGCGACCTGCTGGCACAACTGCCGGAGCAGACCCTACTGGAACTGGATGGGGAGGAGAGCTTGTAGGCTGCTCGTTAAATGTAGACGGGCGAGACACAACATGTGGTGGAGCTGCATGCGGTGGAACTGTCTGCGGTGGCGGAGGTGCGTGTGGTGGTGGAGGGGCCCCAAATGTTGAAGCCCTCTTAAGTCCGTCTACCTCACCTGTGGCTACTGACGGTGCAGGGGCGCTTGGGCGCGCTACAGGAGCAGCTGGAGGTGGTCTTTGCGGAGTTGGTCGAAGTTCTGGCTCAGAAAAGTCAAATTCAGCTGAAGACCTTCGAACAGAAGTATAGTCTTGAGGTAGCGGCGTCACTCCAGGGCTAGACGGACCCGAACTAGCAGGATGAGCGTGTGGGGGCTGAGGTGGCGCTGGGTGTGCCACAGGCGTAGGTGGGGGTTGTGCTGGGTGAGCCACAGGGGGTGGAGGAGGCGGTGCTGTACGCGGTCCTCCCGGTGGCCGTGGTGGCACTGCATGAGTTGCTGTCGGCGGCGGGGGGGTAGCCAAAGGTACCTCCGGCGGTGGAGGCGGCGCTGTGGGTGCTCCTCCTGAGGGCGGAGGCGGTACCTCAGGTGCTAGAGGTGCTCCAGGTGGAGGGGGTGGCGCGCGCGTCGTATGTGCCGGGAACGCTGGTTGTGTCCTAGGGGCTGCTGCTCTTAAGTTATCAACTGGTGGCACAGGTGCACTTGTAATAGCAGATCCAGTTGGAGACGTGGCAGGTACGTCCTGTGGCGGCGGCACAGGTGGTCTAGGAGGCGCCTGAGGTGGTGCAGTTGCTACTGGCTCCCTGTTTCTGATAGCTGATGGTGGAGTGGGTGGCACTCGATGAGCGGCCGCGTGCGACGGAGGGACGGGATCTCGCGAAGTTGAAGAAACATGAGACTCTGATGACTTTGATTCATTTGTCCCCGGTATAGTGGTAGGTGTGGACTGAGGCAGCGGTGGAACTGAGCGCACTGATGATACTGGCTCTAGTTCCTCTGGAACTCTTCTGTGATCAAGCGGTCTATCCGTATCCTCATCAGATTCGTATCCAGATATCTCACTTAACCCAGATACAGATGCAGATGCTCTAGTGTCATCTCTGGGTAGTCGCGACGTCCGGGGTGGTTCTGCGGGTTCTGCGGGTCGCGGCGGCTGAGGCGGTTGAGGCGGATGTATAGAAGCATGAGCCGGCCGTGGCGACTGCGTCGCAGGAGTTCCTGATGGAGTAGCTGTAGTGTCAGTAGCCTCGCTGTCCCCGTCATACGCACTCTCAGATATACTTTCGCCCTCATGAGTTTCGTTAGCATCATGGA
The DNA here is from genome assembly GCA_030564665.1 of Entelexis apis. Lineage (NCBI taxonomy): Eukaryota > Fungi > Ascomycota > Dipodascomycetes > Dipodascales > Trichomonascaceae > Entelexis > Entelexis apis. The sequence goes on along the minus strand of JAJLWA010000005.1, from coordinate 439,324 downwards.
ATTTATCGCTTGCGGGGCTCTTTTGAGGCTGCGCTTGTGCAGACGCGTGAGTAGGTGTCGGAGCAGATGGCGTAACAGGGGACTGACTCAAATATTCCGAATGGGGCTCTGGTGAGCCTTCTAGCGGTTTAGTTGGTACCTCACTTGGCAAAGACTGAGCTAGCGATGTCTCTGACTCTGTAGGTACCGATGATTTCTGGTTAGACTCCGACACACCTTCATCTTTAGGAACCTCTGTTCCGTGTTCCTTCTCGGTCGGGTTACTAGATGGGGGACCACCACTCGCGCCTGGCATAAGGGATACAGGAGCGCTTTCCTCAGCCTCGCGGCGGGCTTCAGCTGCTTCAATCTCGGCTGGAGACATTGACTCATAATGTAACGACCGCCTGCGCTCCGATTTCGGGACACCACCACCCCCTGGTGCGCCGAAGCCGCCGCCCATGATCATGCCCAAGTTCATTCCTCCAGAACTGTTAGCGAGTCGGGCCATGCGTTGCCTCAGGGCCATGCGCCGCGCTTCAGCTTCATCGTTGTCGTCTTCGTTGTCGTCTTTTTCACCCCTTTCTTCTGTCTCCTCATCCTCACGAGTCTCATGGTCGCTACTCTCTGCATTAGGCATCGGTTGACCGAATCCGAAGCCCGTAGGCAGTTTCGAGGCGACGGCAGATCCATGATGTGCATCCTCAGCCTCATTCGATGTGGTCGTATCACTTGCAACGTTAAGTGACTTTCCATCGTCCGATAAATTCGGATGTGCAACAGGTGGAGCTGGTGCCAGTCTGTGAGTTGATTCTTTCTCTTGAGGCTCTTCGGTTTCCTGCAGAGCATTAGCAGTGCGTGGTATCTGGGGAACTTCCGGCTTTTCGTTAAGTTTGAGCTCTGCCGCGTGCTTTTCGAGTTCAGCTTGCTTCGCTGCCTCTTGAGCTGCGCGTTCCTTTGCCTCCGCTTCTGCCTCGGCCTTCTCTCTGGCCTCAATTTCTGCCCTCTCTCGACGGCTTGCCTCTGCTTCGGCACGGCGTTGCTTGCGTCGCTCTTCGGCTGCAGCCGCGGCTTCAGCTGCCTCTTGTTCTTCCTGCTGGTTTTGTTGAAGCATGGCAATGCGCTCCTTGAAGCTCATACTGGGCTTTACCACTTCTTCTCTGCCAGGGTGTGTCACTGAGGATTCATCTTCGCTTTCTTGAGGCTGAAAGTTGCGGAACGTACCTGTTCGTTTGGGTGCAGGCTTTGGTCTCTCTTCCTCAGTAGCTCCCTGATTGAACCTAGCAAGTCGCGTCTTGAAATCCGGCTCCTTATCGGTATCGATTTTGCTAGTCGAATGAGGGGCATCAGAGGTTTGTGGGCGAGTAGTCTTATCAGTTGAATCACTTTCGGAGACTTTAGGATCCTCAGAATTATCTATAGACGCCGTACCATGACTGGTATCGACGGATTGGGAAAGGCCAGTGTCTTTATCTGCAGAAACAACTTGGGAAGTTGCAGAATTAGCTGGAACATCGGCTGCCTTATTACCCGCCGGATTAGCCGAAGCAGCAGAATTAGCAGAAACTTGTTTATCCAAATCGCTCGACACTCCTTTTTTCGATTCATCAGGCGAATCCTTAGTTACAGGATCCACAGATATCGAACTTCTATGCGATTCTGTTGTATTCCGACGATCCTCATTTATCGGTGGTCCAGGCTTTTCGAAATCCTCCTGTGTGGGTTCAACTTTCTGTTCCTGCTGAGGTTTGAGTTCAAATACGGGCTGCGGCTCGGTTTCAATCTTCTTGGAAGAATGATTCGATTCGTCATGGGTAGCATTGGGCTCAACATTGCGCTGGCCGGCGTTGCCTTCAGCAGCAAGTTCCGCAGTAACCTCAGGTGGAGCAGTGGACTTCGGAGGCGCTAGAGAGATTGTTTTTTCCTCCTCTTCTGCGTCATCTTCCTCGCCCCAGTCGTCGTCACTTGTGTTTAGCTGCGCAGGTGTCTTTGGATAACTCCGTTCAGTGGATGACGCTGGCGCGTGTGCCGCCGGGAAAGATGACGATGCCGTGGGGGTAGGGAGTGGCGCCGGCGCAGGTGGAGATGAATGAAGCACATCTCTCTCTTTCTTTGTAGACTCTGTATGTGTGTCGTTGGCGTTGGGGGTGTCTGGCGCTGGAACTGGAGCTGGAACTGGAGCTGGAGTCGGATTTGGAGTTGAAGCGGTTTTCGTAGGCGGCTCTGTGGCGTTGGTAGCCGTGGCCTCGATATGCGTAGGGCCACGACTAGGACGCGCCGGCGGAATAACATCCACTGCAACGTAATTTATCGGGAAGATGCCATCGACTTGCTTGCCTGATGCATCGGTATAATATCCGTGGTACCAATCAGCATCCAACACTTCGTCGACAGTTACTTTTTGACCAGTCACTAATGGAAGATCATCGTCTTGCTCAGCTTGATACTCGTACAATGCGCGTACAGCGAATGGTACTTCAGGCATTGCGTAGGTGGCTGTGTTGAACACGCAATGCTCTCCTACTGGTTATGTGGAGTTGAGCTGTGAACGCGTGAGCCAGGCAAGGGTTCCTTGCTGCCTTGATCGGATCATGGTGACCCACACAGGTTAATGAGGCTAACGTTGGGCCAAACTGAGGGACAGATTGCTTGGAGGAACGATGAATAAATAGTCAAATTGTTGCACAAACCTTTTGTTAAGAGAAACTGCTGCCCAAAAAAAAATGCATGTCGATGACAGCATTGTTCCATGTAGACTTTTAGAGACTTTTAGAGACATACACAGAGCTGTGTTGCACCAACCAAAAAAACAAAAAGTGATCGAACCCAGGATCGAACTGGGGACCTCCAGTGATCTAACTCAGCAAGTGATGTTAGACTAGCGCCATAACCAACTAGACCATTCGACCGTGATACTGATTGGAGCTTCTCCGCACAAGTAGAAACTTTATGAGATGTTAAAACACTTTGCTTTAAATTTCATTGATTTAGCGGAAGAGGTGTAGACAGGTTTGAAATGTGTACCAACCATCACAGAAAGAATTATAAGCTTTAAGCTCACATAGACAATCATCAATGCTATATGAATATACTGCAACCTTTTTTAGACGTCGATTCTCCTGTAGCTAGAACCGTCTCTGAAGTATGATGATGATGGGTCAATTAATGTATATGTAGAGATGGGGTCATGCACACAGAGTTGAGATGCACTCCATTTTTCAAAGATATGTGCCTAGGCGAGCGGAATTCTGCTGACTGCATAATCACAAAATGCAGAAACCCAAAACATGATCTGATTATTTTAATACAAAAATATATTTACTCACTATTATGCATTAACAATAACTTACGCGTGTTTCTTTTCTTTTTGTTGATCCAAACATATGGTTCTTAATTGGGCGCTAAACTTAATCTCATTGTCATGCCACGGGCGCATAAGCAGGGCGTACGTTTCACGTATGGATATAAAGCACTGGCATCAACTTTCTCCATGCAAAGGTATTTCCATTATTTAATTCCAACTAACGTAAATATGTATTTCTTCCCTCTCAACATCTACTTTTCCTCAAACGATAATTGCAACCGCAAAAATCCACCTAGGTACCAAATCGCATTAGAAGCCAAGTTGTAGGTCTTTAAATTGAGTGGCTGTGTCTATTAATATATTAGTTCGAGACACCCATCATCAATTGGTCGAATGGTCTAGTTGGTTATGGCGCTAGTCTAACATCACTTGCTGAGTTAGATCACTGGAGGTCCCCAGTTCGATCCTGGGTTCGATCACTTCTTTTTGATTGGTTCAAGTTTAATAATAATACTTGAACTAATACTTGAACATTAAAATAGACGAAGTTCTCATGTGAAGAAACTCTTTTGTTCACTTCCGCATATAGTGTTTCTTAAGCTGCTGCTCTTTGATAGGTACTAATTTTTTTAGTCTTAGAGAATAGTAGCTGTGAATGCATTGGAAAGTGTTCAAAGTTTCCTTGATCAATCAATCGGTTGCATAGTAATCTTCACAGAATTGTGTATTATTAACCCTAGTCGCAGTACCGAGCATCTAATTAAAACGAAACAGGAAAGAAACGCGGAATCGAATCGACGTTAAAACGCAACACCAGTTAAGAGGGAAAAAAAATCAATTTAAATCAAATCAATTTAAAGAGTTAAAAACAATGCACATTCGTGTTTAAGATGGAATCATAAATAAATACGTAATTAGAAGTGGGCTGTCTAGCTCGACTCCTTGGTCGAGAAGACTTCACCACGCAGGCGACGAGCAAGCTCGATGTCCTTCTCCTGGATAGTCACACGCTTGGCGTGGGTGGCGCAGGCATTCGTGTCCTCGAAGAGCGAGACAAGGTAAGCCTCGGCAGCCTCCTGAAGGGCACCCAGAGCCGAGGACTGGAAGCGGAAATCCGGCTTGTTATCACCGAATCCCTCGCGCAGGTCCTGCATGATCTCACGCACAAGACGCTGGAAAGGCAGCTTGCGAATGAGCAGCTCAGTCGACTTCTGGTAACGGCGAATTTCTTGCAGAGCAACCGTACCAGGCTTATAACGGTGGGGCTTCTTGACACCACCAGAGACACCGGCGCCAACAGACTTCCGGGGAGTCTTGGAGGCAGCGTGCTTTCGGGGTGCCTTACCCGATGTAGTCTTTGCGGGGGTAGCTACGTGCTTTGTGCGAGCCATTGTTGTGTGAGATGTTTAATAGACAAAAGATTAATTCTGTGTTCGAAGCGCGTCTTTATATACTTGGTTGGGAGATAAGTGGGCGCCCCGTTGTTCTTCGGGTAGGGTTGGGGTTTTGTCATCAAGGCCCTATTTTGATGCTAACTTTGATGAGACAATGATGTGCCGGTGTGAAAGAAGCGACAGAGGCGAGACGTCGAGTGCCAGTTAAAAATGCTTGCGGTGGGAATTAAAGAATAATAATTATATCAATATATTCGCTGGCACGAGAAGTCTCGTATAGTGACCATTCCGGTTGCGTATTTGCTTATGATCTGAATGCCACTTTCGGTTGCCACCATCATTATGCACAATTTTGCGGTCGTTTCTTTTCATTGTTTTCGTTGCTCTACCCTGCTTACCGGAATGTGTGATGCAATTTTTCCTGATGCGTATCTCACGTGGTCCAGCATTCCATGGTGTGAGAAATGACAACCCAAACACATTGTTGTTACATCACCCCCGAACCCCTCCCAACTTGGGGGGGGTAGTTGGGAACGTGTGTCGGGCAGCGAAACTGTCGTTGGGAGGTAACTTGTTCGATGTGTGGTAAGTATGTGTCACGTGTTGGGCGTGACCTCGATACGCTATATGGTCATGTCGTGCTATACAGTACTACTCTGTAGTAAACTGATGGAATCCCTTAGTAATGTGGTAGAAAATAGAGAGTTTCCACCATGCCATATCATTTTATCATCTTCTCCAGAGCGTACCTTACGTCAGAGTGCCTAGCTTACAAGGGCCACTTCGCGAATTCAGGACGAAAATATCAGCTACTAGTGATTTTTGTACTTGTTTTTTATTTTTCTTTTATTTTTATTATTTGCTTTCTTTCTTTCGTTCTTTTTAATGTACTTCTCTGGTTTAATTGCGTTTCATTTTATAGCATTTTGTGGTTGGGTTCTATAATGGACTACTTACTCAGAATCCCCCGCTTATATCCTCTCTGCGTTACGCAGTTAGCTCTCGTATGGAAACTACGGCCTAATTTCCTAATATCTGTTTCAAGCTAATGAAAAAGAAAAACGACAAAATAAGACAACACAAAAACCAGCCGATGAACCAAAATAGGCAGAACTCAACCAACCCCATTCTTAGGCCTGCTTCATCACTGCATTGTAACAATGGTCAATTGACACACAGATCATGGACTCTTAGATAGACGTCGGCCGCTTCCAGACAGAAAGAAAAGCCAAAACATTCAAAGTAGTAACAAGAAAGCTAATAGAAAAAAAAATATTTATAAAGCATGGGCGGAATTATATGATGTAAAAATTAGTGCTCAAGAATGCTAAGACTACCCGTGATGACGACGTTTTCAAGCACAGACCCGGGCGGGATCTGAATCTTGTTGCCCTCTTCACAAACGATAATGACCGAGCCCTTCAGCTCGATACCGCGCCCGAAAAACACATTACCAGTCACGGTAAGGTGGTCGAGCTCAATGATCTTGGGCATGTGCGGGATGCGCTTCTGGAACTCGCTGACCTTCTTGAAGCTGTCGCCAAGCTTGATAAGAGGGGTGCCGCCATAACGTTGCGGCGACATTACAAGCGAGCCATGCACAAGCGTGTAAAGGTCGGACTTCACAAGCAATAAGTCCGAAGACGTCTTGACAGGCAAGAAGCGCGAGCGCGGCACATTGATACCACGAGCGTTCTTGAAGTAGCGGATCGCAGCGCCCACAGCCGTCTCGAGCTGCAGAACCTGAAGGTCGACACCACCGCGCTTAATAGTCTTCGGGTTGGGAATGATCTCCATCTTCAGCTCCTGAGAGTCTACAATACGCTTAATGGCACGAAGATCAATCCAGAGGTTATTCGTGTTGAAATACTTGAACTTCTTGATGGACTTGAACTCCTCAACGTGCTCCTTCGGCACTTGGGCAATCTCAAGCAGCTGGACATGTCCATTGTAGTTGATGATCGTACCACCCTTCACATCAGCACGCGTCTTGTCCGTGAGCTCCATGAAGTACTCACTCTTTGTGTCAACCATGTGGCTCAGAATGTCAAGATCGACAGTGGCGCCAAGGTTATCACCGTTAGACACGAACAGAATCTCCTTACCGGCGGCAATAAGCTCATCCAGAATTCCTGAGCGGTAAAGAGACTCGAACAGATCACCATGGCCAGGAGGGTACCACGCATCACTGCTATCCTCATCGGACTCAGGAATAGGCAGAAGCGTATCCTTGTTCACACGCGGGAAACGCGACTGGTTGAACGTTTTGATGTTGATATTGTGGCCCTTGTACTTCTCAATAATCGTCTCTGTGTCCTCGTCAGTGTTGAACGAGTTCATGAGAATGAAGGGCACGTCAGCACCATATTGGCGGTTCAAATACTCGATCTGGCGAACCATAAGGTCAAGGAAGCTCTTTCCCTCACGAACCTCTATAACACTCTTAGGACCCACACATCCCATCGATGTACCCAGACCACCATTAAGCTTGAGCACTGCCAACTTTGACAGGTACTCCTTGGCAACATCAGGACTGTTGGTATGCTCCTTCTTCAGGGAGTTATAGTCAACCACTTCCTCCGGGCTCGGCGTTTGGACGTGATCCCAATCAAGCTTCTCACCGCGCACGGTGGAAAGAAGGTAGTGCTGGTAAAGTTCGAAGAAGGAGTCCATCTCGGACTCAAACTTGTCACGACGCGCCTTGTCGGAAATCCCGTCGGCAAGCTTATTGAGAGCGTTTCGCATCTGCGCGGCAGCCACATTTGTGGACGCACGGTCCAGTGCAAACGCACTATGCTTTCTGGCGTGAGCAGCAGACATAGTAAATTATAAACCGGGCTGTAACCGAGACAACACGAGTTCTAAAGAGAGAAAGAAAAGATGCTGATCCACGCGCGCGCTGCCAAATTCGTACCAGGCCGGAGATCAGCTGACCTAAAGTCAAAGGAGCAAACCCTTACCATACCAATGCCTGATAGGGTCGATGCGTTACATTCCACATTACCCAAGGTGATCGGTGGTAGGTCGCATGCCATACCAAAACGACACGAGGCTGGTCATTAAACAATCAGTGAGAATATCTGTGCCTGCGTGAGGGAACGAAAAAATGCTGCTACGTACACTATGATGAAGGAAGTCTCTCAAGGGCGCAACTTAAACGTTGCCCCACCTCTGCGGCCCTCACCCTTAATTCACTTCGTGCCCACGCCCGTGCCCGCGCCCGTGCCTGAACACGCATGACATTAGTGTCACATAACCACTGCGGTGCGACTAAAAGAGATGAGACAGGAACCCCGATTTGGGAAGTGGTTGTTGATCTTTAGAGACGTCGCCATGTATATGTTGCACAGGGTTGGCCTATCGTTGCATATGGCTGATACAGTACTGTACTTCAAGCGTGTTCTCAAAAAAAGCTTATACACGATACGGCGGCCGTAGTAAATAGCAGTTTGAAACTCGATGGGTTCATAAAAAAAACCTCATCTTTAGAAATCTCTATATTACGACACACATATTTTAGATCACTTATGCAGGCAAGCCAACGGAGATTCGTCATGTGGTGTAATACTTATAGGCCCACCTAACCAATATGTCTAATGGCCAAGTCTCAACAACATAGGCTGCTTTGTATACGAATAGACAAAAGGAAAAGGGACTTGAATTAGTCTCGCATGTAATTGTATTAAAATACCGCTCTTGAATTAAGACACACACACACACACACATATACATATATATATAATGATATATATATAATGATATAAACAAGTATGAGAAATAGTAGTTAGTAGTAGTCTAGAGGGGGCTCACGTAGATCGAGTTGTTCAATTAATCAAAGTTGCTCAACTTATTCGATCTTTAATGATCTCACAGACTAAACATTTCAAGTAAATATTTCAAATAGCATGAGTACCGTATATTTCACAGAAGCCACCAAATCATTATCGCGGCCACTTGACCGCTTCGCCTCTAGTATCACCTTAGCACCACGATCCGCTCGGCGAGCAAGCAGACACACGATACTGCCAAATCAGTACAGCGAACCATTTCGAGTTCATTAAGACCTTGCCAACTATCGGCAGAATGTTTGGACTCAGTGGTCTCTTTTACCGAACCATCATCATCTTCACATTGCTTCTTAATGCAACGGCTATTTTGAACGAGGAACGATTCATCAGGCGACTGTTTGGCTCGGACAGCAACCCTGCGTTCGGCAGTGAACCTGAAGACACCGTCAAGTCGCGTGCGCTGCACCTTGTCAGGTCAGTAAGAATGGTGATGCGACCTTTTCTCATCACTGTGAACATATTTATAATTATCTACGAGATCTTCCTCGGATGAACCAGCGATAATGACCACGCCGACTGAGCGCACTATTCTGCACATTTGGCTTATTATTCTCCTCGATCACGACAAATGATTCATTGTAAGATAAGCGCAAAACATAAACCCAAGTGGTGCTCAGAGGCCGACGTGTATTCGCAGTACCAAAACCCCTGAGGTTTCCCATAAGCCAGTTGCTTGCTCTATAGCAGGTCACCACATCCAAATGAAATCAGTCTTGCAGTCCTGGTATACCGCTGGACGGTACTAAACCTTCCCAGATACGCTGTGCCAAGTATTCAATTAAAGCTATGAAGGTCAGAAACTTGAGTTTCGACTCTCATTATTTCTTCACTATACTACTTTTTTTTTTTTACTATGTACGCAACAATAGAGTCACAGATGCTATGCAGTGTGTGCATTGGGTACAGATCTTATGATCATAATCATGAACATTCTAATCAAACTTCCTGGCTTTGACTTGGTTTCCGAACCTCAGAATATGACCACCACGACGCGCGCGAGAGCACACACTGCCTTTGGGTTGGTGCAACCTGGCCATAACTAAGCAGGGCAAGGGCGCATTCAAAAGTCCTATACTATTTAAGTCATCACACGATCTAAAAACTTCACGTTGCAACAACGTGTGTGAACGTAATCGTGCAAAACCAGTTAGCTCAATACGAGGTGTAGAGGGCTCACTGTTTTTACCCGAGTACGGGAATTCTCCTATTTCTGCCTCGGGTTCTGATATCGATAGAGCCACGGGTTCTGGTGATGGAGAAGATCAAGCCTGTTGGCGGCCTCTGGATTTGATACTTCCGTGAGTGTTCGCTGGCAGGATCGTGGAATGTGCTCTTGAAGTGCTTCTCCAGGCATTGTTCTGGTCTAGCGTGGGCGCATAAACTACATATCTTAGGTAAATATAGGTAAATATTTAAATAACTGCTTCTGCAACTTTTGAATGTGCGAAGTTCGCTAACGTAGAAGGCAATAATGCAGCCTAGTCAAGCTCTGAATTAGATTTCCTCACTGAGCTTAGTGAGGTTTATATGCTGGCAGGCCTTTACTGATGCTCTCTGATCAGGTATGAGGTATGAGGTATGAGGAGAATGGTTCTACGATCAGTGCTGTGAGCAGCACTACAGAAACATATGTAATAATAGCGTACACTAAAGTTACACCAGCAAAGAATTCTAGGAGGTTATAACAGTCAAAGAAAAAAAATAGTGAAACACATTCAACATCGAAAAGATGTTTACTAAAACCTGTTCGATATTAATGACCCGCTTGCATCCCGAAATGCCTAAACCAAGAAGAAACCAGAAGAAGAGACCGACAGTGGGCCCATACATTAGGGTAAGGGGTAATGGCCGATTTTGCCAATATTCAAAACATTTAGACCCGGACCCAGACCAGACCCGCATGGTACCGCAGAATGACAGGATCTGTCGAAGATATCAAACGGATACTGAGACAGGGTGTACAAGGATACCTGTCTCCAACACAAGCGAATAACCTTGTACTGCAACTCACAATCTTTGCTGCAGATCCCATCGACGAGAACTCATTACGCATGCTCGCTCGCTACTTCACTCCTCAAGATTATGAGGATCTCATCGAAGAGCGCACAATTGTGTCACGATGTGGATATCCTACATGCCAAAATATGTTACTCGATGCCAGTGGTCATATTCGAAATCCATTAGCTCGTAGTATAGTGTCCTGGCAACACTCATTTTGCCAGATTCAGTGTTACCAAGCCAGTGACTTCTATCGTGCGCAACTGAGCACCGAAAATCTAGCCACGCGTGAAAATGTAGCATGGTATTCACCGGGAGACATGCGTTACGAGCAAGATATCATTCTTCTTCCAGAGGCTACTGCCATGGCTAAACTTCAGAACAAATCGGTGGCGCAAACAGTGGCTGATATGGTTCGGAGCCAAAAACAGTTATCTGATAGCATGCTATCATTGAGTGTTAGTAGTAACAGTAATGAACAAGCCCAGACTGCACCTGATGTTTACTCAACTGGCCCTTGTGAAAAAGGTGCCGATGCCGATGCTGGTGCTGGTGCTGGCGCTAGCGCTAGCGCGTTCAGTGTGGGTAGTGGTAGTAATGAAGTTACAACAGGTAACACAACAGCTGATGCGATAGCGGCCCTGACAATTAAAGAGCATAATCCAGCAAAACCGCCAATGTATTAACATTTATAGAGTATTTAGTCGTAGCATGTGTGATTCCGAGGACTCAAGTCGTGCCCGACGGTCCAAAGTCTGCTGGTGACGGCGAAATCTCCATTCCCACGCACAATTAAGCTCAGCACGCCGTCTAATAAGGATGCGACGTTGTACTTCAAACTTCATTTCCTGCTGACGGTGCCGCATCTCGATATGCTGCTTCCATGCGTTCAAGGTTTCAATCCAGTCATCCATATCAGGGTCACCCAAAGGATCCAGAGCATACTGCCGTGCCAACCATAGCTCGAATTTTACGGCTTTTAGAGAGTCAAGACTACCACGGCTTACCGCGTCAACATAGCGGCGCAACCCTCTCCCCCTACCCTTAACGCCACGCACCCGCAGAAGGGATAGGGTGCCTCCTACCCGATTAAGCACACTTAATTCCACAGATCGTGGCCGCGATCCTTCTCTAGCTCGACTATACCGAGCTTGACGCATGGCCTTCCAAAATGGAGCAAATATTGTATCTATGACAGTGCTACGCTTAATAGTGTCTGGTTGAGTGCGAAGAAATGCAGCTGTGTTGTTACTCACCCTTGCCCTCCGGTCGACAGCCCACCACTCGCTGGACTCTTTGCGAGGCGGCTTGTTATATTCGTCAAAGCGACGCTCTTCATGCTGTTTCCATAGGTTTTTCATAGTCTCCTGGTTCCGCTCGAGCGCGGTGGCTGCAGGCTTCTTATTTGCATGCTTGTCCGCAGCCGATTGGAAGCAACCTCGAGCTTTTGCTAGCGATTGCTCGCCCAAACATACTTTACGAAGCTCGTGCTCCACCTCGAAGAGTGCCCGAATATGCCCTTGGCGCGCATACGTGCGATGATTACGCAGAATTCGTTTCACCTTCCGTAAATCCGCAGAGATTCTGGGCTCAGGAATATGTCGGCCATGACGGACAATGCATCGCCATACGCTTAGAATCGCATTCGCCATGCTTGCGCGGCGAACCGTTCAGCGTGGTTTCCGCACACTTTCCAGTTTTAAGCGGTTAGTAGCTAAAACTTTCCACTATAGGGTTAGGCTTCAGTCTTGCCCAAGTGTCCAGGACCACCGAATATATTAATTCAACCACGTCTTTCGTACACAAATAATCTGCCACATCAAACTAAGAGGGGCGCAAGCGAATACGGGTACACTGACCAGGGCCTTATAATCAAGATAGTAGCTGGTATAGCCCCATTCGCCTGACTGTTTGCCCAAGGATTTACTAACGCACACTTAGTAGCTTATTCCTCTTCTGAGCCATAGATCCAATGATACCTACATGGCTCTCAACAATCATTGAAGACTTGAATTTTGAGCTCGGATCAAAGCCCGGAGTGGCACTTGACCGGGAGGCAACTTTAGTGGACTTTGTGTTGACCCCTTTATATGCCGAGCGTGTACTCAGCTTTGGCACATTGCTCTGTCTTGATGCGCTCTTGCAGACCATAACAATAACACCTTTGCGTGCTGCACACCAAATATATTCCTGGAAACGTATACGTGGCGCCGATGCCGATCTCTATCGGTTCATAATAATGGCAGCGGTGTATCGGGTGTTGCAGAGGGTAAATACGTCGCGCGTTTACCACGAGATTCGCGGACAAGCAGGAATCACTATGTTCGTAATGTACAGCTTGATGGCTGTGTTCGACAAGTTCCTATGTGCCATGGGTCATGATATTTCCGAATGCCTTGTAAGCCCACGCACCGCCGCAAGTAAGAATCGTGCTGCATTGTACTCATGCGCTGCATTCTTGTATACACTTATTCACTCGTTTATTCTTATGTGGCAGCTTGTGACAATTAATTTGGCTGTGAATTCTTACTCTAACGCCCTGTTAAGTTTCATGCTCACGCAACAAATTGGCGAAATTAAGACGGCCGTATTTAAACGTGCTGACAAGAATGCTCTCTATCAGATCACTTGTGCCGACATCACGCAGCGATTTCAACTTGGCTCTATTCTTCTTGTTATTGTTCTTCGCAATGTGTTGGAGAACTGGTGGAATAGCACACTAAGCTGGCAAGCGTTAGGCAATGTTTGTGGACCTCCCGCTCTCCTTATGGCTTCCGATGTTTTTGTAGACTGGTTAAAGTGTGCATATATGACCAGCTTCAACAACATTAAGCCGCGACCTCTCTATACTGAATTTTATCATGCATTGAAGCAGGACTATGCTGTGAACTACTATCGAGGTGCTCAGCACCTTCTTTCAAAACAGGCAGGTCTCCCTGTAGCACCACTAGTAGTAGTTTGTGTGCGCATGTTTGCAAAAGGAGGCGTGTTATATCATCCCATCACGCCCGTTTTATTTGTTTTACTGCTTCTTACGAAGCTACGACTCGGTCGCTGGCTACGCGGAATAACAGCGGCTCATGAGCACCAACAGCAAAGTTCTACTACAGAGAAATCTACTTCAAAGTGTACAGTTGCCTATGATACAAGATCTCAACATGTTACTGTAAACAGTGACACAAGTTTTCGTGGAAAATCTTGATTAGAGCATAACAAGAACATTGAAGAGAGCAGTGATGCCAGTAACATACAAGGAAGTAGAGCTGGGGTTTTACATGGCCGGACGGCCCGAGAACAAATACTCATAGAACAGAACTATCATCTGCTGTACCTACATTACTCACTTTGAATAATCCATGGATACTTGCGTAACAGGGATCATGGGCTCAATTGCTCCATCCATATAGACCTTCATTTCATGTTGTTTGAGCGCGTAGAGATGTCGCGCACACCCCTTACATATCGCATTCATGACCAAACCCGTGCATAGAAGGAAAGCTATTTCGAGGAAATCCGTGATTGCTTCCTACACACACCTGTGCAGGCCCATTGTTCATTATTATTATTATTATTAAAAAAAAAAAAAAACGATGTACAGGGATTACGTTTTCACTATACTATATAATATGATCGTTGAATTGACAAGAAGCGTATTGGACTAATATCATAATCATCTATACAGTCTCAATTACAAGGGTCAAAAAGTGGACCCCTGTATTACATGGACATCAAAGCAGACTCTTCAATTAGATCAGACTACTTATAACTAAGTTTTCTGAAGACTTGGGGTAGTTCTATGTACTAAACTTCAATAGGAAAGATGCGAGCGTGCTGCATTATTCCATAGGCATTCCACCCATGCCGCCCATAGGGCCCATTGGAGGCATTCCGCCGCCCATACCCCCGGCCATTTGCGGAGGAGGACCCTGAGGCTGCTTGCCCTCACCATCGCGCCGCTTGGCACTAACAATATCATCAACGCGCAGAAGCAATGTGGAGCTCTCTACAGCAGTTTTGATCGATTGAAGCTTGACTGCCTCGGGCTCCCATACACCGTACTCGACCATATCCACAATTTCACCGGTGTTTCCATCAACACCATATGTATAAAGCCCTTCCGCATGCTTAGCACGGAGCGACGTAACTTGGCGCAGCGGGTTTCCACCACAGTTCTGCACAAGCGTACGCGGAATCACTTCGAGTCCCTGAGCAACCGCCATGTATGGCCATTGCTCAATACCCTCGATCTCCTTAGCCTTAGCAGCCAGCTGCACGCTAGCAGCCATCTCGGTAGCACCTCCGCCTGGGGCCATGCGAGGCTCCAGCAATACGTTGCGCGCCACAGCCATGGCATCCTGCAAGTTACGCTCGACCTCGCTGAGCACATCCTTAGAAGCACCGCGTAGTAGCACAGTGCAAGCATGCGGTTCGCGGCACTTCACAAGGAAACTGTAATACTCATCACCAATTGTATCTACATTGAACAATCCACACTTCAAGCCAATATCCGACTCTCTAATCTCATCGACACGGCTAACAATGGTAGCGCCAACAGCCCGAGCAATTCTGTTGTTATCAGACTTACGAACACGTCGTAGCGCCGTGATGTTAGCCTTCATAAGGTAATGCTGCGCAAGGTCCGACACGCCCTTTTCGGTGATAACGACATCAGGCTTCCACTTGGCGATTTCCGCGCACATTGCCGCGACCTGTTCCTCTTCGATCTCAAGGACTCGAGCCCACTCACGCTCATTTGTGATCTCAATATTTGTCTGCGACTCACCCTTCTTGTACTCTAGAGGACAGTCAAGAAGTAATACACGTGGGTTCTCAATATAGCGCCTCATCTTCGGATGTGTGATATCCTTGTTCAGCATAACACCGTCAAGAACCTCACTGTCAGTGACGTCTCCGCCGGGAATCTTTTCAACCCGCACGTACCGTTTCAGATCGATATCTAACGGGCGCGGCGCACCACTTATAGGGACGGCACCGGACTCGTGCTTTACCGCCACGATCCGCACTGCCTGCAGAGCCAATGCCGTCATGTGCTCGCTCCATTTAGATACGTACTTTGTGCCAATAGATGCAGCAATTATACTACGCAACTCATCATCATTTTGCACATCAACTTGGCGAGAAACACTGTGCACAATCTGAAGCGCATCTTCCAGAGCGCGCTTCAAGGCACTGATGATCACTACAGGATGGATGTTACGTTCCAAATACGGGAAAGTTTGGGCCAGGATCTCGCCGGCGAGAATGATGACTGAAGTCGTGCCGTCGCCAACCTCTTCGTCCTGCGCACGGCTTAGCTCAATCATAGACTTTGCTGCTGGATGCGTCACCTCGATTTCGCGCAGAATCGCGTGCCCGTCGTTTGTCAAAACAATACCACCAACGGGATCGAGCAACATCTTCAGCATGGCCTTTGGGCCAAGACATGTACGCACAATATCTGACACAGCCTTTGCTGCTGTGATATTCGAGACCTGAGCTTTGCGGCCGGTCTCTCGCTGGGCTCCGGTGTTCACAAAAACTACGGGCGCCTGCATTTATGAAGATACGTGCTTGAGAAAGGAAGGTGAAACGTAAGCGAACTATGATGAGAAACAAGGGCGAAAACCACCCAGCACCAAGGAGGAAGTGAAATTTTTCCAGCGGGATTATTGGATGATCATTTTCAGCTCTATATTTACATTGAAAGACTCCTATTTTTTATTCTTGTTATTTTATGAATTTTTCTCGGAGGATCTTCTTTACCCAGGTGGTGGTGGTACTATATTCATGGGAAAAAATGTTGACGGTATGCACCTGATTATATATATGTTTTTAGTTTATGACAGTGGCGGAGGATCAACTAGCAAAATGAAATGTCCAGGCAAATTATTTTTGTGTACATTAAATCCCCACAGTAGGGACCTCTGTATACCAGTATAACTATAAAAGTTAAGAAGCTCTCTATTATTATTCAATTTTGTAAACCAAGAACAAGCTATATTCAGAAAAGCTATATGGAGAGAGAGGGGGCAAGAGGGGTGGAAACTAGATACAAATTTACAATTTTTTTTCTTGTTGTTGATAAGCCATAAAGCATCTGGGTGGCCGACTTCACTCTATCACGTATTGTTGTGAGAAGTCAAAGAATCGAGTTGCCCATAATTTTGTAACTTTGTAATTTCCTAATTTCGTAAGGATGTGTGTGCATAAACTAGTTATAATTTCTTGTCAAGGCTATTGCACTACTTGAAGTACAACTAAAAAAGAACGAGAATCAAAGTAAAATAAGATTAAAGGTTAATATGAAATAAAATAAAAAATAGTTAGGAATTGTACAACCATATTAAAATACTTCTAAACTATCCCTGGTGATTAGATGGAGAACATAATCTTCCACATTAGTACAACAGAGGGAGAGAGGTTTAGAGCAAGAACGCAGAAGAAACAAGACCTGCAATGACAGCTCCGCACAAGGCACCGACGCTGTGAGAAGCAGCACCATTGGCAGTAATGGGGCTAGTCTCAGCAGCGCTAGCCGCAGGTGCGGGAGCAGACTCTGAGGCAGCAGCAGGCGCAGAAGGCGCAGCACCGCCGGTGGGCGCAGCAGCCTCAGACTCCGAGGCAGCAGCAGGCGTGGGAGACTCAGTGCCGGTAGGTGCAGCAGCCTCAGACTCCGAAGCAGCAGCAGGCGTGGGAGACGCAGCGCCGGTAGGTGCCGCAGCCTCAGACTCCGAAGCCGCGGTAGGCGCAGCAGCAGGAGTAGGAGCACCAGACTCAGACTCAGATGCAACCGAAGGAGCAGGAGCCTCGGAAGATGCAGCAGGAGCAGCGGACTCCGAAGGAGTGTGCGTCAGAGTGCATGGGCAGTCAGTGATAGTCAGAGTCGTGGCCTCGGAAGCGGTGTAAGTCTTACCGTTCGTCGTGATCTCGGTGGAAGACGGGCAGTAAGTCTCGAACGAGGTAACAACCTGCGTCGTTGGCGTAGCAGAAGCAGGAGCAGGCGTAGCAGAAGCAGACTCCGAAGGGGTGTGCGTCAGAGTGCACGGGCAGTCCGTAATAGTCAGAGTCGTGGCCTCAGTAGCAGTGTAAGTCTTACCGTTCGTCGTGATCTCGGTGGAAGACGGGCAGTAAGTCTCGAACGAAGTAACAACCTCAGTAGTAGGCGTAGCAGAAGCAGACGCCGTAGGAGTGTGCGTCAGAGTGCACGGGCAGTCCGTAATAGTCAGAGTCGTGGCCTCAGTAGCAGTGTAAGTCTTACCGTTCGTCGTGATCTCAGTGGCAGACGGGCAGTAAGTCTCGAACGAAGTGACAACCTCGGTGGTAGGCGTAGCAGAAGCAGACGCCGTAGGAGTAACCGGGTGCAGAGTGCACGGGCAGTCCGTGATAGTCAGAGTTGTCGCCGAGGTAACAGTGTAAGTCGACTCAGTACCCGACTTCGAGCACACAAACGTGGTAGGCGAGGGGCATACCGTCGTGAAGGAAGAATCAGTGACGGTAATCGTCTGGGTACCAGCAGCACCAGAGCTAGCAGGCGAGCTAACAATCGGAGAGCTTACAGCACCCGACGCGCCAGGAATCCATTTCGACTTGGAAAGGGCCACGGAAGAGTTTGACGAGCCCAGAGCAGCGGCCTGGGAAACAAGGAAAAGAGCGGCAACAGAAGAAGCAATCATATTAAAAACTTTGATAAAGCCAATCTATCTGTAATTCGAAACGTTTCAGACCAGATTCTTTATATATACCATTGCTTTGCTTACTAGAATTCCGTAAACCAAAAATGGAACGCGCCAGCCCTATTCATTTTATTGCATGACATTTATCCGGGGTGTAACCCTATCTGCACATTAGTGGAAAAATGACGCAAAGTAGCCTTAACAGGATAAACAATTGCGGTCTCTCATAAAAAGCGCAAAACAATTGGCGACTTTTAAAACCCAACTTTTGGGGTCGACAAAAAAAGAAATATAGCTTTACAGAAGTACCACTGTGCGGTCTTCCAGGTTCTGAAGCTAACAACCGATCTAAGTTTTACAAGCAAAGCCACCGCGGTGGGCAAGAGTTCAATCATATCTAATTGAAGTTATCTGCATGACTACCCTAAATGTGTATGTATATATGCATGCATGCTTGTCAGTGACCACCTAGTGGTGGAACAGCCCAGCGTTTGTGCTATGCGTGAGCATTTCTAAAAAAAAGAGGCACAGTGCATATGTAGTTCCAGAGATCCAGGGTTTGCGCGGCGTTCGGAGTTAATGTATTCTTCTTCGTTAAGTAGCAACATTGCCTTACCTCTGACATGCATCCACAACCACAAGTAAACCACAAACCACAATACATATATGCCCTAACCTAGTTGGTTATTAATAGTGATTAGTTTGCGTCCATATTGAAGGTTGCCAAGAGATTCTCTTTTTATTTTTCTCTCCTTTTTTTATAAAAAAAACTTTTTCAAAGAAAAACAATAAGTAATGATCTTAAATGCTATTATGATTTAACAGGGGTCACTAAGAGAGCAAGTAATCGAGATTACTCATTCATTCGGAAAACCAAAAATTCAGGTACATACACCCCCTTAATATCACATGCAGGGGACACACCCAGCTCTTCTGTGCGAAAAATCCGGCGGAGTCCGGCCCGCAACAAAAACATCAACAACAATACTCGTATTCTAGAGAAGATCTTGAGCCAGCTAGATTAAAAAACTAGATTAGAGTGGAAAAAAAACCTAATCATTGCAATGGGGAAATACTATGCGGCCTATAATGCGACAGCGACTATGTACTATTGAAGGCATTTTTCTTCATCGTCATCTTCTTCTTCTTCATTTTTTTTTTCTTGCGTGGCTGCAGCGCTTGTATTTAGCACTAGATTAACCCTCATTTGGCACTTATTTAGCGCGTGCTTGACTTATTATTCCTACTGCTGGTTGTGTACAGCCTCAATAAGAGCCGGGACGACCTGTGGATCGCTGAGCGTGCTCAGCTCGCCAAGCTGTTTCTCCTCGCCAGCAACAATTTTCCTAAGCACGCGACGCATGATTTTGCCAGAACGTGTTTTTGGAAGATCGTCAACGATAAACACCTTGCGCGGCGCAGCAAAGGGCCCAATTTCCTTACGTACAAGCATGATGGCCGCCTTTGACACGTCTTGAATGGAGCGCTTGCCGGCAGCGACTTCAGCATTCAACCAGGGCTCGAGCATAGCAAAGACAACCAAAGCCTGGCCTGTGATTTCGTCCTCAACACCAACGACAGCACATTCAGTGATGATGGATTCGTTATCAATAGTTCCCTCAAGGAAGCACGCCTCGACCTCTGCAGTGGAGAGACGGTGGCCACTGACGTTAACTACATCGTCAATGCGACCAGAAACAAAGATGAAACCGTCATGATCAATTGCTGCTCCGTCACCCGTGAAGAAATTACCCGGGTACGGTCGTAGATAGGTGTCCCGGAAGCGACCATAATCGTTGTAGATTGTGCGGGCCATAGAGGGCCATGGCTGAGAGATGGCAAGCACGCCGTCAGCCGGGCGCTCTGTGCGAGCCTGACCAGTAACAGGGTCCACAATCTCCGGCTTGATGCCAAAGAACGGGTAGCCCGCGGCGCCAGGCTTCATAGGTGTGACACCAGGCAGGCTAGAAGCAAGAATAGAGCCCGACTCGGTGAGCCAGTAGGTGTCACAGACTGTGCAACGACCGCGGCCAACATGCGTGAAGTACCAATGCCAGACCTCCTCGGCAATGGGTTCACCTACAGAACCCAAGACTCGCAAACTCGATAAATCGTACTTCTCGATTTGCTCATGACCATATTGACGAAGCAAGCGCAAAGCCGTAGGAGCAGTGTAGAACTGGGTGACCTTGTAGCGGTCGACAATGTCCCAGTAGCGCGTTGGCGTGGGATAAATCGGTGTGCTTTCGAAAATGACAGTGGTGGCACCGTTCATGAGTGGACCGTAGACAGCGTAGGTATGGCCAGTAATCCAGCCAATGTCTCCCGAGGTGAACATGATGTCTTCCTCAACTACACCAAAAATGTGCTTCGTGGTAAGCATGGCACCTAGAAGGTAACCAGCTGTGCTGTGTTGCATACCCTTGGGCTTGCCCGTGGATCCCGACGTATAAAGTAGGAACAGCGGGTGCTCACTAGACACAGGCACGGGCGGAATATAGCTCTTGAACTGAGTGGCAGCCTCCGGGTAGATGATGTCACGGCTTTCCACAAATGCCATTTCGGACTGCGGCTCACGACGCACAACAATCACACTCCGCACATCCGGACAGGCTTCCAGGGCCTCGTCCACAATCGCCTTGGTGTTGATCACCTTTGTGGCTCGGTAGCCACGGTCGCATGTGATGATAACACGCGAATCGGCGTTCAGAACACGGTCCTTAATGGCGCCCGGCGAGAAGCCAGCAAAAATGCAGCTGTGCACGGCTCCGATTCGCGCGACCGCAAGCATAGCCACAAGAGCCTCGGGAATCATGGGCAGATAAATGGTCACCACATCACCCTGACGCACGCCTTGAGCGTCAAGCAGCTGAGCCAACTGACACACACGCTTCAGCAACTCACCGTATGTAACTTTGTAACCTTGCGAGGCATCATCACCCTCATAGATGAGGGCAACCTTGTCAGGGTTCTTGAGGGCCCAACGGTCAACACAGTTATAAGACGCGTTGAGTTGACCACCCAGGAACCATGCTGGTGAGTCCTCAAAGCTAGCCGGTCCATAAAGTACCTTCTCGAAGTCACGGTCCCACGAGAGGTGCTGGCGCGCCTGCTCACCCCAAAAAGTTTCCGGATCGTCGATACTCTGCTTGTGCAGTCGTTTATACTCCTCAAGAGTTTGGACATGGCCACTACCTGTTGGCGGCAAGGCCGAAACCGGAGGTTCCACCTTGCGCACACTGATCAGCTTCTCATTATCGATGCTCATAATGCCAGGTGGGTTGTGTGTATTTTGGGCAGCCAAAGACTGGCTTTGGGGGTCACTCTCAACGATGGGGTATCACCCTAACCCGGATTGGGACCCTGTCTAATGCGCGAGGCGGCGGTTTGTAAGTACATGTTTGTCGCATTCGCATGCATTTTGTTGCGCGTATCGTGTAATAACGACCAGGCCGTGTTTATTATTACGGCTTGTATTCGACCTTTTCTTTTTTTTTTTCTTTGATTCGTGTCCATCCAAGATGTGCTGCCCAAACCCTGTGCATGCTCTGCGTGAGTCTTGCATAGAGGGAAATAATGGAACTTATGCCGACTGGTGGTGAAATATGGTTTCCAATAAATAAGAGTAGGTTAATGACGATACTTACCTATAGACAGCGAGGCGTACTATAGATGTGAGTAGGCTTCGAAAGTGCACACAGAGCTCTAATGATTTGAGCATCGAAACGTGATATGCATGTCCATACGGGCAAATGAGCGTGCAACTATTTAACGTAAGTAAATAATCACATTGGTAGTGTGCCAAAAAAAAAAAAGCTTGGCTACAGTTGCATATGGGTATAATTTGATGTGCAAGTAGTTAGCAGGACAAGTTTCCCTTGCTAATACTCGCGAATAAGTGGTGGGTGCGTACGTATAAAAAACAATTCGTACTGCGGCGGAAAGTCTATGCACACGACTTCACGTCATTAAAGTATAGAGACATCTTTGTATAGTCACTAGGCTTAGAGTTCTTTGAAATCTACTTGGATAACCAAGTGATCTCACACTTTGCGCTTGCGTGTAGTAGTAGTCTTCGGCCGCGGAACCGGCTTGTGAATAGGGGCAGTAGTAGTAGTAGTGCTTGACAATGCGTCCTCCTCACCTAGGTCTCGCGTATCTGTAGTGGAACTAGGGACTTCAACCTTCTTTTGAGAGGGCGCGAAGGTCCGGATCGCTAACTGGATCATTTTTGAAAACCATAGAAAGTTCAAGCCAACAAGCGTCAGGTAAGATACAAACACTCCGGTCACGGCCCAAGTCGGTACTGACTGAGGCGGATCCTTCCATAACTCCCCGAACATTTGGTAGCCATAATAGGGGCCAGAAACAATGCGGAACACGAAGAAGACAACAAGCAGCACAAGTCCATTGAGTTTGCGCGTCGACTCACGAAACATGCCAGGCACACGGCCACTAAACCAATGAATGTTTACAAATGGCGTAGAGGCCTCGAACCAAATAAAAGGCGTTGCAAAGTTAAACATGAACGGCCGCAACGCCTGCGTAAATACAAAAAGCGCAGTTGCTGCATGTGCCGTATACCCCAGACCGTTTTCTTCGAAATGAAGAACAGTAAAGAACAGGTCCCAAACGAAGTACCCAGCTGCCGTGGCAGCAACCAGCCCGCTATAAGGCGTGTAACTGACGAGCGAGTTCAGGTGCGAATTGAAATGCAAAGGCAAGCTTAATGCGCAAAGCAGCAAAGCATTTATATGCGATACAACATGGCTGTCGAATCCGAGACGGTGTTTGCGAGACAGCTGCCGATAAGAAGGCACAAAGTGAGGTGCCACAAACCCAGAGCTCACATACAGAAGGGTGTAAAAAAGAGTGGAATAAAGCACCTCATGGAAGTGGGCTGGCAAGCAGGTCAATCCAGTCAGTTGTCCCAGTTGTTGCACATAACTATTTTCTGTTAGAGAGCCAATATGTAGCAACGGATCGTTGTTAATCGAACCTAAGTAATTGGCGATGGCAGCGGCCATTATAGCTAATGACGAACTAGCCGAAAAGACGAGTACGGAAGAGGGTTACTCGTCATTCCGGGGTTGTGATTACCCGGGTTGCGATTAGTGTGGGTTGCGTTTGACCTAGCAGCAGTGGCACTTGCTTATCAGGTGTTTTCGGTCTTAGAGCTATACGCAGTGGAGGAGGCTGTACTTAGTAGAAGGGTGACGTAGGGTTATGTGTAGTAGTTCTTGAATTACAACTTACGACCCACGCCTCACGACTTACTACTTACGAACTAAGGCGTAAGATATTTATTTCTACATTCGAATGCAAGATATATATAAATCATGCAGTGCGCGGCATTGTTGTACGGCATTATAGGTAGGTCTCAGCATGGTTAAGGGAACGAAGTAAAACGAAACGGAACGGAACGGAACGAAACGAAACTAAACAACGCAAAGCAACGCAAAGCAAAGCAACGCAAAACAAAACAAAGGAAAAGCAAAATAAAATAAAATAAAAAACAAAATAAAACAAAAGTGAGGTAAAGCGTGTTTTATAAGAAGGGATGTACCAGGAGTATTTATATAATGGTGAAACGTACACTCAAATGTAGTATGCCGAAATGAGAAATGAATCTAATGTACCAGTAATGGGTACTCATATATATCCAGCTAACATAAGAGCATAAGTTCGTGATTCGATATAGATGAAGGAATAGCAAGAAAAAAAAAGGGGTAAAGGACCATACTGATTTTTCTGCGCCACAGAGTGTTTTTCTCTAAGGCAGCACCACTACCTTAACTACGACTTGAGACGGAGATACGTTTAGATAGTTAATATATTACACTGCGATTACTCTCTTAGTATTGAATTTTTAATAACAGCTATAGCCAGTTATTTGGTTGAACCTATGTCTTAATTTCTTCTGTAGAAACATGAATAAGGCCCAAATCTACGAATAGATTGTTCCGCATATGTACCATTAGTTCCCTCACTACGAGGTTGAATTGAGTCATATTAAATGAAATAAAATGAAATTGAACATACACAGAATCTACGAGATCGTACCAGACGACGCTACGTTAACAATGGTATCTGCTGAACTCGTACAAAAGTTACTTCTTTGAACTGATTAGATGTAAGTTAGCTTACGTTCGCGAAAACGTGCTTCTTATTATCGCCGCGCAGACTAAAAAGGTATTCACATCCACCCACAACAGCCAGTTATTGACGCACGTGTTTCTAAGCATATCTGATCACGGCAAGCCCGGCATTAGAGACAAAAAAAGGACTCTGGCCAAATATCGCAAAATAATTAAAGGGCTTTACGCAGATCTTCATAAGCTGGTCGCTCCAAACTACGTCGTGCTACAGAAATGTCGGTGTTGATATCTTCTACCAATGCGTCAAGCGATTCATAGCTCTGCTCCGGCCGAATGTATCCAGCAACCACCACACCGATCTTGGCTCCATAAAATGTCTGCGCAAACTTATGCAAAATGTGCACCTCAGCGGACTTCTCCTTGTTTTTATAAAACGGGTTCCATCCAATGCTCATGACCATTGGCAAAACCGCTTGTTCACTACTGGCAAGCTGTGCACCGTAGTTAAAGGAGATCTTTCGTTCGCCGGAGAGCACCTCGGCTGGGCGCTCTTCAGAGCCGGTGGCACTTGGCTCGACCTTGGCCCAGCCAAAATACACACCCGGATCCAAATGAGCAAGCTCACCAGGCGGGATATTTGCCGTAGGAATGCCAAGTTCTGACGACCCGCGGCCGAATCCGCCAGTGATTTCCGTATGTATGATCACTGGAAACGGCTTTTCTGGGATTTCAGATCCAACAATGGCAGGGCGACTAGCCATTACAATTATTAATGATAATGTGTCGATACACAGGGAGTTCTCAGCTGAGAGTAGTTTCCAGCTGAGTGGCTTTAGGTAGTGGTAGTGGCAGTGGTAGTGGTAGTGGCAGTGGATCTGGATCTGGATCTGGATCTGGATCTAGGCTCCAAATTGCGGTAGTCAGATTAGGCCACTAGCTGACTGTATCTGCGATTGTATCTGTGAGTGGAAGTGATGCCTATATGGAAGACTGCTGACTTAGACAAGACTTCTACTAGTGGAGATGCTTCCCTCCCTCGTGTTACTGCTAATCACTTACTCTCAAGTGTCAAAGGCAATATCGTGGAGAAATAATAACAGCAGTAAGGCTCCACAATACTGCGAGCCAGTATCAGAAACCATTAAAACACAAAGCACGTGATATTCTCCGTAGATACGAGGTGCCAGATGACTAGCGAGTCATTTAGGAAGTCAGCAGCAGCCAACCGCCAACGGTCAACTGATACAGATTAGTCAAATCACGGCAGCTAATTTTGTCAGTGCGCGCACCCGGACCGAGGATCCAAGGCTTGCCTCGCTCAATCTACTAACTCTGATTAACTTCGATCTACGCTGCAATAGGTTAGTGTTGCACCATGGAGCAATTACCTGCCTTTTGTAGTAGAATTAAGCCTGCTATGTGCCGTGTCCAGCAGTCCAGAGGGCATACTCAAGGGCAAGGAAAGGGCTAGGTATACACGTCGCGGTCCGCCACGACGTTCTAAGGAACGACCGGGGGAATTCTTGTTTGGTTGTGACGTGAAGCCGCAGCTTGGGCGGTAGCTCCGTTTCAGGCAAGTTCATTGGCCGGTGATGTCACTATGGGCGAGGCCATTATTTGTTTTTTAAAATCGCGGGGTCAGAAGAACGCCGCGGGCTTATTCACAATTAACGCCGCTGCTTAAAAGACTCATATCCATCCTCGCTAATCGATGCACCCTCTGAGCCTCTGTTGACGTAACGGCTCAAATTTGCAAGGCAGTTCCACCTCCTAAGGTTTTCTCGGTGCATATAGCTTATGTAGTATGCGTAACCCTTCACCCCGATCCGGTAGCCAGGGACAAAATCTCCAGTGCAATCCGGCGCCTCCTTTTCGCGCTTCCATCCCCGCAGCATCTGTTTAGCCCGCAGAATCTAAAATTTGGGCCGGGCATTTCTCAGTAATTGAGTTACGGTTTGCCTCTATTATCCTAAGGGTTTAGGTCTGCTCTACTCCGTGTACCACGCATAGTTTGATACTGCAATATGCTAGGGGTATTCCATCATTGGTGGCTCCCTATTCTCTCTGCCGTGATTTGGTGGGGTATGCTCATAGCTCTGCTCTCGTACTGGGCAGCAGAGGGCTACCCCCATTATCCTTGGATGCGTCACGACGACCAATACATTCTATACATTTCTGACATTGCAGCTGGCAAGTTACAGCCCGTGTTCATCTCGTGTTCTGCTGCACAAGGTGTTCTTTTCATACTTTCGCTCGCGGCTGAGATGTATCTACGAAATAATGGCCGCCTGCGGCCCAATCACCGCAAGTACGGCCAGGTTTGTTTAGGCTGCGCAATTGGGTTCGCTGTGGTCGGCCAGCTGGGTATTCTGTTCGTGTCGATTTTTAACACGCGTGAATTCCACGATGCTCACATTTCTCTGCTTGTCATTTTCATTGTCTTTGTTGGCATATCTGCTCTGTTCAGTGTTGCTGAGTATGCTGCCCTTGACCGTGATTACACTCATAAAAGGCATATGATCGTAGGCCTCTGGCTGAAAGTGGGCTGGTTTATTGTCGAATTCATCGTTGCTGTTGCATTTGTTAGTTCTCAGCACAGCCATGTCAATACGCCAGCCGTCTTGGAATGGACAGTTAGTTTCGTCTATCCATTCTATCAGCTCATTATGGCCTGGGATCTGTGGCCGGCTTACAACAAGAAGAAGGGCCATTATCCACGATACAATGAAATGTATCCTGCCGATCCAGAATCAATGATGGCAGGTGGTGCACCCATTGTCTCATCCATGCAAATGTCCGAACCACCGTCTTACGAGCCCATGCAGGATATGAATGTTGCAGTGGGTGCCACATACAAATCTCCATTCGGTGCAAGATAACGATGACTTTTGAACTGCATTTAGCATCGTGTAAATGCGGCGCGCTTGCCCCTTAGGCTCTTCTATGGCCTAAAAACGCCTCATTTCAATTATTTAAAATAGCACACATCCTTACTTACTTACTTATTGTCCAAATGGGCCAGCTAAGTAACTTACGAACAATGACAATGACATTGACTTATTTTTCTTTCTTTCTTTCTTTTTTTTTTTTTCTTTCCTTTTTTTTTTTTTACCGGGAAGAGAAAATGGGGATTTCCATATAGATTTTTCTAATAGTGGGAGGAGGGCATTGTTATCATTACCAATGACAGTGACATCCGGAATTGAAGATTTCATAGAACAATGCTAATCGTTTATTTATTTAATATGAATCCTGATTCCCGTTCATCTGCTCATTGATGATCGCCTTATGATCGGCTGATATAGACATAAACGGATTGAATGCTTCTCAACAAAGACGACCTAAAAAAAAAACACCCAGTACGGTCAATGCGGTTAATACGGCCTACAAAAAAAGAGAAGCTAACAAAGAAAGCCGAATGGCGAACGCCAAATTTGCTTAAACCTGGTAAAGTAAAAAATAGTACAGTTAATTAGTGAAAATAACAAAGTGGATATAATTATTGGATGTCCTCCTTGAACAAGCCAGGCGCCTTCTCATCAACGGCCTCCTTAACATTAGAAGAGTCAAATTCCGAGAACGCATCCTTAGCCTTTGAGGCCTTCGGCGCCTTCTCAGCAGTACCAAGAGGAATATCCTTCTCGACGTCCTCTATAGGCCCAGTGGCAACGGCACCGGCAATGCCAGATACTTCTGTAGCACCGACTGAACCACCATGAGCGTTTTTCTTAGCGGCATCATTATTAGCCGTCGTGGTAGACGACTCAACGGTATTACCGACACCGAACTCCGAGAAGGATATCTCCTTAAGCCTTGTGTCTTCTTTGATCTCATGGCTTGGCGTTTCACTCACCTCACGCGGCTCCTCGCTACCAACAAACTCAGCAACCGAGCCGTGAGTGGACTTGGGAGCAACTCCATTCGTCGAAGCTTGGTCCTCAGCATCATCATGCTTATTGAGGTCATATTTGCTCGCTTCAGCCTCGGCTGGGGCGGTCTCGGTCTGAACAGTCTCCTCCGTAGTAGGCTTAATTGCGTCAACACCACCACCAGTAGCAGCAGGATCAGCAGTCTTCACCTTGGGTTCGGCAAGCTCAGTCTCTGCCTCAGGTACCTTGGTATCCTTAACTTCGCTCTCACTCACAGGCTTCTTCGCGTCATCAGATGTCTTCACCTCAGCGAGTTTCGAGTCTTCAGGCTTAGACTCTTGAGTCGTCGGCTCCTTGGGTTCATCATCCTTAGCATCCTTAGCATCCTTAGCATCCTTAGAATCCTTAGCGTCTTCACCGGCTCCAGCGCTCTTCTTCTCAGGCTTGTTCGAGACAGCCTTGTAACCAGAAAGAACAGGACCAGTACGAGAATCTCCCAGACTAATGAGGGTGCTCTTAGGCGGCAGCTTGACATTCTTGAGCTGTTCCTCCTCTTCGGCTGGCGCCGAAGCCTGGGGCTTGGCAGGACCATCAGCCTTGGGCGTCTTATCCGCCTTATCCTTCTTTGCAGACTTGTCCTTGTTGCTCGGCGACGCTACGTTTGGCGTTTCTGCGGCATCAGCAGCAGGTTTACGAGCAGCCGCAGCTTCAGCATCCCGCTGTCTCTTCTCTGCGGCCTCACGCTCGCTCTGAGCGCGCTCCTCAGCCTCACGCTTAAGACGAGCCTCCTCTTCAGCCTGGAAAGCCTTCTCGGACTCTTCAGCCTCGTTGCGTGCCTCAAAGTACTTAACCTTGAGCTCATGGTGCTTCTTGGCAGCCTCCTCGGCCTCAGCATCAGCCTCCTTAGCCTCACGGTCCGTGCGCTCGATGGTATCCTCGAGTTCAACGCGTCGTGCCTTGGCACTCTTCGTGCTCTGCTTAACGGTCTCACGCTTCTGTTTAAGATCGAAAAGCGAGGCCGTCTCTGGGGCATCAGGATCATAGTCAGCAGCCTTCGTATCAATATTATCACCCCGCTCGAAGTAGTCCTTCTTCAACTCACGGTGACGCTCGATAATAGCCGCAAGATCCTCTTGCGCCTTATCGTGCTCAGCACGCAGCTCCTTGGCACGAGCAGCAGCCTCTTCGCGCTGCTGCTTGGCCTCCTTGACATCCTCCTTGATGATATCAACTTGCTGCCAGTGCCAAAGGTGTGTACCCGGCTCAGGGTTTGCCTTCGCACGCTCAGCAGCACGCTGAGCCTTTGCCTTGGCGGCTGCCTGCTGGGCCTTGACCTTGGCCTTCTCTTCGTTCTGGCGACGCTTGGCTTCAGCCTTCTCGCGCTTCGCAGCCTCGCGCTCCTCGGCTTGCAGCTGCTGGATATGAGCCTCACGCTCGGCTGCCTCACGGTCAGCAATGCGCTTCTTTTCAGCAACAAGCTGGACCTTGTCTAGAACAGGCTGCACATGGCGGCGGGCAATGTCATCAATTTCATCTTGCGACATGTAGAGACCACCACCAAGATCACGCTTGCCGTGGTTCTCCATACGACCTGCGCTCGTCTTAGCCGCAATATCCATAGCGAGCTTCTGGAACTCGATAGATCCAAACACGTTGGCCTGAGCATTCGAGTCGCGATCAAGATCGGCCATGCGGGACTTCACACGCTGGTCAGCAATGGAAATAAGCGAAAGCACTTGCTGGCGACGCTGGTACTTCTCCTCCTCGGTACGCACACCGAAGTCTGAGGGAAGGTGATTATCAGCCGCAGAGATGCGTGCATCGGCATTATGCTGGGCTGCCGAGAGAATCTTTGAAATATCCATAGCATGTTCAGGTGGAGGACGATTCAAGCCGTCGATACCCGTGGACTTGCCCTCATCGCGGCGCGCAGCAGCGGCGCTGCGCGTGGCACCCAAGTGAGCCCACTGCGTAGGCTTCTTGCCCCACTGGTAAGCATCGGGCTGGGACCGAGCACCGTATTCCTCGCCGCTAACAGTTGTAGCGGATGTAGCGGCCTTTGATGCCAAGGCCTGAGACTTAGGGTCTTCCACGTAGTGAGCGTCCGGAATGAACGAAGAAGACGAGGACGAAGCCAGTGTCGAGGCACGCTGAGCGTGCTTGTGCGACGATGGCTGCCACAGCTTCGGACCAAGCTGAGCCTTGGACGCATAGATAGCACTCTCAGAGGCTCCAGAGTCCATCTTAATACCTACGGAGGGCGCGTTTGGCTGAGCGCCAAAGTCGCCGTAAAAGCGTCGACGATTGTACTGCGCAACGGCCGAGGGAGACATGTCCACCTTCGGCTTCCCTGCTCCCACACTCTGGCTAGTGATGCTCATGTTTGTCGTGCGCAAATTGGGCGTGCGAGATGGCGAGTTGGTAGAATCAATTTCTGAGGAGAGAGGGGAGAGACAGGGGGGTAGGGTCCTGTAGGGCAGCACAGCAATCATCGATGAATAAGCGGTACTACGGTTCCCGTTTGGGAATTACCCTTGCCTGAGCAAACAAATGCGGAGCATGGTACGTCAATATTGAAGACAGTTTATTTTTTGCTAATGAACAATGAATGTAATACAATTATGATTACTGGGGTTTTGGACGAAAACATGTTCTCAACGAGCATTAATTCGGAGTTTAGATATTGAATGCAGCTGCGGCATCAGCATTAATAGCAAAAGGCAAGGGCAGCATTCCATTAACAACCACGTGAGTATATGCATGTGGATAAGCAGAGTGAGATGCCGGGAGGCACGTTACGGCATGACCATAATCGAGTGGTCGGCATCAGCATCAGCATAAGCAGAGGCAGCAAAAACAGCCGCAGCAGAAGCGACAAGGCGCACGAAATCCTCAACTGGCATTATATGGCTAGAACCTGAGGCCAGCAAATTAGTTAGTCAGATTGAAAGCAGCCCAACATCGTGAACGTCAGGCTTACCTTACGGTCAACGTACCAACAACCCCCGCCCCCATTTTTCTTAGTTTTAGGCCTTTGCTCTCTAGCTTACGTTACGGCACTATTGCTATTCACGATTTCGGTAAGATCCCATGCACGCGGTTTATTTCACGAACTGGTCGATCTATGGGCGCGGATATACGCCTAGCAAACTGCCGTGTGAGTTTTTAACACACGTCATATATGCATTTCTGAAGCCCGATCCAGTTACTGGCGAGATATGCTTATCAGATCCGTGGGCGGACATTGAAAAGCCAATGGAACTTGGCGGCAAAGGGTGCATTGGTGAGTTGGCTATTCTAAAACACAAGTATCGGCATTTGCGTGTACTACTGAGCGTTGGTGGTTGGACGTACTCACAAGACCTAACCCGAATATTTATGGACCCACATAAACGCCGCCGCTTTGTGGAGTCTACCCTTGCCCTGACAGAGACGTACCAGTTTGACGGTATAGACATTGACTGGGAGTATCCACAATCACCGCAGGAAGGCTTTATATTTGCGGAAGTACTGCAGGAGCTGCGCCGTGGGCTGAATGGGCTAGAACAGAATCATAAATGTACGCTAGATCTCACGATCGCAGCGCCGGCAGGATCTCAGCACATTGCAAACCTGCCCCTAAACGAGATGAACAAGTTTCTTTCGTGGTGGAATATTATGACCTATGACTTTGCAGGCTCATGGTCATCTGTTGCGGGTCACCTAGCTAATTTATATGGTTCCGATGTTAGCTGTGAATTGGTTATCACCCAGTATTTACAAGCTGGCATACCACCCGAAAGACTAGTACTCGGACTACCGCTTTATGGACGCTCCTTCCGTGGAGCACAATATATTGGTGATACTTTTGATGGTGTTCTTCCCGGAACCTACGAAGCTGGCTCACACGATGTAAAGGAGCTACCCTTGCATGGAGCTCAACAGAAAATTGACAAGAAAAGTGGGGCCGCTATATGTGTTAACAAGTCAGGTCTTGTGAGCTATGATACGCATGAAACCATTACGCAGAAGGCGGAGTTCGTTACTTCAAGTCACTTGCGTGGCGCGATGTGGTGGGAGGCCTCCGGCGATTTTGCTGGCGAAGATTCTTTGGTTAAAACATTTGCCCAGAAATTTAAAGTGGAATCTGAGGGCTCAAATTGGATCTGATTCATTTATTTAAGAAGTATTGATGCATTTTTTATACATAAACAAAAGGAACTACCTAATAGCTTGACAACTATTTAGAGTTAAACGCTGGCAACATAAATATCTCTGCATAAACTTCTACTTAATCAAAGTTCAAGTCGAATTGATCTCAGACTCGAATTGATCTCAGACAGATGTGTAGTGCAATACCTACATGGCATAGTCATCCTTGCCCACACTGAGTTGAGTCGTGAGACTTGCCGGGCAAGGGACATCTAAATATGTGGCCCAAAAATACATAATATCTTCGGAAAATAGACCTATGGAACGTGCATAAATAATATAGCCCTTGCGCCAAAATAGCTAAATATGCTATTCGTCAAAGCAGAGAATATAATTAGTATACTCCGGTTTCACAAGAAAGAAATAGAACACGAAATTAAATAAAACTTCGAGAAATAACCGAGGCAGTGTTAAATATACATTCAATAATCAACATTTTTACTGTTTTTGTTGATGTACTACCTCTTTTGTCGACCAGATCCCATGAGAATAGGGCCAGGGCGCATGAGACTCAGGATAGACAAGCCGATATAAAGATTGGATTATAAGCTCATAAAGTCGCTAGAACAACTATGCAAACTATGAAGTATGTGGCGGTTAATTACTGTTGTTTACGGTTTAACCATACTCTCTACTCTCTGTTGTTTGTCCAACTGTGGGACTGACACAATTCCGCGGAATCAGTGGCAGATGCAACCCACGTGGACCCTAGCCTCTATCATAACGACCCATATCTCTTCCTGTTTGTATAGCGCCGTACTGACTAGCAAATGAAAAGTTTATTTAGTCTGCTATTTGGCTCTTTAATTGATCAAAGCCCCGAAATGAACACCAAACAATTGGCAGTCAGCGCGTTGGCGTTGGCGAGCTCTGGAGACCATGAAAGCTGTCCTGCCAATTCGCCGGTGTCGTGCTCGGTGTCGCAGCCCGATTCGTGCTGCTACGAAGGCCAAAATGGACTGTTTTTACAGACTCAGTTCTGGGATTATTCTCCGGCTACAGGACCCAGCGATACGTGGACAATCCACGGGCTGTGGAGTGATAGGTGCACAGGAGGATACCGCCAATTCTGCAATTCGGATTGGGAGATCAATAGCGCCGAGAAAACATTGAAAAACCTGGGCCTTGACGATCTAGTTTCAACAATGTCCACCAACTGGAAGAACCAAGGCGGATCGGACAATTCTTTGTGGACTCACGAGTTCAACAAGCACGGAACCTGCATGGCCACGGTGAATCCCAGCTGCTACAGTGGTGGACCAGCCAATGAAAATGTTGGAGACTTCTTCAAAACCGTGGTACGGTTGTGGAAGACTCTTCCAACCTACCATTGGCTCTTCGATGCTGGAATCGTGCCTTCAACGGACAGAACTTACAGCGTTTCCGAGTTCAGCGATGCCCTTGCACAGCATGCTGACGGCAAAACTGTGTATCTTGGCTGTGACCTCAACAACGCTATCACAGAAGTATGGTACTTCTTTGATTTGCAAGGCAGTGTTGCTGATGGAAAATTTAGTTTCATAAATTCCGTTTCAACATCCAGCTGCACAGATGGGTTCCGATATTTGCCTAAAAGTGGTAGTGGAGACCCCGGCCGCCCCGGAAAGCCCGGAAGTCCTGGTCACGGCCACGAAAGTCGTGGGCATCTAGAGATTTTGGACACATCTGGCGACAATGACGGGTGTCTGATTAGCGATGGATCATGGTTCAGGAGCGGCACTTGCGCAACCTTTCGAATCCACAGCACATCAGGAGGTTTGTTAATCTCGTCTTCGAAAGGCGCCTGTGGAATAGTTAGTGGAGTGCTCAAATGTGGAAAAGGAGTAACTGCGTCAGACTTCGAGCTCGACATTAACAACTTCCTCACATACGACGGAAGTGCTCAATGGTATGCAGACCATGAGCCGCATGGCCACGACCGTGAAAGTGTTTCACCGGGCTCAAATGGGTTCACATTCAATATCCAGCTATCCTCATAAAATATAAAAAAGAACAATTAGTATATGTGCTAAAAACTCTTTTCATATCAAACATTGCAAATATTGCAAACATTGCATTATCAACTACAACTCTTTCAATCTGTGCATTTGCCCCATTATAAGGCATAATAACAATGCAGTAGTGTGTTTCTTTGGGTTCATAAAAAGTATAGAACTACGAACCCTCACATCCGAATACTCCGCAATAACATTATATTAATGTCAACATGATCGTGATACCCTTTAATCGGGGGCAGTTGCATTTATTGTGGAGTTTTGCTTATATGCCCACTTTATGATGTAACTCATTATTATCTCTGTGTATCTCTAGTATGTCTACTATCGAACTGGATTCTCGCATATACATTTCAAAAGCGAACGCAGGAGGAGCATATATAAGAACAATATCCATAAAAAAAAAGGAAAACAATTCACACTTCCTGAACCGTATGCGTCAATACGAGTTGAGTATATTCAATTTATGTATAGATTCAAAGTTCGACTCATAAATCGCCGGCACAAGAATGCGACAAATACAAACAACATCAGCAAATCAGACGTCAACGAATAGATCACTTCATGGCATCTAAAGTGGTTGCATCATAAAAATCACATCCACGCGTCACTGCTCCCCGCCCCTGCGTCCGATGTTGTCGGCTGTGTCGCTGTGCCAAATTTACTCTGCGGTTGCTATATTTGGAACAGCTGTTTATTAATAGATAAGACACAATGTCGTAAAGAATGGCTCAGTATTCAACTGAAATAAACTCTCAAAATAGATTTTAATAAGGCTTAATCAATCTAGCCGAATACTAGTCTGTTTGATGGCTTTCTGACCATGTCCTATTTGCCTCAGAGCGGGCGAGGGCTACAAATGAGTCAAAGCCACAACCCGGGGTCTCTTCGGTTTGATTATAAGTGCGAGATCCATAAACAACCGCAATTTAACCTACCATACGATGAACATCTAACTCGTAGCAACTTGCATGCGGTTGCCGACCCAAACAATTGCGACCACTGGTTTATGACATTAGTCTCATGCAGGTTTACGTACTATGATGTCATGCCATGTCAAGAAGTCACTGGTAGTGCTACGACTTAACACTTGTGGCGCTAGACAACCGATTTTGTCATCCAAACTTGGCACCGCTCGCCCTTTATCTTAACCTTTACTGTAGCGTTGGTTTCTACGCTTCTGAGCCGCTCCGTTTGTTAAGTCGGCCCGGAGCACGTAGTCTTCTCGAATGATTCGGGACCGGACGGAAGATCCAGCGCTGGTCCCTGGCCGCGCTCAGCCGGACCTGCAACTGCCTAACCTCTGTGTAAAGCCACCACCGCCGACCCCTCTTACCCCAGATACTACCACTGAACTGTCTCCCCATAGCGCACCTCAGCCCCGAACCCCTGCATTGCGGGTCTCTACGTCTACTGGTTTGCCTTCGGGCTCTATCAGTGGTATATCTCCTCAGGGTCGACGCACAAGGCACATAAAGCATCATTCGGCGGATGCTGCTGATTCAATAGATGTGCAACCACTCGAGCCAACAGAACTGGCTAGTGCTCTCGAAAAGGAGCCATTCGTCGTCATCATCGATGTGCGGCCTTTTGCAACGTACGTCTATACGCGCGTACAGGACGCTATTTCTATTTGCATTCCTAGCACGTTGTTGAAAAGGCCCACATTTAGATTCAATCGCATTATGGACTTCGTTGCGCCTCAAGATGCAGAACGGCTCCAGCACGTCAGGGAGGCGACGCGCGTCGTGTTCTATGATCAATCCACGTCGTCCTTGGGCGCATTACAAAATACACCGTTGGCTCGCACTGCGGCCAAAATCCTGGGTGCAGAACGCTCAGCTCTTCAGGGTAAACTTTATTATGTTGTTGGTGGAATTAATGGTATCGCCCAGCAAGTTCCTAAGCTCATTCAAACTGACAACAGTATACCTTTGCATTCTGAAGACGAGGAGGCCCCAAAGCTAAGCTTGGGAAATGTAAGTGCCGCACCACGGTCTCCTTTCACTTTATTGCCGGTAGTGACAGCTGTACGCTCCGCATTAGCCTCCCCGGTTAGCACGTTATCACCCAAGATGCCACCCCTCGACGACTCTACGCGGCTCGACGCTTGGCCGGAAGCTTCTGCGCATATGGATGCTTTGCCACGTTGGCTTGTGGAAGCTATCATGCGAACAGGATCGGGCCAAAACGTTCTCGCCGAGGCATTTCAACGGCTGCAGGCGGCCGAAACCCAGCGCGTTACCCAATCCCAACCGGGTCGCGATCGTCTTTCTGCACGGCTTTCCAGCCCTCGTGCTCACTCTTCTGCATCTCGCTCGCCCACGATACGATCTCCAATATACATGTCGCCGAATTCAACTATATCGTCCAGCCACTCAACTGCCACGTCTACAAATACCAGTCCTATAGTCCATGAAGCGAAACAGCCACATTACTTGCTCGTAACTGGCGACGATCCGGCCAAAAACAGATACACAAATATCGCACCGTTCAGTCATAACCGAGTCGTCGCCAAGGGCCAGTATTTGAATGCCTCAGTTATTCAAAGTCACTTGTCTTCGCTCCGATATATAGCTACACAAGCTCCGGTTCCCGCTGCCTTTGCAGATTTCTGGTGGTGCATATGGGAACAGCGTGTGCCGCTGATTGTCATGCTTACCGTACTCACAACCGAGTCTGGCCAGATAAAGAGCCACCGTTATTGGGACTCCGGTATATATGATGGCCTTTACGTCGAATGTGTGTCAGAAAGTTCGTCCGAAGAGAGCAATGATTCAGGTATTGTGTTGCGGCAATTCGTAGTGCGCAACGGCGATGAAGAGCATTATGTATCGCAACTCCAATATGAACGATGGCCCGACTTGGGCTGCCCGGCCAACCCAGAAGAGGTCTTACGCCTCGTTGAAGTAAAAAGCAGCATTATGGCGGAGGCAAATTCTAAGTCAGATCCAGTTGTGGTCCACTGTTCTGCTGGTTGTGGTCGTACAGGAACATTCTGCACCATTGACACTGTCACAGACTATATGGATTGTATAGGGCCTGAAGCAGCACGTAAAGATACTACTGATCGGGTATTCACTACAGTTAGCGAATTTCGTGAGCAGCGAATTGCCATGGTCCAGAATCAACGCCAGTTGCTTCTTTGCTATGAGAGCGTAATGCTTTGGGTTTTGAAGAATTACGTACAACAGCATTATTTGCAAAGCGATAAACGAATGAACAGAAATCAGAATCAGATTGAGGATGGTAATGAAAATGAGAATCGGAACTAGTGCTAGAGCCAGAAACACGATTAGAAATAGAATGAGAGTCAAGTCATGGTCTGAGCAAGAATTGGAACAAAAACTGAATTCAGAATCAGCTAACCACAGTGTGCGAAATCCGGCTTGAGGAATACTAATAATAATGATTGAAGAAATTAGAGTAGATTGATGAAGTAGACTGTAATTATGATTGCATAAACTGTTTTTTTTTGTCGGATCAAAATCTGTTTCCGTCTGCTATCTTTTTATATATATATGTACATTGCACTGCATTAAAAAATACCTGCTCCCTGGGCTAGCTCGAAAATATAAGGATAATTGTGCTGCTGAGCCTGCAGTGCTACCTCCCGCACAAATGCTTGCATGCCAACCACAACAGCAATTTCTTGTTGTCTTGCTGAACGCTGGCGGGCTTCTTCAGCGTTGAGACCCTCGTCCTCAGCTTCCACACCATAAAACTGCGTGAACCCTGCAGTATCAGGGATCTCGTCTACAACCAGGGCCCAAGTATCAATAAAAAGATTGCTATACTGGTTGAATAGCTCAGGATATGGGAGGAGTAGCGCAGTTGCGCCCATACAGACTAGTTTGCGATCACGGGGATCGCTAACACTGCGTACCTTGGAAAGCCACGTCGGGCAAAGGCCCGATCCATTGGGTACTCCACGACCGCGTGTTTTGCTAGACACAAGCGAAACTACATTCAGACACTTACTCGCCTGGATTGACACATCCATGATAACCGGTTCTTCTCCCGACTGTCGAATGCGCATCTCCATCCATTGCATGAGACCAGTTTTAACTAGCGCTTCACTTTCTTGCGGTCCAGGGGCACCCAAAAGCAAAACTTCAAGACACAGCAAAATAAGCAAAGCTTCGTCCATGGCACAACCATCTCCAAGGTAAAGGGCAAACAGACTAAATAGTCTTGTATAATGTGGTTTGGCAAGGCTAACATCAAGCCAAAGGTAGCTTTCAATAATGGAAAGCAACATACCCAAATATTCTGTGCGTACCTCAAGTAAGTCCACCACTCTATCAAATAGTGAACCTAGTTTATCTGACGTCAGTGCATTCACAAGCAAAGATTTCCATACTGCAAGTACATCATCCATCAGATAAGTGGCCAGAGGCTGAGTCGGGTCTGAAGCAACTTCCACCAGCGGAATGGCCACATGGTAACATTGTGCTGACTTTGTAGGTCCACAAGCACAGACTAGATTGGCCAGAGTCTGAAGCACGGCACCTTGAATAAGATGATGATTGGAATGCTCTGTCTCAGTATCCCACAAAGCCGGTAAGATGGTCAAAATTTTAGAGATGTCATCATCAGTAACACGAGGTCCAAGACCTTCAATAACAGTGCTCAAAACATTGAGAACATGCAGTTTAATCTCAGTTGATGTGCCTGTTTGAAGTAATTTATAACAGCTTGCAAAAACCGGCTCAGACACGCGAGTGAACAGTTCCGGCTGGAAGTCGAGGTCGTCGCACGCGATCCTAGTTACTTCTAGTGCACCAAGCTGAACCACAACATCCCAGGAGCCACAAAGAATATCTTGGACAAAGTCAAACACAAGGTTTTGAAGTTCGGTTGAGTTTTTGACGGGAATCCAGCCACCTAGCACTAAACATAGGCGGCGGCGAATAGCTGGAGACGTAGCGCTGGCCAAATGCTGCATTACCGGTTCAATTGCAAATGACTGAGCAAATGACGCAGCACCAAACTGAAGAGCCCGCAGTGCAGCCTCAACCTTAAGCTCTATCTCAGACTTGACAGCGTTTTCGACTAATTCAAGCGCCTGCGGAGCAACACTATCCGGCCATGCTCGCAAAACATGGGCAAAGAGCATTTCAGCACACAGCTGGACCGTGTATTCTGGGTTCTGACGCTGCTCTTCAAGTACAAACTCTTCAGGATCTTCATGCCAAAGCTCAACATCCTCTGCAGACATCTGGAAATAGAACTCAATGAGGGCCTCAACAAGTTGAGCAACAATATGTGAGGGGAAGCCATCAGTAACCAATGCAAATACTTGGTGCAGCTCTTGGCGGTCTCTAGCATCCCGCGGCCTTAAATTTAAAGGCAACATCGACTCTGATCGTGTTTGCGTTTTGACAAGCCTAGTGAGGTCACGCACAATGCGCATAGCCTGCACAATTGGACCCTGGGTCGATCGAGAAGCAAGCAAATCTGTATAAAATCTAGACACTGTAGAGGCAGGTTGTCCAAAACCACAAAATACTAGCGGATGCTTATCTAGCAACCGCTCGTATATTTTTCCGATGCGCACAACAATTTTGAGATCCTGGCAAGACTGCAGAGCTGGCAAAAGTTCTGAAAAAACATGGCCTGGTTGCTCAAATCGATGAGCTCGGTCGTGACCATCATACAACAAGGTGCCAACAATCTTGAGTGCTGTGTAGGACATAAAAGACTTGAAAAGCTCCCAAAAAAGTAGTATAGAATCAACGGCAAACTCGGCAAATTGTATACGGGCAAGACCTATGCGTGCAGTAGCTAGACGCTTGAGAGTCTGGTGGGTAACTTCTAGTACAGCCGCCAATGCAGCAGTGTTTCCCGTATTTGCCTGTTCAAGAATCATAGACTTAAGAGTTGTAAGAAGTTCAGGCCATGTGCGAGGAAAGTCCGTACGGGAAATAGTAGCAATAATAACGGCTAATTGCCGGGACATTCTAGTAGATTGGACAGTTAAGGGATTCAAGACTAATGGCAAAAGCTCAAGCTTGAGTTTCTCCTTTTCCTCAGCGGAAAATACAGCTGGCTGGCGCCATTTACGATCAACACAGTTTTTCAAAAATATGAGAGCCAGATATCGACTTGATTCTGGGACTTGAGCATTACTGTAAATAGAAAGCAACTGTAGGTGGAAATCAGGAGACTTCTCGGCCTCAGCAAGCGCAGCTTCTCCATGCTGTCGCTGACTTTGGTCGGCCTCAGCCGCTAGCTCAAGTGCCGCGACCAGATCCATACAGATGTAATAAGAGTACGTGATACCACTATAGGTGATGGTTCATACTTAGGTGGATTTAAAGATAGGTAACGCGAAGACGATAGGTAATCATTCACCCACAAGGCAGTAAGCGGTAACAGTAGTAATAGTAGTAATAGTAGTAGTAGTAGCAGTAGTAGCAGTAGTAGTAATAGTAATAGTGTATGAGTTTCTTGCTTTACTGTAAAAAAGCCTTATTCTTTTACTGTCACAAACAAAAATAACATCCTGCACTGTTTATCGGTATTAACATATATACAGCAATAAATAAACAAGGTAAAAACGATAACTAGGTGTGTCAAATTGCAGCAGGTACAGTAGTGAACTAAGTAAGCAAGTGGATCCACATTAAAATCGCTAGTAGGAAATTGCACCTAATTTAGTGGGTAGCTTACTTTGTATTGGATACGTTGCTGGTGTTTGACGTTACTTATACAATAAAGTAGCAAACTTAATCGAGAACTGACTGATATGAGAAAATATCTTGACGGTAACAACGAGCATCAAGAGGAATGAAAAGTAATACATTGAGAAGTGAGAAACTACGCAAAACTAAATGAATGCGGTGACTTATTCGTAACTAGCTCGTTTGCATATAGTTGAGAAGTAATTATTTATGCAAACTCAAATGCAATTTATTGTAGGATATGAATTTCATGTCCAGCGCCGAGACTCATCCATTGTCCTACCACTCTCCTCATAACCTAATTGTTCTTTGACCCGCTGAACCTCAACGGGATCACCAGTGTTTTTGCCCAAGTTATCACTAATTTTTATGGCAGGGCGCCCATTCACTTTGGCAATTTTCATTACAATGTTCAGGGGCTCTGATTTGACGCTCGGGTCACTCGAGCGCCTGAAGTCGTTGGTAAAGAACGTACCCACACCAAATCCCGGAAGAAGCCCGCACTCTTCAGCAAATTGCTTCAGCTCTATACAGCGCTCGATGTTTAAGGAATCACTGTATACAATCCGCTTAGTATTTGGTTTGTAGCCAAGTTTTGCGAAGTGACGAGAAATTTCTTTCGTATACTCCTTGGGATCACCCGAGTCCTGGCGCACACCTACGTAGACATCGCTGAACGGTGGAACAAAGATTTTCAGGAACTGTGCTGTACCAAATGTGTCAGTGAGCGCAACACCAGCATTAGCGTTGCCTACAGTATCCAGCCAAACTTCCATGGCCTTCTTATTTGCAGATGCGTAGTCATTATTGTAGGCAGCAATGCCCATCATCAGCTCGTGCGCAACTGTGCCAATTGGTTTCAATCCAAACAAGCGCGCAAAGTGTACATTAGACGTACCTAGCAACAGTGGAGACTTGTTGACACCTTGCAAAATGCCCTCAAGAATAATTTTTTGCACCTCGTGTGACCGGCGTCGGCGCGTACCAAACTCACTAAATGCACAGCCAGCTTCAACAAGCTTACGTGCCTTTTCGGCAGCTAGATCCTGTTGACCTTGCATGTTCCACTCAGTATCCACAAACTTGTAATAGGCTTCGCTGACAGTAGCCAGAACAGGCACTTCGTACCAGATTGTCACATCCCAAGCACCTTTAACACAGATTCGCAGATCAGAACCGCCACCATAGTGGATATCGACTTCATTAACTGGGTCCAGCTGGAAGTTTTCCATAAACGCAAAGTATTCTGCAGGCAGATAAGAAAGCTCTTTTCTTAGAAAGCTTAGCTCTTTACTGCTAAGCCGAAAGTCTTTCCAGCCACGCACTTGCTCTCTGATCCACTCAACTGCCTCCTGGGTCAACACTTTGTCTGCGTTACGGTTATATAGAAGATACTCCACCTGCGCATCCGGATAATGCTTATGGATGCAAGCTTGCATCGTCAATTTATAAAGATCCAGGTCCAGTAGAGATTCCACCACCATTACGAGCAAATATCGTCAAATTAAGGATGAATTTTGTGAGACTTAATTGGAGCTTCATGCACAAGACATTGCGATACTATAACCCCGTGATACGCCTTACCCTGTATGATCAACCCCCGGTCTGGCTCACATGCTTGCGTTATATGCTCTGCATGCATAAAGGAAGATCTCAAGGGAATGTGATTCAAGCAATAATTGAGCATACAGCAAGTCGTGGCGTCAATAAAATGGTCGTTAAAGCGAGCAATAAAATGGAAATAGTCAGTTAAACACTTCACTAAACGCCTTTGTCAGACCATAGATATTATTATTATAGGATAAAAAAAAAGAGTAGCAGCATCTCTTCATTTCGAGTTCCAACCAACTTCTATTTTTGGTAACACCTAATTATTCAGTTGTGTTCACAGACTCAGTCCATACTACTTCCATTCAATTAGAATCATATAACTGTATATACAGATATCTTAATTCACTACAAGTCCAGGGGACTTACAAGTGTGAGCACCCGCTCAAACAGTTGCTCAATATTTGTGCTACCACTATCAAACACTTTACCGAAGGCATTCACATCAAGACTGCGTGATGATGGAGACTCGACATCCATTTCGGCCTGGGCTTGATTGGCCCGGGCTTGGTGAAGCGACACCAACGTTGCATGATACGACGGCGGTTCCGGTGGAGCTACTGTGGCACTGCCAGCAAGCGTACAAATCACACCACGCACGTCCAAAAAGTAATAACTGGATGTTCCCGGAATGCGCGAAAGAGCAGAAACTGCCGAGTTATGTGTGTAGCTCTCGATCGGCACGGGTGATGTGATATCCCATAAAACAAGCCGGCTGTTTACCCGGTACGAGGGTGTCCAGTAATTCACAGCTAAAGCGACTCTGTTTTGATACGGATCGACGGCAAGCAGTCGGTTTCCGTGTGATGGTACCTTTAAGGCAATTGCCCAGCGCTGTTGCAAACTTGTCAAGTCGAACATCACGAGCCTTGTTTTAGACAAAACCGCAATGTTTGCTCCCACAAATACGACCCCACGGATTTCGGATCCAAAAATGTTTGGAAGCTGACGAACAATCTTCAGTGTGCGGCGGTCAATGAGGTACACCATTGTGTCGTGGGCCAATACAAGAACAGAATCATCTTGGGACGCTGCGAGAGACACTGCCTTAGACAGGGCTGCAAATGGGGCCATGATCCGCCGCAGGGTCCACTCATTACCATCTCTACGCCACTGTCGCAGCGAACCATCTGAAGCCGCCGTGACAATAACATTATCACCAGTTATACAGTCAAGCACAAGCTTCCCAGGGCCGTGAGGCCCAGTCACGCGCGTAACAAGAGACCATCCACCCGGGGCCTTCTCGTCATGGTGCCAGAATTTCAAATTGATCTCGCGATCGGCAGAGCTCAAAAGGCCATCTGGTGTGTGTGCAATATCAACACTAATCATCCACTCACCGGAGGGGGTGAATTTCAACAGCGTCACTTTAGGATCTTCAATTGTTTGCTCTCGGCGCACTTTACCCGTATTTAATGCTCTTGCAAGTGTCACCAATGCCTCTTGATCATCACGAACTACATTAAATGCTTGAAAGCGCGAGCCACCAGTATACAGATAAGCATGGCGAGTA
Organism: Entelexis apis; assembly: GCA_030564665.1. Lineage (NCBI taxonomy): Eukaryota > Fungi > Ascomycota > Dipodascomycetes > Dipodascales > Trichomonascaceae > Entelexis > Entelexis apis. The sequence goes on along the minus strand of JAJLWA010000005.1, from coordinate 395,169 downwards.
CCAGGGTGGATTTCAAGGGGCGTGGTGTAGTCCGAGCTTGCCCATAAATCCAGAGCCCGCTTTCGTCGCCGTCGTCGAGCAGCCTGGTGATCCGGAGGAACCTTGGAAAATTGTGCCTTGGTGCCTGAAACATGTAGTCGACTCACAAGATCAACAGCAGAAAGCACAACCAGCTGAGAGTCTGCAAGCGTCACACCGTATAATGTATTGGCACTATTGGCACATAATGAGATAATTGACGCATCAAGTCGAGGAAGGAACTGCTGCTTGTTTGTCTGCATCTGCCAGAACACTAAAACCCGCTCACTTCCACCGCTTAACAAGTACTCGTCATTCAACGTGAATATAAGCGCCTGAACCGGATCAAGGTGCCACTTCAGCGTCCGCACAGATTCCTTTGGGTATGTCTTGTTCAAACCATTGCCTCGGGAGTACCACAGGTTGATAACACCAGATATGTTTCCCACTGCCACTAGGCCAGCATCCGAAACAGCCACGACACTCGGCGCCCAGCGCGTAATCCCATCAACCTGGTAATGCAGCTTTGTACCCAGATCAAAAATGCTAATTGTACCTGCCTTCGGTACAGCAAACGCAGCGTATTTTGAAGAAGCCGACACAGCAAACAGGTTCTGGTCCGCTAGCGCGGGAGACACAAACCAACTTTCGAATTGGTGCTCGGACAAGTTCAGCACACCAATTTCGAGGAAACCCTTACTATTTGAAGAAAGTACAACCAGATTACCATCATCACCATCGTCTACAATGCGTCTTACTCTGAACTGGGAATCAACCTCAACACGTGTAGGCGAGTTTTCAAATACGCCTACCTTCTCAATGATACCAGATTTTCGCAGCAGATAGAAAGTCGACTCATCTTTAGACAACCATAACTGTGCCACGTCGCTGCCATCAAGTGCAATCTTTGCTATCATCTGTTTTGTGTTCAGTTGATACACCTTTATTGCAAGTGCTGTCACGAGGGCAACCCGCTGGCGATCCGCAAAAAATACAGGATCAACCGCTGGATACCGCCCTCCACTGGACGCAGCTACAGACCACGTTTCCATTGGAAATAAATATAGCTAAATCGAAGGCTGCACGTCAATGAAATTTCACCTCTTTACATAATTTTTTTTGGTCTAGTGTAAATTGTCACATGATATTATAGCTGTCTAGTGGTGGTGGTTATGGCAGCTCTACGACGCTGCTATTGTTATTCTACTCTATATCTATGCTGCTAAAAAAAAAAAAAGAAAAGAGTACGTAGTTAGTTTAGTTAATTCGCGCTGATCATCTTAGGACGGGCGTGAAGTGGTTTTAGTATTCCCTCCTCTTGTTAAGTTGAATGATTCTAGTTAATGATACTTGACTAGATCCCTTTAGTGAATGATCATTAAGTGCTATAATAAATAGCTTACTTTAAACAGCTTTTGATTCTACTTCATGAAGTGCTGATATATGAAAAAAAAAAAGAATAAATTAACTAAGTTACACTACACAACCTTTCAATCTTCTAGAACTCATTCTCGTTTTCTTCCATGTCGAAGTCCTTCATTTGGCCACCAATGCGACGGCCATGTGCATCAACCGCTGCAACTTGTTTGGCAACCTTAGCTTCCATACGTGCGATTTCTGTTTCAGCATCTTCGGCATCAGCTTCAGCATAATCCATAACAAGACGACGGCCCAGCAAATGTGTTCCTTGAAGAGACGCCATTGCATGCTCAGCTTCCTTGGGTGTAGCGAACTCAGCAAAGGCGAATCCACGCGTCTGCTTGTTGAACTTCTTGGGTACACGTACACTACGCAGCTGTCCAAATGTACCAAACAAATCGACAATATCCTTCTTAGAAGTCTCGAACGGAATATTCTTGACAACAATCTTCGAAGTTGCTGCATTCTTGGTCTGCGTCTGTGTCTCTTTGCCTCGGGTCGATACCTTAAGCTGTAGGCTATGATTATCCAGCACATGACCCTGCAAAGCATTGATTGCAGTTTCAGCGTCCTTTAGAGTCGCGAATTCAGCAAATCCATAGCCCATACTCAGCACACTTCCCTGGTTTTGCGGGTCTGGTTTTGTTTTGATCTGCGCCGTCACAAATCCATTGAGGGGTTTCAACAGTTTCAACAACGAAGTCAAAGGAGTCGCGAAGCTCAGGTTCTTGATGAACACAGATGTGCGTATCTCTGCTGGTACTGCTGGTTCACCAGCCTGGTCCTGATCAGATGGAATTAACATCTCGCTGGCTGAAGTTGCTTGTTTCGGGGCTTGGCTGATCGGAGCAGGTGTTTCCGCGGTAGAAGTAGATGTCGCCTCATCTAGAATTCCCCTAGGAGCCTTCTGTAGATATAAAACGGAGTCTCCCACACGTCGGAATGCAAGCTGCCTGAACGCAGTACGCCCTGCACTAGATAATTTGAACTGCACAATGGCAATACCACCGTCAGGGGGCATTAGTGTACGCTCAATTTCGCCATATTTGGCGAACATATCTTGCAGTTCCGTCGCCGAGAAGTTAAACGGGAGGTTTTTTGCGAGGATGATCGAATCACTAAGCTCTTTAGTTCCAGAAAACTTGTTCAGATCTACGCCTCGGCTCTTAAAGAACGACTGTACACTTTCCAGAACCGAGCTTTCAGCTAATGCCTGCTTAACCGCCATATTAGAAGAAAGTGGATCCATTATCTGGGACTTTGATAACCCCATTTTCGATGCCGCAGCCTCAAGCACAGTATCTGGGTTCATATAGAGTGAATTCCAGCTAAACTGCTGCTTTGCTGCCTGCATACGACGTTTGAGAGCCTGTTGCTTCTTGAGCGGCATGTTTTTTATGTCGAACTCGTCAAGCTGATAGCTTCTTTGGGGTGCAGCGAAAAGAATATGTAGCAGCCTACCTTGAAATCCACGCCCATCAAGTTCAGCGTGAGCCTGAACAGCTTCATCGACCTCGCTGAACTCTACAAAGGCCAAACCTTTTGTCTTGTCTGACCTAGGATCAACGGGTATATGCACTTCTTTGATGGTTCCAAATGGTCTGAATAGTTCAAGTAGTTCCGCACGATTAATAGAATATGCCAGGTTACGCACAAACAACCTACTTGTTGGCTGGGGTTGATTCTCTACCATACCAGCTGAATCCTCCTGAGTCTCGAGCTCTTCGTTTTTCTCATCATCTCCTTCAGGGGTGTTTTCCGCGTTTACTGTTGATTTGGGAACATCACCATTTTCTTTAATCCGAGTCTGTCGCTGCCTAAGCCAATCCATGTCTGATACAGGTTCGCTAGCAATGGGAGCATCTGCGTTGCCATTACCATCAGATTCATCCCCGTCCTCCGTTACTTGAGGCACCCAATCGTCCTCCTCAGGTACGTCTTCTTGCTCTTGAGACATGACATTATCATCGGTAGCTTGGTTTCCGCCAAATTCAGGTAATTGCGAAGCAGATGTTGATTGAGCTGTCCCTGCAGATTTGGCATGTAAATCTCGTAAGTCAACGACGTCGTCGTCATCCTCGTTAGTTTCTGTAACATGCGTAGTGCCCTCGGTATTATCATTTTTCCACAAAGCCGTAGCCTTTTGAGGTTGCATGACCTTCAAGAACTCATCAAGCTTCGCATCCGACTCCACCGCGCCGTTAGGTGCTGGCTTAGTTTTGCGCGCCTTGCTGTCTTCTTCTTCCCTTTGCGCCAAGCGTTTACGTTTCAGCGATTCCTTACGTTTCTCGAGCGACTCATCACCCAATGCTTTTGCTAAGTCAACTTGCAGCCGCGAGCTATTCATGAACGAGAGATTGAAGAACTGGGCCGCCTCCTGAGCCTCCCTGTCGTTCTTGAATCCCACGAAGCCGAACCGTCGCGAACTACCATCGCGCTTGCGCATGATTTTCACATCTGTGATTTGGCCTTTCGAGTTGAAATGCTCACGAACTGCATCCTCTGTTGCCTTAGGCGGCAAATTTTTTACGATGATTCGCGACATTGGCTTCGCACGAACCAAAATAAAAAAAATTGGATGTGAAATTCTGGTGGTCCTCAGGGCAAGGTCATTGCCGAAATGGGTTTCTGCTGCTGGTAGTATCGCGTAAGAATATGCTGCCTTCTGCCTTCCTCAATAAGGATAGTAGAAATAAGTAAAAAGGCTCAAATTTAAAAGCGTCTCATGTACTCTGCTTCTAAGAAGCAAAAATGGGCTGATAACTATCTGTTTGGCTATGTCTCCCAACTCAGTATTTACCCTTCATGCAATCAAACAAGTTAGTTTCTGATTCTGGTTTGAGATTAATATAGGTTTCGTGGTCATCAAATTTAATTAGAGGTCAAACTAACTAGAATACCAATAATAGTTTTATTTTTTTTATTTTTAGTTTTTAATTAAATTTTTAATAATTTGCGTGGATTTTGCAATTGCTTTCGTCGTGGTGGTGATGATGGTGGTGGTGGTGGTGGTTTGGTAGTGGCGGTAGTGGTGGTGGTTAAGTGCCTAGGCATATCGTGGCCCATTCACGACGGCTATCTATTCCGGAGTTGATGCCAGATCCTGAGGAATCTAACACTAATGAGATCAACGTGCTCGATTCAGATGAAAAAGTAAATGCGGGAGCCGAGCTTGCAATTGAGACGGTAGAGAGCAGCTCTCCCGCCTATGATCTGGCTGAAATAGGGGTCGATGAAATGGAACCCCCATCTCCATCCGCCCAGGCTGTCATAGAACCGCCAGCTATCACACCGCCAACGATAACTAGGGATGAGGTTCAAGAAGAGGTTGATACAGGGTATGCAGAGCCTTCGCGTTCGAGTCCTCCGCCTGATGGCGCATTCCCTTCTCACACGTCCAGGACGACTAAATCCGAGAAACCACCAGCCGCAATCAGCACTCAGCAACCTGAAACAAGAGCGCGGGCTGAAGAAATCAACTCTGGCGCGAAAATCGTACCAAAAATCGACGATATTGTTCCTGAATTCTTGGATGTGTATACTGAAATAGAGAGCTGGTTCTCTACCTTTGGTGAGGACATTGCATCCTGGCTGGCACAAACACAAGATGAGTATGGGGCTATGGACATCTTGCGTCAGTGCTTAAGCCCCGTCAGTGGAAAATCATATGAAACCACTTCCCAAGTAGTGCATGATGTTGTTATTGGTACTTTAGCCGTTCTTGATGACAACAATGTCTTTGGTTTGGTTACTGAAAAGCTGCCAACTACTGACTTCAGTGTTCTAACGCTGGCTTATATTTTGCTTGTAGTTCACTGTACACAGCAGCGACCGCCCTTGCTGGCCGAGGGAGTGCCGCTAGTCAGCGTACTCATGAATCAGGTTGCGAGTCTACGGTGGTCTATTGGACTCGAAGAATCACCAGAATTATCCATACTTCTTTCGAGGCTATTTATGCTATGTCGTATGTCTTTGCTAGCTACGTTTGGTGGTGTCCAGTCTTTCAAAGAAACAACATCGGACATTTGGAGACAGTATGGGCTCGAGCCACCTGTAGACGGAAAGGAACAAGATTATGCGTCACCGCTAAGCTATGCTTCGTTTTTACACAGCATAACTAAACGGTATCCGACTTTTGTTCCGGCCGAGGACCATGAGGATGTGCGTGCATATCATCGCCGCATGGATCTGCGATATAACCGCCCGCCAGATCCCCAGGACCCACGCGAACTCGTGAATTCAGGCATGAATGTAGTGCCATATGTTCCTCATAGCATTGTCGAGGCATGTGAGCTCTTTAAGTCGCGAGTCAAAGCAACACCTCAAGTTCTGCAATTATGGGAGGAGCAAGAACGGGCCCAGCATCTTGAAGTCCCTGGCTCTATAATCGTCTCTAACCGCGTAACCGATGCAGTCAGGGATCTTTACAAGAGTGTGATGCGCATACAAAAGTCTTTTGTGCAAGTCATCGTGGAATATGGTATGCAGGTAGGCAGTGATCCTCCCACTCCAGGAATCCAGGCTGCTCTGGCAACTGTATCAATGCTATTACGTTGGTATGATTTGACGCATGTGCTCATGGGTGAATACCTTAGTGCACTACTATTTGATTGCCAATTCCATCTCATGGCTCATAGCTTCTGCGGGTCGCATACAAGCGTCGTGAAGACGTTGCTCGAGCCATACTCAATGGGAATGTTCTGGATCACATTGGCCGGCCCATCTGCTATAGATGATGCATCGCCAAGTCTACCTGACCGCGGTACACAGCTGTTGATCGAGAACTATAACAAGTACAACCTGAAGACTTATACGTACTTGGTCACCATTTTACGCTTAATGGTACTAAACAAGACACAGCGGACTCTTGTAGTAGCAGAGCTTCCTGTCGAGCCCCTCAAGGCATTATTTGGCGTCTACGAGCAGGAACTCTGGACGCAGCTACTACAACTATTGAAACTTCAGGTACCGTTCAATGGAAAACGCTGGCGCTACCTGAATATGGAAATTATTTCCGCAATATATTTGTACTGTCCATCCAAACTAGACGATGATTGGCTATCTGGAGCCGATGTATCGCAGGATGTAAAGGATGCACCGGCGCAAGAGTATATGTTGCGGAATCTTATTGAGGTTTTCAACCAGCGCTTAAGCTGAACTGCACAAACCGCCGAAAAAAAGTAGACACAAACGTGCTAAAGTTGATAGTTAGCTGTTAAAACTACGATCCATAGGGTCACTGAATTTAAGACTTTGTTGGTAACTTAGCATTTTTCAAGTAACCTGGTTATAAGTTCGAGCTTGTTCATTTTCCCCTCATTAAAGCGGCCTTATAACTAGTGCATCGAGTTTCTTGTTTTGGGTTCCCGTTTTGGGTTCCCGTTTTAGGTCCTCGTTTTGGGTCCTCGTTTTGGGTTTCAACTATTCACAATAAATATTCACAGTGAGTCCGCTAGCTAGTCCGCTAGCTAGTCCACTAGCTCGACAGAGCTGACTTGGTTTGTTATCGTTTATCTCGCGCCACAAATCTCGACTGACCTAATCTCGAGGCCGCTTATCGATGCCTTATCCCACCAACAACATTGATCGCAATGCACATTGAACGAATCTACGTGTTTCCGGTGAAATCACTAAAGGGAATTCAAGTAAAAGAGAGCCCAATTGATGACTATGGTTTTAAGCATGATCGTATGTATGCGCTAGCCTCTCCTGGAAAGAACGGTACTTATACGGTATTAACCCAGCGCCAAGAGCCCTCATTGGCACGAATCGAAACGGCAATTATCGATTCAAGCCTGGTAATGAGCTACACAAAAGACGGAAAGTACAGAGAGGCCAAACTTCCTATGGAGCTTGCTGATCTGCCCCAGGATATGCCGACGCTAAATATGGAGCTCTGGGGCTTAGATATGGTGTGTAGCGACGTTGGCGCTTTGAAGCCCGAACTGAAACAGTTTTTCGGTGACTTTTTTGCCGAAAGCCCGAAGTATAAGGATACTACTGTAATTGTATCCAAGACTCGGCGTCCTGTACCAACCGCGGGCCCCGAGACCGACGCCTTTGTAAAGGAGAGCGGCCGCGCTTTTAACAGTAGCTTCCAGGATCTGTTTCCAGGCACAATTATGACTACTGCATCATTTGAGGAGCTCTCGGAGTATGTGGACGTGAAAAGTGGTGTTGCCATTGACGAGCGCAGTTTCCGAATGAACATGGTCGTAAGCACTGATGAGCCATGGATCGAGGACGATTGGAAGCGCCTCAAGATTGGCGAGCATGAATGGTTTGTGGACAGGCTGTGTGAAAGATGCTCAATGCCTGCCGTGGATCAAGATCTCGGTACGGTGCGGGAGTTGAAACAACCCCTGCCGGAACTAAATCGCTTCCGTATTATGGAAAAGGGCAAAACTCCTTGCTTTGGGATCTGTGTTTTCAACAAGGATGTTGAATATCTAGTGCGGGTTAACGATAAGGTTGAAGTCTTGGAGTCGCATGAGTAAGTTTCTATGTCTATGAAACAGCACAACGCGTATCAGAGCCTTCAAATTCCGTGTTCTTCGATTGCCTTTTTTATTAGTATTCCTTTTTGTCTTTGTTTCATGAAAACTTGACAAGTACATGTGGAAAAATGCTGGCGGCAGTCACTTAATCAGTTGTCTCATCGTGGAAATGTAACAGCCGGTGACCACTCGATAATTATACAGAGTATTTGCATACTAAGTTTATACTCATACTAATAATGCAACTTTATTTTAACACACATCCTCTACCAGATCAGTATTTGCCCCAGGAACGCCGTGACGCGTCGGGAAATAACAAAAGTAAGCCATTAAGCTGGCTAGAGCTGCAAAAGAATAATAATTCTGGCGAACTAATAAATGAACCGGTTCATGAAATTCAATTCATATTTTGCTTGGTTCCAGTTCGTCGGTTTGACGTATTTACTGTTGTTGTTTTAATAGTTACTTTGTTTATGTTCGCTTTCAAGAACATGACGTAACCTGTGTGATGGCTTCGCAAGAGATCCACGACGAGGAGCTGCTTCCGCACATATTAAGGGCTCTACCTTTTGGTTTGCAAGGTGCAGATACAGATGTGCTTGCTTTTAACGACAGCGGCGGTCTAATACTGCCCGCTGGTTTATCTGTGTCCCTAGCTACCGTACTCACGTTGCTAGGCGAACCATGCGTGCTTTATCGGGCCATTGACACGACATTAAAGCATGCAAGGTCGCGCGGGCTACTTATACAAGCATTACATAGTGCTATTCGCGATTCTTTGCGGTACTACTTGGCGCTGATTAGCGAGATTGAGCAAAAACTGCTATCTACGCCAACTGCATTAGGTCTGGCAGCTGTTGTTGCTATGGTTCAATCCCCAACACTGTATCTACGTCTGTTCCGGACTATTTTGGAGACTACAAAATATCCTCATACCTCTGTGCTTAATGCGGTTTATGATTACACTCTGCATGGCGATCCATTAATACGCGCCCACGCGTCAGAGCTATACAAGCGTGTTTTAGAGCCGTTTAATACACTTTTATCTCAATGGGAATCACAAGGATCCCTTCAGGGTGATGTGTTCAACGAACTGTTTATCGAAGCAAAGGATTCGCATGAATTCGAGTTCATAGAATCACGAGTACCACGATCGCTGTCACTTTCAGAGGCGAAACGCAGCTTCGAACGAGGGAAGTCACTGTATTTTATTAGAGTGGTATGTGGCCATGAGAACTACGATGGGGCCGAGAAATCTGATCAGGAAATTATGCGTTATACCCATGATCTGCTTGTACACGAGAACAACCTGCTTCTGCACTTACGCGGACTGCGAGACTACATGCTGCTTGCCAACGGAAACTTTGTAGATGCGTTGTTTCGAAATGACACTACAAATTTCCTGATGCAACCACTAGGAGCAGTAAGCCAATACCTTGCCAGCGAGTTTTTCATTGGTACTATAGACGACCTTGGAGCCGAGCATCTTGAAGACCGCCGCATCCTTCGTTGTATTGATGCATATATCCTGGGCCTTAATACGGCTGCCGATGACCGCCTGGTTTGGGAAGCGTTTGTGGGTAAATACCAACTTGATTCCGAGCCATTGCGAATGATTATCAATGATTCAGCGACCAAGAAGTACCAACGGGCCTTTGCCACACTGTGGAGGGTACGTCTGGCCGTTTACAGTTTGACAGACTCGTCGTTGCGTTTGCGTTTGCTAGCAGGGTCGAGTCCGCGTGTACAACACCTGAATGAAGTACATATGGTTATGAACAAAACGTTCCTTAGGTTACAAGAGCATCTCTACTATACAGTTGTGGAGCAGCATTGGGTTAAACTCGAATCTGCGCTATTGGGAGCTAAGCAGCTGTCGCTGAACGATGTCAAGACAGCACATGTCCGGTACATCGATGCTATAGCAGCAGTAATATCACTGCCCAGCAATGTACAAGCAATTCAGACGATGACAAGGCTAGCATTGGGTCTTCAGCGCATATTGGAAGAGCAAGAGCTTGAGATGATGGAACAAAAGCATTCTGAAACTGAAGACGAAATGCCTCAACTCGTAGAGCTAGCAGATGCATTTGAGCAGGTAGCTGCTGGTCTTGTGCTTCCTGTATGATCTCTGATTACCTTCTTTATTTTCTAGTGTCTATTTTATTGTGTGGGCATACATAGATTCATACTTTCGGAAACTGACTGACCGATTGACCGACTTGTTACTAGCTAGGAAGTCTAATTAAGTACCTTATCATGGAGAAATGACAGTGACATGATACCCGACGGTAGTAGACTAATGGATCAGGTTTATGTTTTAAATTAAAAAAATAAAATAAAATAAAACAAGAAAATACTAAAAATAAATAAGTGAAGCTACTAGTAGTAATGATTAATTTTGATTGTTAATAGTAACACTGAGACCATGTAATGTCAAGCCATTGCAAACCAGATTGCAAGCTAAACTATGCGTACCTCATATTATGCCAAGCACCGTATGCTAGTATTAAACTTTAAGCATTGACCACAACAAAACCACCGCAACCACAATTAAAAATACAAGGGAATAGTCATTGTATCACAAATACTAGGCACTTGGAAATATACAGTGTTACAGAAAGTCGTAAGCTCATGAAAAAGAAATAGAATCAATCGGACTTGGCCTTGGTGCGTTTGCGAGACTCTTCCTCGCGAATCCGTTTGTTCTCAGCAACGTATTTCTCCGTATTCGCATACTTCGTGCCGAGCAACGTGTCCCAGTGTACGAAAAATGGCTGACTGAAATTTGTCTTGATGCCAAACTGCTGATGATGAATGTCGTGGTACGTTGAGCGGTTCGGGAACATGATCTGCAACGGGTCCCAGGGGAACTCATAACCACAGTGGTCATCAACAGTCTTGATAGTAGAAAACACAAACAATAGAAGACTTTCGCGGTCGCTGAGCCCAACCAAGAGCATAGCAACTCCCGTTCCAAGCGTGTCAAGCAAGAAACCCTCAGCCAAGGAGTTATAGAGGGCGCCAAACGCATATGGAACGTAAAGACGGTGATGCACCGAATGCAGGTTTCGATATGCCCACTTATTCATGTGCATAAGACGATGCAAAGCGTACTGCCACGAGTCGATAATAAAAAATGCAACAAGCAGCCTGAAAGTCGGAAAGACAACGCGGAACAACGCGGTGGCAATAGTGCGGTTCACATTAAGATTGCGCCCAATTTTCCAAATCGCATACGCCTCATGTCCAGTGAAGTCGGGCTCCTCGAAGCGCTCGAGCGCCAAGCCGGCAGCCGTCTGGATGAGATGTTGGGCGAACACAGCGCGCAAAACCTCGAAAATGCCAACCTTATTCTTCGTCAGCTCATCCGGCGTATGAATGCGGTGCTTCTCCGCAAGCTCCAAATAGTCACAAATCCAGTATGCAAAAGAGAGTGCCCAGTAAACGACAACGGGCGCCAACAATGCCAAGTGTTTGTCGCTGATCCACGAAAGCAGAGGCTCCCGAGCGTGTCGCTCAATTGCAGGCGCTGCACCAGGCCATACATCTTCGAATACCTTGGTTGTATTCATTTTTAAAGACACAACCTCACCAATCCTGCAGTCCGGCGCTTACAGCAAAGAGCCTGAGAAACTTCCCAACTGCGCCCTTTTTGAAGTGTTGGGCTTTTTTTCTTTTGTTAGGGGAGCACCTCCTAACCACCCCTTGCCCAGGTCGCGACCACACGATCGAACGCGTTCATAAGCGACGGACCAAAAACCTCGACTTCGAGAACGGCGTTGCATTAACCTACTCAATTGTAGATCTGTTACGCCGTCGCCAATGCTATGGCCACAACGGAGTTGCATATAATTGGTCCGAACTAATTTTAATGTAATGTCGATCCATTAGGGCTAACCGGATTCGGCAGGCAAATAGCATAATACCATTGAAGAGTCATTCGGTAGTGGCCTATTATTACGACCGATCTGATATTTTTGTCAAAGAATTGCCAAATAGACAGTGGCTCTAGTTCAATGCCCGTATAACAGTAGTAATCAACTATACTTAGTGCTTGCTTACCAGTTTCCACCGAGGGTTCGTGTTTGCCACCTGCACAAACAATAGATTCAAAGTAAAGTAACAGCTTTTATTTCATGATTGTATTCAACTAATAATTAAAGACTTATAATTTACTCTAGTGTCCTTGTATTATACCAATTGGTAGCTGATCAATGTGATCAATGTACAGATGCGGCTGGAGGTCGAGAACGTGATCATTTGCCACTCATACGAATCAGTTATTAACATTTCTCTTCATTAGTTATTTATAATGCACGTGGCTACTTCTAGTGTCCAGGCTCGACTAGAAATTCAGTGCTGACTTGCACATGCTCACATGTCTTATACGTGTTTCACATGTCTTTTGTATGTGTGACACACCTGCTCTGTGTGGCACCTGGCTCGTGACACAAGCTATGTGGGGCACGCTGGGTTGAGACCCTAGAGGTTGTTATATCCTTCTTCAAAACAAGATAATTTCATTTTTGTGCAACATATTTTTGTGCAACACATTTCATGTAAAAAGCATTCTAATTTCTTTCTTCTCTCTCCTCTCTTCTCTCTTCTTTCTTCTTTTTCTCTTTTTGATTTGCTTCATTTACCGTGTCGCAGAGAAATTGCCTTTCATTGCAGCTTCATGGCCTTATCTATGTGAACTTAATTTTAGAATGAGTGATAGTTTCAAGTGAGTGAAAAGCGGCTAAAATGGTAATTGGCCCACAGAATTAGCTCGAAATTCGAAACACATCAACCTTCTAGACACATGGTCACTAACCATCCTTCGGGCCTATATAAGAAGTCTCATTTACTGCAATTTGATATCCAGTCCTCTCTTTACACTTGACTTCATCCACTCCTTTGATCTACCAATGCAGCTCTCTCCTATCATCCTTGCTACTCTTGCCATGGCTTCTGCCTTGCCGCTCGCTCAACGCGCCTCGGACTCCAACCTCTCCGGCGTCGAGGGCTCTGTCACCAATGCTCGCCAGGTCCAGGACACCCTGAACCGCCAGCTTAAGCAGGCCGGGGGTGATCCGCATGCCAATGCTGACCGCATGGTTGCCTTCATCACTGGTGCCGACTCGCAGATCGACAACGCCATCGCTACGATCTCTAATGCGCTAGCCCCGTTCACAGGTGGACTCTCCAAAGCCGTTGGAAACTTCCTTCTCGGCCCTTTTGTGCAGTCCGTGACCAATGGTGCCGAGGTTTTCCTGGCTAATGTCATGGGCGGTGGTGCCGACATGCTTGACGCCGAGGCGACCGCTCGCCTCACTGGTAACTACTCCAAGCTGATTGCTTTGAGTAAGAACAACTATGTCGATGTGTCGAGACTGCAAGACTTGAACGAGCAGATCTCCAACACGATGTCGAAGAAGAACTAAGTTGAACCTTCTCATCAAGAGTTAGCTATCTAACATTCCCTATCTATATTTCGTAAGTTAGACGTCCAATTTTACTTTACTATATTGTATCACGAGTTCAGCCCTTATGCAACTTTCAGAATTATATGACGTTTCTTCTTAGAAACAGCTATTGAAATTCTTTGATTGCAGTTTCGGTTTCGGTTTCGGTTTCGGTGTTGGTGTTGGTGTTGGTGTTGGTGTTGGTGTTGGTGTTGGTGTTGGTGTTGGTGTTGGTGTTAGTGCTGGTTTTGGTTTTCTATTGATTATAGTTTCTTGAAAATAATTCTTTTATTTTGCTTTTAACCACAGCTGATTTTCGGTACCACATTTTGGCCAAGAAAACATTAAGACCAAACCCACTTATTACTATTATTACCATATAAGTTTTAAGCAAGGATTCTGGATCTACAATTAAATGATTAGAACTAAACAGAACTAGAGTCTAGCTCTTTTAAACAGAAAGGCCACCCCCAATTTTAATAGCCAAGCCAAGATCCTCCTCGTATATGCTGGACTTATTTATGTTTACGACAAACCATTATACATTATGTGGGACTTGACGTGTTGGGGAGGTTATAAGTCAGGTGACCGATGGACCCGCGACCCCACCCACCTCCACGCGTTCTAATTGTCACCAACAACCCCACCACGACTAGCATTATCAAACTGAATAAAATATGAGTGCCAAGTCGATCAGAGAAGCCGACGGTAAAGCACTGCTCGCACACTTCTTGCCGCGCTCTCCAGTTTTTTCTAAGGAGCAGCCGAAGACCCGCTTCAGTCTTGGAACGCCGAAGCTGGTGCAGCTGCGCTTTCCATCAGACGCAACGCCGAATGACGTGTCTCGTGTGTTTGCTGAGGCCGAGGCTACGTATCCCTGGCTCCTTGAGCCTGGTGCACGCTTTGTGGCCAAGCCCGATATGCTGATCAAGCGCCGCGGTAAGTCCGGACTGCTGGCTCTCAATAAGACATGGTCTGAGGCCCAGCAGTGGGTTGCTGAGCGCGCTGGAAAGGAACAGCAGGTCGAGCATGTTGCTGGAAAACTTACGGTGTTCCTCGTCGAGCCGTTTGTGCCTCATGAGCAGCAGCATGAATATTATATCAACATCAACTCGTCGCGCGAGGGTGACGAGATTCTGTTCTACCACGAAGGTGGTGTCGATGTTGGTGATGTTGATTCAAAGGCCGCAAGACTTCTTGTGCCTGTTGACTTGCAGAAGAGCTATCCGTCAAACGCTGCCATTACGGAACACCTCTTTAAGCACGTCCCTGAGCAGCAACATCAGGCTCTTCTCGATTTTGTGAACCGCCTGTATGCTGTTTACGTTGATATGCAATTCACGTATCTTGAAATTAACCCTTTGGTTGTAATTCCCAAGGGTGACGAGGTTGAGGTGCACTACCTTGATTTGGCCGGAAAGCTGGACCAGACAGCCGAGTTTGAGTGCGGCCCGAAGTGGGCGGGCGCTCGCAGCGACGAAAACCTGGGGAAAGTTATCACTAGCACTAATGAGGGTCCTGCCACGATCGACAACGGCCCGCCCATGGAATTCCCTGCTCCGTTCGGCCGTGAGCAGAGCCCAGAAGAGGCATACATCGCTGAATTGGATGCGAAGACGGGAGCTAGCTTGAAGCTTACTATTCTGAATGCCCAGGGGCGCATTTGGACTCTTGTGGCAGGTGGTGGTGCCTCGGTGGTCTACGCAGATGCCATTGCCAGCGCTGGTTACGCAGCTGATCTTGCTAATTACGGTGAATACTCTGGTGCTCCGAATGAGGCTCAGACCTACTCATACGCCAAAACTGTGCTAGACCTCATGCTGCGCGGTCCGGTGGAGCCAGAGGGTAAGGTGCTTTTCATTGGCGGTGGCATTGCCAACTTCACGCAGGTAGGCTCCACCTTCAAGGGCATCATTCGTGCATTCCGTGACACGCAGGCCGACCTTCTCCGGCACAAGGTCCGTATCTATATCCGTCGTGGTGGGCCAAACTGGCAAGAGGGGTTGCGTCTTATTGTCTCTGCTGGAAATGAACTCGGCTTGCCTATGGAGGTCTATGGCCCTGACATGCATGTTAGCGGAATTGTGCCCCTAGGCTTGAATAATAAACGACCGGAAGGTGTGAAACCATTCGGTATCACTCCTGCTTAAAAAATTATTTACGTGAAGTCTAGATTTTTGAGCTTGTAATCATATACAGTCTCACAGAATGTATAAGTGCAAAAATAATAGAATAGTTTTGCAGTGATTGTAGTGAAATCGTGTATGGGAAACTGTTCAGGCTTGAGATATGGCGTTCTTAAATGTAGGGCTATACTCTCCGCTATTATTGGCTTAATAGACCTGCATTTTATCCACATCTCAACAGGCCTTGTTAGCCTTCTTGCTATGCGGCTGATCTAGGATCATTAGATTTGCTGCGCTAGCCAATATGACGCCAGTATTTCACATTTTACACAGTTACTAGTTGTAATCCAACGATGACCCGATGTCGGCCATACATTCACAAGTTATGATCCAATATTGTCATATAGAGTTGAAAGAAATTAAGTATAGTAGGTATATGATTAGTATGTGGCACTAGAATGCCGCCGCTTAGTAGCCATAGCCATAGGATCCATATTGGCAAGGCACTGAGTGTTGCCCACATTCATTACTGGAACCGCAGGAGCCACATCCGCCCTCATCACACTTATCGGCAAAATATGACCAGGGACACATAAGGTAACGAAGCAGACGACCACTCCCGGAGGCAAGCTCGTTACCAAATTCTGCATAGCAACCAGAGCCTCCGCAGCAACCACCATTAGAAGGAGGGCCATAGAATGGCGCTTGCCCACAAGGCGAAGCGTATTGTGAGGCCGGCTGGGGAACTACCTGGGGCGGTATATACTGCTGAAAATGAGGCGGCGGCGGAGACGGTGGAGGAACAACAGGAGCCTGGTAAATTGGCTGAGGGATGGGTCGTGGAATGGGCTGAGGAATTGGCCGAGGAATTGGCTGCGGGCAAGCCTGAGGAGGAGGAGGAGGAGGAGGAGGAGGAGGGCCGCAAACAGGTTGTGGGTAATAGTAGCCACACTCCTGCCCGGAGGATCCACCCTTGCATCCACCCTCATCACACTTATCTGCAAAGAAAGACCAGGGGCACAAAACATAACGCAACAATTTACCAGACTCTGTTGCAAGCCCGTTACCTAGTTCTGCGTAACATCCCGAGCCGCATGAAATACCACAGTCTCCACCAGTAGTACAACCGGAACTGCACGGGTTGTAATATGGCTCAGCACCATAATATCCACCGTCAAACGGCTGAGCATATGGATAGATATACTGACCGCCATGTTGGGGAACAGTCTGAGGAGCAGTTTGAGGAGCATACTGAGGGAACTGAGTGGGGCTAAATGGCGAGCCATCAGGGTACAAGCCATTAGATTGGACTGGCGCTCCATGCGGGCCGGAAAAGCCATAAGGCCATGACTGAGGCAGAATCGAAGGCTCAGAGACAGGTGATTGGCCAGATACAACAGGCGGTGAAGCTGTGGATACAACTACCGGGCTAGGAGTACTACTGAGGGGAGTCTCAGTCGACGTCGACTGAGCAGCAGGAGGGGGAGGAGGAGGCGGAGGAGGAAATTCAGCCGGTGGTCCATATCCTCCGTAAAAACCCGGACCATAAGGACTGGAGTACCCATAGCCGTAAGTATTGTGGAAGGGCAATTCGGGGTGGTTCTGGTGACCATATGGACCTTGGTGGCCGTAAGGACCCGGGAAAGGACCCACAGGCTCGCCATTGTAAGGGCTACCATATGTGCCATACGGGTTTACTCGCTGACCACCGAACCCAGCAGGAGGAGGAGGAAAAGTACCTTCAGAGCCAGGTACAGGACCAGAGGTGGAACCATAAGGGTATTGCGACTGTCCCTCGAAGGTAGAAGGTGCTGAACGGGAAGTCTCGGCACCAGGAGCCTGACCATACGGGTACTGCGGCTGCTCCTGAGTCGGGTTTTCGATGTTAGTCGACGCCAATGGATCCTGATTAGTCTGCTTTGGGGTAGTGTTTGTGTTGTAAAGACCTTGGTTTATTTCATCCACGACATTACCTTGAGCCGACGTCGGATTATCGCTGTTTTGATGAAGTACAATTGAACCATCTTTCGTCACAACAGCAGCACCATCCGTGTCAGCCTTAATGCTGGCTGGAGCTGCGTAAACAGTAGAGAGAAGTGCCTGGAGAAAGAATGTTGAGGCCTTCATTGATACAAGCTCTTGGTGATAAAGGCCAGAGAGATGATCAAGACTACATCTTATATATTATCCTGAACGGGGCTCGTGCTGCAAAACGATCGCATTAGATGGTCACGATACGCAACTAAAGATTTTTTGTCGGCCACTGTAGCACTCCGATCCCGAAACGCTTCCTTTTACGGCAGGTTTCGGTGGTAGATGCATAGAGAACCGTATGGCATCTACTAGTAACGCACATTAAAAGAAGAGGAAGCCAGATTTCGTGGCTTCACAATGCCCTCGTAGTGGTCGCAACAATTTCAATCTAGAGAAATACTCTTACCCGAATAAGGAAACAAGTATCGGCTGACACTTTATTGCTGTACGGCTTGAACCAAATGGTACTGCATGCGACCTAAATGAACTACAAAGGTGTGCAAGCAAAGTGTTAGGCAATATTTCACGTATAGAAAAAAAAAAGAAGAGTACTCGGTAAGCGATGTCTGACCCAACGTTTAATATACAGGGTCCTGAGGCCTCAACGATCACTATTTAATGTTATTGGACTACGGCGCATGACCAATTCCCAGGACAAGGAAGACTTAAGTACGTTGTACGTAAAGATGAAATTAAAAACTAACCAATTAACTATATGCTATAGTTACCTCTCAAATATGCTTATGATTTGATTTGTAAATCGTTCTAATGTCTAAACAAATAGACACAGGTACAGGGTTCGGGTGCGTTACTGTGGATATTCCACCTCTGCTTAGTGATAACTTTTTCCCTCTCTGGCAGCATCTTGCCAGTGGAAATCGTTGAGGCCAGAACTTGAATCATAATGTCGCACAAGCAAGGCTTCATTGACTCGGCTGTAAAATCCCAGGCATTATCGTTTGGCAAGTTTAAGCTGAAAAGCGGCCGTGAAAGCCCGTATTTTTTCAATCTGGGTCAATTCTGCTCTGGCAGCGTACTTTCCGCGTTGGCCTCAGCGTATGCGCAAAGTATTCTGGATCAGGGTGTTGAATTCGACGTTTTATTCGGGCCTGCATACAAGGGTATTGCTCTTGCAGCTCTGACCGTGGCTAAAATAGCCGAAATCGACCCCAGTAAAGGTGATGTTGAGTATGCGTACAACCGTAAAGAGGCCAAGGATCATGGCGAAGGTGGAAGCCTTGTCGGTGCACCGTTGAAGGGTCGTCGTGTGCTTATTATCGATGACGTTATTACTGCAGGCACTGCTATAACTGAGGCAGTGAACTTGATTAATGAGGCAGGTGGTACCGTAGCTGGAATCGTTGTAGCCGTGGACCGTGAGGAAAAGAAACCGGGATCTTCTCAATCCGCGTTACAAGAGAGCGCTTCGAAGTTCGGCGTGCCAGTGTTTAGTATTATAGGCTTTTCTGATATTATTTCTCATCTGAGCGGCAAGCTAGACAAGTCCCAGCTTGACGCTATGAAGGATTATAAGCAGCAGTATGGTATTTAGCTACTTACCACTTTTAAAAAAGGAAAGATAAATACTACAAACGGTCATTTTTTTTCTTTTACCTCCGCAGTCTGCGTTTGACTTGAGCAATTTTACGCTGCTGGCTTGCACCTGGTCCAGGCGTTGTTTCGCGGGATCCAAACTGACTTGCTCCGGCTGCAGGGGCTCCTTGCGGCTGACCAAAGGCAAAACTGGGAGGTGTCTCAGCACTGGTAGGAGCTGCAGCACCAAAGGAAAAGGGCGTAGAAGCCTTGCTATCGCTTGCTGTAGCAGGAGCAGGAGCACCGCCAGTACTACCACCAAACTGGAACGGCTGTGGTTGAGACGGGGGTTGTTGTTGAGCCCCAAAGGAAATGGGCTGTTTTGCTTGGCCTGAGGTAGTTCCAAAGGAACCACCACTAGGTGCTCCAAACGAAAATGCAGGCTGCGAGAGGGTGGAAGGGTTTGTTGTAGAACCAGCAGTGTTCTGCTTGGCAGCTCCAAAGTTGAACGCGGATGGAGCAGGAGAAGCTGGCTTGCTGTTACCAAAGGCGAACGGCTGGTTTTGGTTGGCCGATGTGTTTTGCCCGGAGGCAGGTGCATTCGTTCCAAAGACAGGGGGCGTTGATGCAGCAGAGCTAGCACTCCCTTCCGGAGCGGGTAACGCGGCCACAGGCTTCACTTCTGGTGTGACACTCTGCCCATTAGATGCACCGAATGCGAAGGATGGCTTATCACTTGAGCCTCCAGGACCTGAAGAAGAACCGAAGGCAAAGGTCGGTTTCTCTTCTGACTTAGGCTGAGCGCTCGTAAAGTTGAAGGTCGTTCCAGCTGGCTTGTTATCACCACCGCCTGGAGCAGCACTAGTGGAAGAACCAAAACTAAAGGCCGGCTTATGATCCTGCTGACCACCATTAGCGGCAGAGTCGGAAAAGCTCGGCTTGCCAGAGGCATGACCGGAATTAAAATTGAACGTGGGCTTGTCACCACCCGTTGGTGCAGGAAATGCAAAGCTGGACCCAGGCTTGTCAATGCCACTATTCAGCAATGAAGGTTTAACTGATTGGTCCGATTGAGTCGCTACACTTTGAGTAGGCTGATCAGCCCCGGGTTTGGACCCAAAGCCAAATAACGGCGTACTTGATTGTCCATTGGAAGCAGGCTTATTATTTCCGGAGTCACCAAAGCTGAATGCCGGTTTACTTGGTGCATCTGCGGACGACGATACATTATTATTGAAACCCTGTGCAGGCGTCTCCGCGGGTTTATTTAGACCAGCACCACTTGAAGCACTACCGTTCGCTCCGAAACTAAACGCAGGTTTTTCGTCTGATTTACTACCAAAGGTGAACGATGGAGCATTGTTTTTGGTCTTGTCGTCTGAAGAATTTGTCAAGTCGTCATTCTTCGCCCCAAATGAGATAGCAGGTTTATTGTTGGCTCCTCCAAAACTAAACGCGGGTTTCTCCGCAGGCTTATCATCCTGTGTGCCGAAGCTGAAAACAGGCTTTTCAGCTGGTTTTTCGGTGCCTGCGCCGAAATTGAATGACGGTTTCTCTGGTTGTTTGTTATCGCTGCCACTGCTACCAAAACTAAACAGGGGCTTATCTGCAGACTTATTAGTCGAATCCTGAGATCCAAAAAGCGGTTTAGACGAGCTTTGTCCATCAGTAGTAGCACCAAACATAGATTTTGGACCAGATGATTCTGCTGAAGCATTGTCTGCGCCGAAACTGAATTTAGGCAAACCAGAAGATGGAGGAATGTGGCTCTCTTTAGGTGGCGGCGCACCGAAACTGAACTTCGGAGCACTAGTGTTGTCTCCTACTGGTCTCTTAAGCGATTCGCTGAAGCTAGACGCAGGTGCTGATTGTGAGGCTCCCGTATTCTGCTGCTCTGTGTTTTTGGAATCTGATTCGGGGGTCTCGGCCAGAGCACGCTGAAGTTTATCACTGGCCACTTGAGGCCTACGCACAAGAGCTGCAACCGGCTCTTTCTCTTTCGAGGGCTCAACCTCTTGATCTGAATCATCGTCACTAATGTCAAAATTAGCCGATATGAAACCTGGTCTGCTCTTTCGCTCCTCAGGCAATACACTTAAGTCCAGAACCGGCTTAGTGACAAGTTGAATCTTGTGCTTAATGGGTTTCGGCTTACGCGCTACAGAGCGACTGGAAGAAACGTCCGAAGCCATCGCATTTCGGTCTAATTTAGCAACCTTTCGCTGAGGCCTAATTGATTGCGGAGCGGGAGGAGACTCGACGCGTTTCTGCGCGCGACTCTGTACGCGACTTTCAGCCTTCTCACGCAACGCTTCTCGATAGGCTTCTACAATCATATGAGCAGGCAGACGCAAGTCCCGTTGGCTCCGTAGAAGTGACAAGTTAACACTGGCCTTACGGGATGTGGAAGGGGCTTGTGAAGCCACAGATTGCAGCGATTCAGTCGATGTATCAGGGTACAGTTGGCTGTTTTCAGAAGGTTCTGTGGCACGCACATTTTGCTGCGACAAAACAGAAGCATTCTCTGACTCTACCTCAACAGGCCGCCCAGCAGCCCGCGAGAAAACTTGACTTATACGCCGTGACAGAGCTCGCAAGCCGGACTCTCGCCGACCATCTTTTTCGCCCTCGGAAGAAGCACGTCCAGGGGCTGCAATTGTAGATGACCGCTCATAAGGCCCAGGCGCTCTAGAAGGCCGGTTGGACGCTGCACGGGGCATCTGCAAAAGCCAGTACTAAACGTTGTTTAGGCGTGCGTGATTATTATTACTATTAGCCTTGGAATTTCTACGATTTCCCTCCTCCCATCTTTCCAAAAAAAACCATGACTAAGCCCAATCGCTCGGTAGAAAACCGCGGAGGTAAGGGCAACAACGATCGCTGGGTATGTGCTTCCATTGAGAGACTGTTGTGTGACTTGACAGGTTTTTCCATTTTTTTTCTTCGTGTGACAGCTCGCTAAATTAAAATGGTGAGCTTTTCATGCGAAGCGTGCAATGAAACAATGATTAAGAAAAAGGTACCACAACATCTTGGGAGGTGTCATGCTGCTGTTACTTGTATTGATTGCTCGAAAACCTTCCCGGGGACCCAGTTTAAGGACCATAACCAATGCATGACTGAGGATCAGAAATACCAAGGTAAATTGTATAAACCAAAAGCAACCCCTGTGAAAACTGAGGCAAAACTTGCGCCTGAACCAAGTAATGAGGCTGCTTCTATAGAAACAAAAGATGCGAAGAAGGAAAAGAAAAACAAGAAGAACCAAGCCGAGAAGTCAGCGGAAAAGAGGCATGTCAAAGTCACCAAACAAACACCTTTAAAAAAGGTTTTGAAAAAGCTAGAAAAGAATTACAAAATCGACAAAAAGCAACTTCTCAACGAGCTCATTGTTAGTCCCGAGGGGTATCTGAGTTTTGTTTCAAGCTGATTATATCAAACCGATGGTGACAGACTAATGTGGGATAGGATGTGTGGCACAACCCTAAACATTACACAATCAAATAAATCATAAATACTGTTAAATGATCCGCACAACCCACGGGACATTGAGCGTATATAGTAGCATTGGAATAAGCGTTCAGTTTTGCTGAATATTTTCCCGTAATAAGCAAGAAGTTGTCACCTATATAGCGTGGCGAAATAAGATGGAGACGCGATTCAAAGTGTTGAAATCATATCGTGGGCTTGTGCGCGCCGCGAGGATCACATTCAAGGGTGACACGGAGGCCCTGAATGCGGCTCGCGAGAGAATACGCAATGAATACCTGCAGCCAGGACCCATTGATAAACCAGAAATACTTCAGCGACTCCAGATGGCTAAGGATGTCGCCCATGTTCTACGGTGCAATGTTGTTCAAGGGGTAAAAGATGATCGAAATGTATACAAGCTAGGCCTTCACAAAGACAGTGAGCTGGGTGATAATGATGATCGCTTCTATCCCGTTAAGCAAAGTATTGACCCAAAGGGTTGTTGTGGAGGCCAGAGCACAGCTTAAAACAAATCTACAAGCATACAAACAAACAAACAAACAAACAAACATTTAAGGACGGCTACTTTGTATATATAAACTTTGCACTGCAGAAGAAGTCAAGCGCAATTTCGTAAACAAGCGGAATAACTAGAAACAATAATTTCCAACGTAAACTTCATACAATTGAGAAATAATGTGCTCATTACTGATGCCCTAAGCACCACTTGTGAATGGTGGAGGACTGCAATATTTGATCATGGGAATCACTCTGCAGTGCGTGTGAGCCCTTACATATGCATTACTCAGATGACAGACATGATAGTTTCCGTAGAGCCGTGCCCACCGAAGACGGTCTATAATGCGAGACATACTATTTGCTAACCATTGCATGAAATTAATTATGTGCACCACAGGTTCAATGCAAGCACCATATTTCACCTAAACTACTGGGAATAGACTCTTCTACAACTGTCAATTTCATCCAATTTAAAGTTCGCAAGGACAGATATTCGCCCATGTACCCTTGCAACCTCCCTAGACCTACTAGCAAGCACTGCAGGTCAGTATGCTGGATCCCGCCAACTGCGGGTACTCCCTAGGAACGGACATTGCATTGGCTAGAATCATTGAGCAACTATTGGTAGAACTTCACCTATATATATCTAGTCAGGACCCAGAATAATAAACGTAGAATTAACATATGACCAACCCAAGTATGAATACAATGGACAAGGATGATAAGCATTGCGTGTTTCACAAAGCCACCATTGACGACTCAGATGGTAGAAACGGCTATCCGGGCCAGAAATGTCCTTTTATGGGCAACCGCGTGAACGGCATTGAAGGCACAGGGCCACCACTTGAATCATGGTTCCCCAATCGCTTGCGGGTCGAACTACTTGACATGCCGTCAAGTCGCTCGAATCCATATGGTCCTGATTTTGACTACGTGGAGGCGTTTAACAGCATCAACTATGAGGAGCTAAAGGCAGACTTGACGAAGTGGATGACTACTTCTCAAAGTTGGTGGCCGGCTGATTATGGCCACTATGGCCCACAGGTTATTCGCACAACTTGGCATGGTGCGGGCACGTACCGAATCGCAGATGGTCGGGGCGGTGCGGGCCATGGTTTACAGCGATTTTTGCCCATTAGTAGCTGGGAGGATAATGGCAACACGGACAAAACGCGGCGTCTACTGTGGCCTATCAAGCAAAAGTACGGCGATAAGATCTCGTGGGCTGATCTTTTTGTACTAGCCGGAAATGTTGCCCTTGAATCGATGGGTGTCAAGCTCCAAGGGTTCGGTGCGGGCCGTACAGATGCTTGGGAGAACGACACAGGCACTTTCTGGGGCAACGAAACCTCGACTTTCGGTCGAGAGGACCGTTGGGCGGATTCTAAGTTTGACGGGAAAGGTGACTTGGCCGCCCCGCTTGGTGCCTCTGAGGCCCAGCTAATCTACGTCAATCCAGAAGGACCGGGTACGAATCCCGACCCAATCGGGTCTGCTATGGAGATTCGTCACACTTTCCGCCGTATGGCAATGAGTGACGAGGAGACAGTAGCTCTAATTGCTGGTGGCCACACCTTCGGAAAGTCTCACGGTGCGGTTACTCACGACTTCTTAGGTCCGCCTCCAGGAAACTCTTCCATTGAGAACATGGGTCTTGGGTGGATCAACTCAAAGGGCACTGGCAATGCTGAGTACACTACCACGAATGGCTGCGAGGGCTCATGGACTGGCAATCCTACAGCGTGGGACAAGGGATATTTAATCAACCTTTTAGACCACGAGTGGAAGCTGGCGAAGAGCCCTGCTGGAAACTGGCAATGGCATCCGAAGGAGGATCTTGAAGAGTTAACCACACCAGACGCTCACCGCCCTGGTGTGAAACATCCTGTCATGATGTTCACTTCTGATCTGGCCCTCAAGGATGACCCAGAGTTCTATAAAGTGGTTAAAAAGTTCCGTGACAGTCCTCAAGAGGTATTCCTCGATGCGTTCTCGCGTGCTTGGTTTAAACTAACACATCGTGACATGGGCCCTAAAATTCGCTACTTTGGACCTGAAGTCCCTGAGGAGGACTTCCTTTGGCAAGACCCTATTCCGCCTCACAAGCATGAATTGGTGGATGAAAGTGATATTGCAGAGCTGAAGGAAGAAATTGCTAAGAGCAGCTCCGACCTTCTACCTTACGCACGAGTTGCTTGGGCTTCTGCCTCAACTTTCCGTGGAACTGACCTTCGTGGTGGTGTCAATGGCGCACGTATCAGACTTGCGCCTCAGAAAGACTGGGAGGTGAACCGCCCCGAGGAGCTTCAAGAAGTTCTGTCTAAACTTGAAAATATCCAGAAGAAGTTCAACTCTAAGCAGAGCAAGAAGAAGATCTCGCTTGCTGATCTAATTGTTCTTGCGGGTGCAACAGCTATCGAGGAAGCTATAAGTAAAGCAGGCCTCGATGTTAAGGTTCCATTCACGCCTGGTCGATCGGACACAACTCAAGAGTTAACAGACATTCCTACTTTCGAATGGCTACATCCGATAATGGATGGGTTCCGCAACTTTGAATCTGAAGGCCTCACTATTCCTGCTGAGAATTTCCTTCTCGACCGGGCAAAGCTACTTAATCTATCTTCACCCCAACTAACTGTTCTCATTGGTGGTTTGCGAGCTCTCAACTTTAACTGGGATAACTCTGATATTGGTGTTTTCACAAAGCGTCCGGGCGTATTGACCAATGACTTTTTCGTTAACCTAACGGATATGTCGACGATATGGAAACCCTTAGATGAAAAGAAAACTCGCTTTGAAGGAGTCGATCGCGAAACTGGCGAATTCAGATGGTACGCAACTCGTGCAGATCTCGTATTTGGCGATAATGCCCAGCTTCGGGGCTTAAGTGAAGTCTACGGATCAGCTACTGGCCATCAGAAGCTTGTAAATGACTTTGTCCAAGCTTGGGACTACGTCATGATGCTAGACCGCTTCGATCTTCACCGTTAAGGGATTGCGTAAATCTCTGAATTGTTACACTTTAGAAGATATCGAGCTCTTCATGTGTTTCAGTAAGTCACCAATCTTTTAGTTATGATATCATCAATCTCTACGTGAAATTAACTTTACTTCGCTTACTTTAACTTACTTTAGCTGTATTTAAATTAAATATATGTTTTATAATGATTATAATACATTCGACCTTCGCGTATCCAAGTTACATGCTGTATGCGTCTGCTAGACGTCAATTTATGTTGGATAAATTGCTGGATTCATTAATTCTTGATGGTAACGGTCATACATGTCCTCATCTAAAACGATTCAGTGAAGCTAGAATTCTATGGATGTCATCATTTATTCTTTGTATAAATGACACCAACGTCGGCAGATGGAGTGACCATTTAAGAACATAGTGTAATAGAAAGGTATATATCTTTGTAGATAAAAGTAAAAAAAATACAGCATTTCAGTCATTAAAGGTTCATAATAATAATAATAATAATACAATGGGGCGTGTTAAATGTCATTCACACGCCGCAGCAAATTTCGGGCTTTCACCATGTCCCTTTTCACTTGCCGACCACCTTTCATACATAATTGTGCTGCAGAGAAGGCAGCCTCAGTCGAACCGAGGGACTCTGCCAGTTCAAATACTCGTAAGGCAGCAGCCTCTTGCTGTCGAACACGGAGACGAACGCCGTAACTGTGAAGAGCGTCGGCTATACGACCCTTACACGGTGCTACACCGTACTTGAGCTCGGCGAGATCAACCTCGTGCACCTTTACTGGGAGATCCAAGCCACTAATAATAGTCCACGGAATCCAGCGTTCTGACCAGCCGAGCTCAAGAAGAAGATTACCAGCAGAACTACCAAACCTAGAGGCAGCCGCAGCCCAATGCTCTAGTGTTAAACGAGAATCCACTGACAGAGCGGCACTACCTTCCCAAAGGTGGTGAGCAGCACTTGGTAAAATAGGAATTTGCACGCGGGTGTTAGAATTCATGTCCCAAGATTGGGAAGAACCATGTGCTTGTAGAGATGTCATAGGCATTGCGTGAGAGAAGGTAGAATGAGAAGAAGTAGATCCAGTAACAGAATTATCAAAATTGGATACAGAGACAGAAGACCCAGAAGTGGAGGCAGGGGACAGAGAAGAGTAGGTACCAGAAGGTATAGAAGGGGGAAAGGCATTCAGTCCGGTAGCTTGAGTAGGTAGTCGTCCATTTACATGAGCAGCACCTATAGGGTGAAGCAATCGCGGAGGCGAATGACCGCGTGGAAAAGAAGAAAATGTTGGCTCAGCTGTGGTGGACACTGCTGAGTTAGGTGCAGAATTCGGGGCCAGTCCAAGCGATCTCCAAGTAGGCCCCAGCGCCGGAGGAATAGATTTTACGGGAGACGTACCTGGACTCATGTGCCCTTGAGACCCAGAGTATCTATGGCCATAGCGTTGGTATCGCTCTTGAGTACGTGACAGGGGCGATGATAAGAGTACATGATCCGGGGCAGGCAAAATGGTGTCCGTCGACAAATCCCGTGTATGTTTAGCAGATTGGGGATTAGGGACAGACTTAATTCTAGGTGTTTGGATTACACTAGGCTGCTGCACCGCTCGTATGTCTACAGCATCATCAAGACCTATAGTACTGCTGAAATCCGAGGTAGTGCGACCCGCAGTGTCAAGTGGCGATGGCGTTCCAGTTCTGGACGAGGCAGTACTAGACACTGAGTTGTAACCATCATGCTGATCTGCTGTTTCATAATCAGAATTAACTGGCAATGGAAAAGCATCTAGAATAGGTAGAGAGCCTGGTCGGGGAGAACTAGATATGCTAGAGAGTGAGACACTAGAGAGTGAGTGCCGAACCGCGAGCTCATCTAAAGGCGAGTCGCGGGCCAGCTCTGTGCTGGCAAAGGGTGCCATCACCTAAAAGTTCCGTCAACTTAGTCGCACACGCCCAGCGATTTAGGGCGCGTTTTGATGCACGCTTCGAATGTGAGATCAAAGCACGTCTCTGCGTGCCAATGCGAATGGAGGAAGGGGTAAACGAGAAAAACTCACACACGTGACGTCATTTTGCAACAGGTGCGTAAGAATACTAGACATGCGCATGCAGAAGTGGGGTCAATGTTAGATGCTCCTTTAGCTTTAGCATGAGTCTTGTTTACAATCGCCTCGCTAGCGTCAAATGAATGCAATGCTACCGTATGCCAAATAACGATGGTGAGGTTTAACATCAATCATGTAGTCATGCCTGGCGTTATAAGAGCCGGGTTAAAAAAATACACTAATAATCGCTAATTTTTATTTATCGCTCAAGAGCTCAAGAGCTCAAGAGCTCGAGAGCATCTAAAATGACTACGCGATATAGAACAGACTAGAGTATAACAACGCTAACATGGAGCGAGCGCCGTACCGGAAAAGGTAGTGTGCGTGTGACGCGTATGTGGGGCTTTTTTTTACTAAGTCGTTTTTTTTTTATTCTAGAATCCTAAAACAGCCGCATATCCTATATTTCACATGCGGGCCATGCGGAGCTGCACACTATTTTAGTTCCGTGGGGTAATTGTAGGCAGTGTGGGAGCGATGTAAGCAAGGGTTGAGAAGCCCACTTATGCAAGGCAACGGTGCCAGCTGGGTCAAACCTGGGGTGCATAAGAAAGAACGAAACATAGATAGGGGTAAGAACCTTAAATTCTAGGTGATATCGTTGCAGTGTTGCTCGGGGAGAATTATTATAGACAACCACTTGCTTTAGACACCGACTTACGGTGAATGACGTATAACAAACATACCTGACACAGAGTTGCCACGATACTTTTTTTTTTCTTCACCCCACTTGGAGCCGCAGAGGTCGCCTTAAACTAACCCCGCTATGAGAGATCACTGCAGCCACTCGAAAACAAAAGTGGATGCATTTCAAGCTGACATTAGCAGATCTGTTGATGCTGGGTTCGGAACACATGTACGATTCATTTTCACCTAAACTAAGTTTCCTGATGACATTTTTCGTACTTTTATATACTGACCGTACAAACTTCAACTCAGAGGAGTTCTAATCCTAATAGTTGTGAATTAAAACATTACCCGTGTAAGAAGTTCATGCTGGGCTGGCGGTGTTATACCTCATTGTGACTTTAGGGTTAGCGGTACGCCAGTGATACAATCGGCTAAAGACCCATGTCAAACGAACTAATCACTCACACGATACGGCGCATGCGTGCTATTTATGTCTTGTGAACTATAAGCTTTGCTAGCAACTACTTCCACCTTTATATCCACACTGCTTATATACACTTAGGATAAATAACAATCGAGTATCATTTACATCATCGCAATCATCAGTTATCAAGTTATCAAGTAGAGGTGCTAAGTGCCACGGTCCCGTGTTCGCGTACAGGATACGCGAGAATGAGCGAGCGCATTACCCTTACCTATTCTCAGAATACTTAGATCATCACCGCATTTCGAATGCCGGCGCACGTCGCCAATACATACAGCACATCGGAAAGCGGGAAAGGCCGTCTCCACAAGTAATGACGGACCAAGGCATCATCACTACGCCACGGGATCGGCACATAAAACGTGGTATAGATAATCTGTATTACTACAATAGGGTCGATGCATCATTATTGGGTACCTGCGCGGTGTTAATAACTTTGTACCCTCTTCTACAATGACTCTACTGCGGACCGCAGTAGTCTAAGAAAGTGCCCGGTCATAAGATGCATCAAGGTAAGGGGGCTGCATAGCATCAAACAAGACATTATGCATGATGCATGCAAAGTCAGTGCGCACGTTAAGTCTAAAAATGCACCTCGTTCTTATACGCTGGTCGAGGTCACGAGTGTGGAGATTAAAAATAACGTTCTCAAAGGAATCGGGCAATTCTTTTGACGAAGTAACGGAAGAGATGCATTCATCGCGTGATCGTGACCATGTTTAGCGAGTTACTGGATCCTAGGGTCACTACTCTTTCTGCGAGTAAAGTGGCTTACACCCCTGCCCCTTTACACAGGATCTAAAATCACTACGCCCGCGGCACGAAAAGGGATAGGGTGCATGCACTAACAGGTTACCTACCACGGCACAGACTTAGCTGCACTGACAGTTTGCCTGTTACGGCCTTATGCATAGGAACTGCATAAATGTTTAGGGATGGTCTCGACCGCTAAGCAGCGTAGGCGCAGCAAATATACAGACCAGAAGATCACCAGACTAGATTCATGTAAAGTGATTGTTTTTAAATTTTTAAATTTATCCGACAGTTAGAAGATAATTATATCCTGTTTGTGGAATCATCGTGCGGGTGGGGGTTTGTGTTTCGCCTCAAATTAGCTGCTGTGATTTTCGGTCCTCACAATATGTTGCTACTACCCTTACGTTTACAACCTTTGCTTAAACTCGCCAAACAATTTGTGCAGCGGCGAGACGAAAGAGATGCAGACATAACCCGTACCCCTCACTACCGCAAGTGCTCTAGTCTGCACCTAGCCCAATATGCAGGCGCGGAATTACCCGTGGACAGGATGTCATCCGCCTATGACTCAGCGCGGGGTGCATTATTAGTTTGAGGCCCGAACCCAGTGTTGAACGGGATCTTATCGCGCATTGGCTTGGAGAACTGGGGCCGCGCGACCCACTATTTCTGCCTTGTTTGGCAGTCTCGAACACGTATCAGAATATTGAAGATGGAAACTACGTTGACGTTGCGAAATCGTCTCGGGTTCGATGACACGGTTCTATGGAAACAGTTTTGTGCTAAGCGGTTACATCTGATCCATACGCTCTCCCTGAACTCACGAAAGGCTTCTGAACAGGAAGAGCAGGTGCGTTCTATCGCTTCTGAACTCTGCACTGAATATGGCTTCAGTAGTAGTGCCCAAGCTGACTTCGAAAAGCTTATTATAGCTGGCATTCAGTCAGTACGGCGGAATCAAAAGCGGTTGCAACGGCACGCCAATACACATACCGATGCGGAACAGCAGCATACACCAAGTGCTATACAGACCTCAACAGCCTCTACACAGCAGAATGTTTCGGCATACAGATTTTTCGCTCAGGCGGCTCCTCCTAGTGCTTATGGACTTCCACAACATATGATTCCAACTCTTGGCGCAAGTACAACGCCTAACACTACCCTGCACCATCCACAAGTTGGTGCCGCACATATTACGGCTGCCCACATGGTTCACCAAACTCCACAGAATCCATTTGTGTTATCGCCAGGACATGTTCAAGCTCCTCCACCGAGTGCTTCGCTGCCGGTCAGCGCAATCACACGTAAGCTTGAGGAGCTGCGTCAACTGGTGGTACCGTATTTCTCTGTAGGGATATCTCGGAGTGCGGCAACCCGCTCAGGAGCTGTTCAGATTGCTGCAGAGGGTATACTGGGTACTGCCGCAGCCAGTGCTGCTACACATGTAAACTCAACACCGACTCAGACGCAAGCACTGCATGTGTCTCTTCTGGCTGGCCAACTGCGCGATACTTTGGCTCACTCAGTGGGTGCAACGAGTACGCGATTGTTTATAGACGCCATTGGTGCTCTGGCTGCCTCACCTCAAGGTCCTATTTTGCTTGCCACACTCCAGGGAGTACTGTTTGAGCTAGTAATGGCTTCACCAGATGTTCCTGGCATGATACATACTCTGTCAACGCAGCATTCGCCTGCACAAGTAATCGGCAGAGGGAGTACTTCGAATGGTTCGGTCACGCCGGTTCTACATACGAAACTACAGTCACCACCGCAGAATTCGATATCGTCACCGGCGCCAGTAGCCAATGGGACGCATTTTCCGACATCGCAATTCTCGTTGCCAATGCATACTGTATCGCCGCCTGCATCGCAGTCGCAATCGCAGTCGCAATCGCAGTCGCAACAAACACCAAAAGCACCGACGAAAACTCCAACACCTACCCAATCTCAGCCGCCAGTGCAGAAACCACTGCCACAGCCAACGCAACCAATACGGCAACAAGAACAAAAACAAAAACAAAAACAAGAGGAACAGCAACCACAACAACAACAAGTACAGCAGCAACAGCAGCAACAACAACAACCACAACAACAACAACAACAACAACAGCAACAAAAAAAACTGTCAACCCATCAAAGCTCACCACCGGTTACTCATGGCATACCCCAGCAGCAACTGGTTGCCAGGGATCGTCTTGTAACGCTAAAATTTGATAGCCGGCAGTTACAACTGACGTATTCGCCATTGAAAACCACACCACCAACATTATCAGAGATAATTGACAATGCGCGTCATACGTTTCAAATTGGTGCCGAGCGCGTTGTGCGTGTTAAGGATACGCAGCGGGGCAAAATTATTGAGACCAATTCAGAGCTTATAGAGGCGTTTTCACAGCCTTCAATCACACTAGAAATTCTATTGCCACCACCGATGCTACACGAAGTGAGCCAATCGAGCCGCACTGCTGGATTCGCGTCATTGGCCCCGATCTTGCAGCCAAACTCAAGCCGGCTTTCGAGTTAATTTGTTTTATTGTTTTAGTAGAGAAACCAGCATCTTTATTACCCTTGCAACATGGGCCTGTGGGAGCTCATAATAGACTTAAAGATGTAGCTTGTACACATATTTATATTTATCGGTCGACATTATTGTTATGACTGTTTATTGGCGAACGCGGGCCACAGAGCATGGCCTTCCGACATCAAATAGCTCATCGTGGCCTGGCCCAGCGGTCTGACACTAAGCATATCAATTACATTATCCACAAGCATTGAACGCCCGAAATCATGCTGCTGTAGCTCAACATTGGCAACATGGATGTGGAGATGATAATACGATGGCTGATAGTGGAAATACATTTTAAGTTGCGAGGCTGCCAACCCAAATTTATCTCGCACAGTTTCGGCAGTCTTGTCCCTAATGTGCTCAATGAGTGGAATCTCTGCGGCTGTCAGATCGCGCACACTAGCGAGATCCCTGCGCATCACCAGCACGAGCAGATAAAGGGAACCCACAGTTTTTCCATCCCACTTCGAGTTCGGGAGCAGCACAAAATGCTCATCTCGATAAAGAACACGATCGGCCTCAACACCGTCATCAAGAATGCCGCGCACCCAGGCCAAGCGTTCTCCCTGCATAGTCTTAATGTAAGGTACCACATGTGTGGCGTAATCACGTGGCGTCTCCTTGACAACATGGGTAGGGAGCGCACGGTACTTGGCAATGTGGGTTTCTGTTGCTGGCCAAATGACATCTAAGTATACACTTGAAGGCTCCTCCAGAGCAGTAGTACCCCAAGAGTAGACATCGTTTGAATCAATCTTGTTCAGTGGGAAACGAAACGGCAGGTTCTTGCCCTTGGCCTCGGAAAATTCAGGAAGTGCCAACCGGCTCACCTTGATAAGGCAGGGCTTTTCATCAATGCGACCCAAAACAACCGCATATTTAGCCGCAGCATCGGACTGAAGAATCTCGTCCACAACAAAGTCATCGAGCCGGTCCATTCTTTGTATAAGTTAAGTATGTGGTAGGGTGCTAATAAGTGCCAGGATAAGAGGAAAAGAGGACTAAAGATCACATATGCCACGGCGTTGATTAGATGCGGCGGCGACGACGACGACGACGGCAACAACAACAACAACATCATCATCATCATCGATCTAGGGTGGTAATTTAAGCAACTCCAAACTGCATCCTAAGTTACGTTTTTTCGGAAATGACAATCAACTTAAATGGAACTCATACCGTTTACAATTGAGTGACCAAAGCAAGAGGCAAATCTGTGAAACAGTCCAAATGAACTAGATAATTCTGGTAACCTGTTAGATTCTTTAAATACCTATTCCTAAGCTGAACCTGGCATACGCTTGTGAACCACCGCTGCGTTTACATTCGGCTCACCTGTTGTTGTTGTTGTTGATTTAAACCGGTATTTATTCATGTTATGTGGCGGTGGTTCTAATATTGATGTCACCCATCATCAGGTGACGCCTGCCTGTTTGAGCACTGCGCTTCTTCTCAAAATGGATGAGTCCTGGGACGCCGACTTTGATGGCGATTTACGGGTCCCGGACTCGGTGAAGGATGGCAGTGAATTTGTACGAAACGAAACCAGCGCGGCACGTCAGCTTTCTAGTATAATTGCGTCGCTTCGTCTTCTATTACTGCATAGTGAACCTAGGCCTGGAAAGGAGTCGGTTCTGGCCCGTGCCGTGTCACTTGTGAATGCCTCTACCAAGGATGACTCTGACGAGTTTTATCAGAGCGCAATCTGGCGGCAATTTAAGGACCACTGCGACCCGGAGCTGGGTGGGAACACAATTGAACAGGTTCTACGGTCGGCACAGCAGGTCCAGTCAGAACTTGACGCTTGAAAGTCGATAATATAACAAACCGCGCGCATGAAAAGATAATTTATTAAAGACCTAATTGTCGAACTAAATACACTGGTGCCAGGTATAGGTTTGTCTTTTCACTATATTATGAATCGCAAATCAGCATGGTATAAAACAATAATCATTTCTCCATTACAACCACTAGATTTGTACTGAGACCAGCGATCAGAGAAAGCCTACTCAGGTCATTCACCATTATCTTCAGACCCAGCACCGGACTCAGCGTCGGAGCCAGTTCCAGACTCTGAATCAGATCCGGACGCTGTAGACCCAACATCCTCGAAATCCTCTTCTAAATCATCCTCCTCGTCCTGAGACTGGGTCGTGGTCTCAAGTTCCTTGGCTGCTTGTTCTAATTCCGTCGGTTCGGTCTTTTGCTTCTTGGCTTTACGTGCCTCTGCCATACTCTCATCATTCAAATGGTGCTTCGAGATGTAGGCATTAATCGCTTCGTAAAAGTTGTGTGAAATCTTCTCAAACTCGAATGACTGCTCATCAAGCAGTTGTACAACAATGTTGAACGTACGGCTGGTGACCACTGTAAAGCTAACACTTTCAATCTCTGCCAGCAGCACCATCGTGAGCGGTTTTTTAAATCCAAAAAATAAAAAGTCATCAAGTAGATAGAGAAGTCCTTCACGAGCTCCTACATAGGCTGTTACCACTTGCGACAATGTCACGTCTAGATCCTTGTACTTGGTGTACTGAGATGCCTTCTGAACGGCTACCGGGTTGGCTTCATTCGTGGAAAAGACAATAAACGGCCCTGTGCCACCAAGCTTGGCTAATACGACATACCATTGAGGTTTGGGGCGCTTTGGAATCGGCAATTTGAGAAGTACATTATAGGTGGCCCAGTCGCCTGATTCCAAGACATTTCCCGTCGTTATGTCGAAGATCGCAACAGAGGCCTTCGAGAACCCGATTTTTACGCTCCGCCGGGCCGGTAGAAGTTGCGAAACTTGATAAATATTTGCGAAGTCCGTTTCGGTGACCGATGGTTTAGGCGCGGCTGCAATTCCCTTCAGCCTTGCAATTTCGTCAAGTAAAACAGCAAATGCAGATGCCACGTCATCATTCTGTTCGAAAGCTCGTTCTACTTGCCTTCGCGTCGCAGACGGCAGCTGTTTCAGCGCACCTTCATGCTTCGGACTCAAAGCAGGCATGGATCAATATTATCACGTGTGTACATCTCTATAATAACACTAATCCAAGCGGAAGGCAATGATGATGAATAGTGATGATGATGGTGGTTCTGGTGATGTGGCACATAGCTATCAATTGCGCATTATTTCTTTTTATCTAAACCGTCTGTATAGGAATTATAAAAGCCATTTTTCATTTTCCTTTTCGATTCTATTATAATAACAGGTATAAAAGCATATTACCTCTACTTTAGTAAAAATCACCTTGAGTACGCACTAAAAGTTACCGAAATAGAGCGGATTCGGAGTGATATCAGTTAAAGCTACGCACTAGTCTTAAAAATAATGTAATGGATTCGACTATTTTTTCTTTAACGTTACGAATTGACTTGCTTTAAGGATAGCTCTGCTTATGGCTATATCGGTGAGGCAATCAACAATTTTTTGTTCATCAAAAACACAGGCCTAGCAAATCTTGAAGCTGTTTAGGGGCAGTCAAAATGTTGGTGACTAGAACTTATGCCGTCCTAAAATATAAGCCATTGGTAAATAAATAAGAGGAATACCTAGCTCCTGAGAACCTAGTTCCTGAGAACCTCGCTCAAACAAAGACTCAGAGAATAGGCGCAATGGTAGAACCAGTAAATACCACCTCCATCGAAGAGAGGATCACGTTCCAAAGTCTGCAATCTCTAGCTTCTAACCATTCCCCAAGGAGAGCTAGATCGAAGTCTAATATTAAAAGAAGGCCACATGAGATGTTGAAACAGCTGTTAAAATGCGTTTAATTGGCATGTATATCTATATGTTTGACTTTTCAAGTCTCTGCATTGCTTGGTATCTCGGCCTAAAGCATTCAGAGTTCCTAAGCATATACATACTTTAGTTTTAATCGTCGACTATAGCAATGTATTCCAAGAGCTCAGTTACGCCATTCACTTTATCCCATTTCTTAGTTTCATATCTATAAGCTGCCAATTTGAAAAGTATTCCAGTTGGCCTGTGGTCCCTAGTAATATGGCGTTCACTCATCTTTTCGGAGCAGCTTTCGTTCTACAACTGTAAGAAACAAAGTGACGCAACGCAATACCCATGATGACGGTCGAAACATACACATGATCGCCTTGTTTGAAGACTGGTGCATTTTCTATTATATTGCTCTTTGGTGGACACCACACCTATTAAGAAGCCTAAAAGCCAGTGAAGTTATTTGATAAAGCAAGCTTGCTCCATAAGCAAACACATTCAAGACACTTTGACGACACACTGACCCTTTAAGTCATTTGTTACTTGGTAACTATGTTTTGAAAGCTTCTTTGCTAGAAGGTCATGCGCTCCTCCTTTAATTCTTTATGTCTGTTAATATTATTTTTTGTATTATCTTTAAATCCTTGAATTTCTTCCTGCTTCATGCACGCTCAAGACAATAGAGAAAGATACAGAAAGAGGAAAAGGAAAAAAGAAAAAAGAGAAAGAGAAAGAGAAAGAGAAAGAGAGACAAAGAAGTCCAACACCTCATTACTTCAGGAGTTGTTTAAGCGATCAAATTATTGTATATTTTGTGCACACGAGAAAGTCCTTTTCTCCATGGGATGAGCTTGTCTTATAGGAGATCCTTCACACAAGTAGACCCTGTTCCATTAGAAGGAAGTCTTGATTTCTACATGCCAGACACTGGCTAGAGCACACGACTAAACGAGAGAAATAAGAAAAGGTGCAGCTTACGCTACCATGAACGAGATGTTATGAATTAAGTGCTATACATATACATCATCGCTCGGCCCATTCCTGTCGGACCCAAGCCCAGCGTCGATGTAAAGCCGGGTTGCCCTGTGGAAGCAGTGTGAAACAAGTGGTTCGAGGGGGTTTGCCAACAAAAAAAAGGGGTTGGATGAAAGGGTGCAAGCCAGGACGTGCAAGATCGCTACGTAGAAGTGTGTAAGGATGGACGATTATGTCAAAACCAAGGCTCACGCAGAACCCACCAAGGCGCCGCTGTCCAGAACCCGCCACTCAGAACTAGAACTAGACCTGGAACTAGCGCTACAATGAGAGCTAGTCCTGAAGTTCAGAAAGGTTGCTAGCCGCGGCTAATCGTTTTCGGCTTGCGCTTCTTCTCTGTGGGCTTCAAAATCTGGAACGAACATAGAAGCGACTCATCTACAGACATCATGGCGCCAGCGTTATCGAAATCACCGCAGTAATTTGGCGCCGAAAACAGCGTAACAAGCTGCCTTTTCGAAAAGAACTCGTAGCCATCTTCAACGACTTGATGGGCGCGACAAATGAGATCCAGCTCGTGCTTCTGAAGGAACCGATTAACTACATCTGGACCAAATGTGAAGCTAATGCCGCGGTCATTTTCGCCCCATCCAGTGATGTCCTTGTCAGGATCGCTCCACAGCAAATCGCACAACAAACCGATCTCAGGAATATCAGTGGGACGCATTACTCGGCGAATCTGGTCCATGGACTTGAGGTCTGGCGACAACCCTCCGTGCATGGTTAGAATCTTTTCATCAATGATCGCTGCAATGGGCAGGCAGTTGAAGCAGTCTGTGAACGTACGCCACAGCTTAATGTTGTAACGTCGCTTGCATTCATCGTAAAATCCGTAAATACGGTTCACGGACGCCGATTCATGGTTTCCGCGCAGAATAAAAAAATTCTCAGGATACTTGATCTTGTACGCAAGTAACAAACAAATGGTCTCCAATGATTGCTTTCCACGGTCGACGTAGTCTCCTAGAAAAAGGTAGTTCGCCTCGGGAGGAAACCCGCCATACTCAAACAACCTTAGTAGATCATAGTACTGCCCGTGGATGTCGCCACAGATCTTGATGGGCGCCTCCAGCTCGAGAAGTATCGGCTGCTGGATGAAGATCTCGCGCGCCTTCGTACAAAGCCACCGGATCTCGTTCTCCTGCAAGTGAACATTCTTGCCCGGCCGCGAGCCCCGCACCTCGAGCAGCCTGTCGATTATCGAATCCAAATCGGCCTCGGGTACGTCGCCCATTTTTGCTTCGTCTGTCGTGTATGGTAAGTCGATTTGAAATGGATGTTGTAGTTGGGAGGAGGCGGTGATTAGGTCAACCGGTCTCTGATCAAGGGGGCTTGCCTAGGTGCGGCAACGAGGCAAGCAATACTGAGAATTCAGTGGACGAGCGGACGAAATGTGAAGAAAAGTCTGATCTGTGGAGCTGGCACTTTGGTGTCTATCTCCCGTCGTCAGCTTGCCGGAAAGGAAATTGTGGCGTTGCGTGCTCGGCCATCGCGCGCCGCTACGGTGTTGATTTATTTACGCTTTGTAATCTGAGTAGTCTTCTTCGTGTAATGCCAACGCGAGTTAATTTTAATAGCTGAGATTAATTAAAAAAGAAAAGTCTCAATTTGGTGGATTTAGAACCACTCGTGTTTCAGAGTTACTTTCTAAGTTTTCCCGGGGTTCCTTGGAAATCTGAAGTCTGGCCCACCAGGTATATCTCGTGTGGAGAGAGATAACCGTCTTTTGGCATCGCGAGACTCAGAAACGTGCTGACAAACCCCAACAGCCCGAGAACTGCTGTTATCTGACTTCCAAGGTTTTTGGTCTACGCCGTAGAGCATGACAGTGGAGAGGGTAGACAGCCCGCTGGCGGGACGCCGACCCGGTCCTTTGGGGCCTGTTGGTGGCATAAGTGCTCTGGGCGGCCAGGTGTCGTCCGGGCCGGCCATAGGGCCGCCTCTCACCGAGCGATCGGCCGCGCCCTTCTGGCTGGAACTAAAGGGCGTGGAGCGCTGGTTTGACACGCTTGATCCAAGCGAGCGCCTCACTCTTTTGACATCACTGTTTGGTCGCTCGTCTGAACCGCAGCTGCGCCAGTTCTCCGCAGCCATAGACAAGTCTTTACAAACTGCCCAATACGCGACAGGTCCTGCAGCAGCCCCGGGTCAGCCTCCGTTTGCGTCCAATCTCAGCCGGTTTGGGGTAGGACAACCAGCTGCTTCCCAGCAGTCCTCCGATTACGCGTCTCTGAGATATCATACGCCCATGCAGAAGCAGCCGTCGGGTTCTGGCAACACGACGGGCGGCGTAGGTGCACCAGGGACTGTTCCAGGTGTTACCTCAGGTCCGCCCTCCGGACCACCGCAGGTTGGTGGTGTCAACACCAGCAACAGTGGCTCAGGCTACATGTCCCCGCTAAACCAGCCACTGAGCGCACCACTAGGGAATTCGCAGAATCCATTTGCCCCGTCGTCTGATTTGTATGCGCAGGCATTTTTACCTCTACCGCGCTCTAAATCATATACGCCTTGGGGCCCCGAGATTCGCCCCAAGTCTGCCACTGCAGACGCGTGGCCCGATTTGGCCTCAGGCCGTGCCTCACCACAACCAGCCCAGTCGTCCCCAAACATTGCTGCCTTATCACTTGAGCAGAACTCGGCTTCTACATCTCCAATCGGGCACCCAATCAAGCCCTGGCGTACATTCACACCAGTTGGGCCTGGGCAGACACCCGAGTCTTTTGATCCTAGCCGCGCTTCACGACCTACATCAACGCAACCGCCGCAACCTGTAAGTCATCCCTCAAACAACAGTGGTAGCGTTTTGGGCAATGGAATCTCGATAATGTCTCATCCGCCGCCTGTGCCTCCACTAAATGTTGAGCTCAACCGGAGATCCTCTGGCTCGCAAACCGCACCGCATTCAGCAACGGGTTCTGGCTCTGGTTCCGGACCCCCGCCTGGTCCGCCTGGTCCGCCTGGTCCTCATGTGGGCCAGCACCCTGGAGGTTCTTCAGGCTCGCAGCCGCAGCAGCTTAACTCGCATATTTCAGCCCCGTTCGGCTCTCATTTTGCGGCGCGTGCGGGCGCTCAATCTACCTCGCCAACAATTTCCCATAAGTTTATGTCGCACTCCTCGGATGCCTCTCCTGTTTCGCTACCTAATGCCGAGTCAGGCTCTCTGAGTGCTGGTTCATCCTCGGCCGTTGATGCGGGTTCGCCAACCTCATCTATTTACACGTTAACTGGGAAACAATCTCCCAAGAGAGGTGTAAACGTAGTAGACGTCGAGCTTCTGTCTGACATTGGCGCATGGCTACGTTCTTTGCGATTACACAAGTATACGGGCAATCTTGCTGGAATGAGGTGGCAGGATGTTGTTCAACTCGAAGACGCGGATCTGGAATCGCGCGGAGTGAACGCGTTAGGTGCACGGCGTAAGCTACTTAAAATGTTCGAGGAAATTCGACAAGCCCAGGAGGCCGGACTACTTCCAGAAGAAGACAATGCCTAGCTCACTCAAATTTACTTAAAGTAAAGGCTTGTTGTTGTCATCGTAGAGACTTAAAGTGTACCGCGGGGCGCAGCAACGATCTGCTAGTGACACAGCGCTGGTTCGCTTATTATCAACGTAGACACACACGTAGACATTAATCTATCATCAGAATTAAGTCCTATCATGTGTTGGTTTTTATTATTTCGGTCCAAGCATTCCACTCCCGTTGTAGTTAGCGCCCCGTCACCGCACACACACACACACACACACACACACACACACACACACACACATTACTATTATTATATATGCATTGATAGTTGGTTTGTAGTTAGCTTGCAGTGAGCTGTTGCAGCTATTGCAGATATTAAGCTTTTCTGTGACGCTCGTCTCCTGATTTTATTTAGTCGGTAAGGTCAGAGCATTCGTAACTCCTTTCATGCTATATTGACTTCGGTTTGTGTAATTCAGTCAGCAAAATCGGCTAAATCGCCTTGTTCTAGCCAGCTCATTACTTGCTTTTTTGATTACGGGGATTTACATCTTCAGAGCATGGGACATTATCGTTGGTATAAAGGTCACACTGGATGTGTGTGTTTCATAGGACTTGTATTAATATGATATATATACTATGCTAGCAGTATATTTTCTATGCTAATTCATTACAGTGGCACTTTTCAGAGCCATTGATATGCTACGCTGAATCTTTCATTCATAAGGCATTAATTAGGGAATTGCGTGAAACAGTGGAATTCCATGCGGTTGGTATCCTGATGCGGCTGGTGGGGAAAATGGTACGGCCAGATCAAGGTTCCCGCTTTGCTGCATCGACTGCCACCGTCTTAGGTGGTTTCTAGCCGTTTCAGCGAAAGGCTTGAATACTTCAAACTGCTCAGATAGCCAGTCAAAGTAAGGGCACGCTATCTTCGTTAAAAACATGACCTGCATCCCAACAAGAACTTGGGCTGCAGGCAAGGCAGGATCGACTGTGAACTTCATGGGCTCTGCCCCAATCGTTTCGCATACAATGTGCTGTGTTCGCATCTCCAAAAATATATCAATGGCAGATCGCTGTGCCGCCATCAAACCTGGTCGCGCCACATTCACCAAATCTGCAAATTTAATAGAGTGCAAGGAGCACGCAGACCCTAGGTAGGAAGCATGTTTCTCAAGTTCCGTAGCCGCGATATTGCATTTAACTATATCATGAACAGTTGTAGCAGCTGCAGGCCACATCCTGCGTAGAACGGCCAAAAACACGTGTGAGTGGTACGTCTCTAAACAGCCAAACTTCTTCGAAAATTCGGGTAAGGACTGTCTCAAAATGCCACTCGTTAGACCAGG
Organism: Entelexis apis; assembly: GCA_030564665.1. Classification (NCBI taxonomy): domain Eukaryota; kingdom Fungi; phylum Ascomycota; class Dipodascomycetes; order Dipodascales; family Trichomonascaceae; genus Entelexis; species Entelexis apis. The sequence continues at coordinate 352,994 of JAJLWA010000005.1, read as the reverse complement.
ATGTAGTAGGTCATGACCTAACGCAGCGAGTACATGCGCTAATATGTCCGTGCCGTTCAAATGCCAAGGGTTGAAAGACTTATGAAGCAAATATATCGACTGCAAGACGTCAATACAATGATAAAATGTGTGATAATAAACGTGATTGCGGTAATACGCACGACATATAAGAAGGAACCATACGAGCTCCTTCTCATTCAGATGCAAAGCTGGATCAAGGTCAGGCGCGCTTAACAATCGCCTAAAAATGATGACAGAAATACCCACAAGTTCGTCACGCGTGTACATATGAGTGTCAAACCTCCAGTCTGTTAAAGCAGATTCCAGTGTTTTCATCTTTGTGGCAGTCAAACCGAGATCTCGTTCAAGGCTAATCTCACCAACCTCTGGAAGCTCCATCCCGTTATCAGGATCCCAAAGATTTTCTGAACACTGCAAACCCGTTGCCACTGCCCGCACGATATCGAAGCGTCCATCGGGACCACGCTCACCCTTACGAAAAGCACATCCCGGGTCAGCGCAGATTGCGATATTCGGTGCCTCCGCTGATAGTGAGCGCGCGACAGCCCACATACGGCTCTCAGATTGAGGAATTACGACAATAAGTTGTTCGTTTATTGACAACTTGCCAATTTGCAAAACCAAAAGTCGCTCGAACTCCGAACAAGTTCGGGCAATCAATCGTTGACGGCACGAAGCAGCAGCCACTGGGGCCTCAGCCCCAGGGGCGTACTGAAGAAGATGCATGTGGCCCTGTATAGTGGAAACCTCCCCCACGTTGTGCACAATTCAAAGACGGTGGAAGAGCACAAGCTATCCGTTAAGTAAAACGGTAGGGGTGGGAGGGGGACGATGAGTTTAAGGTACCTCTGAAATGTGTTATTAGTAAGTTGTTATGTTATTATCCTCAATCTATGTCGCGATAAGCTAAAAACCGTTGGTATGGGCAGGGGTTAATAACGGGCAACGGGTGTGAATGAGGGTTGACATATATTTAACAAAAAAAAAACTTAAGGAAGGGTGACACTAAACTTTAAAGAAGTGCTTTCTGATATTTTGTTGTTCTGAAGTATGTAATAGTACATACTTATAGGCATCTACGTTGTAATTTCGCAGCGGATCCTTCCAACGATAATTACGCGAAGTCCAATGTGGTTGCGTAAATTACTTCATACGATGCGCTAACTGTATGGTGCACGTGACATATATGTAGGGTTGATTTCATTTCAACACAACGATTTTGCGACACAATACTGCGCGTGAGTTTTATTGTAGTTGCTGCGCAATTAGGACTGCATTGCATAAATTAACTTTTCATGAATTCTCGACTTCCGTAATACGTATATCGTGGGGAGTTGATACTTTGTTGGGGACCGTAGTAGCGCCCAAATCTCTACGAAGCAATCCTATTCCCGAGCCAAGAGACAGCGCTTGATTTTACACGGTAATGCATGCCATCCACCAATGCGGTTAGCGCAACCCTTGCCCAGTATAATCATCCGATCGACTATTGAGATTGGTGTTCACGTGCCCCACCCCTCTCAAAAAAAACTTTGCGAAAAAAAAAGTTTTATTAGGCTAAAAAAAATTCTTAAATACAATTTTTTAAAAAAAAAAAACTAAAAATAACTTGATTTCAGTTATCTTGTTACCATTTTTTGGGCGCTACTGCTGCAGCATTTTCTACGTAAGTCTTATTTTTAGATTTTTTGAAAGTCTCTCTTATTTAGGGTTTGTGTTATATTTCTCCACATAGAAGCACGTGAATTAGATGGTGGCTGAGGCGGAACCGCGTGATCGTGTTAGTGCCGCATCGAATCATAAGGGGCGAAAAGTGCAGACAAGAATAGGGTAGCAGAGTCCTACAAAGTCGCCTGGGTACTAGATTAGATCTGTGTAATGTTAATATAAGGAGTGTACTTCCTTTCTGCTATTTATTTGATCTTGTAGATTGTACTTGTGTATGTAATGCTCATGGTGATTGGCTAGCATCCTACTCTTACAAACCCAAGGATTACAGAGGCCCTAAAGGTAATGCGACATGAAATAAAGAAAAAAGCTACTATACAATATACACATTTAGTAAATATACCCATTTTCAATGGCCTTGATCATCCAATCGTCAATGTGGCCAATTTCAGGGGCTTCGAATGTATCCACAACTTGTGCCGTCTCAGCACCTTGAGTATCAACATCCATGCGGTCTTCATACTCTGGTGGAGCTTCACGAGATTCATTCAAATTAGTGGCGTCGCCAGTGCTCTGAGGCTGAGACTGTGGCTGGGGCGTATGTGAAGCATCTCGGGACTCATTGAGCCCAGCGACAGAATTCGACTCATCAAACTCTTCTTGATCCATCCTAGCCTCACTCATTGCTTGATTCGCGGCAAGTTGGTCGTCGCGATCCTCTGCTTGCGCTAACGCAGCTTCAAGGTTCTTCGACTCGCTAGCCTGCAGCTCCTCAAGTGTCTGGCTTTGGGTTCCACGGCCAGCATCATTACCAAGAATATCATGCACACTTAGTCGACTGAAATACTCGGTTGTGAAATCGCCTTCTTGAATAACCACATTATCCAAAATAGTCTTCTGGGTTGCCTTGCGAAGAATATTCGACTCGATGGTGAACTCAGAAACAAGCCTATAGATGTGGACGTCTCGTGTCTGGCCAATTCGGTGGCATCTATCCTGGCATTGCCGATCCATAGCAGGATTCCAATCCGAGTCATAGAATATAACCGTATCGGCGCCAGTGAGATTAATACCAAGCCCACCTGAACGCGTAGAAAGAATAAATACTGGAATGGCGGGATCCTTATTAAAGCGCTCCGTCAATGCTTGCCTTTGTTCGATACGTGTTGCGCCATCAAGTCGCAAGTAGCGCCAGCCATGGAGGTTCAAGAACTGTTCCAAAATGTCCAGTACTCGAGTCATCTGAGTAAAAATGAGACACCGATGCCCCTGAGCAATGAGGTCACGAAGCAAGAGAGCAAGTCGTTGCAGTTTTCCACAGTCATATTGCAACAACCTCTTGTCTGGAAATGCTATGGACAGACGAACTTGAGCTTCATGGAATAGAGATGATGATCGTATGTTTTCTGTCTCGGGATTGTAAACCTTATTGTATACCTCGCCAAGAGTTAACATCGGCTGGTCAAGACTCACAACCGCTGGAGTGACGCAACCAAACCTTTGTAGTACAGGAATCATGGTCTCCTCACGCTCTGCAAAGCTTAGCACTCCCTTAACGGGACTTCTGAATATCTGCAACGTCTCGACCAAATCCGTGCCATATAACGGTATACGTTTCGTACGGAACATGTTCAAATAAAGGGCTTGTTGTCGCTGCTCAGCACGTCTCATACGACGGCTGTAGACAGCGAACTTTGCCCAATTCTCTGCATTTTCAAAGTCGGGCTCACAAAATATTGTTTCGGGAGCCTCTTCGGCTAGCCGAAGTGCCATTTCTTTATTGGCTCTCGTCTGATGCCGAGTTAAAGCAGCCCATTTGGGCTCATTCTCCATGGCTGGAAATACCAGGTTCATCATATCAAGATCAACATTGTTGCGTTTATCAGTGATCATGAATTTAGGTGCAATATTCCTGCCATATGCGTTTCCTACTGAGTGATCCATCACAAATGACGTGACAATAGGTCTAACCTCGAAAAGATCTGGGTGATTACATACCTTTCGCAATTGCATTAAGCAGTTGAGGATTGACATGAAGTTTCCTGATGCTAATGTGTCCCTTGTGCTTGCTCGAGACATGAAGTCATCATATAAATATCTCTGTCTTTTTGACAGTCTACAATAGACCACATGCTCGTACTTCCCAGGCATCTGCTTCTCGACGTCAATTTTGAGACGACGCAAAAGATAAGGTCTCAAAATGTTGTGCAACTTGGCTACTGTTGTCCGAGCTTCGTCATCGGCTTCGTTACCTTCTTCCACCATTTTATCAACGGGCTTAGCGAACCATTCTTGGAAATCATCTAAACTAGCAAATCCCTCAGGCATCATTTGCGTTGCACGTGTCGATGGCATCAGGAAATATAGCAGTGACCACAATTCAACAAGGTTATTCTGCAATGGCGTTCCAGTAAGCAGGAGGCGATGCTGGGCGTTAAAGTTGAGAAGTGCCTGCCATCGCTGACTTCGGAAGTTTTTAATATTATGCGCCTCATCAAGCACCATAAATTGCCATCGCTTTGAGCGGAAAACTACCTGGTCCTGAATGACAAGTTGGTAGCTTGTAATACAAACATGCCATGTGTCTTCCTTGTTCCAGCCTCGGCGCTTTCGTTTGCGCTGCTGAGGAGTGCCAAAGTATGTTAGGATTTTCAGACCCGGAGCAAAACGTTTGAATTCCATTTCCCAGTTTAGCATGACAGAAGTAGGTACAACAATAAGATGGGGACCCCATGTATGCTTCTCACATGCAAGCCAGCACAAGAGAGCAATGGTTTGAATAGTTTTTCCAAGGCCCATCTCATCTGCTAAAATTCCGTTCGTTCCAGAAAGTACTAAACCAGCCATCCAATCAAGTCCGTTACGCTGATATTCACGAAGCTCACCCTTAAGCAGAAATGGGGGCTCAATTCTATGAGCTGTAACAGTTTCATCTGAAGTCTCAAGCTCTTTCGATGCATCATTTACGTCTGATCCTTTGGCAACTTCATGTCTGTCATTTAGATCTTCTTGATAATCTTCAATCTCTGTTTTCTCCTCACTCTTGATGTCTTTAAAATCCCCATTGACTGACTGGTAATCCTGGAAGCTAATATCATGTTTGTGACCATTTTGCACTGGTTGGATTTTTTCTTCTAAACCCTTATCTTCTGTTGAAGAATGTTCAACTTCACTTTCATCATTTTCGCTGTCGTTTTGAATATAATTGCCTTCATCATACTCTAAAGTCCCCTTTTCATCTGGTTCCTTTTCATCTGGTTCCTCGTCTACCACGGGCCCTAATAAGGCAGCCAAGCCAGGCCTCTCAGTTTCAGATTCAGAGTCCGATTCGCTGGAAGACTCGGTCTGGCTTTCTTCAGTACCATCATCGGTATCATCCTCTAGTAGAGATTCCTCCTCTGACTCATTTTTGGTCTCTGCATATATTCTCAGTGCTTCCTCACTGGGTTTATTTTCAGAGCTTGGATCGATTGTGTCAAGGCGGTCAACGCTATCATCAGGAGTGGCCACAACATTACCCTCCTCGTGATCCTCCTCAGTAATATTATTAGCGCTACTTTCTTCGCTCTCGCTACTCTCTAGCTCAGGTAAATCCTTGTACTTTTCTCTGAGTTGTTCTAGAGTTAATTTTGAGTCATCTAGATTCCCATCGGTGGCTGTATCAGTACCCGAATCATCGGAAACAAAGTCTTGAGAATCACTAAGGCTTTCATTTTGGTCATTATGGTCACCATCACTGCCATCATCAATACCATCGACGTCACTAGTCTCATTTTCTTCATCTGCTGCTATATCACCCATACGAGACTCTATCAGCTTCGCTGAGTTTTCAAGAATGTGGTTAAGGTACTCTTTGCCCTTCTCACGATGTTCTTCCGCTAATTGGGCCTGTCGTCGCTGTTCTACAATTTTCTCTGCAAGTTTCCACTTCTTCATGACTTCTTGGCTGGTACGGCGAGCGACCTGCCTTATTTGTCGTTCCAGCTCCTTCTTTTCACGATCTTCAGCTCCAGCTAACCTTCGGTAATATTGCTCGATGCTTTGCGAATTTCTCTTAACAATGCTTTGGTGAAACTTCCTTAGGTTAGACCTCAGCTTAGAGTAATGGACCGCATGGGCTATTAAGTTATCAAAATGACTTGGGTCGGTAGTTGGTCCAATGAATTTTGGGATCTGAGCTGGGTTTCCAACGCCATGTGCCTCCAGCTCTGCGAGCTTTCCACTTCTCTTCGCTGAAGAAACGCGTGCGTATGCATCTGCATCTGTAGCAACACGTTTTTCCCATTGGTCATTCGGAATAGGTTCATTATCATCATTAAGTGTGCGGTAGCTGGTCATCAAAGCCTCGAGATTGCCACTGAAAGAGGGTTTAACGTAGTGCCAAGGATGGGTTATGATGGGCTGTGTTTTGACTCGCTTGCGTGGTGGGACCGGGTCACTAGGCCATCCCAAATCGGGATCTATAATCAATTCACCTTCTTCTGTACTGGGATTAGTCTCAATCGGCGCATTCCGCTTAGGCTTAGGCGGTGCTGCACGCGGTCGTGGTTTTGGTGTCTGTTTCTGTTGCTTTCGTGGCTTTTGTAGACCAACCTGACAAGCTTCAACCTCACGCTTGATATGCTGGACGCGCTTCGAAGCTTTGCGCGATTCAGTTCGCTTCTGAAGGTCGTTCCAGAGATCAAAATTGTTGTTTGAGACGAATCTTCTGAATTCGGCCGTTCTATCCTTTTTCGCCACCGTAGGGTCATAGTATACAAGCGAAACATAATTTTGAAGATGGAAAAGAAGCCTAACCTTCGAATCATGTCGCTCAGCAAGTGCAGCGAGCTGCTCCAGTGGCGGCAGACTCTCACTTGTTGAGTTTCGGGCCATCGCAGAATGCTAACGCCGTGAAACTCAGGCAGCACTCAGGCGTCACTGATTAAAATCAGGTAGCGTAGTTTTGGACTTTGAAACGCCGAAACTAGTGAGTTACGCGCGCGTGAACCAGATCTACCTCGAATCCGTGCAGAAGGGTGAGTTGACGGCCGATGACAAATGAAAAGGCGATTTTTGCGGCAAGGGCAGGGGGGGCCGCCACCTCAGATCTATGCGACAAGCAGCTGATCCAGGATACAACTACCAGAAACACAACGAAAACGCCTCTATACCACGTTAAATGGTACTCCGTATACCGCATAGGCCATCACACTCTGTAGACATCATTTAAATCCTGCCAATCAGCGCAGAGAATGCAGAGGTCTGTTTCACTAGCATGTCCTAGCTAAAGCGTTAAAAGGTAAAAAAGGCCCAACAATGACCATGGTTAGGGTTTTATTTGATACGGTTATTTTTCACCGGTTCCAGCTAAAGATATCAAAATAGACGGGGAGGCCCTTTGCTTTGAGTGAGTTATGAAGCGCACTCTTGGATCACAGGTGCCGCTACCTTCCTTACCTTCGGGTCTTTTTGGTGGGATTAATGAGTCTATGCTTCTGTCCAATCTTCTCAAAACCCCTAAGTCGCTAAAAGAGTTTCCATTTGCTGATGTCTACAGACGCTTGGATGCGCTGAAAAACATGCCAAGCCCTCGTCGGAGTGTATCCGTTTCGAGCAACATAAGTTCGCAGTCTTTTAAGCCGAGCGAAGCAGCGCGGGCGCTGATGACGCAGTCGGCAATTACAACAAAGAAACTTGACGAGTTTCTTGATATACACTATTTATCGGGTATCTCGCCTTCTGAAAAGCTTGAGGCTTTAGACCGTGGTTTATTTGATCTACTGACAGCATCTACTCCAAATAATTTGCGTACTATGATGCAATATCTTGCGCGCTTTTGGCAGTGTGGTTTATTTGGTTCACGGCCGCTCATCCGCAGTGCGCGTCATCATGCCCGATATCTGTTGCAGAGAGCGCTGGTCGTTCATCCTGCTACTGCGCATGCTAATGGAGGCGAGCAGGTAGGTGTGCCAGATCTGCAGAAGTTTGAAACATTTGTAAATAATTTTTTCGAGTATTTGGGTGTTCAGCATTCGCCCGAAGATGAGCTGGAAGAGTTGTTGCTACGACTATCTGCGAAATCAGGCACTCTGGCTGCTGCTATGTCCCAGATCCTGAGCATTCCTCACGGAAAGGTTTCCGAGGAAACTACTGAGCAATTTTTAGTTGCGTTTGCTGCGTCTAAGCCATCTCGAAAGAATGTGGAAGCTCTTAAGGGAGTTCTTTTAAATAGCCAAACAGGGCCTTCTGCCGTCAAATTCTTATTGCCGTATACACGCACCACGACAGAACTATTTGATCTGTTAGATGTGGTTGACCGATCAGCACTTCGGCAAGAAGTTTACGAGCAATGTCAAGCACTCTTTCTGGATAAACTGTTACATCTCAGTGACTACAATCTCAGTCTAATGTTTGCCCTTGTCGCCCGTTGTCGTGCGGAACTTAATAGTGGCCTTACATCCGAAACGATGAATTTGGTGCTGCGTGCGGCTTTACGTGGAACGAATGATTCAGCTGTGTACCAAATCATACAGCTTGGCAAACAAAACGGTGGCGGTTCTTTTGATCCCGATCTAGCCGCAGAGGCTAAAGCTAGAATAGAGTCTATTTCAAGATCTTAGTTTCTACTTAAATTAAGCTATACTAGCTCTGGTTTACTTGACCTATTTGGATCTCGTCTTGCTGATTATGGAGAATAAATTTTTTTGAGCGCATTTTTAACTAATATGTTGCTGCTCTTATCACACTGAATATTTGTCTGTTTCAGATCGTCGGCTGCTTACTATATGAATCACGACAGTAAATCACAAAAAATGCACCAATAATGTAGATAAATCTTTACGTTGATTTGCGCTATAATCACATAATATTACTCGAAAACTAGTCTTCGGCGTATCATAAGTAAAAAGCCACATTCGTATGTTTCTATAGAGCAACACCCTATGCCAAAATAAGGGTTGGCATTATCTTGATTTTAGGGTGACATTTCTCTCAAATTTGAATTTTCCGGGATCCTCATCCACAGAGTTAGACGCTACCCTGATGCATCTAACACGTCATTATTATCATCACTACTTATCGTTATGTTCACGGGATGGCGCCGTTCTGCGCCTACAAATTTCACGATGTGAAGCCGATGAGAGTCTGATCTTGGTATTATTAGGCCGTTTAGTGCACACACGGACTCGTATTGTGAAGAAGTACATATAAGTCTAAAACTCCGACACTCTCAGGCGCAAGTCTGGCAGCACAAGTCTGGCACAAGTCTGGCATAGACAAATCATAGCAGTCATATCGCCTTTGGTCTGCTAAAAAAATACCTACTTCATGTTGCAGCTAGGGCAGGCCCCCGAAACTCATTGCCTCACCGCCAACGTCTTTATCCGACATGCTGCGGGCAAGCGACTGCGTCAACGGTTCTAATAGAGGTAAGGGGTTCTGTCGCATAGTGCAGCCAAGCGAGGACTCACCAGTAATCATTAGTCATCTAAAATGTCTCGCTGTTGTGGTGCCAATGATCATGCGCACACATAGGGTATCAGTTCGCTGTTCTTCGTTGAGCCCTACCCCTGGTCCTGCATTTGTTCTTTCTCTTTTCATGCCCCGCCGCAACCTGCAGCCTGCAACGGTATGCACTATCGCACGCATGCAGGACTGCGGTACAAGAAAATAACCTGGGCTACGCCGCCATTTTAAGCATCATGAGCCGCAGCCGTAGAGCTACCGCCTCGCCTCGCAAGCCTAACAGCTAAACACGACAGTTATCACCACAGGCACAGATAGGCGGCCCAATGGCCTCAAGCAACCCCTAGTCACAAGATTGTCACTTCGTTGTGACACAGGCGCCATATTCGCATTTCAGGTGCTATAGCGTTCCACTATACTCTAAATTTCCTGCTAGTAATATTGCCATTTATAAATGCATATAGGCTTGATGTTGTCTAAACTTCCGCCGGTGTTAAACACCAAACCCCCAGCTATGCACATGATGTCTCTAGACTGACCGGGAACATGTCGTTCAGTCTTTGGCTTAGGTTCATGTCGGAGCCTACATGCGCGCTTCAAGATCCTTGACCGGGTGTGAGTTCCAGTCCCTGTCATAAGCGAGAACCCTGCGTCATCTACACTTCTGAATCGAGGGTATGGTTTATGATGCGTTCAGCCGCGCCTGTAATGACTCAGCGCGTTAACTTCACGAATGGCGCGCGACTTGCAGCTGAACTGAACCTTGCCATCCTCATCGCGTTCTCCACAAAGTTCACCTCAGCAGCGCATTCTCTCTGGCACGGAAGTGGATGTCAGACTTCGGCCAAGTCCCGCAACAAGTTTCGGCGCCCCCTGGACCTGTCCCTTTTGGCGTTCCGATGCACCTAGTTCCCATGTATATGCAGTACAATCAGGCTCAAAGCCAACCATCGACCCCGGGGCCCCAACAGCAGGCCCAGCAAGCTTCTACACCACAACCTCAACTCGCCCAGGGCCACCAAAGTGTTGTGAGTCAACCTCAAAACCATACCCCACAGCAGGGTAATATGACACCTGTCTCTGTTGCTAACGGGCCGCCAAAAAGTCCCTCGGTTTTGGGGGGAACGGCTGGCTCTCCTGGTGCGCCGCTTCCCCCGCAAACTGTTGTTCAGAATGTTCCGCTCCATCATTCTGTTTCCCCCTCTTCGCACCAGGCACAGGCGCATTATCCCGTGCCTTTCCAGCAGTATCAAATGCCGCCGCAGTATCAAGTGCAGCATCTGCCGCAAGGTGTTCCTTCCACTCAGCAAGTTACTCAACAGTTGCCACAAGGTGTTCCCATGTCGCAAAGCCTCCCACCAGGTATGGCTCTTTCTCATGGGCTTCCCCCTGGGTACATGCCTCAACGGGTTTTACAGAGCATGCCTGGCATGCCTCAGGGTGTGCCGCATATGTCACAACAAGTCCAAGGGTTCACACCTGTACCTCAAGGATATGTTCCCATTCTGACCCCAGACGGGCAATACGCGTATGCTCCATCGGGTACGCCGCAGGTACCTCAGTATCTTCCACAAAGTGCACCCCAAACGTATGCGCCCAACGGGACACCTCCTCCTGTCCCACAGCAGACCAATACACCTGTACCACAACATATGGAGCATGCTCGCTCACCTCAACAGCCTCCGCACCAATTGCAACAGCAGCAGCATGAACATCAACAACAGCTACTATTGCAACAACAACAACAGCAGCAGCAGCAACAGCAGCAGCATCAACAACAACAGCAGCAGCAGCATCAACAACAACAACAACAGCAGCAGCAGCAGCATCAACAACAGCAACACCAGCAGCAACATCAGCAGCAGCTTCAGCAGTTACAACAACACCAGCAACACCAGCAACAGCCGCAGCAGCCGCAGCCGCAGCCTAAACAACCCCAACACCAGCAGCAAAAACAGCAGCAAAAACAACCTCAACACCCACAACAACAACATCATCATCACCACCACCACCCTCAGCAACAAGCACAACCACATCACGAGCAACCACCGCAAAATCAGCATCAGCAGTTGCAGCAACTTCCGCCTCAACAGCAGCAACCTCAGCAACTATCTCAACAGCACCCTCAACAACAAGCTCAACAACAAGCTCAACAACAAGCGCACCATCATTTGCAGCCTTCGCCTCAGCAGCAGCAGCAGCAGCAGCAGCAGCAGCCCGCTCCTCTAGTCCCTACACCAGCAAGAGTGTCTGCTGTAGAACCGGTCCAACCTGTGCCATCAGAACAGGCGATGGTACAACATCTACCTAAGCGCAATTCAGCTGTGGAAGGGGAATCGAAACATCACCAACTACAACGAGATCTAGAACAGCTTACGGGTGAAACTTGGGCTGATCTGGGCCGACTTGCGGAGTCAGTGGGACAGTATGCCACGGGAGCCCAATGTCTGGAGTTGGCTTTGCAATTTCGTGTATTTAGCAGTGAACTTTTGCAATCGCTGGCGAACTGCTACAGGCAAAATGAAGAGCTTGAAAAGGCCATTGATGCCTATCAAATAGTGCTTCAACATTCACCCAATAATGGCGAGGCTTGGGCCGAGCTGGGTCATTGTTATCTCCGTGTAGAGGAGCTCACTAAAAGCTACCAGGCTTATCAGCAAGCTCTATTACACCAGGGACCCCCAGACCCAAGGCTTTGGTACGGAATCGGGATTCTGTACAACCGTTACGGTACTCCTGAGTATGCTGAGCAAGCTTTTGCTCAAGTATTGGAGATTGCACCGCAATTTGAAAAAACCGCTGAGGTTTACTTCCGCTTAGGTTTGTTGTACAAGCAGCTTGACCTTCCTGATCAAGCACTGGAAGTATTTCGATATATATTGCCTGACCCTCCTGCTCCGCTAACAACTGCGGACGTATGGTTCCAGATTGGTAGCGTGTATGAACAGCGTCGTGCGTTCCGCGAGGCTACGGAAGCGTATGAACAGGTCTTAAGGCAGTCACCACAACATGCTAAAGTGTTACAGCAACTCGGCTGGCTGTATCACCAACAAGGCGAGCACGAAACGGCGCTCAATTATCTCACTCGTAGTCTTGAGTCGGATCCTAGTGACGCACAGTCTTGGTATCTTTTAGGACGTTGCCATATGTCGCAGGCCAAATATCAACGCGCATACGAAGCCTATCAACAGGCTGTGTATCGGGATGCGCGGAACCCAACATTCTGGTGCTCAATTGGCGTGTTATACTACCAAATAACACAGTACCGGGATGCATTGGATGCCTACTCAAGAGCGATTGGTCTGAATCCATACATCAGTGAAGCGTGGTATGATCTTGGTATGTTGTATGAAAGCTGTAGCAACCAGATGAGTGATGCGCTTTATGCTTACCAGCGAGCAGCGCGCCTGGATCCTGAGAACTTGCAGATCAAGGCTAGGATTGAGCAGCTTGAAGCAAATCCAGAACAGCGAGATACGGACTCACAGATGGGTGATCATCAGCCTCAGATAGCAATGGAGGTAGATGGGCAGCCGGCTCAGCCAACAGAGCCCCAAATTCCCCCAGCGCAACCTTTGCAGCACCCTCAAGCCCATCCAGAGCGCCAGCAACAGCCTCCACAGGCACACTCACTAGGGTCTCAATCGGAACAACCAGTGTTTCAGTCTCGGATTCAGCCTCCAGTCCAACCAATAAAACCTGGTGATGATAGGCCAACTCCTTCGCAAGATCCCGCATTGGCTCGACTTAGTAGTAGCCACCTACCTGGGAAACAAGAAGCATCACTTAATGCCCCATCACCTTCCAGCCTTCAGCAGCAGGTGCCGCCTCCACAGCATCAATCACCTCAAAGGCCTCCAAGCAGTCAAAAATCTAACGGTCAGCAACACAGTGTCCAGGAGTTCAATGGGCATCAGCAGACAGCAGTGCAGTCTCCTGTACAACCACTTAAGCAGCTCACGAGCCAAGACCTAAGCAACCCTGAGAATGGCCAGAAAGGAAATCACTCAGTTCAGCTTCCGCAGATACATACACAGGAACCAATGAAGCTGAAAATACCGCCTGCTGTGCAGCCACTACGCAATGATAAGAGATCTAGTGGGGGAGGTGACTCGAGTCCGAAACGAGTTCGTACGGACGATGAAGCCTCTGACAGAAGGCCAGTCGAAGAACAAGGGCGAGATATTGCAGAGGACGAGGAGTATGATTAAAGCTATAAAGACTAATCAATTAGACGTATAGGGACCACCTTTTCCTGACATACAGAAGAAGCCCATTTAATGTGCAAAAGGGCTTATGTATCAATAACATCTACTTTGTTTGGTCGATAGGGGACATTTTAACGATTTAATTTCAGCGATTGTTTTTGTAGGAGTATGGATCTTGCCTTGTGCCGAAGATGAAAAAGCCGTAAACCTATTTCATCTATGATTATTATTAGAGTAGCAGATGGTATTATTATTATTATTGGGTCGTTGATTTTGTCGAGAAATTCAAACTCTTTAAGACTACGATATGTTTGTTCCTGCAGTCAAGTCTTAGCACTTTACAACGTTATTTTGAAACATACTGAAGTTTCCTGAAACGAGCCCTGGTGCCCTATGGCCACATCATTCACGGTCTTGACGTAGCAGTAACATGCTCAAGGACAGGTTAGCAAAATATTTGGCAGTATGTATATGTGGTGTATGTGGGCTTTTGTTGTGGATTTGTTCTCAACCGAAGTATAATGACCTGCCTAGTAATATGGTAGATATTGGTCCGGTTGAGTATGGGTTTGTTACGGTGTTTGAGGTCCCATCGGCTATAATTGAGCCCGATCTTGCACACTATGTAGACTTTCGTACCTCACAGCTGGCGCTTTTCAATGGGAGGGTGTACGCGAGTCGTCGTGTACTTTATCGGAGTCTGGTTTCGCCAAAGGTCGTGCTTGTGTTGACACTCGACGTAACAGAGAACGCAGATATATTGCAGCAAATCTTAACTGAGCGTAAAGATTACTGTCTTCATCATGGATATGGGCTGTATGCGCGGTATGTGCAAGACTTTGCTGCTGAAAACAAGCCGGCGTGGGAGGCATTGGGATTAGCGCCAATGCGATTACTCCGACAAGCAATGCTTGCATTTCCGACCGCAGAATGGTTTTGGTTGCTCAGCAGTGCGCAAGGTGAAATACGAGATGCTGGAATATCTCTTGAGCAGCGCTTATCGGAGGAATTATCTTCCGTGATGCTACCGGAGCTCGAGCTGAAGCTTAACATTGACGCGAGCGGGCAGATCCAGGAAGAGCGTTTTATTCTAACGAATTTTGCAACGAACCCAGGTCAGGTCAAATTTATCCTCTCTTATGATCCCGATCATACGCTACTTTCGTCTGGGTCTATGATAATTCGGCAGTCCTTACCTGCGCGGGCACTAATGGAAACATTGTCAGATCCTGTTATCCAAGAGCATGAGCCATTCAGCAAAACAACAGATCATGCAGGTGCAGCTCTTACGCATTTAGCAAGATGGCACCCCTTGATTGTGCGGTCCATGGCACTTGTGACTCCAGAATGGATTGGCACGAAGCCATGCGACCAAGCCTCAGAAAGCGACTTCGTTTGTCTTTCAACAAGGAAAGGTGCCCCTCCCTTGATGAAATGAGCAAATAGTCTAGTAAAATTCCCAGTAGCATTTCTAGTGGAGAGCGGAGAGCACGCATACTAACATATACAAACGCAGAATTTCAATCCAGGGCGCATGCATCTAACGCACGCTCTACTAGTACAAGCTATCTCAATTAATTCTAATTAAAATTTTATGATTTAATGTTCAACTAAATTAGTTAAGACATTTTAGCCAGCTTCTTGCATACCGTTTTGAGCTGTGTCGCGAATATTAGTTTCCTTTTATGGGGGCACTGTGATGCCTATTTGGACTCCTATACCTCAGCACGTGACCCGTGCGCGACGCGTTAATAACTACCACCTCATTCACGTACACACTTTAATCCTCACCAAGTATTCTCGGATCAGCGACCGTAAACAAGTAAATGACGAACGCGGCGGCTTATGCTTCGGCAGTAACTCCGCAAGGGTATGTGGGATTTGATACCATCACAAGCCAGATCGAAAGGCGACTTCTGAAGCGCGGATTCCAGCTGAATCTGATGCTTGTAGGCCAGTCGGGATTGGGCAAGACGACTCTCGTGAACACACTTTTCGCGTCGCATGTGGCGGACTCGCACGGCCGCAAGCACCCGGAAGAACCGTTGGCGCGTACGCCCGAAATTTCAACCACCACACACGTTGTTGTTGAGAATGACGTTAGGCTGAACCTATCGGTCATAGACACGCCTGGATATGGTGACCAAGTGAACAACGAGAAGTGCTGGGAGCCACTAGTCAAATACATTAAGGACCAGCATTCGATGTATTTGCGGAAGGAGCTAACGGCCCAGCGTGAGCGGCACCTTGAGGATACACGCGTGCACTGCGTTCTGTTTTTTATTGCACCAACTGGCCACGGCCTGAAGCCACTAGACGTGATTGTTCTTCGCAAGTTGGGAGAAATCGCGAATGTTGTTCCTGTGATTGCCAAGGCAGATTCGCTGACACTTGCTGAACGCGATACCTTCAAGCGACGTCTGCAGAACGAATTTGCGCATCATCACCTCCGGTTGTATCCATATGATAGCGATGAGTATACGCCGGAAGAGCAGCGCCTGACTGAGCAGGTTCGAGCCATCCTTCCCTTCGCGATTGTGGGCTCGGAAACAGTGGAGGAAATTGATGGTCAAGTGGTTCCTATAAGGCGAAACAAGTGGGGTGTAGTGAATGTTGCGAACCAGGAGCATTGTGAGTTCCCTCATCTTAAAACATTCCTCATTTCCACGAACTTGCAAGACCTTATTGACACCACGGCGCATACGCATTACGAGGGCTTCCGTGCTCGGCAGCTACTTGCCCTGAAAGAGAACTCTGGGCCAAAGAAGAAGTAAATGCTCACACTTATTAGTGTCTCCATAATTGCTTGTGTCTCTACCACTTACCGGGGGGGGTTTTACATGTGACCTTGTATTTTAGAATTGACTGCGTGCGTCTCTTCTTCAATCGGCCTTGTTGCTGCAAGTCACCCCGTCTCTATACCCATTTTTTATTAGCTTTGCAGCTTAGCTTTGCAGCTTTGTATGGTGTTGACGTTTGAGCACAGAACCGTATTTATATATGTTCTTATACATTGTTAGTTGCCAACTCCTAGAGTTCAAATATAAACGAGCTTGCTCTGTGCAATATGCTCGAGTCGTTATTTATATTCAAGACTACATCCTGGTTGTACGTTTCGTGCAGATACAAATCTTTATACATTGATGTATACGGATACATTTATCACAGGACGCCTACTGTGCAAGGATATATCTGTTTAGGTTTGTTTTTTTCTGGAAATGAAGCAAGTGCCGTACATTATCAGTTCAGTGCCGTCATGCAGGAGAGATTCCGAACAACCAATATGGGAGGGCAGTAGGGTTTCTAGTATTGTTGCCCAGCAGCGGCAGCGGCTTAATCCTCCTGGCTTCGTCCTTCACCCCGCGAAACCCTACAACAACAACAATTATTATTAGCCTCGTTGGCTAAGCCACACATAGCACAGAATTCAGCCGTCGTCCGGGTTTGGAGATTTATGGCTGTGTATTGTACGCTAGTTTTAAATGAGAGATATCTTACGGGCGCAATTGTCGTGGCTGAGCGACTTCGACGGCTCGACCCCGCACATGAAGTAGTCTGTCTGGCCTCCGCAGCACTGCCGGGCCTCATTAAGGCGGAGCTGGACCGCCATTTTAAGACCGTACATGTTGTAGATACAATTGACGCAGGCCTGTCACCTGAGCTAGCTCTTCTGAACCGTCCCGAATTGCGCCTGGCAACTACTAAGCTGCACCTGTGGGCGCTACCGTATGAACATGTCGTTTACCTTGACGCCGACACGCTACCAGTGAGAGGACCGTTTGATTTACTGTTCAGACCACTTGAAGAAGGCCAGGTTGCTGCCTCTCCAGATACGGGGTGGCCTGACATCTTCAATACGGGGGTGCTGAGTCTGCGCCCATCATCAGCCACGTTTGACAAGCTGATGGATGCACTTGCTGCCAAAGTTAGCTTCGACGGAAGCGACCAAGGACTTCTCAATGAGGTTTTGGAATGGGTGCGTTTGCCTTTTGTGTACAATGTCACCGTATCAAACTCCTATCAATACCAACCAGCGTACTTTCGTTTTGTTGATAACGTACACATACTGCATTTCACGGGCCCTACAAAGCCATGGGATCATGTGCAGAACTCGAGCTTGAGACCCGAGCTAGAGCAGTGGTGGCAAGCGCACAGTGAGGCTGTCGCGTCGCCGCGGGCTGGTGAGCCAATAGATCACACTGAGGCATTCGCGACAGAATATACTAATTACGACTCGTCGAAAATTATTGAGGCACCACCTGATTTTTGGGACGCATCCGTGCATGAGCCGCTCAAAGGGTCAAAGCACGAGGCGGGATCAATGAACTGGAAAGCCGTGCAGTCTCTAAGTATTTCTAAAGATGACAAGATCGAGAGCGGTACTGAGCTTGGAGAGCAAGCAATTGTGCATGTATTTCCCGAGTTCGGGCCATCCCTAGCGCGGCTCCCATTCGAAGAGCATCAGACAGCTCCTGAGCGTATATTTTAAGCCCAAATAGCCTTCAATAAAGTGCTCGTACGTGCATTGAGCATGTATATCGGGCTCTTATTTTGGGCTGGTGCCTATTTTGAACTAACCAGGTGCCAGACTATTGTGGTTCATACGCAATTGATTTTTAGGAAAATCTATACAAGATGTCCTTTCTAGGTGTCTAATACACTCAAACTTGAGTCTAATCGGCATACTCAGAGAGTTGGGGCATATATATTTAATAAGGTATTTATTTTATATTATTTTATATTATTTTTATATTATTATAGCATGGTTGTATGTGATTTTTTAAAGTCAAACTTGTAAACTATGATGTGATGCTTCAAATATGCTTCAGCGTTTCTACGCAAGCGTGACTTTATAGTCAATCTTCATGGCATATCATACGCCAGCAAGATCAGTTGCAGGATTATACTCAGGTCTATGCAGAATTAAATGCAGAATTAAAAGTAGTGTATTTCATAACTAGTGCGTGGGTTTTGTTCGCTCGAATCTCCAGCCATCATCACAACTGTTCAATTCAACGTTTGCACAAGATCAAGATGGTATATTATGGGAACTTCTTTCGTGTAGTCCTCAGCATCACCCAGAATGTTTCCAAACTTCATAGATAGGCGCAAATAAAGACAAACAAGTACTAAGATATCCCAAACAATGACTAGCCATCGTTTTGTTGTTAGGGATGGTCGCGTTCCCCAAAATAATGTGAATATACCTGCGGGATCTAGCGATCCGTTCAATTGAGCACTATGGAAGTGCTGGTAAATTGCAAAAGCAGCATTGGCCATGATTAAGGCTGCGACCGTGCGGCGCTGGAGTCGCGGTTGTAATGCCGAGTGCTGCTGCGACGTGATTTCGTGGTCTACAACCGTACGCCGTAAAAGTGTCGTGAGTATAAGCCGGACCCAGCTGGCATCGTAAATATATACAAGCACAATCGATAGGAACGTTAACACGTCTACCTGATGCCGCATATGAGTGCGGCATGCATCGTCGCTCAGCATTCGTGGTGGCGTCTGAAGTCGCACAATCAACTTACCATCTGGTTAGGGTAAGGTCGTTTGTGTGCATTCTGGTTAGGATCCCTAGCTAAAAAAATAATATATATATAAACCCAGTATCGCAGGACTTAGCACTATTTATCCTTTGGTTGGCTGATGTATACAGAATGACCAGGTTAAGCTAAGTTGTGCCCAGCGGAAGTGAACTCGGTATATGTTAGCTACAAGGCCCAGTGATC
Source organism: Entelexis apis (assembly GCA_030564665.1). Taxonomy (NCBI): domain Eukaryota; kingdom Fungi; phylum Ascomycota; class Dipodascomycetes; order Dipodascales; family Trichomonascaceae; genus Entelexis; species Entelexis apis. Next base: position 333,919 of record JAJLWA010000005.1, on the reverse strand, counting down.
GGTGACATCTGGATGACTAGTTTTCATTCAACGTGCTTGATCCATACTTGATCCACAATTTGACTGAATGCCGTTGGCCAATGTATCCTCAGCATCATACTCATAAATGTGTCGATCGTTTGTTTCTTGTCGTTTCTACGAACAGGTCGTTTTATTCTTATAAGCACGCCCTTTACCTCACACACTTGCAGCTGCATCCCGGTAAGGGCTGGGCTCCATGTGACAATGCGTCGTTATTGGTTTCAGTACCCTCGGGCTATGTATATAATGTGTAACGCGCCCCGGTCGGATATTAGGAATTGGAAATAAAGGTACTCAGGCAATGACTACGTTAGAGCATTTGAATTTTCAGAACATTACGTATGAAAAGGCCCACGATTTTGCTCGGGTAATCGTGGATGCATTTAGAGATGAGGCGGTAGGTCTGGCTCTGCGTCCTCCCGAATCACAGCTTGACGATGCTTCTTTGCCACCAATTTCCGAGTATGAAAAGCTGCTGTCGAAGGTCCGCGAGTTCGAGAGTAGAGCTCTTCCCGTTGCCAGATTGATTCATGTAGGAACCCGGAGTGATTGGCGGCAGCATATCTTTTTAATGCGCGACTCAGCGGGTCATCCTATTGCCGGAGCCATGTGGTGTCTTCCAAGTTATCAGCCAAAGCCTGCATCTACGCCATCTTTGTGGTTCCAGTTCAAAACATTGCTGTTGAAGATGTGGTACTACGTGAGCACAATTGGAAGACGTGATGAAGACTTTAAAAGCAGTCCCGTAGGTCAGATGTTCCAATCTGTTGCGGCCGAATATCATTGCGCTGATACTGAGGAGCGGATGAAGCAGCTCGAAAGTATGTCAGTTAGTGAACTGAGGGCCACGACATATCCAAAGTCTACGGCTTATTATCTTTCCATGTTCGTTGTCCGCTCGGGACAACAGGGCAAAAAGCTCGGAAATAAGCTTATGGACGAAAGTCTGCGTTTCATTAGAAATGAAGCAGTGCCTCCACCCAATCTTCCATCTGGGGCTCCTCCAAAGGCTACTTTGCAGGCAGCGCCGAATGCACGGGGATTCTATAAAAAGTTAGGCTACGAAAATGGCGGAACTGCCGAGAGACAGGGCAAGAACAATGAGACCCTTGTTTTCATTCACTACTTTATGAACATAGACTGATCTATTGATTTTTTCTTTCACGTTCACAGATGGTGTGATAACTGGGCCGCCAACATTCCAGTTTCGTACCATGTTGGCATCGTTACTACTCTCGCCGTGAATTTCATTTGCTGATCTTCTCAGTTATATACTCTTTATCCAAGCTTCACGTCAACGTGGCTATCCTTTTAAACCATGAGATCATGCCTGGCAATTGTTCGAATCGGTATTAATTAGGGATGCTTTAAGATCCAGCAAAACAATCTAGGCTCTGCACTAGTGGAAATAGAGCTAATATTGAAAATTCATGGTATCATTTCGAAGCTTTTAAACCGTTGAGTCTAATTTACAATATATGAATAATAGTTATTATGAGGTCGAGGGATCCTTCGCATATTACTTGCCTTTTTTTTTTTGCAAATGCAAATAAAGCTTTAATAGCCAATGTAATTATTCATGTTTGCCAGCTTTAGTAGTTCATGGCTTGAGATTGAGATTGAGACTGAGACTGAGATAAATATATCCTGCGGCTCTAATCGTGATATTGTGCACCGGGAATCTAATATAAAGACATAGAAATTGCAAACGTTTTTGACCTCATTTCTGTTCCACAAAACAATGGTGAATGGTATCAACAATGTATATTGTAGGTTAATGCTATATAATACAGCACTGATGGTAACAATCTAATTAAATAGCACTAATTATCAAACTTCATGGACGTGCTTTACAGACAGGCATTATAGAGGCCATCAACGTTACAGATTCAACATCATTATCACTCCGAGTTATATTTGGAGGAGCTCGACCCAAAGCGACAAATGCCTGATTTCGGGTTGCTTTTTTTGTTTTCTTCGCACTTTTCCATTATATTGATAACCCAACTGTAGCCATGGCCCTTTTGTACAAAGCCTGGTCAGCAAGTAAAGAGGCTAAGGAATATCGTGAGCACTGAGGAAGTGCTTTCATAAATTCTAGATTTTTGTCTTGGTGCTCAGGATGCAGTAAAACCATCTCGTGAATATAGTCTAGGGTGTCAGGTTCAACACCAGCATCTTTGTGTGCATATATGAGTTCATTAGCAGAGACCTCGTTATACCAGAACTCATACGCAGTACTGCTCTTTGTTCGGGTGAGTTTCAGGATTCCTGAATATGAAAGTGGTCGTGTCGGTTGTGCAAAAAGGGTTGATGTTGGTGGCTTTGGCGTAGACACAGACGAATTGCTAGCTGCCACACTTTTTGTATATTCCTTGGGTAGAGTTTTAACCTGCCTTATAAAAATGCGACGCTGCTCATCTAACAATTTGTCGTTAGTGCTATCCAGAGCAAGTCCTTCCTGCAAGGCCGATTCCCAGTCCAATTGAGAGCGGCCTAGATGTCGCAAACAGACCGCTTTACGCCATAAAGCTTTGACACGCAGGTTCGGAGGACATTCAAGAGCCAAAGCGGCATTGCAATCAGCTAGGCCTTCTTCCCATAAATGAAGATTTATTGCACAAGCAGCTCGATTGGCATAGGCAGCGGCAAGGCTTGGATCAGCTTGTAACGCAGTAGTGTACCATTCTGCTGCTGCTTTCCAGTCTCCGGCTTGGAATGCTTTATTCCCATGTTCTTTGGCTTCCATTAAGGGACGTCCAAGTGGGGTCCCTGATGGCGTATGTTCAGCGTAGATTGTACTGTTGGAACGGGAACAGTACCAGTCAGAGAGATGATTCAAGTTAATTTACGCCAGGTGAATAAGCAGCATATGTTGACACTAGCTACAATAACCAGCCGTATTAAACTATTCAGTAACACAGAACATTCAAGCAATGCCATGAATACCACAGCATCCCCCACAATAGAGAAAAAAACGCTTTACTACGGAGCACGATACTTGAAGTCAATTGCGTAAGTATTGAATACTGTTATCGACCAGTCAAAAGACAAAAAAGTTGGGTATGGGTTAAGGTGGCACCGTGTACCTGCATACCCTCGCCCCTCTATGCCATGCAGCCGCGCAATGACACGGCCGAGTCGACACCGTTCATTGTCCATGTTTGTTACTGAATCTGCCTCAACTTGAGAGAAGCGGAACCATCGTGCTAAATTGTACACTTTGGGTCCTCGCGTCTGACTAACGTGGTTGCATCCTCACCCTGCCTCCTTTTTTCTCTCTCTTCTTAACCGTTGTGTCTGTTGCCAAGCCGTCTTGATGCAACGCCAGCCGCCGTACGACCAGCGATATCCCCCCGGCCAGTATCCTCCATATGGCCAATACAACCAATATCCGTCCTATGGCCAGCAGCCAGCAGCCCAGGGTGCCTGGAGCTACACTGGTCAGCCTGCCGCTGGATATACTGGCCAACCTGCGAGTGGTCAAGCCTCGCCAAATGGGTATCAAGGCGTGCATTATTCTCACTACAGCCAGCCAGCAAGCGGAACACACCAGCCTGCATCGTCAGTAAGCCCTCAAAGCTCATACTACGCGTCCCCTTATACGCCCTCTCGCTCGGGTACTCCCCAGGGCGCAGGCAGAGAGTCAAATCCGACGGGCTCTGCAGATAATGGTAATGCGATTTTGGCGCGTTTGAAGGTTGATTTCCCCGAGATTCACGAGAAAACGTTGGCTACTGCTGTGCGCACAAAGAGAACCTATCACGATGCTTTGGCATGGCTTAGACTCATGCAGCGTCAGAATCTGATGCCTATGGCCCAACCTGCTCCGGAACAGCAGATGCCGCAGCGGCGCACAATTCGGGAGAAGTTTAGTGCCAATCAACATCAACAGCAACATCAACAGCAGCAGCAACATTTTCGTGAGTTTGCCTACCAGCCTCAAGCGGCGCAGGCGGGACTACAGCGATCCAATTTTGCTGCTGCAAAGCGTGCTATAGATGAGGAAGAAAGTGGTAGCGACGAGAGCGATAGTGACACGTACGACCCTGAAGCAGCAGCAGCGTTTGATTCTCGTTTACTGATGTTTCTTAATACTGCCAGCCCGGATGCCATTGCCGATGTCGCAGCGCAGCCCATGGAAATGGTGGATGCTCTAGTCAAAAAGCGACCTTACGCCTCACTGAGTCTCGCTGCTAAAGTTGACGTGCCCTCGGCTACACCCGCCCCCGAGCCCGGCACCAAAAGGCGGCGTGGTGCAATTAAGAAGCCGGCTGGATCCAAAATCATTGATGCTGCCCGTACGACTTTACGTGGATATGAGGCGGTTGATGCTCTAATCAAAGAGTGTGCTCGCATGGGTCGCGTTGTACAGAAAGGTGTCTCTGCTTGGGGTCTCGATGCAGAAACTCTGGAAACAACTGGCCAGGGCTTTTTCAAAGAACAACCGGCGTCTCTTGCTGAAGGCGTGCACTTAAAAAACTATCAACAAGTCGGCATCAACTGGCTATCGCTTCTTTACAAGCAGCGCCTGTCATGTATTCTAGCCGATGAGATGGGTCTTGGTAAAACACTTCAGGTGATTGCGTTCTTAGCGCATCTCAAAGAAATTGGTGAACCAGGTCCGCATCTTGTTGTTTGCCCAGCGTCTACGTTGGAGAACTGGCTTCGTGAGTGCGCCAAGTTTTGCCCCGGCCTACATGTGGAGCCCTACTACGGTGGCCAACCTGAACGGGCTGAGATCCGTGAGCAGATTATGTCTCAAGGTGCTAACTTTGATGTTCTTATTACGACGTACAACCTAGCCACGGGCGGAAAGCAGGACATGGGGTTTTTGAAATCACTGGGATTTAATGTCTGTGTATATGATGAGGGCCATCTCCTCAAGAATTCTCAAAGTGAGCGTTACAATAAACTAATGCGTCTGCGTGCCCGATTCCGTGTTCTTTTGACGGGAACACCGCTGCAGAATAACCTACGCGAACTTGTCTCTTTATTGTCGTTTATTCTTCCCTCGCTCTTTGAGCAGAACAAGGAAGACCTACTGGAAGTTTTCAGATTCAAGGCTAAGGCTACAGCAAATGGATCCGAGGAGAGTCGTGATGAGCTCCTTAGTGAGCAGCGAATTAGGAAGGCTAAAACAATGATGACCCCCTTCGTAATGCGCCGTCGCAAGGAACAGGTGCTTGCCCATCTACCACCCAAGTCACACGAGATTATAGAGTGTGAAATGACACCTAGCCAGCGTGAGCTGTATCAGCGCGAAGTGAAACGGAATAAGAAAGGCCTACAATCTGCTAAAAATGACGTGGACGAGCACCCCGATACGAAAAAGGGTAAACGCGAAGCCGGTAAGAGGCTGGACAATGTTCTTATGCAACTCCGCAAGGCAGCGCTCCACCCATTGTTGTTCCGTGAACAATATCCCGATTCTCGGCTTCGTAAGATGGCCAAAGCGATTATGAATGAGGAGCAGTACAAGAAGGCTAATGAAACTTACATTTTTGAGGATATGCAAGTCATGAATGACTTCGAGCTTGATCGACTGTGCCGGCAGTTTCCAGTGACTCTGGGAGAATACATTATGGATGACTCGCAATTCACTAACAGCGGTAAGATTAAAGAGCTTGTCACTATTCTCAAAGAAATGAGCGCTCGTGGCGATCGTGTTCTTTTGTTCTCGCAGTTCACACAAGTTCTCGACATCCTGCAGCGTGTGCTCGATATTCTTAATCTGAAGTTTTTGCGTATGGACGGCCAAACTCCGGTCGAGGTGCGGCAAGATATGATTGACAAGTTCCATGAGAATGCCGACATTAACGTGTTTCTATTGTCAACAAAGGCTGGTGGATTTGGAATCAATCTTGCTGTCGCCAATGTCGTAATCATTTTCGATCTCAGCTTCAATCCACACGATGACAAGCAGGCTGAGGACCGTGCTCACCGTGTGGGCCAAACGCGGCCCGTTCGCGTGGTGCGCATGATTACGAAGGAGTCAATCGAGGAGAATATTCTGCAGCTCGCGAATACAAAGTTGGCCCTTGACAAACAGGTTTCTGAAGAGCAGAATGAGAATGACGATGAGGACGAGATCGATGCCGAGAAAGAAGCCTATGTAGCAGGCATGCTGCTGGATGGCAGTGTTACCGGCACGAAGACCGAGTCTGTATCTGATGACCAGGAGGCCGATGAAAGCGGTGCTGAATCAAAGCCTGCTACTAACGATTTGCAAGATACAGCCGGTAGCAGCGAGGCTGTGATTGAGGACAAAAAAGATGTCAATGGCGACGGAGGTGATGCAAACGTTGATGCTGAGGAGGAGGGCTCGGACGAGGAAGATTCGGACGACTTTGTCTCTTCTGATGAGGAAATCGCTCGGCCTGTGAAGCGTCAAGCCGTGCGCAATAGTACGCGTCAGGCACGGAGTACGCGAGCCAGTTTTGAGCCCGTCGAGCGCCGTGGACGCGGCCGACCTCGCCTTGAGCGCAATTAGCCTAATTATTATTTTATTATTATTATTTGTATACAGTGTAATATACTTTCCAGTTACGTAGATTCTCAGTACAAGAAAAGAGAAAGAACTAAGAAGGCAGTTATAAAAATAATTTTATCAGCGGTCGGCCTTCTAGTGTTCTTGGATATATACGTCTTGCATGGACTTGATCATGCTCTTCTTCTTATATACCCATGATCCCTCCCGGTTTAAATGCAAATCAAGAATTGAAAGTAAGTAGATGCATGATTTTAGTCCTATTTACTGGATCTCTAGCCATATGGCCTGAATGCAAAGCTCTCGTCTACACTATGCTGCTTAATGGCACTGCGAGGGCCTTGATATGATGTATGCTTCGGTGATTCCCGCCGCTTTGGGGATGTTTGGTGCTCATGACTTCGGCTCTCAAGCGTTTGATGTTCGGAAGTATGAGGTTCAGAGGAGTCAAAGGCGCGGACTAATGCGATGATCATGACAGTTAATAAACAGAAAACAATAAGCACCGCGTGCAGCTGGGCAATAGCAATGCCACTTAACAGCATGGCAATGTGAGACGGTGATAAAAAGTCAATGCCAGATAATTGAGGCGGCTGCGTTGGTTGTCTGACGGGTCGAGCCTTAGACTTGGCTTTTCGTTGTTGCGTGACCTGTGGTTGTTGCTGTTGTTCTTGTTGTATTGTTGGCATTGAGGTGATTTCCGAGACGCGGCTTGCGCTTGACCTAAACGATTTTGGCGGCCCAAGATCTGGGATATGCACATTCAAAGTATTAATAGCTCTAGCCATTGTAAGGTGTCACCACGCAGCTGCCGCTATGCGTGGCGAAATGTTTCAGATAGATCAACGGGCAGCTGCAGCTAAAGTAAACAATAACACGATGATGGGCAGACGCTGCCGCAACCCGGCTCGCGGTGTTACCCTAAACCGTTTCTCCCAAGCCGTAGCCGTAGCGAGGCGAGGCCAATCACCCAACTTTTAGGGCTTCGAGTCTTCGTAATGCGGACAAGTTTTTGTAGGGCTTATATATTAGTCACCTGTTAGATGCGTCAGCAGGAGCTCGACGTGCTGCGACATACGCTGTGAGATACTGTGCGCGGTCACGCTACCCACTCAAGGTGAGGCAGCAGGATCACCACACCAAATCTACAGACAGTGCGATTTTCCATCCGAACCCCGAAAGTAGAAGACCATGTCGTTTGAGCTTACCGAGGCCGACGCCCAGCTGCTGCTTGCTGCCCAGGCGCACATTGGCTCCAAGAATGTGCAGGTTGCCAATGAGCCGTACCGCGCGGCCGCGCGCGCTGACGGCGTGAATGTTATCAACTTCAACAAGACGTGGCAGAAGATTCAGCTGGCCGCCCGTATCATTGCGGCTGTGCCGAACCCTGCTGACGTTGTTGCTGTTAGCGCCCGTACGTACGGTCAGCGTGCGGTGCTGAAGTATGCTGCTCACACCGGCGCTACGCCGCTTGCCGGCCGCTTCACGCCGGGTAACTTCACGAACTACATCACGCGCTCGTTCAAGGAGCCGCGTCTTATCATTGTGACGGACCCTCGCACTGATTCGCAGGCCATTCGTGAGGCTAGCTATGTGAACATTCCTGTCATTGCTCTGACGGACCTCGACTCGCCCCTCGATTTCGTTGACGTTGCCATTCCTTGCAACAACAAGTCGAAGCACTCGATCGGCCTTATCTGGTGGCTGCTTGCTCGTGAGGTTCTGCGTCTGCGCGGCACTCTTCCGGACCGTGAGACCGCGTGGAGCGTCATGCCTGACCTATACTTCTACCGCGACCCCGAGGAGGCCGAGGCGCAGCTGGCCGAGGAGACTGCTGCTCTCGTCGAGACGGAGCTCGCTGCCGAGGCTACGCAGCAGGCCCCCGCTGGCGAGTGGGACATCGCTGCTGGCGAAGGTGCCGCGCAGGACTGGGCCGCCGAGGAGGAGTGGACTCAGCCCGAGCCCCAGGAGGCATAAAGTGCATCATCTCAAGCGGGCCTTGCTGACTGCGGCGTAAAATATATATCTTAATATTGAACGATAACGTGTATCCTTGAACTGGGAATCTATATCTCAAGTTCACGAGAAAGACGGGATATTAAAATTTTTTTATTTAACGCGCACAGGCTGTTTTTAGGCTTAAGTCAATTTATTTGTGAACAAGGTTATTGTTATTGTTATTGTTGTTGATGCTACGTCTATTTGTGAAACTCTGTGACAGTTTGGACAGTTTCTCGTTTTCATATATGTTTTCATTTTCATTTTCATTTTCATTTTCATTTTCATTTTCATTTTCATTTTCATTTTCATTTTCATTCATTTTTTTTTAAAAAATTAGTTTCTGCATTAAACTACCACACAATTTAATTTAGATCGAAATTAACAAATGGTCTAAAATTTAATAACCGAAATTTTGGTGCTATTAATTTAGACAAATAATAAACGAAAATTTTCAGGCGTCCACCACCAACCTATCTGGATGGCACCCTCCTCTGTATGGCATCAACCTTGTTATTAGGTTCCCCTTAAGATTAATATGTAGATTAATATGCAGATGAAAACTAACCTGAGTAAACCAGGAACAAACCCGAGCAATATTAGCTATTAGTCGCTAGTAGAATAAAGCTTTAGTTAGAGATAATGAATAAGTTTTGATACAATACGGACGGAAACTTGCTATTTCTATACCTTTTGGAACATTGTCTAATTAATTAAGTCTTATTCCCTGGTTAATGCTAGTTAATTCCCACGTAACATGACGCAATCCTGCTAATCAATCTTGGGGCGCTGCTGAGGAAGCAATTACTGGAGGATCGCGACCGACGCTAACTCTCCAGGGTAATCGCCAAAAAAATTACCTCAGCAGAAACCCATCATCACCATCTGATACCAGAAAATTGGCGCTGATAATTTTTTTTTAATCGCTGTGCAGGAGCCCGATGGCAGGCTATTACGAGCTTTCATCAAATAGACATAGCCATGAACATGGCGGAAACCATTCTGGACATGGTCCGACAGGTCATACTCCGCGAAACCAGAATGGCTTCCCGCAGCTGTCGCGTAAGTTTGTAGCTCGCCGCATTTCAGAAGGTGAAACTGGTCGCTTAAAGGAGGAACTCAAATGCCAAGCTTGTGGCAAAGGCTATAAACACGTTTCTTCCTTGGCCAAGCATTTGTGGGAGCATACACCGGAGTGGAACGTCACTTCCAAGCTTCTCATCTCGAAGCATCAGCAGGTACAGCTGCTTGAAGCGGCTTCTATTCTCGTCTCCATGAACGGTGAAAACGAGGATGACAATAATGAGGGTGATAATGATCAAGCTTTAGAGGATGAGAAGGACGACAACGACGACAACGACAACGACAACGACAACGATGACGACTTTGAGATAAGTAATGGACCCAAGGACGATAGTGCTGAAGCTGTCGATAAGGCTGACCCGGTTCTTACGCCTGCCCGGGAAATTCCCATATTAAGTGCAAAACCGATAAATAAAACGCCCTTGTCGAAGCGGCGCCTGTCTCATGCTGCGGGCAGTGTGGGTAGCTTAGGATCTATGAGCCGCTTGGGTAGTAGTCTTGTACAGCAAGCTTCGCCGCTTCCAGAGTCCATGCTAGGCAAGGATCATGCCCACAACCCGCCTCATCGCAGTCGGCGACGCAGTCATGGCCCCTTCAGTTTGCCTCGCGAGTCAAGTCTTACGCGTGATTCAAGTTATGGTCTTGACGAAGACGGCCTACAAGATCCTCATGAGAATGACTCTGCAGATCTGAGAGATTCTCCGCCCATAAATGAAGACAAGCGCGAGGAAAATGGCAGTGTTTTCGGGGACCTTGAGGTATGAGCCAACATTCCTTCCATTCGCTTATAATCCAGCGCGCTCCTTTAAAGAGCCTTTTGGCACTTTAAATTGATACCTAAATTGGAATTGGGCCTTCCCTTATACGTTTGACATTTACGCGGGAAAGTCAATTCACAAAATATATGCGTTTAGCAAGCGTAGATGTCTCGTTCAGTTCACACGAGCACAGAAGAACAATTAATAATTAGGTAGTCCTCCTACGGACTCCTACGCACATAAGCAAAAGCTGCCGGTATATGCTTCATTTTCATGTTTCTGGTAGCATTGATATGCCGACACCCAATCTGTGCATCTTTTATTCCTTTCATATCTAAGATAGGGCCGCACATGTGATGCTTGCGCATGTGAACGATAAGCCGCGTGTGTTGAAAACATCACACATACTTCACGGACTGGTTCAATTTGAATTTTATCATATGGATGCAGTAATTATAACTCGGATCCTATAGTCCTATGAGCAACATTAGTTTCATTGGCCCAATTTGTTACGATATGGTCACTTAATAGCGGGATTGTTTTCCTGATCCTTCTTATGGGAGTTATACATGAACGGATAAAGACTCCGCCTAATGGATAAACATTATTTAATGATAGTCAAAATAGTATGAGATATGGGCATTTGATATTAAATTATCTCTTGCAGTTTTTCGCAATTTAACTTTAGTTACTTGGAGTTTCCTGTTTTATTGTGTGTATCTTTGTGTGTCTGTGACTTCATCATTACAGTCTATTCAGAGAATAGTTCCACACTATCCCACTAGATTAGATTAAGCATAATCAGATACGACCCGTTCCCAACCACAGGTATGGTATTACCCTAACCCGTACCACACAGAACGTAAACATTGTCGCTATATACCATGCTTCCTTATCTTTCTACGTTTTCTTTACCGCGTAGAATTGCATTATTTCCGTCTTGAAATGGGGTTTCTAAAATACTTGGCTCTTTTTCTTGCAACATCTGTATCTGCGCAAAACTTCGGAATCTTTTTACCGCAGTCACAGCTAACATCATACGATAACACGCTGTTGGATGCCACTGACTTCGTTCTCACTCCAGGAAAAACTGATAGTCTTTCGCAAATTGCTCCGAGTCTCTGGGTATCGAATGAGGGTTCCCGCGCATTGAGCGCGTCATCTTCGTTGCAGCCGACAGTACCTACACCCTCAATTACCGCCAGCGCGCACATTCCTTTATTGACCTCTGGAATCACCAATAACATAGTTTCAAGTCTTACTAGGCCGGCCTACATGTCCTCAACTTTAACGCGTGAGTCAAACGCTCCTGCGCAAGCTGCCACGTCTGTATCTAGCACGCCCTCTTCAATACCAGAAGTCATTGAAGGCAAGGAAACCGACTGTTTTGAAGATAGCCATCCAAGTTGGTTAACTTTTCTGTCAACTAATACGATAACTTCCACTTCTACCTCGATTGTTCAGCTAAGTTTGACTAGGCGCATTTACTTGAACGATAGTCGGGGCATCACACCCTCATCTGTCGATGCTACTTCACAAAAGGACGAAGCCATGATGCAAACATCAAGCCATACTAGTTGCGAGCTATCTCTGACGGCGCATGCTTCATCAGCGTCGTTTCCACCACTCGCTTCACTCAGTTTGCTCGCATTACCGAAGTCTTCAAAATCACTAGGAGAGTCGTCACCAACAAGCTACCCAACTTGTACAGATAGGACTGTTACAGAAACTCTTTATGAGTTGCCCTCTGTACCGACGTTCTTTCTCACACAGTTTAATGGTACTGAAGTTCTAGTCCTGAATCTGCCGCACTCGACAAGCGTTAGCCCGGCTTGGCCCTTCTATGAAAATCCGCAGTGGAACGCTCTGTCAACGATCCCTCCTGCCACACAGTTACCTCCCAAACGTCAACAAGTTCCGTCTAGTAAAGCTGTGCCCACTGACGACTCTTTATTCACTTGGCGAGGCGTATCTTATGAATTTCCAACCTTCGGGGCTACCTCGGAAATAAGTATACATACGATTCCTCTGCCCACAGCTACATCTACGACACATATGTGTGAAACATTGTTGGTGATCACAGCTACCTACGTGAGCACAGTGACTTACCAACCTAGCGTCACTACAGGTGCCGTATCGGAAAGCTTTGGTGTAGGTACTGTCTTGCCACTTGATACTACAAGCAATCCGTTAACAATCTCTGAGCTCAGTAGTACTTCAGGCTCTGTATCCAATTTAAATGGCTTTATCTCCAGTTTGTTACAAACGATTTTTGGTGACGGAACTACGTCAGTGACTGCTCCAGCCATTAGCACAAGGGCTACAGAGATTGTTTCTACAATACCCACAGCCATAATGACGCCAGTTGTACCAGTCACCGGCATCTCTACTGCAATTGCGACTGCAACTGGTACTTTAGCTTCGACTGAAACCACTCCTTCAACTTCAACTGCGACCGCTACTGCAAGTTCAGTTACTATCGTATCTACTGTTAGTATCGACGCACCTGCAACAAGTCAAAGTGGTGCACTTACAACAATTTTAGAAACCGCTAGCATGAGCATTCAAACGGCAACTGATACTTGGACGAAAGCATCTTCACAAAAGCCGAAAGCATCTTCATTCAACGCACATTCAAGTAGTAATATGAATGCTTTCACCTATGTGCTCACCGCTTCGTCATATTTCCCAGTATCGGAGTCTTTGGTGTTCTTGAATCCGTCAATCACATCGGAAATGTCAGTGTCGATGAGCTTGGTTACAGATTCCTCGGGTATAGAGACGTATGCGACTTCGGGCTCGCAAGGATTGGTAAGTTCAAGCGGAACGAGTGTGCTCTCAACTATCTCTCAATACGGCAATCGCTCCAAACACACCGACGTGACCGCGCTTTCCACCAAGTCCTCTTCAACAACAACAGCAGCAGCACCAAAAAAACCTGAGGTCACTAATACAGTAACGACTGGAATATCAGCAGGTACTAGCTTCTCACATATTACAAGCGTTAGTACAGCAAGTGTTAGTACAGCTACTAGTAGTGGTGCCATATATGACTGTGTCTCATGGTCAGGAGGAAATGACGTGCTGGTATGCCACATTAACGGTCAAACTAGAATAACACCTCCGACTTACAAGTCGATACTATTTGGTGCAGTCTGTCTTGCCACAGTGAGTTATCTATTCTAAATAATAGTGATCATGTATTACATGTAAGCGTGTTTACTCGTTATTTACATCGAGGTACTTCTTGAAAGCCTCATGCTCGTTATCTTTGAAAGGCCGTTCTCCGAGCAATCGAACCAGATCCTTACGTGTTAGCTGCTCCTTGGCCAGAAGCTCCTCAGCGACCTGTTTGACCAGTTCTTTCTTCTCCGTAAGCAGTTTTTTGCATGCCTCATGGGCGGTGTTTATGATGTTCCGCACTTCAGTGTCAATGACAGCATCTGTGGCATCAGAATATGGCTTCTGAACAGCTCCCTGGGGACGGTCAAGACTTACAACGCCGACCTTGGACGAGAATCCGTAGTCGCATACCATACCCTTCGCAATTTGAGTTATACGTTTGAAGTCGTCACTGGCACCAACGGTAACGGTATCAAAGAAAATCTCTTCGCTCACACGGCCACCCAATGCGACCGTGATAAGGTGTACCATGCGATTTTCAGTTGTAATTGTTGCATCGCTAGGCAGCAGTTGTGCATAGCCCAATGCAGCAGCACCGTGAGGCACAATCGTTACTTTAACAAGTGGATCAGCATATTTCAAGAACCAGCCCGATACAGCATGCCCAGCCTCATGGTATGCAACAATACGACGCTTATCGGCAGGAAGCACGCGTGAGCGGCGCTCGAGACCAGCAATGACACGATCGATGGCCTGCTCAAAGTGAGGCATTCTAACCATGGTGGAGTCGGCGCGAGCAGCAGCAAGAGCTGCCTCATTGCAGCAATTGGCAATGTCTGCACCTGAGAATCCTGGAGTCATAGCTGCGAGCTTACCGCTCAATTCAGGGATTTGCGAATCGGTCTTGATCTTGTCGAGATGCACATCATAAATTTCTCTACGATCCTCTAATGTTGGCAGATCTATGTTGATGTGACGATCAAATCGCCCAGGTCGCAGCAACGCCTTATCAAGCATATCTGGCCGGTTTGTGCCAGCCAATACCACGATATGTTCATCACTACCAAATCCATCCATTTCCACAAGCAGTTGGTTCAACGTAGCCTCACGTTCATCGTTACCACCGCGCATGCCAGCGCCGGCTCGTGCCTTTCCAATGGCATCAATTTCATCGATCCAAATCATGGCCGGTCCCTTTTCCTTGGCCTTCTTAAACAAGTCACGAACTCGTGATGCACCAACGCCAGAAAACATCTCAACAAATTCCGAGCCAGACACAGAGAAGAAAGGCACACCAGCTTCACCAGCTGTGGCCTTGGCCAACAGTGTTTTACCAGTACCGGGAGCGCCACTTAGAATGGCGCCACGCGGGATCTTAGCACCGAGCTTCTCATACTTAGCAGGGTTTTTCAAGAACTTCACAAACTCCATGATTTCCGTCTTGGCTTCATCCATGCCTGCTACATCAGCAAAGCGGACCTTGACGTCGGTGTTGGGGTTGTACAGGTGAGCCTTTGTCTTGCCGACACCAAACATGCCACCCATACCGCCACCACCACCGCCACCGGCGGAGCGACTAGCGGTTCGACGTCCCATCCAAACTAGGAATCCTAAAAATAGCAGAGTGGGAAGTAAACCAAACACACCAGACATCCAGCTTCCTTCCTCTACATAAACGACAGGAATGCGATCATCTGAGCTAATCCCTAGGCTGTCCTGTGCCTCATTGAGGTGACGCTCAAGTGTGTCGACGGAACCAATTGTGAAATATGCAACACAGCGGTCGCCGCCATTACGTGTATACAGACGCACAATAGCACTATTGACGACCTGCAAGCGAGCCACATCACCCTTGTCTAAGAACTGAGTTTTGAACTCCTGGAAAGTGATTTCGGGTACACTTTCAGATCCTGTAATGAGCGAGAGTGTAAAGAAAGTTGCCAAAAGAATCCAAGTAAGCTGTGTCATATTGATCTCGAACTCGACCATTTTCGGATTCCCACGCTTTGAATCACGCTTGCCCTGCTCATCTTTCATGCCAGCTTTCTCTTCATTATTGCTCGAGTTCTTGTGGTTCATGTTACTACTAAAATCTCTGCTGCGTTCTTCACTAGAAGGCTTGTCAGCGTTCAGTCCTCGAGCAACCTTCTTCCGCCGCTCTAGTCGGTCCTTTAATGTTTTCCTAATGCGCTTGGATTCAGAATCTTTGGAGCCGCGCGGGCTTGGTTGAGAGGCGAACTGGCGAGTGCGCGCCTGCAAACTCACGAGCCCTAGTGGTGCGGCCAGCGCAGAGGGCGACATGGCTAGAGGCGCGACTCGCTGGGGCAGCACTAATGCTGGTGCCCTCAGCAGCAGTCGTCTCGCAAACATTAAGCTTACTCTGTTTGCCACTAAGTGTGGTCGGAAGTGGTCTTTTTGTGACTGTAGTAGTGTAGTCCAGATCGCGGGTTCGAGCGCATCGTGGAGGTGTGCACGTGATATACGCCACAGACTTTTCAGAGCTTCATGAGCGCAGCAGCGGTGCAATGTTAAATGAAGACAAGAGATGACTCTTGAGGGATCCGAAAGGGTTGACTTGAAATATTATTTCTATACTGGCGAAATACATTCAGTAATATATTTACGGGTGTCGTGGAGTGCATCTAGTTTTTTTAATATAGTACTTGTCCTACTTAACTGTGATCAAGTTATTGGACTAAGAATGACTGAGGTCCAAAGATTTAAATAATAAACAAAAAAGGAGTGATGTTTAATACTATGTAAGATTGGGCCTCTAAAGTGGTCAAATACGATCTATCATATTTCCACATTGAATGACTACTTGAACTGACTTTGGTGTGCTGCGCGAGTTAAATTACGTGCATATGCTTTTACATAAATGCCAGCTTGAAGTTTATAGTTTTAATGGCACAGAGAAAAAGAGATTGTGAGAACCTTTTATTGCTTGGAGTTTAAATAATACAAATAATACAGCATTGATTATTCCAAGCATTTGTGTCTTGTCTTGTCACTAGTCGGCTTAATGCCAAACGGGTTAGGTTCATTTTCTGCTGCACGTTCACACAGCTATGGATGCCATAGACACGTCAAGCGTCGAAGAATTTCTAGTACCGCACCTGCCGCAGGAGAAATCCGGGATTTTTGTTACAGCAACATGGGCTCAATCGCTTGACGGGCGTATCGCCGCTGGCCCTGGCCAACGCACACAACTGAGTGGCACTTACTCCAAGAAGATGACACACTATCTACGCACTCAGCACGATGCCATCTTGGTAGGCCGGAAAACGGTGGCCGCAGACAATCCACGATTGAGTTCGAGGTATTCAGCCGGGGCACCGTCACCACAGCCGGTTATTTTGGACTCCACGCTGAGCTGGGATATCACACCTGACAATTGGCAGAATTGGCAGGTACTGAGCAGTGCATCTCAGGGACTATATAAAGCACCCTGGGTGTTAGTGAGCACAGAGGTCGATCCTGTTAAGCAGCGGATTTTAGAAGACGTTGGTGGCCGTGTTTTACGAGTGCAAAATACACAGAATTGGCATGAGGTCTGCCGCGTCCTGGAATCCGAAGGAATCAAGTCGTTGATGATTGAGGGCGGTGCTGAGGTGCTCAATTCGTGCATGCAAAGTGGCCTCGTAAACTCAGTCATAATTACTATAGCACCTGTGTTTCTGGGCAGCAATGGAGTGCAACTGTCACCATCGCAGCGACGGGAACTTAGACACGTTAAATGGTGGCAGCAAGACTCTGTACCTGACGCTGTCTTGGCCGGAACTTTATAGTTTTTCAGTGCTCTAAGTATCAATACATATTTATAGCATACAAGGTGCAACACTGTGTGTCGAGCACTAGGCACTTACGCACGTGTTTCTTAGAACCACCGGTGATCACATGCAAGCCTTCTCATATGCCTTCATCATCACATGGGCGCATCACATGGCGCCGAGAACACACCGCTAGAACCGCGGTAGACATTAACAGCAGTGTGAAGCACCATCGCGATGGCCGAGGACGATCTGGACTCGTTCGACACCGCATGGAACAAATACATGGGCGACCAGGCCCTGATGATCCAGCCGATTCCTGAGCCATCCGCTGATGGGAATCTGCTCAATCACCAGGAGTCTATTGCGTTTTCGCGGTTCTTTGACAATCTATTGGCACAGCCCTCGTCTCCGCGAAGAACCGCACGTCGACTAGACGAAGAGTTACAAAGGCTCAGCTATGCAACACAGCCGTATGCGCCGTCGGCTGAACACGCGAATGACGAGAATATTCAAGCTTCAGAAGTATATTCCACAGATCAACAGATGCCACAACCAGCACATCCACCACCCCAACAACAGCAGTTTACAATGGCATCTTCAGATATTGGGTCCTCTGCATATCCAATAGACCAAAGGCGGTTTGTTGCCAGTCAGCCAGTTTATGGAAACACATTGTACGATCAGCACCAAAGCCAGCATGAGCATGAGCATGAGCACGAGAACAACCAGAATCATCTATCATTCATATCCCTAGAATATCCACCAAATGGGTTTCAAAAGCATTCGGCCCCGTTTTTGGCCGAAACATACGGCGGTGCGAAACTACCCAAACAAGACAATGTTGGCACCAGCTTATTCGACCACAACCAAAGCAGACAGGCACCCTATAATTATGCCTTGGGAAGCGGAATGTCTCCACAGGAACAATTTACTACTGACCCGCAGCTTGACCCGCAATTCTATCCTACCCCATATATAGATGGCTCGAATACCGAAGACAGGTCGAGATCAGCAAGCATTGTCCATGAATCAAAACGAGCTCGTAGAGACTCGGAACTACCACCAGAGAAGCGGGCACGTACACAACGAGGCGAGACTCAAACTAAAGTGAATCATATGAATAACGAGAAGCGCCGTCGAGCCCACATCCGTGATCTATTTGATCGCATGTGCAGTCTTGTGCCCCGTGTATTGAAGACCGATGAAACACTACCAAAAAGCCTAGTGTTACAAGAAACACACAATCGCTTACTCGAGCTTGAGACACAGAATGCACAGCTGAGAGACCAGCTTGCCGCAAGAGGCATCGACACGGCCAGCGTGCCGGCCATAATTTTGGACCCCCATCCAACAAGATAAATAAGCATAAAAGTGACCAGGAATACATCCATCTGTATGCTAAAGTTACTCATAACTCATTCCTCGGACACACGGGCCTCACGCTCGATCATTCGAGCCTCTTCTAACATTTCACGGGTTCCAGATATAACTCGCTGCGCCCAGTGCAACGCATCTTTCCACTCAGATCGCTCCAGTGCACGTTTAGCTAACCACAGGCGTGCGCGCGAAGGCCATTCACGAAGTGGTTCCTCAGCTCTCGCATCCTCACTTTGAGCGCAAGCCGAAATAAACTTTATCGCTTGCATCTCGTCGCCAACACGCGCATATAGTACACCTAAACGATAGCTGTAATACTCATCACCATCCGAAATCTGAAACGCCTGTTCATATGCTCGTAAAGCATCTGAGTCGCGTTCTAAAAGCTCGTAGCAGTTTGCTAGAGCGTCCCACAGTCGCACATCCTCTGGACGCAATGCCAAGGCATGCTGGAAGTAATGCTGGGCAAAATAATGTAGTCCCAGAACTTCATAGGCTTGGCCGAGTCCAAACCATGGTCTGAAATCGTATGAAGCTAGGTCAACGGCACTCCTGTAGGTCTCAATGGCTGCTTGCGAATTCCCAAGTTCGATATACTCGTGACCCATGAGCGTCCACGCCGATAAGTAATTTCGATTTAGAGCCAATGCGCGCTGATAAAACATCACCGCTCGCTCATGTTCTCCCTTCAACGAGTAAAAATTAGCAATTATACAGCATGATTCGGCGCGATACTTGTCAGTCGCTGCAACATGCTGTGCTAAATAGGCAAGCTTGGGCCGCTGCTCCGTCACGTACAGCAGATTTGAGTATGCATCTAGATCCTCAAGCCGATACGGATCGGCCTTTAGCGCCTGGTCAAAAAGGAATGTGGCAGAATCGTAATGGCCCTCATTATTATAGATTCGAGCAAGCTGAGTTCTGAGAGTAAGGAATTGAGGGAAAAAGGGAACTAACGATTTTGAAAGAAGTTCAGCACTAGAAACAGGATCCAATTCCTCAAGAGCATAACTACGAAACAGAGCAAGCATGATTCGCGCCGCAGGATCAAGAGATGCAAACAATCGGCCTAAAATGGACAGTTGGGTATCTACGTCTATAAGACGCGTAAAACATGCTTTCAGCTCCATCCAGCAACTCCAGTTGTAAGGATATTCAACTAAACTCTTGACCAGTGATTCTAAGGCAGCATCGGTTTGCCTTTTTGCGCGTAACACAACGCCTTGAAGGTATTGCATATGGGCATCCATAGGCCCTTTCAAAATCTCTGCCGAAATTTCTTCTAAATACGGATTTGCTGGGGACTGTGAGGACTCTGCAATTGTTTTTGGCGAAGCAGAAATCACATCAGGCCCGTGCGCATCTTCTTTGATTTGCTCACCCGCATGATATCGCGCAAATCGGCGCAAAAACAGCGCCGTCATATCATTTGACGAACTAGGTACGCTATGCCAACACCGGGCATACTCGTGGCCATCGAAATATGCCTTTGCTCTCATAGTTGCCAGCAATTGCACTGGTGGTTGCACTTCTGGGACATCTATATCAAGTCCCGCGAGCGCATCTGCAGCCCACCGAGCAGCACTCACCAATCCTCGATTAGTTAGATCATGGTATGCTTGTACCAAGCGTGGGGCCAGCAGGGCCTTTGTCTCTGGCACGCACTCTGGTAGCATGGTGTGTGGTTTCAGGGCAAGGGGTAATAAAGTGTATTTCGAAAACAAAGGTCTCCTCCTCTCGTCCCTGCTTCATTAAGGTCCAGCCCAGCATAGACAACTCAGGTAAAAGAAATTTGATGGTTATCTACATAACTAGAAGCCTAATAAAGTCGTAAATTTATTGTTAGAATACAGGGACTATTTACTTTGCGAGTCATGAGTAGATGATGCTGTTCAATTATATGCTTTTACGATAGAACTTAATGAATAGTATCACAACCTTTAAGCTGTAGATATATGTTTAAGTATCAAAGAGATTGAAGTAAGTAGCTTTTTAACTGCAAATTACGCACAAATTACTCAGTCACTCGCACAAAATAGACTAAAAATATGATTGAAAGAGGCGAGTTCCTATCGACGATTTCGTTATTTCTAATACAACAAAATGCTATCGGCAGATTAGGCTTAATTATAGAAATTATGATAATATTTGAAAGACTCTGCATATGAGGCCAGCAGTTTTAGCATGCTATTCGTTATGTCTCCCCAGTAAAGTTACTCATTATAGTGGTATACCAAATAGTTGGGTAGTCCATATACGTTGTAACCCAGCCTCTTCACCATTTTCGCAAAGCCCTCAGTCTCAATGAGATGGTAAAATGCAAATGGTGGGAACATAGCGCCATCACGGTGAACGTCGGAGCGTACCATAAGCGCTGTGCCGCCCACACCATCAAGTTCCATTTCCTCGTGAATATTGCCGTTCTCATTGTACAACATAGCCATAAGTGTCCGATAAGTCGCCATCTCCTCGTATCCTTCTAGCAGGATATCATCAGGACCCATGCTAGCTGCCATTTGCTGGGCGACATCGCTGTCGACCCATGAATTGAAATCGTAAGGCCTCTTTTTCTTTTCGCCATTCTCCAGGTATCTCTGAAAACAATTGGCAACAATAACATCCTTGTTGTGTGACGTGAGGTCCTGGATAAGCGTTGCTGGTGTCTCTACAACATCGCCATCCAACCACAATACCCAACTTGTATCTGATTGGATAGTTGTGAACACAAGTGAGTTCCGGGCAAGAGCCATGTCACGGCGTCTCTCTTTTTGCGCAGCCATAGCATGACGATCTGCCTCAAGTTGGCTCGCTAGCGAAGGTGTGTCCTGTCGCAAAATAGTGATACGTCGGAACTTGTTAGGTGAGTTCTGCGTCCGCTCGACCGCAACGTTCAACTGCTCTAACACAAGGTCACCAGCAGCAGAGTTCGGAACAATCACTCCAATATCTATAAGCTCATGAGGGTACTGCAGAGCAACTAAATTAGTCCACCACTCGTCGTAGAACCGAGCAAGCGGCGTGAGCACAAGCACCTTTTCTCGATTCGCAAGCGCCTCTTTCGTCGAAGTCAGAACATTTATGTCATGGATATGCACCTGGCCATCTGCGTGGCGCGTCGGAACGTTTGCAGATCCTATGACAATGGGTGTTGTCAATGACCTATAGATAGAGTGCAGCAGAGCGTAGCCAGCGAGAATCATGACTACTAGGCTCATGCTTGACCGTCCAGGGCCACGCAACCACGACGCAGCACTGTTTATCCGCCGCTTCGGCTCCATCGTGCTGCCGTTAACGTGCTTCAAACTACAACAAGTCTTAGCGGCTTACTGAGAGAGATATGGTCAATCGCGTTTCACAAATCCCAAGGCAAGGGTTACTGGACGGCAGGCACAGCGGACACGCACCCGAATTCCAACCGGATATTACACGTAATGTACTGTAACACTTAGGTAAGTAATACGCAGCTTACATGAACGTTTAAGCGATTCTGCCGGGAAGAAAAAAAAAAAACAACACCTACGCATGACAAAGCGTTAGGCATGCAGCTGGCAACCAACCGCGTTTCCCTAAATGGGGTGTTTTAGGCATTGCTCGCCCCATGAGCGAAGCCAGCTCAGTATGTTATGCTAGCGGTTAAGGGTGACGCGAACATTTCATGGATTCACCTATGAGAAATATAGGATAATGCCGTGTGAGGGATGCGGCAAGTGCGGAATGAGACCGTGGCGATATTCCGATAAGACCAATAATTTAAAGTATGCCGCCCAGGTTGTTTCAGGTAATTAGCGACGCACGGGAAATTCTAAAAACAACAATACATATGCAATGCGTAAAACATCGAAGTACACAACCAGCTTCTAATAATCTACTAACCCTCGATGTTGGACCGCTTGTGCCGATGCTTTTTAAGCTGGTGTCAGGTGCCGATGGGTACTCATCACCATGCAGATCGGATTACATCAAGAAAAGTAAGCGATAACACAATCCAGAGCCGTGAATGCAAGAAATTACATTCTAGCAGTAAGAGTTGCACAACGGCAACGAAGGCCAGGCGGCATAACTTCGTAAGGCTTAACAAGTGCCATATTTATTGGTCGTGTTTAAGCTGCCATATTGTTTTCATAAGCTATCAGACACAGACAAAAATGTGGTTGTGAGTAATCGGTTAAATTGTCTAAACCATATGCATAGTCATTATTACACCAGTGAGAAGTTCACACTGCTTAAATTTACTATTAAAAGGCTTTACGCATGTCAAAACGGCTACACGTGCTGTTGATTAACAAATCATGATCATTGCCTTACCCCTAACCAAATTTTGCAAACTCGATTCGTGTTCATCATTAGACTGAGATTGTGTAAATGCCTTCGCTTCATATTATACAGACCCTAGAGATTACGTTTGTTTGCGCAAAAATATGGTGCTTGAAATCGTCTAGTTTCATGAGACAAAGAAGTTCGTATAACGCATACCTTTTTTTTTAAAATCCACGTAGCACTTAAGTAATTACGTCTCGGCCAATTATGTAGGGCTAGGCCCAAAGCGGCACTCCTATGGAAGCAGGGCGAATCACAGCGCATATAATGCCCAAACCGCAATCGTATATTGTCTCGATGGTTAGGTGCCGTCTTCAGCTGCAAACGTCAAAATTATTATCGAATTACAACATTGAGGCATGGGAAATTTGAAGCCGTGTTTCTTATCGTTTTAGCTGTATATTCCAAGCCATTTTGACACTTAAATGGTCTGGCAAAGAGCCTTTTTTTTCAGTATTTCTATGTGTAATTCATTTTCCCAACCTAAATAAAAAAGTAAATATGGTGATCTTGTTGTTATAATATATGGTAGCCGAACCGCTATTGGCTGAAAACGGAATTGATATAGAGTGTGTGACATGGCGTGGTGTGTTTCCCACGTAAGAGTCATTTAGAGTCACAGGGCTCGGCCCATCTCTATCATCTGACCAAGAAAACTAGGCAAAAGGAAACGGTTTATTTTAACAAATTTGGGTTATTAGAAATACTGGATTAGCCGGTTTATTTAATAGCTGCCCATGCGTAAAGATAAGGTCAACCCGTGGTATGACGGAATGAAAAGGGTAAATCGTATATGTGGGCTAGGTACGATACACATACGGCGCATGCATATGCGAGAAGCAACGTGGATCTGCAATGCTAGGGATCGGCAGCTGACAACAGCAGGTAAGGGTAGGGCAGCGGAAGCTACGCGGCCTCGTTCCTGGAGTCTTAAGCTGCTTTTCCGTGGCCGAGCCGTGAAATACGACATTTTGTGTTGTAATGCACACATTTCTCCACCAGGCATCCCCACAACCGTTGGCCGCCGTACACCCATCCTTCCCACACCTCCACTCGAGTAACGACAGCCCGTCAAGCCCCGAGCCTACGCTCTCGGGCAGCTCCTCGTCCATATCAGAGTCGTCCTCGGTTGTGTCAACTACAACTACCGGTGAAGAGACGCCACAGAGTTCTAGTGAGTCAGTTTCTTCTGCAGGTCATATGAATCCTCCTCGAAAACCACAATTACGCGGCCAGGAGCAACAACACTCTACTATATTACCTTCACAAGCGGCAGAATATCGGTCTCACGCAAATCCGCAAAGCCATAATTATTCACAAATTCCGTCTAGCGAAATGACCGCACCACAAACGCCAGTCACTTCTTTACCAGAGCCGACACCCTATTATCAAACACCTCATATGGCACCTTATCCCTCAGTAGGTATTCAACAAGTCACTGATCATCATGCTGGCTATTCTCAGGGACAATTGGCTTCGATGGCGCAGGCGCCATCATACAAGATACTACCCAGTTTCCAGGACCAAATGTCCAGCAGCGAACTTACACCCCAGCCGGTGCCTAAACATCAAGCATATCCTTATCAACAGCATCGTGCGAGAGAGGAGGCTATGAGTGCTCCCCCGGAGCAGCAATATGAGGAATATATGCATAATACTGGTAATCTAGGCCTTGCAGCAGCGCTCTACTATGATACACAGAGCCAGTCTGGCATGCCCCATCAATCTGCGGAAGCAATAGGTCCCCCGCCAGCACGCTCCTCAGAGAATCCATCAGAAACGCAGCAGACAACATACTCTGCACACAATTCTTACGAGCAACACGGGCTGGTTCCCGCACAAGGATATTTCCCAAACGATGTCCATCTACTTCAACTACAAGGTACACCAGTACCTTCTCTTTCCACAGCTATGTCAACTGTTCCGGGATTTGCGCTTGTGCATCCTGGAAGTATAGCTCAGCCCATGCTAGCAACCACGCCTCAAACGCATCAAGGTCAACTTTACTTCCAGCCTCAAGGCTATGATTCAGTGACCCTTAAATCACTTAATGACGGCAAAAAATCTATTAGAGGTAGGACCCGATCTGCTATGCGGTTTCATGAGTGCTCAGTATGTGGAAAGCGATTTGGAAGGCCATCAGCACTACAGACTCATGTGTACTCTCATACAGGAGAGAAGCCTTATAAGTGTGATATAGATGACTGTGCGCGCTGCTTTTCTGTTCTTTCAAACCTGAGACGTCATCAACGTGTGCATCATGGTTCCGGTGGCACAGAAGGCTCAGCACAGGCTCTACCTCAGTATCCGCCCCCAGCCTGCGATCAAGGCCAAGACGATAAAGGCTTTTAATATTTTCAATTTTATCCAGTGCTAAGTCTCACTATAAAACCGCATTTGTGAGATTCTCAGAATTATGGTAATGGACTATAATTACAATTATCAAAACAACAAAACAGTCATACCGACCATAATGCAATCAAGTTACTTAGGAGGGATAGGTGTAAACTATACATATTTAACTTTAATAGATGTCCTATTTTACACTAATGTTTTCTACTCTTCGTATGCAGGAAGAACCTCTGCGATTCCCATACTTGCGGCCTCAGAAGCTTCAGAAAAATTCTTAAGAAAGTGCTGGCGGAATTCGAAAACTCCACCGGAATTAAAGGTAATTGTCAGCGTCCATGTTTGCGAAGTGGGCTCAAGCTCGGGGCGCATGGGCCCCGAAATTACTGTTTCCCATTTATATGGCCCAAACCAAGGCTGGACTAGGCGATGAGGCTTCGCATGCACTAACGCAAATTGAATTGAATGAAAATTACGGTCACCTTTGTCTTCAACACGGTAGGTTACGCCATCTTCAGTTGGCACAGAGAGTGCAATATATTTGTTGGTCAGACGTAACAGACAACCAGTCACTCTAATCGTCGTCCTATCCGTTGCTACAAGCTTGATGTTAACATCCTGCTGCTCCCATGATACTACCTCGTGTGGCTCCAATTGAGGAAGCATGAATGCTCTCCAAATAGAAGAAGAAGCTTGCTGGATGTATACCAAGAAGTCTCCCACTTACCGCCAAGAACCTAGCCCCACATATACCATGCTCTTTTAAGCAAAATATAGGGGCAGAAGCAACGCATATGATATATGAATAGCTAACAATAATCTTCTAATTAATTACGAGTCGTGTCACGAAGTGATGCAACAGGCCTTGGAAACATCTCCCCTGGGAAGACACGGCACACGAGATGTCGGTCTTAGTCATATTCGGGCCGCACTAGATGAATTGCCGCTTTAACAGATGTATATTTTTGGATCTGCAAGTGGGAGACAGTACTGTTATGTGGGGAATGCAAAATAGGAAGTTACCTGCGTTGCTCTCCTGCATGCAATGTAAGTAAGTAATGGGTAATGCTCTATTTAGCTAATTAGTTCCCAGCCCTGCTGCATGCTGAAACTGCGCATTATCAGGATTTTTACACCAGCAGTTAACTGCAGCTAAGTAGCCACGAGCAGAATCTTGCGATAGCAAGTTGAATGCTACTCTCAAATTTAAATGTTGGATGGCATCAGGGTCACCTACAGAACCCTTACACTTTCCCAAATGACAGTGTTCTGTGCAGCTTTGATCGTTAGATTGAGTCATACACACGTGATGCTAGAGATCGTATAGTACAATTCGAACGGCCTCGTCGCGGTAGGGTGTAAAATTGGCGGACGGCCAAACATCAATAAACCACGTCGGCATGCAGGTGGCTAACACTCTGCTGTTTCTGGTAAACTTGATGCAACTATCATTAATAATTTACCCAGACTTAGCCAGGTTACTTCTCATGTCTATCAGCATATGCTAGCGAAAAAAAGCTACATACTTACTGCATATCCTTAGTCACAATAATCAACTACTAATATCAAACGGCGCTACTTGCTCAAATAAACTCTAATCTGTCATGTCCATCATTTCCAACCACACCTTAAGCGAGGTTCCTCGATATTAGGGTATAATGTCGGTTGAGTGTACACGCATGCGTGCAGGATACCGTTTTCGTCATAGTTAGCTACGTAAGTACATTTGAGATTATTCAACATTATGACTGATTCAAAAATTTCGGCATGTGTCCTCTATTTAATTGTTCTCTAGACAACTCCGAGGCGTCAAATCGGGGCGCAAATTTAAATATTCAGGCGGGTTGTTGATATAGTGCGCCCGAAACCGCCTCGTCGCCCCAAGCACTACTAACATAGACTGGCCATCGTACTACGAGGAAAACGAGGCGCTGCGACGCATTCTCCGGAGGCCCCTGCGGTATGCATCCAAGTGCAGGCTATCTGCCTCGAACGCATATGGGCGGTAAAGCTGCAAAACCTTGCTTGAGTGTTCTGCATACGTAGGGTTTAGCCAACCCTCACAGACACTGTGTGTCCAGACTCAGACCAAGCTGTGATACTTCTCATAGATAGTACGTATAAAGGTAACCGCGACTAAATATACCGTGAATTCCATACCAAGGGCTCTAAATATTTTATTGGCTCATAATTTAACTCTACCTAGTGTAAAACCATCTATCTATATCTGGTCGATCTTTTGCTACTACGAAGATCTAGATTCTTCGCATTGCAATACATATATTCTAAGCCATATTGTAAAAGCTTGTCATTAGACGTGTCAGATATACCAATAACGCTTGACTGGTATCTTATATGATCTCTCAACTGCTTTAGCGAAGACTCTCATTTCGTATGAGCTATGAAAAGCCGGATCTTTGATGGAAATTATTACTTACAGCATACACAAAGACTTTGTTATTACCTAGTTTTCACAACGCTAACTTCCCTATTCATGCATAATAATCTTATAGGTCCAATCAGAAGCTGCAATGTCAGAATGCCACACCATTTTCGACGTAATCTGAACTGCCAACCAGTGTCGCTCAAGAAAAAAGAAGATGGTATAATATGTACAGCTTTTTCTCACTCTAGAATATCACTCTAGAATATCGTACCGTGCTCAGGTTTACTATTGTTCTCTATAATAACGTTACTTCAAAAGAAACGTGAACTTTAACAACGATGAATCAAACTCAAAAAAAGAACACTCAGTTACCGACAGGAGGTTTATTCAATGCTTCTACGAAAACAATGGTTTATCGTCTCTAAAGGCGACTGGACAATAATGTAACCTCGCCAATGTTAGGAATCAACAGCAGTGTGCTGCTATCAGGGTAGCATACTAAAAACAAGCACTGCTCTGTGGGCAAACTTATTTTGCAAAGTCACGCGAGGCGGTAAACTCCGTCTTAGTGATTAATTGTTTGATTGTATGGTACACAGATTATCAAGTTAGTAGCTTTTATAAGACTACTACTTTGAACATGAACATAGCATAGTGTAAATATTGCTGTTACATATGAAAAGGTGATCGTAATACTCAATGGGCGCGATAAAAACACCTGCGTAGTAGTAGAACCGAAGGTAAAGTGGATGTATCATATACACAGGCCCGTCAATAGTTAGTATTTGGTTGACTATGCGTAACCTTAATAGTGCTTCTTCCAAGATGTGTATATAATGCCTGCTGGAAAAGAAAAAAATAAGTTGCTGGTAGTGTTAATAGACATAGTAGTTCTAGAAGATGCTAATGATGATGCGAGACAAAATGACAGAGATGCAAAAGCATTCTGCAGCTGCGAATTAATATGTGGGAGCCAAAAAAAGCAATAAATTAAGCTCACAACTGACTGTAAGTGACTTCTGTTCTGTCTTGGATTATTGAATACGTCTCACGATATGCATTACTGGCCAGGATAATTAATGTGACTATAAATGTGAACGATAATACTGCGATTGAGGCCAAACCAACCTCAATACAAGCTTCTTCCATCTAATTACCTAACAAAATAACTTCAAGAGTCTTTTTCTGAGCTAAAAATAACGATATATGGAGGCCAAGCACTCAAAAACATAAAGATTTTGCCTTGTCCAACACTCCAGCTGGTGTTGAAAGGTTAGGGTTGGGTCAGGTCCAAAACTTTTTTCTCACCACACCCGCCGCTTTCGTAATTTTTTTCTGAGCTGTGCGTTTCACGGCTTAATTTTTCACTATCCCAGGAGACACTTCAATTGCCGGCATTTGACCATGCAGTTGACCTGGAAGGATATACCTGTCGTTCCCAATTCGACAGAGTTCACAGATGTTATTCTGAACCGCACGCAGCGCAAGACGCCGACGGTTATTCGTCCTGGATTTAAGATCCAACGTATCCGTCAGTTCTATATGCGCAAGGTCCGTTATACTGGTGATGGATTCTGTGAGAAGTTGCAAGAGATTGTTGACGGATTCCCCCGGATCAACGACGTACATCCTTTTCATCGAGATCTGCTCGACACGCTTTATGAGAAGAATCACTACAAGGTTAGTTTGGCGTCTTTGTCCAGAGCTAAAACCCTTATAGAACAGGTGTCGAGGGACTATGTGCGACTATTGAAGTTTGGACAGTCCTTGTTTCAGTGCAAGCAACTGAAGCGTGCTGCCATGGGCCGAATGGCCACCATTGTCAAGCGGTTGAAAGATGCGTTGCTCTACTTGGAACAGGTTCGCCAGCACTTGGGCCGTCTGCCAAGCATTGATCCTAACACTAGAACGCTGCTGATTTGTGGGTACCCGAACGTCGGTAAGTCCAGCTTTTTGCGTACAGTGACGCGGGCCGAGGTCGACGTGCAACCGTATGCGTTCACGACCAAGTCGTTGTATGTGGGCCACTTTGACTACAAGTATCTGCGTTTCCAGGCGATTGATACGCCAGGTATTCTGGATCGACCTACTGAGGAGATGAACAATATCGAGATGCAAAGTATTTACGCTATTGCCCATCTACGGTCGTGTGTTCTGTATTTCATGGATCTGAGTGAGCAGTGTGGGTTCAGCGTTGCTGACCAGGTGAAACTATTCCATTCGATCAAGCCTCTTTTCGCTAACAAGAAGGTAATGGTTGTCATTAACAAGGTTGATCTCATTCGACCGGAGGATTTGGACCCGGAACGTCAGGCGCTTGTGCAGTCCATTGCCGGCGAAAACGTTGAGATTCATCAAATAAGCTGTACGACTGAGGAGAATGTCATGGCGATTAGGAATCTTGCCTGCGAGAAGCTACTTACAGCCCGTCTCGAACAGAAGATGAAGTCCACGGCTCGCATCCAGAATCTCATGAACCGCGTAAACGTTGCACGACCGAAACAGCGTGATGACAGGGAGAGACCCGCTTATATTCCTGCTGATGCGCACGAGTCGTTCTCCGGTCCTCTTTCTAAGGAAATTGAGGCTGAGGAAGGTGGTGCCGGCGTGTACCAGCCCGATTATCATGAAGCGTACCTACTCGAAGATGAGGCATGGAAGAACGATATTGTTCCTGAACTTCTTAACGGACGCAATGTGTACGACTTCATTGATCCCGAAATTGGGCAGAAATTGCAGCAGCTTGAGGCGGAAGAAGACCAGCTTCAGAAACAAGGATTCTACGATAGCGAGAGCGATGGCGAGATGGAGACCAGTGATCTTGAAGATATTCGTGCCAAGGCAGATTGGATCCGCAAACGGCACAAGATTATGATGTCTGAGTCTCGATTGAAGAAGTCCGCGGCTAGACACGCGGTAATTCCTCGTAAATATGCGAAGCGGACGGCCAGCGAGCTCGAGGAGCATTTCGACGATATTGGAATGGATGCCAAGCCGCTCACTGCTAAGGCTCGCGCTCAACTGAAGGCACCCACCGAGGGTCGTGGTGCTGATGCAGTACTGCAGGCGGCCGGAGGCAATGTTACGGAGTCTGGACGACTGCCAACATTTGATGCTGATGTTGCCGAACTTATGGGCACGACAAAGACGGGACGCTCTCGCGGCCAGAAGGAAAACAAACTGCAACAACGCAAGTGGTCTACTGATGGACGTAAGGGCGAAGGCGATCGACGCATCCAGACAAGTATGCCGAAACACCTGTTTTCCGGCAAGCGTGGCATTGGCAAATCAGACAGACGATAAAAGTATTGAACTTGCACTAACGTACGTAATTTATTGTGCTAAGAGACAAAAAAATTGATAGAAACAGTAATATACTTTAGGGCCACTCAGACAATCTAATATGAACGTGGCAGCATATGCTGTCTGTGATGTAAAAATGACTGTGTCAAAATTAGACCATATGTTTCTGAATCGGACTCCTTAGTGGATTTAAAATATGCCCACTAATAAGACGAATTCGGTGCATTTATAGTATGAGATGTAAGACCTAGATAAAAGGAAAAGCGCATGGAAGTATATATTCTTAACACAATAAACTTGAGAGTCGACGTTGTAGATGACGTATAATACTAGAAAATTCACAGGTATATGAATGAGCTACAGGAGGTTTATCTTATCAGGCCGTATAAACATTATAGAGTCACACGTCTCGCTAGTGACCCAAAGTATGTATATATCCAGTATATGACACGTCATAACGCTTATGGTATGCGAAACATGTTAATAGAGTTATTGGCAAGCATTCCAGCCAAACTAGAGCCAATTAAAAAGATTATTTGCAATGTCAAACGCTAATTTCGCTGACTTGCCTACTTCACATATACTTTGACCGGATGGAGCGCCATATTATTATTATGAAGCGTAGCCATTCAAAGCCATACAGTCATATTTGACCAGGCAAATGTAACAACATGATCAAAAGCAGTTAAGAAGAATATTAATATACTCCATTACGCTAAAAAAGTGAATCGCCGTTAGCTCGTTGACAGCAGGTCGTTGGCACCTATTCCTAGCCCTACCGTACTGTTATCGGGGCTAGGGGTACATGTGGAGGAGAGACCCAGGCCAAGCAAGTATCATTGTCCTTGAGAGGTCGCATCGAGAAAGCAGTTGGCCTCCACGCAGACATCAAAACCAAGACGTTACGATGGGCCTTTTTTCCGAGCGTAAGCCATATACGGCAATTAGTGCTGAGACAGAAGCGCTCCTTCAACAAGGTGACAGTGCGGACCCGGCCAAATTGGTCAATCTTGTCGAGTTGATTCAGGGTTCACGGCCGGCTGATGCAGGCGCACACGAAGCTGGACGAATTCTACGCAAGAGACTGAAGCATGGCTCTCCTCACGACCAAGAAAAGGCCCTCAATTTGCTCGAAACACTCGTAGACAACGGTATTCGAGGCGGAGGACTCGTTACTGACACGGGCCTCGGGGAGCAACTCTGTATGATTGCTACGTCACACGCTGGGCATATACATGGTGGAGTAGATCTTTCTAAAAGCTCGAAGGTAGCTAAGCATGCGCAATCACTGCTTTCGGACTGGTCGCGGCGCAAGGACCCGAACTTGTCACGATGGTTCAAGCAGGCTGGTCTTCCTGACCGCACTCAGCGGTCAAAACGACAGTCAATGCATCCAGATGACGATTTGGATGCTGCAGTTTTCAGGGATGAGGAGGAAGTGAGATCTGCCCACCGCACTGGCGGCCGCAAAGCGTCGGACCGTCGCTCAATGCCAGCTCCACCATCACCATCAGTCAATGAATCACATCGCCGATCACGCTCTCATACAGACTCACGAGCTCGGTCAAGATCGCCAAGCCCAATCAACCTCCGTGGGGCAGGGCTTACCACGACAATTGCAACTGCTCACAATGTCTCTACACGACTGACGAATGCGCTTATCACGAATCGCCCTGGAAGCTACGAAACTGCAGAGTACTACCGGCAGACGAAGCAGCTGCGCCGTCGCATTATCCAGCTTGTCCACGATCAGAGCCCTGAAGTCCAGAGTTATATTGGGCAACTTCTTAGTGCTAACGAGGAGCTCATTGAGGCACTTCAGGCTCATGATGCCGTTGCTGATGGGCGGAATCTTGCTGCTCAGGATGACCATGAAGAGCTAGATCTGCCCGCTCGCACGCCAGTGTCTGCCGTGCGACCTCCACCGAGTCCCACATTGGCAGGCACAGTATCTAGTGATGAGGACGACTTACCCAGTGCATCATCACTTCCTTCAAAACGGGAGTCGGTAGTAGACCTTGATGATCCATTTGCTGATCATAATGAGGAATCCGAGACGCCGAAGCATACGCCATTTTGGTGATTGGAATGTTTACTCTAAGAATCGGTATGTTTAAGTATTAATAAATAAAAAATAAATTGTTACAATTAGGCCTGTTACTATTGGATCACTTATTATCCGAATTGTTACAATATGAGCTTTGCGTACGACTAATAAAGCAAATGAGACACGTAGGAAGACCCCTATATACCTCGAACATCAATTTCAAACGGGGAAACACTTAAGAGCAGTTCTCTCGTTTGCTGGGCGAGATTACTGATGTGGCCCCAAGTCATTTCATTGCTCCCTACCGCAAGCAGCAGTAAAGATCCCAGCTTCATCATTACTAGGCGGCGCTCGTGTGCCTCTGCACCGCACCAATTTGGCTGCTGCTGCCCCAGCAAGTGATAATACTCTGCGGCAAACAATGCATACACTTTCGTTTGCAGTTTACAGCTTACTTTGTATGGATCTTCACTCTCATTTACCTGTGGGAACAAGCCATCTGAGCCCTTGCTATTTTCTCGGCTTTCAAGCACAGTACCATTCGGAGTGACCACTGCGTATGCAAGAATGTCCGAGGAGGTGAGCGATTTCTCAAGCAATGCTGCTACTTTGTCCGCGGGCAGCATGTTGAATGCTGCTATTTCCATGCGCTGCTGCTGTTAGGCGGTCTTAGATGAATCGCATGTACACGTGACGGTAATGCTAGTGGATCTCCAGACATCCAGACATCTAGACATCCAGGCATTGTCAACAGGCTACATTCAACGCACATATAAGTTTCCTAATTTATCCTTGGGAATAGAGAAATTGACCAGTTTGCGTAGTATATAAGTAACGACGCCCTTACAAAACTTTGTCACCTTGTTCAGCTACAAGCCTTTACTAAACGCAGTAATAGTAATAGTAGTGATAGTAGTAATAGTAGTAATAGTAGTAATAGTAGTAATAGTA
Source organism: Entelexis apis (assembly GCA_030564665.1). Classification (NCBI taxonomy): domain Eukaryota; kingdom Fungi; phylum Ascomycota; class Dipodascomycetes; order Dipodascales; family Trichomonascaceae; genus Entelexis; species Entelexis apis. The sequence goes on along the minus strand of JAJLWA010000005.1, from coordinate 299,943 downwards.
GTAATAGTAGTAATAGTAGTAATAGTAGTAATAGTAGTAATAGTAGTAATAGTAGTAGTAGTAATAATAGTAGTAGTAGTAGTAGTAGTAGTAGTAGTAGTAGTAGTAGCACACGAACAAGTTCTGAATGCCCTGTATGGCAAAACATCATGTTAAGAATAGTATCCTAGCATGATGATTTTGTTTAAAAAGATCACTTGCTTGTAAAAGGCAACCTCTAAACTACGTTTAATGACTTAATAGACCTCGTGTATAATGGTTGTTAAGACATAGATATTGTGGAGTAAAACGGCTCAATTACTGGCCATCGAACTTCAGGCTAATAGAGTTCACGCAGTGCCTCTCATTTGTGGGGTTATTGAACCCCTCGTCGTAAAAGACATGGCCTAAATGGCCATCACAGCTCGTACATGTCATCTCTGTCCGTGTCATTCCTAGAGTGCTATCACGATGCAATTTAATGGCTCCCGGAATCGCCTGGTAAAAGGCTGGCCATCCACAGCCGCTGTCGAATTTCGTCGTCGATGTATATAATGGATTGTCGCAACCGGCACAGCGGTAAACACCGGGCTTGTTGAACTTATTGTACTCGCCCGTGAACGGTCTTTCTGTACTCTTTTGCCTAAGCACAGCAAACTGCGCAGGGCTCAAAATCGCTTTCCACTCAGCCGTAGGTCTCGAAATCTTCGACATCCTAGTTTATTCCTAGCAATATACAACAACACACTTATTATATACGAGAAGCACAGCGGCAATGCATCAGATCGAATGGCCACTACCCTTTCCCAAGTTCTTGAACCCGACTTTTGGCCGCCACACCCAAGTTCCAGCACCGTTGCCTACGCCATAGTAAGCGGGTCACTGGAACCGAATGTGTCATCAGTACGGGTTGCGACTAAGCGTGCGTTGCGGCCCGCGCTTCTAAAGGGTTCTCTCCACCCTCTTCTTCCAGCTCTCGTGTGGCCACCACATAAACACGAAACGATGTCGAAACGGTTGTTGCGCGATCTCCAGACAATTAAACAGGACACTGAGTGGGGCTTTACGGCGACCCCGGATGAGGCAAACCTTTCTCACATTATTGCTACCTTCCCAGGACCTGTAGGAAGCCCATACGAAGGAGGTGTCTATGCTGTTTCGTTCGATGTTCCTAACGAATACCCGCTGAAGCCTCCTCGGGCACGTTTCGCTACACGGGTCTTCCACCCCAATATCAGCTCCCAGACTGGTGCTATTTGCTTGGATATTCTGAAAGACAAGTGGACCCCGGTGTACAACTTGCAGAGTATTCTCATTTCACTTCAGCAACTGCTTGATTCTCCTAATGCTGACGATCCGCAAGATGCTGAAGTCGCTAAGGTTTATACTGAGCAGCCTGTTGAGTTCCGCAAGCTTGCTCACGACTGGGCCGTCCAGTATGCGCAGCCGCCTAAGGAATCTGCCGGACCTGCATATGACGAGAAGTCGATCGCCACATTTGTTGAGATGGGATTTCCCGCGGAAAATGTCAAGGCTGCATTCCATGAGCTCGGCATTACAAAGGTCAGTTCTGATGAGGACGTCCACAGGGTTTCAGAAAAGTTGCTTTAATAGGATGCACTAGCCAACAAACTGAGTTTCGTGTTGAATCTCAGGGGAATTATGCTACTGCTCGAATCTTGTATCATGTACCGAGAAAAAGGGAAAGGATGTTGGTGACGACGCCCCATCCATATGTTGCAGCGTTCCAGCATCAACTTTCATATGGTAAATACAAATTACGCAAGTTACGCAAATTACACCAATACCAATCCAATCCTGATATACTAAGTAAAGAGTCGAGGCTATTTATATATAACTTTCACGTTTAAACGATTTGTGCAGCAGCGTTTTTTACTCCACATAAAAAAAAATCGCTTACTTAATTTTTTTGGCCGCTTTAATGAAGTTGGACGAGCTGTCGTGGACCAAAGTCGATGATGATTTAGAGGAAATTGGAGACGATGGGTTCTATTATGGTCTAGAGGAGCTTGACGGTGTTGGTGTTGAAAATGATGGCGGTGTGGTTAAGTTTGTTCCGGCCTCTAAAGAGCCCTCCAAGAAAAGCGGTGAGAAGACGGCTACCAAGAAAAAGCCCAAGAAGAAGGCAGCGAAGCCGAAAACTGTGCCAAAGAAACAAGAGGATCTTAAAGATTCTAAGGGATCTAAAGAGCTTGAGGAGGATCCCGAAACGGGAGCTGACGAAAACAGTAATGAAGACGAATTAAACGAATTCGACGTTCTTGGCAAGTTGGAAGAAGAGCGCGTACTCACAAGCCTTGGCTCTTGGCCTAAGGGACTTGATCCTCGCATTTATAAGGGCCTTGATAAACTCGGCTTTCTTGATCCCACGCCGATTCAGGCTCAGACCATTCCTAGCATTCTAGAAGGCCGCGACGTCATTGGAAAAGCCGCAACTGGTTCGGGTAAGACTCTGGCATACTCTTTACCACTTCTGCAACGTTACTTTTCTGACCCCACCCAAGTCGTTGAGCGACCAGAAGGTCTAATTATTAGCCCTACAAGAGAATTGGCCCATCAAATCCGTGACCATATAAAGGCAGTGCTTCCGCCTAATGAATCAAACAAAGTAGTAGCACTGACCGGTGGCCTTGCTATTGTGAAGCAGCTCCGTCAACTCAATAACAACCCGGTAGTTCTGGTAGCAACTCCAGGCCGCTTGCTGGAAGTCCTGGAACAGATGCCAGTCAAACAGCAGCACCAGTGGCAGAGAATACCATCTTTGATTCTTGACGAGGCTGACCGTCTTGTTCAATCTGGAAGCTTCGCTGAACTGGAATCTGTTCTTCGCATCATTGGTGTCTCGAAGCAGCGCCAGGTTCTTGTTTATAGTGCAACTTTTAACACAGAGTTGTGGTCCAACCTGTCTTCGAACCGTAAGAGGAAGCGCGAAGAAATTAGAGAGATTATGGAACAGAAATTCGGACTCAGCTCGACTGCAGACTTTACCGATGCCGATCCGGAATCGAAAGTCGCCAAGGCCATCAGACAGGCTGTTATTGAATGCCCAAATATGGAGAAAGATCTCTATCTTTACTACTTCTTGCTTATTTATCCCGGCAAAACTGTGGCCTTCGTTAATAGTGTTGACGCTGTCAAACGTATTGTTCCTTTACTTAAGGAGATGGGCATTTCGGCGATTGGTGTCCACAGTGGTATGATGCAGAAGCAGCGGTTGCGATCAATTGAGAAATTCAAAAGCACACCTTCTGGTGTACTGATTGCCACTGACGTTGCTGCTCGTGGATTGGATGTACCGCTAGTTGACCACGTTGTCCACTATCACCTTCCTCGTACTGGTGACATGTACATTCACCGATCAGGACGCACGGCTCGTGCTGGAAACGAAGGTGTCTCAGTTGTGTTAAGCTCTCCTCAAGAATCATCTGGACCACTCCCAAATCTAGTAAAGCTCATCAATTCGAAACCCCAGCACCTTGATGTCGATTTCGATATTCTTGAGAAGCTGAGGAAGCGTATCAGTGTAGCTAAGAAAATTGCGGATACTCAACTTCTGGCCACTCAAAAAGGTAAATCACAATCTTGGTTATCAGATGCAGCTGAGGAGCTAGGTGTTGACATTGACGAAGACTTTGAGAAGGCCATGGGAAGCGATCTCAAGGGGAAGAAGTCCAAGAAGACTTATGAAGACGTCCCAGGTGCAATCAAGGCTTTGAGGGCGGAACTCACTAGTCTGCTTGGACAAAAGCTGGGTACAAATCGGCGATATCTTACATCTGGAACCGAGAATCTAGCTCAAAAGATGCTTCTTAACCCAAATGCGCTTATTCCTGAGAAGCAACATCAAACTGCATTGGAGGAGTTGTCTGCTAAGGCCAAGAAGTCATCAAACACCCCAAGTATTACAGCTAAGAAGACGTCAGATGCCAATGTTTCGAAAATGAATGAACCTGAGAAGAAAAAATCCGATACGAAGACGAAAACCAAACTTTCGGGAACAACGGGGAAAAAAACAAACCCGAAACCTTTGCATGCCACAGGCAAAGAACAAGCTAGAGCCAAACCTGGTGGCGTGACAAAAAATGCGAAAGCTAAGGCGCCCAAGCAAAAGGTCACCGAGAGACGCCAAAGACCGAATGGTCCAAAGGGAAGAGGGAAAGGCAAAACTATCGCAATGGCGGACCTGAGCGGTGTCTGAACATCCGTTTATTTATATTATGCGCGGAACACTAAGTCCACGATACGTATACGATAAGTTGGGTTAAATCTTATGAAAACGTTTTATGTATATAATATAACAACAAGGAATTGCAGAGACGACACACAGCAAGTGGGAGCAACAAACTGAAAATTGTGACTACCATTAAGTGGTACCACAACAATCGTTTGTTAATGCTAATAATGTTAATACTAATGTTAATATTGCTGTTTCCTTTCTTACTCATTATGAGTTTAGGGACATTTGAAAGCATCATAGATGAAGAGAGCGAATAAAGACCATTTTAACTTTGTTCTCATTAAAATATCCTTCCTATCTAGACATACACAGGAATTCTAACTAGACAAATCATAAACCCTTGTTTTACGGGTTCTCAGCTTAGTCGCTGAAGAACTCATCATCGCTATCTTCGACAAGCTGTTCAAAGTTTAGCTTATAACGCAAGAGGGCACCTACACCACCAAAGCCCCTGACAAACTGTGCACCCTCAGCACTCTTGTCAGTTACAAACTCTAGTCGAGCACCATACTCATTATAGTTTTCAGCGAACCATTCAATAAGAGGCTTTTCATCAATCAGCTCCAGTTCTTGGCCGTCCTTACCAGTGAGATACTCCTTGGAAGGCGTAGATGGCATCGCATACGTTTGGATCTCATTGTTATCGCCATCACGCAAAGTGTAGCGCATTAGCTCAAGATTCTCGTAGATGATAAGCACCTCACAAGCACCAGCATCAAGCGCCTTCAAGGTATCCTCATGGCCGTAACAGAACATACCCTGGTCTTTGGCAATCTCTTCGAAATACTTGTTCAAAAGCTTCTTCTCCTGAACAAACTTGACATTGCTAAGACTCTCGGCACTAAGCTCAATGGCCTGGTTGAATCCGTTCTCACCTCCGTAACTCACATCAACAATTTGTACGATCTTGGCCTGCAATCGACCATCGAACATATCTGAGTGACTAAGTTCGTTCTTGAAGTCGGCACTACCGGCCAGCACAAGACCTGTAACGTTGACCTTGTCATTAGTGATGAAGTTTTGTACGGCTGCCTCGGCCACCTTACGCACGTAGTTGTGTCGCTTCTCTTCTCGCAAACGAGCGAAACGCAAGGCTGATTGACCACCACGACCGTGCTTCTTTGGAAGATCCACGGAGAACTTGTGAAGAATATCGCGTGTATTACCGCTCAGCGTACCAAACAATGTACCATTACCATCCATGACAATGAATCCAAACTTGTCATCGGATTCAAGCAGCTCACTCAGTGCTTCTACGTGAAACTTAGAGTCGCAAAGATATAGCGACGTGTTGATCGGCTTGAACGGCTCGAAGTCGATAGTGAGCTTGCGGATCTTGCCCTCCGATGTAGCAGCTTCACCACAGAAGATAACAAGGCCATTAGGCGGTGTTCGTGTATAATTCTTCAAACGCTGTTGCGTAGAAGTGATTGCACTTAGAACACTGAGTCGGTTCACTCGTGACTTGATGTTTGACGCAGTTCCATATTCATCTACCAGCATTTTGCTGATCTGCGGCACTTGAGTCCGCGGGGGCATGATTAGCGAGATCATGGACGTACCATTTCCTCGCGCTTCTTGCAGGTTTCTAACCAGCTTCTTGACCTTCCAGATCTCGATGTTCCGGTCTGCCTGAGTGCTCATTTTTGGTCTATCTTCTTTCCGGACGGCTCTACCAAAAAAAAAACTCCAGAAGTTTAATAAACTGCTACGCCGCCGCCGGATACGGCTAACGACCAATGCCAACGTCTTTCATATATATATATATATATAGGGAACAGCTTCTTCCAGTAGCTAAAGAAGTTCATGCCTGGATATATTAATGTAAGCTACTCAAGTTACTTAAAAAGAAGAAATATACTCCTAAGCTGCTTTTGACAAGATTTAATATCGAATGTCGAACTCAATCTCAATATAAATGTCATAAGTTTGCCTTCCCCTGTCTCCTAAATACCGTCGTCACGTGTGACAACCACTTACTCTAGAGGAGTTGTGGACGCCTTCCGCCTGAACCCAGAGTTATGAGAAGCGCTTTACTCAAACGCTTTTTTGCTCTCTCAGTGATAGGATGTGTGTTACTTGTAGTATATCAAGTCGTTTTTATGGCACGCACGTCTGCTGCACGCGATCTGAACCATATGCGGAATGCGCGCTTAACAATACAACAAGCTGAGCGTTTCGTTCTGCATGGCGTGAATGAGACTCGTATAGCGGGCACAATTGCAGAGATAACGCACAATGGTGTCGGTCGTGATAGTCTGTTACTAAAGAGGATACCCAATACGAGAATACGGCAGCTTTCGCACCACCTATCTCCATTTTATGCTAGGTCGGTGTCAGTGGACGGGCGCCACTTACCAGTCGTACAATACTCTGGCCTCTTCAGGCTGTCAAAAGCACCCAAGAGCATTCAATTGAGCCTTGATAACGTCCTTGTCATGCATTTTAACCACAGGATTCCGGTGGATCATGTTGTGCAGTATGCCATTGATAAAGGGTTTAAAGGCGTAATATACATTATTCCCTCTAGGTGGTCGCCGAAATTCGGGGCTAAAGAGTATCCGATCCCGGTTGCTGCAAGCCTCCTATCTCCTCAGAGGGGGTCTACTGTCACATTTGAGTACGGTGCAAGCGATGACCGTGCGATTGAAAAGACCATTCCGGGATACGTTAGCGAGACTGTACTGGTGGGTAACTCTGGAGAATGTCCCGAGAGTTTAGCGGTCTTTGTGGAAATGATGTCGGTCCTCGAAGCCCTAAGTTTAAGAGGGTGGAAGCCTTACCGCACAATCCAGTTTGTGTCTTTCCCAAGATTTTCAGCTTCATTATGGGCTTCTGATCAACGAAGGTCAATATCACAGCGTGGTGTGGCGTATATTGACACTAGTAAGACTTCTTCTGTATCAGCTTCACCACTATTGAATCGAACCCTGAATTGGGCCTTTCAAACCCTGGAGAACGGCGGCCTCTATTCGGAACTACCTATATGGTTAAATACAATTAACCCTCCATATGGAGCCAATGTTTTTCAGTTTGATTTGCAGCTGCCTAGCGTATCATCAAGCTTGTCAGACCCTGTGTCAACCACTCGCATGCTCAATCTAATCCTTATGTCTGTTGCTATGGAGACAGTAGTCCCATTTGCAGTGCTTGATTACTCCCAGTATCTTAACTCGAGTCTGTTTAACACTGTGGCAGCATCCTTTGACAATGTTGTGGAACTTCTAAAATTCGAGTACACCCATGAGTACCCATGGTATCAAGGAGTAGAGAAACTAAGGTCCATTATCCAGATTAAGCGGGCAAACACCCGTCTAGTTGGGTTTGAACAGCAGCTGAGGAGCCATTCAGGAACACATGTGGTATTTGCTAATGACAGATCCGGCACTGGTACCAATATTTCACCAGTGACCTCAGAAGTGTCAGACGCTGTAGTGCACTATTTAGAAAATGACGTTCTGTCAATTTGACCGACCCAATAATTTGCTCTTGGTCAAGGCTCTCCTTGATCACCAAATACGCGAAAAGGATGTATGGTCTCCTCCGTGAAGACACCATGCTTAGCTCAAAGAGCTCTTTCATACGCACTCTTAAATCATATCTATTTATTTTTATGAGCATATTTATTATGTTACTACCACCACCACACATGCATTAAATTAAAGTCAGTTCGCACAACACTAGATTCATTTTGGGTTTCGTTTTTTTTCTAGTGCTCTATTTCCGACATCTCATCCTCATCCTCGTTTTCGGACGCTTCATTGCTCCATGAAGGAGGTAAGTCCAGGCCACTGGATTCCTGCTGCTCCATCCATTCCACAGGCCAATCTGGAATCACCTTCTGCCATTCACGTTTATCAGCAACAACATTAGTGATCTCGCCTTTGGGTTTTCCGGTAGTGCCGATTCTCTCTAGTGACACAATTACCAAACTATTTCTTAGTACAAACCAGGAACTGCGTAACTGCGGCGCTATACTCACAAGCAGAGTGTTAGCATGATTGGTGTCGTCAAGCACCTGCTTCAATTTGGGGACAAAGCTGTTGGGAATCTCTACCTCAAAGGCATTACCGCGATTACTCTTAACTTTAGCAAACACTTCGTTTGTGTCTAGTTTTGTGGGCGGCTCACCCACATCGCTGGCTTTTTTCATGCTAACAAGATGACGAAGCTTAATATCCACACCTCCTAAGTAATAGTGATAAACTATGAGAGAAACCAATAAGAAGTAGGCAATCAAACGATAACTAAAGTGAGTAAATATAATTATAAAAACACATATCGCTCGATAAAATGCATATAAAGCTGGAGCGAGAAAAGTGTATTAATAGCCCAACTGTTCGGCAAATAATCCACACATTACTACTAGGCAAAACATGAATTTACAGTTGATTAGCCTGTGCAGAAAAGATATAATAGGAAATTAAACATTTCCGGCCGGCACAGATAAGACCTAAGCTCAATACATAAAAAAAAAACCTATATAGTATTTGACTGTTGTCTAAACACTCACAGTCATTTCTTTACACAACTACAAACACTACTTCATATTGGCACACACATCAAGAAGAACCCATGCAATTGAGGAGCTCGGTGGAACAATATAGTCGAAGTTACCCTTACCGTCGCATAGCAGACGAAGGTCGTGCTTAGAGACCCATTTCGCATCGGCAAGCTCCTTGTCACGGCCTAGGTCTATTGTGTGGCTCTCCGGACTAGCGTCTGCCACTTCAGCCAAACAGCCGATCATCAAATTCGCTGGATAAGGCCATGGCTGAGAGGCTAGCATTTGAACGCGGCCGATTTTGACGCCGGACTCCTCGTATACTTCCCGACGCACACAATCTTCAATGCTTTCACCGCTCTCCAAAAACCCTGCCAGACAAGAGTACATATTAAACTTAAAGCGCAAGCCACGGCCAATCAGGACCTTTTGGCCATCATGGCTTATTACAGAAGCAATGATGCAACAGTCCGTGCGCGGGAACGATAAGTTTGTGATGCGGCCGTTTGTAGGGCACTCAACTCGGCCAGCAAAAGAGTCGGCACACAAAAGCCTGAACCCTGCAGACGCCACCATATTACGATGGCCGCATCCGCCACAGAATCTTGTACGATTGATCCAGTCCAAGATGATTTTTCCCTCGGCAATGATGTTGAAGTCCAAAGGATCTTTCAAATTGACACCGAACATAACCGACCGGAATCCCAGCTCAGGCGAACCCTCAATGTAGTTTCGGAATTCTACAAGCTTCTCCTCTAATGCGGGGAGCGCATGCTCGTGTGGCGTTACATCAATGGCAAAGCGTGGCGCACCTTCGATATCTTCACACTTGAAAGTTCCAGTCTTGACGCGCTCATCAATACCAAGAAATATCACCTGCGCCATGGAAGTACCACTGGCATCGCGTTCAGGTTTCCACGCTTCTGCTTGTTCTTCTATAGATTTAGCATATGGTTGACCAAGAATATCATCAACACCAAGCTGTGCCAGCTCGTCCCTGCTTAACCAAGCAACCTCTGCATCATTGCGGAGCAACGGGTCGAATCGATGGAAAGGCAGGAAAGCGGCATCTGTTGAGTTGAACGCCGCATGTAACAGCGGGTAGTTATCTCTAAAAAACGAGACCCGATTTAACGCGTTTCCTGAATACGCTGTCCACAGCTCCTTCCCATAGGCCTTGGTGATGGGGCCGCTCATTAGTCTGCGAAGTAATCTGATATTCCAGCCTCTATCAAATAAAGATAGTGTCGCGAGAGCTAAAGTAGCAGCCCGAGACGATACCCACCTTCTTAGTGTGATCCAAGGTAAGGTTAGCGCCACTAAGTTTACGAGCTAAGGCCGGCAAGAAGAGCTGTGCTGCGGTACTTAAACACAAAGAAAAAACAAGATGTAGTCAGAAATTTAATATAATACCGGTTGTCTACAAAATTACAACTATATGGCACATCGATCTCATCGACCGCCACATCCCGCCGTTGTTTCTCATCGGAAAATTGTGCCGACGAGACAGTGTCTGGATGTGTGTTACCTACTCAGACCCTAAGAATGGCCTGGGCCCTGGCCCTGGAGTCATTATAGCGTACCGTGTTACGTCAGTTCCTAGTGTAGAGAGAGAGGCCAAGGGTTCATTCAGGCTCAGTCTCGTAGGGCATTTAGATATTTCGACCCGAGACGCGGAAGAGTGTTTGCAGATGGCGTTTTGGAACATCAACTCGAACTTCTCGATGGTGAGTGCTACCGAGAAAGCAATGGACCGTGAAAACTTCACTCTTCAGGATCTTCTCGACACGGAAGACATTCTCAAAGAAGTTCTCGTTCCGAACACACGAGTCATCGAGTACCTTTGCCAGCCGCAAATCATATCTGAACTCGTTGACTACGCTATAGCGCCTGACTACAGACGACCTACTGATATAACTGATGCCGAAAAGAGCGCGGAAGCTGAGGCTCACAGTAATATTGATAGCCACGAACGAAGAAGAAGGGAGCAGACGTCAGACTCAAGTGAGAGTAGTGAACAGCCAGAGCCAGAGGCTAGCAGAAATTCGACACTTGTCGACGCCAAACCACGGCCTGGTGGAGAGGCGGGTACGTCCACCTCTTTCCACGATCATATCGAATACGATAGTTTTGATAACTCGTTGCAACTGTCGAACAGCGATAACGAACACTTGGATGTTAATGAACAGGATTTTGAAGAAGAGCGCCTAAAGCAGATACGATATGCCAAGCTGAGCTCTGAAATTTTGACTACCGACGTGTGGACACTGCTTGACGCCTTGCTGTCCAATGACGAGGCAATGCACAAGTTATGGGGCATTCTTGAGCTCGATAAACCCCCCGTTTCGACACAGCAGTTGTCTATATTTACTAAGATTGTGGAAAGTTTACTTGAAAAGCGCCTGGATGGCATGCTCGATTTCATCCGCACATTGCCCCACTTTGTGGATTATTTTATCAGATATATCGAGTGCCAACCGCTTGTAGACTTTTTGATAAAGGTGATCTCGACCGATCATCCGGATAATCCAACCGACATTATTGAATTGCTTTGCGACCAGCAGCTGATTCCCAAAATGATTGGCGTGCTTGGACCTGAAGTGGCACACAGTCCCCAGATTGCTGCGGGCGATTTCCTAAAGGCATTTGTGAACATCAGCGGAGGTAACAAAAGCGATATTTGCGCTATCGGGCCCAATGAGTTGAGCCGGCAGTTTGTGAGCGAAGAGTGTATTTCTGAGCTGATAAGACTCATGCTTCATGGTGGACACGGTATGTGTGTAGCTGTGACGGTTATAATAGAGATCATTCGCAAGAACAATAGTGATTATGACTTGGTAGAGGTCATGCAAACAACTCTAGAAAGCCATCCGCCGCAACCTCGAGACAACATTTATCTTGGTACTATGGTAAAACTATTTGCGAAAGCCATTCCCAAATTCCAAGAAATGCTTGTAGCTCCGGAGACCCGTACCATGCAGATGCCTTTTGGCAAAGTTAAGCCTCTTGGATTCGAAAGGTTCCGTATTTGTGAGCTCTATGCCGAGTTACTGCATTGCTCAAATATGAACCTTCTAAACGATCCCCTGGGCGAAAAAGTAATTCACGAGCGCGATGAACGTAGACGTGCTGTACACGGCCGGCCTATGGCAAGCTCTAATAATCAGGCACATTCGAATTCAGACGAAAAGAAAGGTGACACATCCCCGCGTAGCGAGCACGACTCTGACATGTCCAAGGATCCACATTCGTCTTCAGAGTCAGATTCTGGTGATGAAGAGGATGCCTCGCCTACTGCCTATGCACCAAACACGTCACCACCCATGTCTCCAAGTATACCTCAACCTGGCTCCAGCTTACATGATGAGAATGAACCTGTGAATCAGGATGGACAAGCCAGCGAAGATGCAAACAAAGATGACGAAAACTGGCTAGGAAATACTAGTGACAACAATGAAGAAGTTACATCTACGTCACCGCTCATGTCGCCCTCTCCACCCACTCCCGAAGATGAAAGTGGGGAAGAGCTTGAGTATGTCGAGGGTGAGAGACCGAAAATCACTATCAGCGTTTTACGGAACCAAGAATTGGAGACCGCACTTGAGGAGGAACGTAAGCAGCTACAGAAGGATCCAGTTGTAGGCGACCAACTCAAGATAGCCCTAGATGAAAACGGGTGCATCACTGCCGTTATACGCATGCTTTTCGAGTTTCCCTGGAACAACTTCTTACACAACGTAGTCTTTGACATTGTGCAGCAAGTTTTCAACGGGAATATTGATCACGGATATAACAAGTTCCTTGCCATCCATATGTTTACGCGGGACCACATCACTGAGCGCATTGTAGAAGGTCAGCGTGCGAACGACAAACACGAGCGCGAAAAACATATCCGTTTGGGCTATGTTGGTCATTTGACGTTAATATCGGAGGAAGTAGTAAAGTTTGAAAGCGTGTTTGAGCCCGAGTCCCTCAGTCCGCAGATCGCTGCAGCATTACAAGAAGATTCTTGGATAGAGTATGTGCATAATGACTTGTTCCGGTTGCGTGAACAGTACAACACTGTACTTGGTAAGGTTAGTATGGTTGGTGAAGAAGATGATGTTTATGACGAAAATGAGCAAGAACGACAGCGAATCATGGACATGGAGATGGACGTGATTGAGGGTGATAGACCCAATAGGGATGGAAATAAGAGCGTTCATGGCCACGGTCAAAACCGAAGTGATAGCGATAGTGATAGTGACAGCGATGATGAAGTCACTGAAGAAGCCATTGTTAGCGATGGTGACGACGACTATGATGATGAGGCCATTGAACATCATACCCGTCGCTCAGAGCAGGGAGAAGAATCTGACATCATGGAGAGCGAAGAGGCTGGTGTCAGAGAACCAGATACGAAGCAATCTAGTCAATTTTCGCGATACCTAAGCCATCAACTCTCAGATTCAGCGAGCCACTTCGAGACAGGATTTAGCGATGAGGAGGATGATTCCAATGAAGCATGGGTACCTGTTTCAGAAGATATAGGCAAACAGTCTTGAAGACGGGTTCCAGAAAAGAACTTCGTTTCAGTTTTGCATTGCTGTGGACACGGCCCCGCGCCTGCGTATTTTATTTTAGCTAGCTAGCTAATATGCAATAATAGCTACATCATTGTGACGTGGCCATAACAGTAATAATTATATGACGGTGAAATATCAACAATATTGCTGGTGACTGCTGGCTTGAGCAAATAGAAGTGAATAAAAACGAATGCGTTGTTGTTGTATATTAATCCAAGCCAAAAGTACCGTATTCAAAGCGACCGCATTTGAAGCAATGAAAACTTATTTGAGTGCATGCCGAACCAACGCATTTATCCGGGATGTACCCCAAATGAAATCAATTGACTGAAAATAAATACATACCCAGTATTCCAATGCAACGACTGCTGTCCTGTGGTTTTCACGCATGATTATCACATTGTTTTTTAGTAGCACGTGATACACTGTTTTATATGTAGAGAATCCGTGGGCAGATGTGGCCGCGGCGTTTGAAACATCTAAATATAATAAATCTTGCGGCTATCCACACGCACCACACGCACCACACATCCGGGATATGGGAGGATGGTTCGGAACTAGCCACAAGAAACACCGAGTGCTTGTTCTAGGTCCTCGCTCTGTGGGAAAAACCACAGTGATGTATCGGCTCTCGCGTCAGCCTGTGCCGGATTCAATGGTCCCCACGGCTGCAGGCGTGATTGAGAAGTATTTCGAGTCTCCTGATGGACATCGGTTTTTCTTTGCCGAGCAAAAACGCGAGTCTCCGCAGGCAAGTGCCATAATTTATGTTATGTCAAAAGGGGACCTCGATACGCAACTACAGGCGCTGCAGAGTCTAATAGAACACGGCGTCAACCCGCATGCGCCTCTCGTCATGCTTGTAAATAAACAGGATAACTCCTCTAATGAAAGCGACGAGCTGGAAGTTGTCGCGTCAGCGGTCGCTCCTCGTATTGGCACAGAGCGTTCTTGGGCAGTTCTTGGATGCTCAAGTTCTGAGGACCGCGGTCTTGACAATGTAATAACATGGCTTGAGGGTAAACTACCACTATGATCCAATATTTATTAGTCTGATTCCTTTATCAACTCATTTTTTTTTTTTCGCTGTAAAGATGTCATAGAGACACCATAATTTAAAAGAAAAGAATAAATTGAGCTTAAAAAATCTTTGCCTTGCCGCGAGCAGCAGCAGGACGACGACGGATTGCGCCCTTTTTAAGCAGCGGCGGCTCATCAGTCGACTTCGACTTCGACTTCGACTTTTCCGACTCAGGACTGGAGTCTCGCTGCAATGGTGCCTCAGCAACATGGTCGTGCTTGTTGAACGGACGCAGGAATACTGTGTCCCAAATCGTGGGCTCCTCTACTGCCTCGGCGGTAACCAATTCATTCTCAAAGTAGACATCACCAGTAGGCTCTACATCAAAGTTACGACCGTTCAATTGAACGCGTGCTGTCGTCGTAAGAATGCCTGTTTTCGAACTGGCGGTTGCAGCATCAGCTACGTCCTTCCTCAGCTGGTTGAAGTACGTGCGCTGACGCTTAGCATCAGCCTTTAACATTACAAAGTGCACAGCAGTAAACAATAGCGCGAGTGCAACCAAAACAACAACAAGCGTCGGTCGATAACGGTTGAACGTATACTCGCCCGACTCGACCTTATATTTCGGGAATCCGTGACGCAGATAGTAGTCATACTGTTCACGCGCGCTCGACCGCAGAATCTTGTACGCATTATTGAGTCGGGCAAACCGCTCGTTTGCAGCAGCACCTGGGTTCCTATCCGGATGCAACGAGCGACTCAACTTGAGGTAAGCTTTACGAATCTGGTTGTGCTTTGCATTCGGAGATAATCCAAGCCATGAGTAGAACGTTGTGTCCTCACCCAAATCATTAGCAATAGCATCGCGCAGCTTGAAGATTTCAAGATCAAGCGCACTGAAGCAAAGCGCTATGGCCGGCAATAGCAGCAGTAACAGCTTCAGCATCGAGTCTAAGTGCGAGCAGTTAGCTATTACGGTTTACGTGTTCACAGGGTAGAAAGAACATCACCTGCATATGTGGACGCGACCACGGGACTCACGTATTTGCTACAACTTACGGGTTTACTTCTAGTTTGTGTCACGGGCTGCGTGGTGCAAGCTTCGAATCGTACCGCGCGTCCAAAACATACCAAAGTGCCCTTGCCCAGCGATTATATGCAGCGTGGGCGTTTATTGCACAAACAAACTGGCCTGGTAGGACTCTTCAGGCTGCTGTTCTGTGTTGAGTAACTAGTGCCATGTCGCGACCATTAGTGTATCTGACGCAGACAAAGGATGCTGCTACTAAGCTTCCCGTAGTTGTCATTGACTCTACAGCGCTAGCGCCTGACAACCAGCTCCCAGATCCGGTCACCGAGGTACCAATGTATTTAGAGGAGTTCCCGGACTCCCAGTTTGTCGTTATATTCCTTGCTTCTAGAGCCTCTTCTACGCCCAACTTGGCATGGATTAGAAAAGTACATGCTATGCTGGACCGGCAGCTCAAAAAGCGCATGATAAAGGTCTATGTTGTTCACGCGAAATGGTATACACGGGCATTGAACCGGGCAATTGGACCAGTAGTTTCACCGAAATTCTCGCGTAAAGTGGTGCACATCAAAGATTTGGCGGAACTGAGTCGTTATTTAGATATCACGGCTATTGATTTCAACCCTCTTGTGTATTTGGATGACTTGGAACGGTCTCATTCTAGCGGCAGTGGCGAGATTCCGGTTCCAAGACATTGTATTTCAGTGTTTGGCGAGCCTCTCACTCATACTCCAACTGCATATTGGCGTGCTGCGCTGATATATCTCGAGAATGCCTTTATAGACTCAAGCACATTTCTGCCCAAATCGAAATCTAGTGATGCTAATGTTGAGTTGGCACATGTCTTGATCAATGCTGTAAAGCGAGAGCAGCGCCTGCGACTCGCGGACTATGGTCCATATGCGGTGTTTGTCACTCTCAAGGAATACATGCTTTGTTTGCCAAAGCCCCTTATTGAGCTTCGTACTGTCCCATTACCACTGGAAGACAACGAAGAATTCTTGACGAACGTAATGTCTCACGTTCAGGCCCCGGCCTTTTTGCATTTGGAACAGTTAATATCGTGGGTGAAGGTCAAATTACTGAAGTCAGAAGTCAAGTCGTCCGAAGTTGCGAGATCATTAGGCCCGGCTATATTTGGTCTTTATAACCCATCCAGAGAGCAATATGCGATCGCGACACGGATGACAAGAACTTTAATAGAGTATTGGCCGCTTCGAAGTAGTGAGACTCGTAAAAGCATGGCACCGCGCGATGTGACCAATGAGCTACCACGAAGAATTCCCGCAAAACCTCCCTTGCTTCCTCCTAGAACTCATGTTATTACTGAACCCAGCGACATCCGTGTAGATCTTGGAATGATGCCGCGCGAGCTCCCTAGCGAGGTGAATGGGCCACCTCCTAAATACTCCATACCAAATCGGAGAGCTTTTGGTCGAGTTGCTGAGATCATGAAAAAGTACGACGAATCCCATTACGTGTAAAGTGCTATAATATTTATCTGAACATAACTTATTCATAGGGGCCTCCATCCTACACATATTCTAAACTTTTGCACATATGTTGCATACCAATTAGTTGAACTGGCACCCAATTTTATCCATCTTTTTCAGGAAAGTAATTTATCCTTTACACAACATAATACATTTATAATAACAGTAACCAATTCACAAGCAAGACATTCAGGTACTGCATATGCTTCCTTTTGAATTATGATTTGTGCGTTCTTGTTGCATACAGCTGAATGATTATTGGGTATCAATCATCTCAATAAATTAGACGTTGCATTTTATTGACTCTGGGTTATAAAAGTGTTTTTCAACCCTCGAGTTAAGTTCTTTGTGCCCATTAGACAGTAACTTAAACAATATCGATCCCGGTATAACAAGTTCAAACCTACTTAGACCTGGACTTAGGCATGCGTTGATACGTTTCATTATGCCTCGAATGCGCCACCAGTATTTTAGGCCAACTCCACATCCTCTGTTGATTCCTTCAGTTTCGAGTTGATGAATTCACCAACTGCATCGCCAATGGCACCAAGCCTGCTTGATAAGTATTCTTCGAGTTTTCCCAGTACCAAATAGCGAATATACTCGAGAATCGTGAGTCCAATGTATACAGAACCCACGTGAAGTAAGGCAATTATAGGGAAGAAAACTGAGTCCTTGAAAACCTCACCATGAACCCACTCCTGCCAAAAACGGGGCGTTATAAGTTGGTTCTCATGGATGAGATAAACGCCTAAAGTACAACTGGCAGCCGTGTTAATGGTTTGCGACTTGACCTCGATACGAGTCGTTATCAAGAACATTATAATTGCAAAACAAAGCGTTTCGATTGACCAGTTATTGCGCATGAACATGGTAGGTCCAGAGTATCTCTGAACAAAAGGCCAGTCAGAATGAATGGTGAAGTAGGCTACTGTGGACCAATTGAAGATGCACATGGCCGCGAGAACGAGGTACAAGGTACGCGTCTTTATTTGATCAAACTTGGCCTTAAACCGGCGCAAGAAGGCACCCACTGAAATGGAGAATATAAACCACTGCGTATTACAATACCTCATTTCAGTATTCCAATCCAGCACCGACATCAAAACAAACAACACACCTAGACCAGCAACGAATTGAGCTGGTGTCGTTTGTTTAGCCAGTGCGGCAATCCATCCCGTGCAGAACATCACAGCAACATAGGAACTCAGGAACCAGTATCCGTGACCTGTAATTGGTGTGAGCAATGGTCTGTATAAGTTTGAGGGCACTCCTTCGTATAGGAAGACAGTAATGAAAAGGATCCAAGACCACATTATACACTGGATCCACGTTCTCATGACCGAGCTCGGCTTAATAGGACGGCCATTCAAGAAATAGCCGGTCAGCATAAGAAATATATTCACTCCTACTTTACCCGGCGTACTCAATATTTGCATAAATATTTCATTCGTCATGCGGTGCGTAGGAGACGAACGATCCCAGGCCCAGGTTGTGAATCCAGAGTAATGCTGGACCACAATGAGAACCATCGCTGTCAGCCTCAACAGCTCGAAATTCGACTGTCTTTCTCTTGGTGCCATGTGAAGTAAAACTGCAAGAGAATAAGATTGGCTGTTATTGTTTGTTCCTGCATCCTGGAGTTAAATAAAATATCAGGGTACGGGTCAAATGTTCGGTCTGTGCAGCGACGCACCTAGCGAATGTTTAAACATTCTCGGATAAACTAGTTTTTGGCCAGGAGTTAACCTCACAAAGAGAAGCCAGCTATTCTACTGTGGATGTTACTAGTAGTTACTTAAAAGGTACATCACCCATTCATCGATAGTACCTCATTATTTTGTAGTGTGGCTCATTTCGCGAGGCTCAAGAGCGATTGTGGAATCTTCACCCTTACCTCCACCGTTCGCCCTCGCTCGCGGCTGCATCCCCGCCCCACTACCTCCAACCTATGCGAAGGGATGGAGGCTGACCAACCACAAATACCGCGCGGCATTATATATGATTATGTAACGACGACAACCGCCCAGCATATGCAAAGGCAGGATGGCAGCCCCAACTGTCTTCTTCGTGATGAAAAAGCACCCGCGCTCAAAGTAGCAGCGTCAAAATCATTCTTACATAAACAAACCTGGCCGTCGTACCTGTACTGTATATATACTATAGTAGTTTCATATAGAATAAATGACTTTGGGTTAGTTTAGTCGGGCCTTATAGCTTAATACCATACATAAGAACTAGGAAAAACCATAATAGCCTATCGCGATTACGAGATACATATTGCCCTTCACAATAGTGAAGTTCTCAAGTTCTCTGTGCTGCACACTCACGGTACTATACATTCAAAGCACAAAACTAGAAGATAAGATGAGCAACAGCAGAATCTCATTACGTCAGTAAAGTTTTAACACGCGTTCTAGTAAATCCAAAGAATTATTCGATAGTTAATGTTTCCACAAACTCTTGCCAATGATGATATTCATCTGTACGTTTTGTATAATATCTCCACTCTAATACGCGGGCATGGTTGACACGATGTAGGGCTGTGTGTGAGGTCAACCTGGGGTCACATGCGAGAATGTCACACGCACTATGAATTATCGGTCGAATTCTGCTGGCGTAAGCGGAAGAAACGATTGGTTCACATGCCCATTATAAAAATGCAAAAGCGGTTACGTACATGAAATGTTGCAAATATATTATACGGATATATCGCGAACCAGGCCACTTATCCAGCATGACTCACTCGCAGAAGCCCGTCTCAGTACCGGCCAAGATCGGCCACACCCAAGGGCTGGGGGCGGGGGTTTTCATGTCATACCACGTGGTGCCAGAAGGTACATGCAGGGGTTGAAGTACAAATAAACGACTATAATTGTTGCACCAATCATTTTGAGCAAAGCCCCAAAGAATTCAGAGGGGAATTTAGGGAGATGTTTTCTTTTTGCAACGTTCTCATTGACTCTGGAGCATTTACACTAGGTGGTACGATTATCTGGGTAAGGCAGGGTAGGGTTATGTATATCACGGCTGCCAGAAATCAACAACATGAAAAATCTGCGTTATCTCAGCATGACGTATCCATCAGTATATAAGTAACGCGCATCTCCACTGATAAATTTGGCAGATATTACAAAATGGTCCAGTCGAGTGTACTAGGATTCCCGCGTATCGGCGCGAAGCGTGAACTTAAAAAGGCTACTGAGGCCTACTGGGGCGGTTCTCTGAGCCAGGAGGAGCTGCTCAAGACCGGTAAGGAGCTTCGTGAGCACAACTGGAAGCTGCAGAAGGATGCCGGTGTAGACATCATTCCGAGCAACGACTTCTCGTTCTACGATCAGATCCTTGATGCGTCGCAGCTTTTCAACGTTATCCCTGAGCGCTACAGCAAGTCTAACCTGTCTCCTGTTGACGAGTATTTCGCCATGGGCCGTGGTCTGCAGCGTGACAACGTTGATGTTCCTGCTCTTGAGATGGTCAAGTGGTTCGACTCGAACTACCACTACGTCCGTCCTACCTTCTCTCATTCCACAGCTTTCAAGCTCAACGGCTCGAAGCCAGTGGATGAGTACCTGGAGGCTAAGGAGCTCGGCATCGAGACCCGTCCCGTGCTCATTGGTCCTGTCTCTTTCCTTACTCTTGGTAAGGCTGACAAGGACTCTCTGGATTTGAAGCCAATTTCCCTCCTTGAGAAGCTGCTGCCTGTTTACGCTGAGGCTCTGCGCAAGCTTGTGGCTGCTGGTGCCAAGGAGATCCAGGTTGACGAGCCTATTCTTGT
This sequence comes from Entelexis apis, assembly GCA_030564665.1. Lineage (NCBI taxonomy): Eukaryota > Fungi > Ascomycota > Dipodascomycetes > Dipodascales > Trichomonascaceae > Entelexis > Entelexis apis. The sequence continues at coordinate 279,312 of JAJLWA010000005.1, read as the reverse complement.
GCTTGATCTTCCTCAGGAGGTGAAGGACGCATACAAGACCGCCTTCGAGTACTTTGCCAAGGAGGTCCCCGAGGCCAAGCTGATCATTGCCTCTTACTTCGGCGATGCCCGACCTAACCTCGATGCTATCAAGGGTATTCCGGCTGCTGGATTCCACTTCGACTTTGTCCGTTGCCCGGAGCAGCTTAGTGAGGCTATTGAACTTGTTGGCAAGGATAAGAAGCTTTCTGTCGGTGTTGTCGACGGTCGTAACATTTGGAAGACTGACTTCGTCCGCGCTAAGAAGCTTGTCGACGAGGCCGTGGAGAAGCTTGGTTCCGACCGCGTTTACGTCGCCACCTCCTCTTCGCTTCTTCACACACCTGTTGATCTTGACAACGAGGCGAAGCTCGATCCCAAGATTAAGGACTGGTTTGCCTTTGCGAAGCAAAAGGTTGCTGAGGTTGCTACTATCACGAAGGGTGTCCGTAACCTCGATGACGTCAAGGAGGCCTTTGAGGCTAACGCCAAGAGCGTTGAGGCTCGCCGCATCTCAGACATCACCAACGACAAGGCTGTTCAGGAGCGCGTGTCGAAGCTCAGCGAGAAGGATGCGAAGCGCGCCTCTGAGTTCCGCAAGCGTCTCGAGGCCCAGAAGTCTCTGAACTTGCCCCTGTTCCCTACGACAACCATCGGATCGTTCCCACAAACGAAGGAGATCCGCCAGCAGCGTAATAAGTTCGTCAAGGGACAGATCACTGAGGAAGAGTACGAGCAGTTCATCCAGAAGGAGATCAAGGATGCCATCAAGTTCCAGGAGGATGTTGGTCTTGATGTCTTCGTTCACGGTGAGCCCGAGCGTAACGATATGGTCCAGTACTTCGGTGAGCGCCTAAGGGGCTTTGCTTTCACTGTCAACGGCTGGGTTCAGTCTTACGGCTCTCGTTATGTCCGTCCTCCCATCATTGTTGGTGACATCTCGCGTCCTTCGCCCATGACTGTGAAGGAGTCTAAGTTCGCCCAGAGTGTCAGCTCTAAGCCTATGAAGGGTATGCTTACTGGCCCTGTTACTATTCTGCGTTGGTCTTTCCCGCGTGATGATGTCACGCAGAAGACTCAGGCCCTCCAGCTCGCCCTCGCTCTTCGTGATGAGGTGAACGATCTCGAGGCTGCAGGTGTTAACATTATTCAAGTCGATGAGCCTGCTATTCGTGAGGGTCTTCCTCTGCGCTCTGGTAAGGAGCGTAATGACTACGTCTCTTGGGCCCCTGAGTCATTCCGTATCGCTACGTCCGGTGTCTCTGACGCTACTCAGGTTCACTCCCACTTCTGCTACTCCGATCTCGACCCTGCGCACATCAAGGCTCTTGATGCTGATGTCGTGTCTATCGAGTTCTCCAAGAAGGACGACAGTGGGTATATTCAGAACTTCTCGGACTACCCGAACCACATCGGTCTTGGTCTGTTTGATATCCATTCTCCTCGTGTTCCTGCCAAGGCCGAGTTCGAGCGCCGTATCAAGGATATCCTTGCCGTCTACCCCAAGGAGAACCTCTGGATCAACCCTGATTGCGGTCTGAAGACGCGCCAGTGGGATGAGGTGCGCAAGCAGCTCACAAACATGGTGGAGGCCGCTAAGGAGTTCCGCCAGAAGTCGGAGTAAGCGGTACCCTTTGGGCCTTCTCCTAAGCATTCAACACATTATTTATGTCCCCTCAACGGACCATAACAAGCCCCCATCGGGGCTGGTTTCAACACTTATTTATGTCCCCTCAACGGACCATGCATATAGTTTTTATAGTTTGAGAATTTACTTGAGATTTGCTTTATATCCTTGACTTGCATTAGTGCTGTCTAGTTTTAGAGGGCTCAAGTTAAGTAGTGCGCTAGAATTAAGCCTGAACTACTGCTGTGTGCAGCAGACATAGAGAAGTAACTTCATTAGAAAGCTCTATGAATATCAGTGCTATCAGTCATCACTACTTCTTGATCTCTACAGGATAAATACGCTTTTTTTTTTACAATAACTGCGACTATGAAAACCATGCTGTTTTATTTTTTTGGAAACTGAATATTTTGAATTCAAGCACTGGCAAGTAATAAGTCCAGGTACAGTTATCACCAGCTAAAGCAATGCAATTGCGACCGGTATGAAACTAGCTCGAGAAAGATGGTCTTATATCTCTGCCTATTTGAAACACCTGAGACTGTTACCATCATTTCTTTCTTTTGTCATCAGAGCTGACTTCAGTAACCTATATACGGTTCTCTCGAAATCCACGCAATTAGCTTCTTTACTACCTTATTATGAATCCTAGATAGCACTTTCTTTTTAAAAAAATAAAAATACGAACAGTATATTCAGGATTTTATATTATATTATATTATATGATGTTATATAATTTGATTTGATTTCGTTTGGTTTTTGATGAGAGTAGATCTAACTTACTACAAGTAACGTAGATTATGTGTGCAAGTATTACTTTCAATTAGACGTATTTATTCACAGGTCAAATAATTGGAATTCATATATGTTACAAACAAGGACAAACGTTTGTGAGAGTGCTAGACCAACTTCTGTTTAGTTCAAAGGTCTAATTTTACTATCATATGTCATCATCATCTTATACTCAACCAAGCTCGTGTATATGTCCTTCAACGGGTTTAAACTCTTGGCTGAAGTTGAGCCAAGTTATTGCCCCTCGGCAAAATTATTTAAGTGGGTTGCTCCAAGAAGTGGCCTTCAAGTTGTTCTGATCCAGCGTCAGTCTCCATCGGTGAGCGGTTACTTCACTGTTGCAACAGAGGCTAATGATAACTCTGGCTGCCCTCATACTCTCGAGCATGTTGTATTCATGGGTTCAAAACAGTACCCGTACAAGGGGCTTCTGGATATTCTAGGTGCAAAGCAGCTATCTGCAACAAACGCTTGGACTGCACAAGACCACACTTGTTATACACTTGAGACTGCTGGTTTTGAAGGATTTGCAAATTTGCTACCTGTATATTTGGATCATATTCTTAACGCTACCGTGAATGAATCAGCTTGTGTGACAGAGGTATACCATGTAGATGCCAAGGGGGAAGAGAAAGGTGTCGTTTTTAGCGAAATGCAGGGCCATGAACATAACAGCGAAAATCTTATCAGTGCTGAAGTGAAGCGCTTGTTGTATGCTTCTGGATCGGGCTATTCCACCGATACTGGTGGTAAACTTGATGCGTTGCGTGTTTTGGATTGGAATACCATCAAGGACTATCATACCGAGAAGTACCATGCTGCAAATTTATCAGTAGTAGTATGTGGAGACATGCTTCCAGAAGAACTACTAAATGTCTTGTCTCCATTTGAAGCCTCACTTCCTGATAAAGTATCGACCTCGCGTCCTTTCATCGAATCGCCACTCACTAACGCCTTGTCGCCACTAAACTCTACCACTGTACGCAGGATCGAATTTCCTGACTCCAGTGAAACTGCTGGAGAAATCTGTATTGCATGGTTAGGACCCCAAGTCAGAGATACCTTGAATAGTACGGCACTTCAGATTATTTCGTCTTATCTCTCTTCAGAAGGGTCTGGAAAGCTAAACGCCAAGTTCATCAATGTATCCGATGAAGAAGCACTTGCCTCCTCGGCAGGCTCGGACCTCACAGAATATCTGAAGGGCCAGTTTGAAATTTGGTTTTATGGAGTACCGACCGAGAAACTCGAGGAAGCAGGGTCTACTTTGCTGAGTTACTTTGAAAATGATCTACTTCAGGAACTTGATTTTGGTTTTCTACAGCAATGCATAGATCGCACTTATGATACGTTTGTTATGAGTGCTGAAGAAGATTGGGAGACGTTCATCGACGTTGCTATCACTGAGTTTGTGTATGGAAACGCACACGACGGCAAGATCTTTGATGAATGGTTTGCATCAACAGCTGAATTTGACGAACTGCGCTCTTGGTCAAAAAAGGATTGGCAGCTATTCATCAAGAAGTGGGTTGCTGATGCTGCAAAGGTATGTGTTTTAGGGAAACCCTCGAAGTCAATGCACAAAAAGATTGAACAAGACAAAAAGAGACGATTGAAGAGTATTAAGCAGACAATCAATTTGGATAATGCCGGAAAAACTCTACAGGATGCGATTTCTGTGAACGAGCGTCCAATTCCTGAACATATGCTAGATCTGTTTCCCACTCCTGACTTTGGTAAAATTCGATTTATTTCCTCACAAACTGGTGCAACTCCTCGACTTATAGACAACTTGACAGGGCACCCGCTTCGTGTCGACAGTGCAGTCCAACAAAAGCTTACAGAAAATATTGATTTGGCAATTAACTTTGAAAGTGTCAGGTCACAGTTTGTCACGATCAAAGTTTACATAGTACCACAAGCTGTAGATAGGCGTCTGCTTCCTCTGATCGATGTGCTTTTGTCTAATGTATTTGCCATGCCGATGGTACTAGAAGACGGTCAGAAGTTGAGTGGTGTTGAAGTTGCTCAAGTGGTAGACAGTGAGCTTCTTGACAAAAGTCTTGGCCGTGATTATGAATTACAAGAAGTGGTATTGTTTGAGGTAAAAGCCAAGGCTTCAAATTATGCCAAAGCGATCAAATGGATCGAGCGTGCCATGTTCCAGTTTGACGCTGACAACATGCATTGTGGCCTTTTCATAGCCCAGCATCTCAAAGCACTCGCTGTTGAGAAACGCAGTGAGTCCGCACTTCTAAAATCCGCAATGAACTCAACAATGCTTAGTGACGATTCACTGCGCAAGCGAAGTGACAGTATTCTCACTGAATCACAAATCCGCGATTTTGCTGCAAATCTTGAGCAGACGGTTGCTGATGTGAAGCTGCTCTCCCAGCAATTATACCGCAAAGAGAATATGCGTATTTTGGTTATTGCTGACGTTTTGAAGTTAGAAAACCCATTGGCATCTTGGAAAGAACTGGATCTTAGGCTACCTTCAGGCACAGGCCTGTGCCAGGTTCCACTGACATCCTCATTTTTAAATGAGGTTGGTATTAGACCTGCGAAGAAGTGTGTGATCACATTATGTGCAGCATCGGATAGCTCCAATATAACGATAGTTGCTCCTGGTCCTAGCAAATATGGCCATGAGGATCTACCAAGTTTAGCTCTGGTGAATGCTTGCCTCGAAATGACTGAAGGGCCATTCTGGCGAGCAGTACGTGGTCCCGGTTATGCCTATGGTGCATTTGTGCGGACATCTGTCCAGCTCGGAAAGGTTGTCCTTAGCATTTCGTCAGCTGCGGATGTCTTGAGCTCCATTCACGCATGCCGCAATGTGGTCGAGGATATTGCCTCTGGGAAAGAGCAAGTCGATGACAAGGTATTAGCGAATGGTGTTTCTGTGATTGTGAGCGAACTAGCATCGTATCTTGGCCAGGTTCCTATAGCCGTCAAGGAAAAATTTATGGATACAGTTATGAAAGGTTACGAGCCTGATTATGTGTATTCAATTATGGAAAAGATTCAAAGAGTGACAAAGGAGGAATTTGTTGATGCGTTACGACATTACCTATTACCATTGTTCGATCCAATGTCAAGTATGGTCTTCATGGTTGTGCCGCCATCCGACCAGGAAGCTTTAACAAGCACTATGGAGCGCCTTGGATACGAAGTTGAAGTCCGTGAAGTCGAAGTTGATTCGGATAGTGAAGAAGACGACGAAGAAGAAGACGACGAAGAAGACGACAATGACGAAGAGGACGACTCTGATAGTGGCTCAGATCATAGCTCTGAAACCGCCTCTGAGGATGAATCCGAATCTGATTCGAATGAATGAAATAGATTAGTCCAACAACGCAAATTAAGTATATATGTCTATATGTCATATTACTAGGGCTAGAAGGATATGATGCTAATTTTCATCCTGGCTACTCGACGATTCGTAATTCGACACCGGGGGTATATTTGTTAACGTTTTCCGCATAAAGCGACTTCAGATTCCGAATGTACAAAGCATGATAATGTTTAAGCTGCTCTGACGTAGGTTTTGGTGTAAGAGGAACATCGATGGGTCTACCCACGACAACATGGACCGGACGGCGATAGGCTAATAATCCTTTTGTATGACTGAAGATGCCTCTAGCATGGAAGAGAGGGATCGTGAAACCAAGATAATGAGTCATTAGTAGGTGGATTTTATGGCCCCATGAGGACTCAGGAAATTGGACCTGTTCATAAAGATCATTTTCGCCAAAGCTTATCACTGGTACCAAGGATGCTCCAGTTTGTAAAGCAACCTTGACGAAGCCCATGCGCTCGTTAAGAATAATGTCGAAACGACCTGGCTCAGCAAAAAGACTTTCACGAGCACCGCCCAAAACGATCGCAATACTTTCGTTGTTATTAAGGAGGTTGAGACAACTCCGCTTCGAAACTGAGGCTGCACCGAAGGCAAGAAGATATTGGCGGTAAAACGGAAAGTAGAAATTACTGGCCAGGGTCAGCAAACGTACGTTTATACCTGGGAATAGAGACGACCAGCCTGCGCCATCAGTACCGATAGCAGCAAGTGCACCCATGGAAATAATCCCATGGGGAGCGATACCAAACAAATACTTTTTGCCTGGTGTTGGTGGTAACGCAGTTTTGGGGCGATTTAGAAAGGGGATCCGTTTAATCAATGTCCAAGTCAGCATGAAAGGCCAGATAAGAATCAGCAATGGCATGTCTGGATAGCTCCACGGTAGAAGAGATGACCAAATACTACCGCGGAATGGCGGAGGATTGGAGCCCTCAAGGTCGACCGTTTTGTGGAGAGTCACAGGAAAGTAATTTGCGAACGCCTTCCACCAATAACTGCGTCTGAAACGACGCTGGGCCCAATTGAGTGGTCTACCTTCCTCCGCGCGCGTATCGAGCACAATTATTGCGGAGTAAAGTAAAAGCAGGGGCCAGAAGAGTGGAAAAGTAAGGATCAGTAAAAATAGGAGGATCGAGATGGGTATAATGAGCGTATGGACAACCAAGGTTACCATTGAGAACTGCCGGTTAAAGTGGTAAAAAAGAGCAGCCATAACGCCATGAGTATCACGCTTTCGCGACGACTTATAGTGGTCTAAACCTTCGGCCATGGTCTCACTCATTCATGTGTCACTTGTTAAAGTGTCTCACTCGTTCCTATGTGTAACATGTAACAAGTATGTAATGAGTCGCTAATAGCCAGCCACCAATACCATTTTGGGCGAATTACATAGATTTCCAATTTCGTTTACGACAAGAATATCATAAATTAAACAATCATTTTGATTTGAAACTAATTTCAGTATACTGCATATATTTGCTTCTCGCGGCGATGGCTGCCAGCGTTATTCAGACCGATGGAGCCATTTAGCACTAGCATTAAGTAGTGACTAAAATTTCATCAACTGAACAGCCTTTTAGCAGCTGCGCCAAAGAATATGCTCAGGTTCTTCGGGCATCAGAGGCTCGCACCATTGCGATTTTATTCGGTGGCTAACAACGTACCGAAACCAACGCCAGATGTGCCAGATGTGGCGACATTTTTGAAGAAGATCGGTCGCAATATGGAACAGCATGCTGAGCATTTTGAGTCTTGGGAGAGCCTCATGGGTGCGAAGAGCAAAGACTTGAAGGAGAAAGGTATCGAGCCGCGAGAAAGGCGATATCTGCTTGGCTGGCTTCACAGGTTCGAGCAAAACGTGCCCCTTCAGGAGTATAAGCGCGGAGTAAAGAAGTGGGGCGGTGAGCGTAACCTTCGAGCTAACCGAGCAGCATTTTATGGTCGTAAACAGGCCGAAGAGCGGAGCTGATTTCGCATTAACCTATTTAGTTATCTTGTATATATTTGCGTAAGGCAGATGCCTCCTCTTCCATTTCCTCGGGCGTGCGATTCTTGCGTCCTTCGTTATCAACACTAGCGAACTTTTCATTGGACTGCTCCCGGCATGCCTTGTAGGCACCCTCTATATCATTGTTGTTCAGCATTCCATATATGTCGTCAACATTTGGTAGATCATTCAATCGCCGGGGAATTATGTGGCAGTGAATGTGGCCGATACTCTGGCCAGCAAGAGGGCCGTCCTGGATAGCTATGTTTAGCGCGTCGGCCGAGTAAAACCTCTCAATCGCCTTCGAAACGTGATGCACAGCCTGGAAAAGATCCGTCACCTCGTCTGGTGACATCTGAGTAAACCGCTCAACTGGTCTAATGGGACACACCAGAACATGGCCAGGTACTAATGGGCGCAGATTCACAATGCCAAACGATTTCGCCGTTTGATAAAATACCTGTGTGGTGACGTTAAATCCTCCAAACTTGATAATTGTCGACATAGCCCGTGAAGATGCTGCGTTGTTGATCCGCTGAGTGAGCTTAATATGTGTGTGCCACACGCCCAGTTGTAGCAAGAACCCTCGTACATTCATTCACAAATATACTACTACTAAATATTTCACACGTAGCACGCGCGCCATGTTCTTTCTTTTTACTTTTTTAATAGAAGGTTTACTTTTAACAAAAAAAAAAGTGAATAAATATAATGCATAAGTTGAATGGCTTAAAAAAATTTCCACAAGCAATTGCAACATATTCAATAAATGAAGGCCAGTCTATGATTGACACTCCACCTCATTGAATGGCCTTAAGGGGAATGCGAAGTATTGCGTTTTTCGTTCGAATCAAACCCCAATCTGTTGTTGTTTTGTAACTGCTAGGCGCACCGCATCATATGCTAGGCTGCGACGCTTTCTCACCTGTCTCATCCATTCCTTATATGAGACCGGATCCAGGGACCCAATGCATATAGCAGCAACGCGAAGCCATGAGGGTTTGATCACCATACTCTCTACGATTCCATCATAGTCAATAGCTTCCTCTCGCGAAGCGCGCTCGACTGCTTTGCGCACAGAAGCCTCGGGAACAGCAGGCAAAATGTCAGCAGGGGTCTCACCGATTGGATAAACTTGAGGATACGCAGTCTGAACAAAAAGGACCATGATGTTTATATTTGCTCGCATGTCGACCGCCAGTATCATAACCGCTAGAAAAGCGTAGACCCACAACAAGTAAATGATACTCGACCAGCGCTGCATGATATAAGATAAGGCAGTGGCCAATGTCACATAGAGTAAAACACTAGCAATGTTTTTTTGATATAACCACAGGCAAAGCTTCATAATTATGACTCTCACTATGTTGAGTTTTCTCATAATTATACGTGCTCCTGCGAAAACTGCTCTGGAAAAACGTGCACTACGAGACAGGTTAAGCTGTCTAGCCACGTCTGGGTGTATAAAAGTTGCGCTAGCACCACCTGCGCCGCCAAAGTTCGCATTTATATTATTTGCGAGATATTCGGCAAAGCTAATCTGTCCAGGCGGAGGAGAAGTGAAAATTCGGCTAATTTTATCAAGCCGTTCCTGGAGCACTCCAAATTCCGCTGTCAAGAAATCGACAAGTTGTTGACCCTTCAAGGTTCTTGCTTTTGCCTGTGAAGTACCTGGCAGCAACTGAATGACAGGATTAAGCATATCCTTTGTGATCGTTTCGCCTGGCTTAATGAATTGCCCTAAACTATCGAAGACGTCCGGCGATAATACCAATTTGTCCTGTGCATCAAAGCTGTAATACTTAGACTCTAGAGAAAGAGTCATATCAGATGCAAGATCAATTTCAATAACCTTTTTAGAGTACACCTTTGGTACAAGCATGAAGTACGGCTCAGAAGATGTACCAGTGATATAATAGCGATTGGTGTGTCGCTCACTTAACTCTTTACCTTGCATGTCGAATAGCTCAAACTTTAGATGCGGGAAATATTTCGCAAACCGCTCTCCTACCTCTCGATATAAATCCAGTGGCACACCATCCAGTACTGATGGGTGGAGGCGATCAAATACCAGATTCGAGTCGACCTCTAATTCCGCATCAAAACTTAACTCCTCCATTTCACTGGATAGTGCAGACGCAGGGAACGTGCTTGGCTCGTGCTTTAAATAGAGCACATTGTTGGTCCGGGCAAGAACAGAAACTAATGGCTCGTTCAGCGGCAATATAGATCCTTTTATGTCGACAACTTTGAAATCAATTGGGGACCCTCTAGACTGTGCGACATTACAGATTCTGTTGTATACTGCTCGCAGCCGTGCATTCAAGGGATATATTCGAGTTGCATCATCGAGGCAAAACTCCTGGAATCCGAGTAAGACAGGGATCAGGCGCACCCTATCCATAACATCAAAAGGGTCACTATCCGTGATGCCATACATTACAGTATTCCCCCGAGTGGTTCGCGCTAACAGACAATATAATCAACGTGTTCCAAACGTAGACGACGAGGTTCAAGCGCCTAAGCAGTCGTTTACACGTGACGCTGACATGTCACTTCTCGATCAGAAGTTGGGCATCCTACTAAACAGTGAAGCACATTATTATCCAGCCAAATTATGTTTAAAATAGATTAAAGAACGAAGTATTATTTCTCCACGATATAGAGTCCATTACATTACTTTCTGTGAATAGTTTGCGCGCACGCGTCTTAATGCGTCGAAAGCTGTGGTGGGCAGGTGGGTTAATAGGACGGTACGTGATACGCCCATTACGAGAGATACCAGCACTTCGAGATACTTTTCATGTTCAGAATACACAGCTTTAGAGAGTTGCGGTGGACTATAATGCCTCCCCTGCCATTTAGAGCTGGCGTGGCCACGTATCTATGTACTCGGGGGCTGCACACAAGTATACCGCGAGCCGGGTTCTTGAGGGAGTTTTTGGGGCTTGACTCGTCTTCCAACCCCAATGCTCCTAGTGAGAAAAATCGATTTTGTATGATGGATGAATCTCCTATTGACGAGATTCGTCGACGGGCAGAGTTTGTTAAATCGATTGCGAAGGACCCGACAAATGGCAAGCCTGTCCAATTTACGTGCCCGAAGTCTGGTGTGCCGACACACTCTGACGAAACAAGCTGGAAGGCTGATAAGGAATACTGGAATACAAAACGGTGGGAGGTTTTGAAAAAGGCCAATATGTTTGATGAGGATTTGCGCAGTGGTAGAGACTTTCCTGAGCTTGACTTCCCCGGCCCAATTACGGATGACCAGATCGTGAACTTGATGAACTGGGACACTTACTTCTATACTCGTGATTTCCCATCTATGGATACGGATTTTCAGCTTGCTGTGTCGACGAAAATGCTAACATATCCAATGACAATAGGAAGTATTCTCGACGAGTTTAGTCCGTATTCCCTGAAGCCAAAGGGTCCACTGACTCTTGAAGGGTTGAAAAGTGTGGCTGCTCTGAGATATACGCTATTCCCCGAGGAGCGTCGTAATACATGGACCGATCGGCCCATGCGATTCTTCATTCTTGGAGCACGCATGGAGTCGCAGTTGCCATGGCATGCTTGGTTGCAGATGTGCTTCCTTTTTCCCACTGCGAAAATAGAGCTTATTTTCATCGGTCCTGAGGCTTATTATGACCGCCGGAAGCATAAATACCTTACATTGGATGGACCTCTTACCGAGCGTGTAAATCACAATCTGAGCCTCACGTATTACACCGATTACTTCCACACATTGAACAATATGGGTGACTTCTTCCCTTACAATCCATATCTCGATGCGTTTTTCCTCTTCCATCCTGGACTAGGTGCACCTGAGGCAATGGATCAATGGCAGAAGTCGGTACCAGGATTGTTGGAGTCGAAGTGTCCTGTCTACGTTACTGGATTCCACGAACAGGATGTAACTCAGGACTATAATTGGCTACAAAGCCGATTTGGTGACGAGCTTGATGTACTCATTGAGCCGACACTGAACCATTTCCGGTCAACCAAATGGGAGTTTAACGATGCCAATCCTCATGAAGTCTATCAGCTTAACCAAAGACTGTTTGCCTTCCGAGGCAAGCGTTACCATGTGAGCTACCAATGAGCTTTATGAACTTGTATATAGTGGCCCTGATCGGTATTACCTGCTGTATATTGTGTACATAACTACATACCTACTTATCGTAATGCATGGTTTGAATGATATATTTATGAAAAAAATTAACGTTTCTTTATCACTCTACATTTCCCTTATAATGTTTACTTTATGAGATTAAATTGTCCTGCGTTATTAATTTCTATTGTAACTTAAAGTCTCCTGTTTAGCAGCTACGGTAAAAACAGTGTCATTGATAACGGAGTCGTTCGACAACAGCTTCGTTCGACAACAGCGTCGTTCAACCATCCGGATGGCCATACATATCCAGTATTTGATTATACTTCTTCAAGAACTCTCAACATTGTCAGAATACTAGAAGTTTTAATTTTCTTTCGCCCAATGACATGTTGCAGAGACAATTTGGGTACATACTGTTTTTAACCGTCATACTCAGCCCGTTAAATCTAGCCAGTAGTACACACTGCCACAACTCAGCTTCGTAAGCAACCCCAGACTCTTAACCCGAAGCTCAAATGACGGCCAAGAAGTTCGTACCGCTGATCAAGTTTATTGGCAAGCGCACGATTCCCAAGAACTTAGACCATACGCCAAAGGTGCATCCTATGTCTGGTTTGAAGGAGCTGCCCAAGTCTTTCTTCTCAAACGCTAGCGCGAGTCAGGCAGTCAACGCAGGAGTCTTGGAGTCCATCATGGATCTACCAGCCAAATTCCGCACACCAGGAATTGATGAATATGAACTAGAGCAAGTTAACTCTGGTGCAGCAGAGATCATTTACTAGTTCTTTGGCTTAAATACATTTACATATTCAACCCACCTCGTCGGTGGGTTCTTAGTTTGTAAGCCTTGTAAACCTGGTAAGCAACTGTTACAACAGCAAGCTTGAGCGCTAAGTGAACCAACCGCTTTCGGATCTGAATCGGAGTTCGCGTCGGGCGCAAGTCCAATTCCACTCAAAATGTTAAGGACTCCGCAATTGTTTCAAGGTATGTTCCGCACTGGCCTACACCGCGGCATGCTACGGACAAGGCAGTGCGATTTGACGCGGAACGTCCATTCTGTGGGTTCAAAGTACCAGACATTCATTTCAATATATCAACCGTGGAAAAACCATCGACATTCACGACAAGATGGCAGTAACGGCTCAAAGAATAATTATACAAAGTATCTCTGTTTGGGGCCGCCTTCAGCACTCGTGTTCCGTAATATCGAGGGTGACAGCGATCCGCAGGGGAAGACAAGAACTGAGAAAATGCTAGATATTAGCCGTAAGCAGCTGGAAGACGAAATTCAGGAACGCCGAAGTCGTTACGGAACATTGGTCAGGTTGTTCATTTCTTACGTGTGGCAACCTTTACTTACTTGGCTGCGCTTCGTCCATTTAGTGGTTTTGTTTGTACCAGCAATGGTTTCTGGACTTCCACTGTTTCTATCATTCCTACCGATGAATTCTTATAAGCATTGGTGGTTCCGCTTTGTGCGTTGGACTCTTGAGGCTGCGGGCCCGTCGTTCATCAAACTTGGACAATGGGCAGCTAGTCGCTCGGATATATTTTCGAAGGAACTTTGCGATGAATTGGCACAGCTTCATTCTAATGCTAAAATGCACTCCATGTCTCATACTACACGAGTCGTGTCAGACTCGTTTGGAAAGCCCTTCGAGGAATGCTTCACTGAGTTTGATGAAAAACCGCTTGGAATTGGCGCCATGGGACAGGTATATAAGGCCAAGCTACTTGACGAAGATTTTGATGGTTATGTAGCAGTAAAGGTTCTGCATCCTGGCATAGAAATGATGATCCAACGCGACCTTAATATTATGATGGTGTTTGCAACCATCATTAACAGTCTTCCTACTATGGAATGGTTATCACTACCCGGAGAAGTAGAATCTTTCGGGCGTATGATGCAGAGCCAGCTAGATCTGCGTTTGGAGGCGGAAAACTTGAGCATTTTCAATGACAACTTCGCAAAGAGCCCTGACATTACATTCCCGCGTACATGGCTTACTGTGAGCACACGACAATTACTTGTCGAACAACTTGTGGATGGAGTTTCCATGGAAAAGGTCTTGAAGTACTGCAAGCAAACAACGTTCGATCGCCGCATCGCTGCGCTTGGGTTAGACGCATTCCTGAAAATGTTGATTTTGCATAACTTTATCCACGCAGATCTACATGCTGGCAACATCTTTTTGACGTTACCGCACAATGCTGCTGCGGTCAATTCACTCAACAATGCTACAAGTCAAGAGGAGTGGGACAAAGAATGGTCAAAGCTTGATTCCAACGGCGTACCGAACCTTTGCTTTATCGATGCTGGTCTCGTTACTGAACTCAATCCAGCCGATCGGGCAAACTTCTTGGCTCTGTTTAAGGCTATCGCTACTTTTGATGGCTACCGCGCCGGAGAGCTCATGATCGAAAGAAGTCGAACCCCAGACACTGTTGTAGATAAGGAAGTATTTGCTCTCAAAACGCAGCGACTTGTTGATCACGTCAAGAAGCGTACTTTCGCTCTCGGAAGTGTGGGTATTGGCGACCTACTCGCTCAAATGATGGATATGGTTCGCAGGCATCACGTCAGAATGGAGAGCGACTTCATCACAGTTGTTATTAGCATTTTGCTGCTAGAAGGAATTGGGCGGCGCCTCGATCCACACTTGGATATCTTCAAAAGTGCGCTGCCCGTGTTACGAAAGGTAAGCCAGCAGCAAGCATCCAGCTTGCCCTTAGATACCTTGAGTTCGGAAGAAAAACTTCAAATGTTGAAGGTTTGGCTTGCCCTTGAAGCCCGTCAGTTCATTACTGCTAGCGTACAAGATATCTACCGCTGCGTTAAGTATGATCGACTGAGTCCTAATGTTTGAACTTTCTTCGTATAGACCCCTGCTCTTCTCATATATGGAAAAAGGTAGTAGTTTAATAGAAATAGTATATACATTTTCGTTAAAATCTTTCATTTTCATTGCTCTGCTTATTTTAAATTGCTTTTTTTTTCATGGTCATGATCATAGATATGTTCATCGTCATAATCGTATTCTTATCCTTATTCTTAATGACACTTTCTATGTCTTCCAAAGGGTTCTTGCATGTTGCTATCAACCTGTTTTGGCGTATATAGATCATAAATGTGGAGGGCGGGTTATTGACATTCCTCTGTTGTGTAAGCGGCGGCGATACACGCATACCGATCACCACACAATTCGGCGTCAAATGCACGTGGATAGCGGGAGAAAGCCTACCACTTGGTCTAGATAAATCTGTAACCCATCTTGAGACGTTGCACTGTGCAGCAGATAGTCATTGGTTACTAGAAAATGAAGTTTGCCAAGTCGCTGTTACAAAGAAACTTGGTTCCGGAATGGTCGCAATGGTATCTAGACTACAAGGGCCTGAAGAAACTTGTGAACCAAGCAGTGCTTGAACGCCAGAAGCTTGAAGAACGCGATGAATCCCGGACTGAAGATATTGCCATTAACGACTCTATAACAGCGCCCTTTTTTTACGCCATTGATAGAAACGTGGAGATCGTCGACAATTTCTACAATTCCAAGTTCGCCGAGTATTCCCGCCGGTTTAAACATGTGGAAAGACAATGTTCGTTACTTTGGCCTCAAATCCGAGAACTCGAGGACGCTGATGCTGAAAAGGAGGAGCTTATAGGCGTCTTGCTCGAACTCCGCGCACATCTTCGCAACTTGCGCTGGTATGCCGAAGTTAACAAACGTGGGTTCACAAAGATCCTGAAAAAGTTCGACAAGAAGATTGGAACTCAGGCCAAAACTCAATACTTAACCTCCAAAATTCTGATTCTTGGTTTTTCGAATGGCCACGAAATAACCGAAGCTATCGATGCGATTAGCAGATTGTATGAAGAACTAGCTCCTCATTTGGTAGACCAATCAACGTCACGTCCACAGCAAAAGGCAACTATGTCTGGCTCTGGATTCCATGTTCCCATCCCCGAGTCTGTCGATCTCCTTCGGCAATCTATTGAGGCTGACGATGTGCCAAAGACTGTAGAGCTTCTGTTTGAGAACAAACTGACGCCAAAACAACTTATCAATCTACTGCTGCGAGCCTTGAATACTCATTCTGAAGGTGTGATTCCTATTCTGGTTGAACGTTGTCCGTTTATAGCGGACACTGAGGATGATATCAATCGCCGAAATGTTCTTCATCGGGCTGTTATCGCTGAAGGTAGGCGTGAGGGAGAAATTGCCAACTCGCTCAACAAAACAAATATTGAGATCGGCACTGGTGTGCCCACGTCCAGTACTGTTTTCGATGCTCAGCCTTCAGGTAGTGCGTCGGACTTGCAGCGCCCACGGGACTCAGATGCTCGCAGTCGTCACGTTATAGAAATACTGCTTAACGCTGTTTCCGCATCTCGCTCGGTTCAGCCAGTGACTTTGCTTTTAGCTGTTGACCAACAAGTAAGAACCCCATTGCACTACGCAGCTCGATATGGCCTTCGTGCTGTTGCTGAGACTCTTTTATCTCGTGAGGCAGCACCACTTAGATTCAGTGATGTAGATGGCTTCTACCCGCTAGATCTTGTGGTGCTCCATAAGCACCCGTTTACGCTGGAGGCGCTGCTGCAATTCAATCCACCAAGAAGGCCAGAATTGCTTCTCACTGCGGCTCGGATAAACGCTTCCAAGGTGTGTGAAGTTCTGATTGAAGTTGGAGGTTATGATGTAAACTATCGTGATCCAGAATCTGGGGAGACTGCATTGCACATTGCGTCTAAGCAGGATCTAGTCGATGTTGTAAGGGTGCTTATCCGTCATGGTGCTGATATTGAGATTAGAGAGCTCACATTTGAGTGGACACCACTTTTCTTGGCCTCCGTTGATGGTTCACGCGCTATCGCCGCAGAGCTTTTAACGGCAGGTGCTCGTGCCGACATAACAGATAACTCAGGATGGACTCCCAAAGAACATGCAGCATTGCGCGGTCATTTGGATCTAGCAAAGCTTCTGCCTGCCCCACCTGATGAGCAGGAGTCGCTTTCGTCTAGTGATGCGAATGCTAATAATGGAAACCCACTTGAAATGCGCCGCACTGCTGACACTTCCGTGCTAAAGACATTTGGACATCGCTATCTTGATGATCCAGATGCATGCTTGGTTCTTATTACGTTGGGATCTCGCGACTTACGGGAAAAATTCACTCCACCAGTTCAGCTTAATACTGTACCGGTATCGGAAGCAGGCAAAACACAGCTTGACACAGCACTCTCGCTTGTTGTGAGTGCAACGCATACAGATAGTGACCCCTTCTCTGTGGACTTGCCTGTTCCTGAGCTTGGTGTTGCTACGGAACCCATTCCTTTCTATACAAAAGACCCGACAGAGATGCAGGTTATATTTGATTTGGTACCAACATACAGTGCGAACTCGCAGCGCCTGGCTCGTGGTGTTGCGAAGATACCTAAGCAACGTCGAATTCAAGATCTTAATGCGGTCACTCAGACTGTATCCATTGTCGAAGCATCATCTCTTCGTGTTTTAGGCAATGTGACTTATGAAGCTCTGGTTGTGCGACCATTCATACACCCGAACAACCGTGTAGGATTCTCGTCTACATACTGGCGATCGCTGATTACCACGCGCGTAATCGGTCACCGTGGGCTGGGTAAAAACACGCAATCACAAAGTAGCTTGCAGCTTGGCGAGAACACTGTAGAATCTTTTATTCAAGCAGCGAACCTTGGAGCTAGTTATGTGGAGTTTGACGTTCAGCTCACGAAGGATAATGTTCCTGTGATTTACCATGATTTCCTAGTCGGAGATAGTGGGTTCGATATTCCAATGCACAGTATGACTTTCGACCAATTTATGAATATTCAGCGGCCTGTAAGAAGTCAAAAAGATCGCAAAGACGAAAAAAACACTGGCAGAAACAGTCCAGTGAATAGAACACCCAATGGCGATGACGCGCTTGGGATGAGGCATGAAGCTCTACAGTCGGAAAATAGCTCGCAGTCAACGTCAGTCGATGCTACAGGGTACAATCCGAAGGCACCGCTAAAGCGATCACGTAGTTTGCATAACTTGAGCCGGGGCGACGATGAAGACGGCAGCTATGACGATGCAGTACGTCGCATGCAGTACACGAGGGACTTTAAGACAAAAGGGTTCAAGGGTAATGTGCGCGGTATGCACATCCAGTCTAAATTTGCAACGTTAGAAGAGCTTTTCCGGACTTTGCCCCGAGGCTTGGGATTTAACATTGAGTGTAAGTATCCCATGCTGGACGAAGCCGAGGCTGAGGAAATGGATTGCACGATTCCGGAAGTCAATCACTGGGTAGATACAGTATTGAAAGTTATTTACGATCACAAAGGTGACCGTGATATTATACTTTCCAGCTTTAATCCGGATGTTTGTATACTTCTGTCGTTGAAGCAGCCCTCTCTTCCTGTACTATTTCTGACAGAAGGAGGCACTGCCGAAATGATGGACATTCGTGCATCATCGTTGCAGGAAGGAATTCGGTTTGCTAAGCGTTTTAATATGCTGGGTATTGTATCGGCAGCCGAGCCCTTGATTATGTGCCCGCGTTTAGCAAGAGCAGTCAAAGAGTCTGGCCTTGTATGTTTTACCTATGGTACTGACAACAATGTGCCGGAATACGCCAGAAGGCAGTTAAAGGCCGGGGTTGATGCTGTCATTGTGGATTCTGTTTTGGCAATCCGACGTGAACTTACCGATGTTGCTACTCCTGATGATGTGTTGATGCAAGAGGTTTCGCATGCTATTAAGAAAGCCGAGCTAAACCAACAGTCCCAGAAAGTTTACGAATTGAGTTAAACTGAGCTGGGTTGAATTTATAGATAACGTATTGTAAACCCAGCAATGTATGGCTCTCGACAAATTTATAGAGGAAGTAGTCTGAGTCACATTTTCAATCGTGCTGTATCCATAAGTCGATAGCAATTGACAAAAAGGATATGCAACTTTTTTTCTTTTGGCTTTGTGAAGCTATATCTTCGTATACGCCCATATGTTCAAAACAGGTCATAGACTAAGACCTAGAAAAGATAAGAACTGGCTGAGCCAAGCTCGTATGAATACAGCAACTTGTCACATATTTCTGGAATGAGAATTTAGCTGATAATATTCATACTTTATTGGCATTATGTCTGTGGGGCTGCGAGATATCCCGCTGATATAAATAAAATCCACTTTTAAAGCTGAGCATGAAAGTGCTTGGTGGAGTGAATTGTGGAGCCAAAGTGTTCTGAAGTTTTAGGGGGCTATCCAGAGCGTAAAGCGCCAAAATGAATGTGACTAGTTGAATATCGAAGAACAAGGAAGGAAATGATATAAAATGCTGCAAGAGGTATGTATTGCTTCCGGACATGGACCCAATTACAAGAAGCGCTATAAATCACTTCAAAAAAGGTGCATCGTCGAAGTCGTCGTTCTGACCCGAATGAGAACGATGACCTAGAGGCCGATAGTACGT
Organism: Entelexis apis; assembly: GCA_030564665.1. NCBI lineage: Eukaryota > Fungi > Ascomycota > Dipodascomycetes > Dipodascales > Trichomonascaceae > Entelexis > Entelexis apis. Next base: position 259,925 of record JAJLWA010000005.1, on the reverse strand, counting down.
TTTGCGTGATGTATCCACAGTTGGCTGAGCTTCATCGTCTTCTGTATCACCATATTCATCATCCTCAAGCTCTTCTTCTCTCACCCTTTTAACCCCTATATCACCAGTAGTATGGTAAGGCCTTGCGGCTATTTGAGCAAAATATTCACTTCTGAGTTGCTCCTGATCAAGTGTGCCAACAGTGAGTCCTTGGAAAGATGGTAAAGACGTCCCTGGTGTCAAATGACCCTCGCTAACTTGCCGGCGTACACGCGGACCCACTGTAGATAGGCGTTGTTTTAGGTCAGGGTCCAATGCTGACGAGAAGGAGTTTGATGTGGATGCCGTGGGTGCTTCAAATGTTCTTCTTTTGGATTCCATATTGCTGCTCTTTTGTTATGGTAGTAGTATTAAATCAAAGCACGCCAGGAGTTTGGAGTGTAGGGTTTGGAATCAGCACAATCGCGACAATTAAGGAATAGGTTTATCCTTGATTAGGGTCTGTGTATAGCTTAAGAATTTCAATTTTTTATTAGAGATAGGTGTCAACTAGCAGGTTAAGAAACATATATGGAAGCCAATAAAATAAAACAAAACATACAAGTAACTTTGTGACCGCGGCTGAGAGATGAACGAATATTCTCAAAGCGTGTGCCCAGTAGTAGGAGCAGTACGAGGCATTTCACGTCTTTTTGAGGCAAATCTTTCGACCAAATCGGGATTTTCTAAGGCGATCATAGCCGCGCGTAATCCCGCAAGTTTTACTGTACGGTCGGTTCCTCGTGACACCTCTTCGCCGTCAATTAGGCACTTCACAGTATGATATGACGAAGACTCATCATCGCCACCTACGACGGCGTACTCTATTCGCTGTCGCGCAGACCCCACTTTACGGTATAATTCGTTTTTTGCATTCTTATTGACCTCGTCAGTATCACCCTTTATACGCATTTCAGCAATTAAAGGCTCATAAAGTCGCCACAGCCATTTCTGAACGACAATAAGCCCCTGATCAAGAGCAACTCCTGCAATATAGGCTTCAAGCACGTCTGCAATTGCTTTGCTTTTATTGTATGGATCTGGCAGGCCATTTTTAGAGTTGCCGAATATTTGCTTGCGCAAGTCCTTGCTGGTTTGAAGTCGCTCATGAAGTTTATATGTCACGGAAAGGTCGAAAAGGGTGTCGTTGCACACCAAGCTAGCCTTTTTAATACTCATTGTGCCTTCTGAGTCGTTCGGAAACTCTGTGAAAAGCATGTCGCAAACAAGGAAATCAAGAATGGAGTCACCTTTGAACTCAAGCCGTTCATTGTGACTGTGAATAATATCTGTGCGAGAAGCAATATTTGCATCTGAAATTGCCGACTTATGAGTAAACACCTGCTTGGCAATTACATCATTTCCGATATCAGGAAGTGGAGGAGGCCATTCAGAGCTCTGCGGGCTCTCAGGTAAGTTGTCAGTGCTCTTCAGTGAGTTGTTCTTCTTCTTGTTTTTCACAGCCTTCTTTAAGTCATGGATCACATTCTGCGACCGCTCAAGTACTGCATTGTCACCAACAATACGCTGTTTGACTACCTTTATAGTATCCACTGCCGCCTGCAACAAAAGAGCTTGTAGTTCGTCCATGTGTGAGTTCGTTAGCTCCCCGCCTTGAACCAGTGGAAGAGTCTGCAAGTTCGCATTATGTCGCACGTAAAGAAGGCTGTCTAAAATAGGCAGCTGCCCTTGCCAGTACTGTTTGACAAATATGGCTCCGAGCCGGATTCTATATTTTTGGAGCAGCGAGCGAACAAGTTGGTCCGTATTAGGGTCTCTGGATACCTCGTCCAAGTCCAGGTTTCGCATCCATTGAAACTTTGATAGCAAGTGCTCTATCTGATATGCAGCATTAATAACTGTATGATCCAGCTCTTCTAATTCATGAGATGTTGGATAGTGCGGTTCCGAGTCTGGGTTTAATAGAATGCTTTTGAAGTCGGGTCCGGGTAAGTTGATCATGTCCGTGACCTGCTGAAGAGGGCCATCAGCCGGGTCCCTCTTCTGGCTCTTATTGAAATGCTCGTCCGAATGCTGGGTATCTGTCATTGTACCAAGGCGATGTGAATGACTTTCATGGAATTTCCGCTTTCCCATGAACAACAAGACTTACTGACAAAAACTCAGAATAGGGTTTTAGTTGCACTAGTTCTGGCCTTACCCACTAGTTTCCGTGAGTTCGAAAATAGGCGGGAGTTCACAACAAGCTAATTGGCTCCTCTTGTTTTGGAGAGCCCAACTTAGGAATCTAGCTGAACATTCCGTCTTAAGCTCAGTGCAATATATTCTACATGAGCCTTGCCGATGAGGTGACGGCAGATTTGATTAGCAATGGTCACGGCGGTGCCGTGTATCGATCCGTCTCATGCTACATGGTAAGTCTTTCAAAAGTGAGAGGCACTTACTATTTATGCGAAACATTTGAAAGTAAACGATAATTACCTTAGAAAAAAAATCTCAATAAAACGTCACAATAATTCTTTTTTCCTGTTAGCTAGACAACTGTAGTGTTTTTTTATATCGTTTCTCATTATAAGGTGTTAGTTAGGGGTAATCTATGCTTAATGTAATAATTGCCAATTAAAGTTAGGCGGCACTGTTTATAGAGATAGAGTCGCCAAGCTTCTCTGTACTATGCATTCCGGTGCCACTGCTGCTTGTGGATGGACGGTGCAGTGGAGGCGCTGACTTCTTTCCAATTATCCAGCCCCAGCGGCGTACAGTGCTCTTGACGTTAATTGCCACAAGTTCGCGCGTTTTCATTTCGAAGATGTCATCGATCTCCTCTAGCGTCTTGTCTTTAGTTTCTGGCATAAACAACAATTGATAGAAGAAACCAAGAATGGCAAGACCGCCGAAGAATCCAATTGTAAGACCAGTGTACGTCATTGCCTGCTCCATTTTTTCGAAATTGTACGTTACAATGAATGACCATAGATAAAGGAATGCTGAGCAGATGGCCATACCTTGGCCGCGAGTCCGCAGATTGAAGGATTCAGCAGGAAGTACCCAGGTAAGACAAGCGTAGGACCCAAAGAACCCCATATATAGGATCATTCCTGTGAAGTAGACACCAAGAGAAGCACTGCGGTTTGTCTCGTAAGGAATGAGATAACCTACGCCGACAAGCACGAGACCGACGAAGAACATCACGATATTTTGAGCCCAAACGCGACGACCGAACTTGTCCATCCACAGAATCGCAGGAATGGTACCCAGGAAAAGAGCGCCACCACCAACCATGGACATAAGTACAGAATTGCGAGGATCAAAATGCATCTTAGACAGCAGATTGCTCATGTTGTAAAGGATAGCATTAATACCAGTCATTTGGCCCAAGAAAATCATCATTGAGGCGTACACAAGAGCACGGCGATTGCGTGGAATGGTTATCAACTCGAAATAGCGATCCCAAGTCTTCTCATTCTCTGCTTCACGCTTCTCCCTGTCCGCTGTATTGCGCATTTCGAGGAATTCCATGAGATTTGCAGGATCGTTTATATCTCTCAACGATTTCCAAACCCCCCAGGCACGACCAGGTTTGTTTTTAGCTACTAGCCATCTTGGTGATTCAGGGAGAATGAACATACCAGCAAAAAGAATCGACGAAAATACAATCGAGGAACCCAACATGTAACGCCAATTCCCTTTAACATCAAAGAATACCGCGCAGCATGCGTAACCTACAAGCTCTCCCAAAGCAATCATGAACTGATACATCGACACAATGTTGCCGCGAACATTTGGTGGCACGCATTCACTAATGTAGATGCCTACACAGCCACCTTCAATACCCACGCCAACACCGATGCAAAAGCGTCCTGCATATAACATATGCACGCTGCGAGATCCTGCACAGATACCTCCGCCTATAGTGTACCAGATACAAGAGACTATGATTGACATTCTCCTTCCAAAAAAGTGATTGAGTGGAGTCATAAGGATGGAACCAGCCATAGCACCCAAGGGCATGAGTGAAGAAATAAGAGACATCTCATCGGCGGACGGATTAAGGGTATCCTTAATCCCTACTTGAGCACCGGAAATAATACTTTGATCGAGACCAGAAAGCAACCCGGCAAAACTGGCAAATATTCCGAGAACAATTACCAACATTCTTCCAGACTTGAATTGCATTGGTATGCGGGCATTGAGCAAACGGTCCCAGACACTTACGTGACCCATGTATTCACGCTCCATTTCGTCGAGCTCAGACACAATTTTTGCCAGATCAGCTTCATTTCGCTCGACGAAATCTCTTTCATTTAACTTTCCCCCATCATCGATATGCACATCATCGACATGCTCGGTCTTCTCGAGCTTGATTTCTGTCAGGGTAGACATTTGACTTGTTTAAAGATATCCTTTGACCATCGGAAAAGCTATGCGCTTATATACTTTTTAAGTCATGCATAATAATCCGCTTCCCCGGACACCCCGCTTTTTTTGGCTGCATTACCCTTACCACCCCCACATACAATTCGGATTCGTAATATATTGGTCATATAATGAGGGGTACGCAGCATGCACTGATGGCGGTGGGGAGATTACTTGATACAAAGAATGCACTGGAGATGGTAATGCACTTGTCATAAAAAGACTACAGTAAATCCCCAAGCTCATATCGGGTTGTGTATAAAGTTCGCTGTAGTCCCATAGTAATAGAGTGTTCAGTCTGCGTCGGATAATCTGGAGAAATAACAGGGTTGGGGCGTTTTCATGGTCGGGTTCAAAGACGAAGAGGTTGTCTGACCACATTCCCCTTGCATGTGTTTAGGGTTGTAGCAGGATTTTCCTTCTGCAAGTTACGTGCGTGCATTCGAGAGGCCTTGCACAGTATTTTAAACAAATACATAGGATAGCCATGTGATAATACGATTTCGTGTTGGTAAGTCTCTACCTTCCATCTTACTTCTATTATGGGGGCTGGGTGATACGAAAACATCGTGTTGGTTCAAGACGAAAAGAGTAAGTATAATAACCCTATTCCACCGATGGCTGATGCCGCAGGAAGGCGCATCAGCCACCTTTTCGTTCTACCGTAATAACCAGAGAATGATGACGCTCCAAGCGTAATTATCCGAGGCGCATTACAGTGACCATCGCATGTAGGGTATTACTCTCTAGATGCGCAGACTCCTAATATGATTTATAACGAATCCTTCTAACCTTCCAGCGTCTTCTTGCTAACAGCCTGCCTGAAGAAGGAGCCGCGGTGTGCTAGAAGTTTATAAAGCACACAGTGTGTACTTATATAAATATCCTATAGATATAGTTTGATTCCCATATACTCGTCATGTTACTACTACGCCTCAGTGCAGCACTACTGCTACTGTCTTACTATTCGTGTTGCCGTATCATGTGATTATCTAAAGCACACTTTGGTCTTGTATCGCGTTTGCACATTGAGTATGTCGCTCAAACACCCGGTGCCTGCACATATGCAGCTACATGTAACCGTACAAAAATGCACTTGCTGACAGATTTGATAGATCACAGCAGTGCCGATCTTCTGAGTCATGCTTCTCACAAATAGCAAAACAGGATTTAATTGCATGTATTAAGATAGATCCCTAATACTGTCCTATTCTACACAGAGAAGGGGACTGTCAGCTGTGTGTCAGTCTAAGTTAGTGTTGAAAATGCTCTAAAAGTAAAGGTTACCCGCATCCAACCCACGGTGCGCCTCTGAGGGCAATCGAGACGCTACATATGGTCACATGCATGAATCATTGTTCACATGGATTTAAAAAAAAGGCCAAGCCGTATAAAAATTGTGCTCTGTAATCCACTAGTTATTTCGTCATGCGAGGAAACAATTGGGACTCAGAAGAAACAGCTGGCACTGTTCCAAGTTTTCGGCAGACTTCGCCGCCGTGGGAGACTGATAGACTTAGTACAAATGAGAGTATAGCTAAAAGAGGTGTGGTTAGGCCTAGTGTCTCGAGCAGCCAAGTGCTTCTTGATCCAACCAAGCAAGAGCTTAGTGGTCTCGGGTACAAAGAAGAGCTGAAGCGAGAGTTCAATCTATTTAGTGCGTTCTCATTTGCCGTGAGTATATCAGGCCTCTATGCGACTATCGGAACTACACTTTATTATCCACTGAGCAGTGGCGGGTCTGCCTCCATTGTGTGGTCGTGGTTTCTAGGTGGTACGGGATGCTTATGCATTGCCTTTTCGGTTGCAGAACTAGTAAGTGCGTATCCCACAAGCGGTGGTCTTTACTACGTTTGCAGTAAAGTTTTTCCACCGCGCTGGGCACCTGTGTTGTGCTGGGTTGATGGATGGATCAATTTGCTCGGTCAAATTGCAGGTATTGCTAGTGCTGATTTTGGTGCAGCACAGATGCTTTTGGCAGCAGTTTCCATGGGTTCTGATTACCATTATGTTCCGACAAACAATCATGTTGTTGGGGTTATGGCTGCCGTTCTTGTTTTCCATGGCTTCGTCAATTCTTTCCCAACTAAGTATTTGGAGCGTTTAACAAGCAGCTACGTTATTTTCCATTTTGGCTGTTTGATTGCTGGGGCTGTCGCACTTCTAGCTAAGAAACATCCAAAGAATGATGGTGGCTATGTCTTCTCACATGTCGAGAGTTCGACCGGCTGGAGTCCAGTTGGCTTCTCCTTCATATTCGGCTGTCTCTCTGTTAGTTGGACAATGACAGATTATGACGCTACAGCCCATATCTGTGAAGAAATGAAACGACCAAATGTGGTCGCTCCCTGGGCAATTTGCTTGGCCATGATTTTTACGTATGGTGTTGGCTTTTTGTACAACATTGTGCTTGCATTTTGCATGGGAGATCCGCACTATATTATGCAACAATCACAACCAGTTGCAGCAATTTATTACGACACCCTTGGAAAGGCTGGTGGAATCTTTTTCACTGTTGCAATGTTTGTTGTTCTGAACATGGTTGGCATTTCATCACTTCAAGCCTGCTCCAGAACCATGTGGAGTCAGTCTCGCGACGAAATGATTCCATACTTTGGAAAAAAGCTTTTGTATAGGGTTAACAGGAAGACAAAAACACCGGTGAATTGCGTATGGACTTGCACTGCATTTTGCATCGCTATCAATCTCATTGCTTTGGGAAGTTCTACTGCCATCAATGCTATCTTCAATGTGACCGCCATTGCTCTAGACTGGTCCTATATTCTCCCGATTATTGGCCGCATGTTGTGTAGACAGCAGTTCACTCCCGGGCCATGGAGTATGGGTCGATTTAGCTTATTGGTCAACGGATGGGCAGTATTGTGGACTACTTTCATTAGTATCGTTTTCTTCATGCCAACAGAGCTTCCAGTAACCCCGCAAAATATGAATTATGCAGTAGTATTCTTCGTAGGCATCATAGCTCTGTCGTTGTTCTTCTGGAATATTGGTGGTTACAAGGGATACCGAGGTCCACAGGCCAGTGCGCCTGATCCGGCCGTTGCTGCTGAGATCGATATGCGCGGTCAAGTCAAGGATGAAAAAAGAGAATAAGAGTTGTACCAAGCAGCTGAGAGACAGCGTAAATGAAAGGCTGAATTGCCAACCTTGATGAAAGGAGAAAGACTATAAAATTAGAAAATGAGCCGCTAGAATATCATCCAAAGGAAATTTATTCAAAGGAGCCTATAAACAAGTTTGAAGTGGAGGGCTGAATTCTTAAAAAAAAAGTTTCAAATGTAAAAACGCAGTTATACATGCTGATCCGCTTATAAAATGAATGTATATATCAAAATATTTATATGAACTATTATGTGACACCACTAAAAAAGAAAGCATTTCGGGTACCATGTGTTTTATGGTCTGCTGATGATGGCATTAGGGATGAATGTTTACGCAGCAGTAATATAGCAGTAGTGACATGTCAGTCAACGAGTTGCGGTGGGCCTGTGGCGACATCATGCGCATCATGTGACTCATCTCGGTAATATTTTCGGGGCTGTCTGCACATAAAACTTAACCGCTGCATTAAAAGAATTGGCAATGTTAGGCCCTCGTCCTGGAGCAAGAAAACGTGCGAATAAGCTGAACACGAGCGGTCTAGGTCGGTCTCTTGCAAATCAACGGAAAAAGGAGCAAACCAATTTACAATCGTCGGACAGATATACTACTGATACAACAGGTGCTTATGGGAGCACCTCTGCACTGCAGTCAGTAACAGAGCAAAGGCCCTTAGATGAGCTCCTGTCCACTGCAGAGTTATCGGGTAAGGATTTTACAACGGAGCGTACTGCTGCTATCAAGGTTGTTCGGTCCGGAGTTGAGCCTACTCGAATTAGTCCTGAAGATCATAAAGAACTTGTGCAACAGCATTATGATAATGCTGGTAAGCTTACTGTTCCCCGTCGACCTCACTGGACCAAGTCTATGTCTGCGGAAGAATTAGACAGGCTAGAGAAAGAGGCTTTTTTGGCGTGGAGGCGATCACTAGCAGCGCTCCAAGAGAATCCTCAATTAAAGCTAACAATCACGCCTTTCGAGCGTAACCTTGAGGTTTGGAGACAACTCTGGCGTGTCCTTGAGAGATCAAATCTGGTTGTTCAAATTGTTGATGCCCGGAATCCATTACTGTTCCGCTCTGAAGATTTGGACATATATGCCAAGAGTATGGGCGGTAAAAACACTTTGCTGCTGATCAATAAGGCTGACTTGCTCAACGAATCTCAGCGTAGGCTATGGCAAGAATACCTAGTTGAAAACAACATTCCGTTTGCATTTTTCTCTGCCAAGGATGCGGCAGTTAGTATTGATGAAACAAGTATTGAACAGGAATCTCAAAACTTTGAAAATACGACAAATATCCTCTCTGTCGGTCAGCTTGAGGCACTTTTCCTACAGGCCGCTCCTGAAGCTCCTGAGGGTACTCAGCTTCAAATTGGTTTAGTGGGTTATCCGAACGTCGGAAAGTCAAGTACGATCAACGCTCTTATTGGAAGCAAAAAGGTAAGCGTGTCGTCGACTCCCGGTAAAACAAAGCATTTCCAGACCATTAATCTCTCGAAGAATATTATGCTTTGTGACTGTCCTGGTCTTGTGTTCCCTAATTTTGCTCAGACTCGTGCTGATCTTGTATGTCAGGGTGTTCTTCCTATTGACCAATTGCGCGACTACATGAGTCCCACCAATGTTGTAACGGATCGTATACCTAAGAATTACTTGGAGCGAACCTACGGTATCAAATTGCATACATACCCGACTACTGCATTGGATCTGTTGTCCACGTATGGTAAATACCGTGGCTTCAACAGAACTGGTGGTGGTGAACCCGACACAAGCAGAGCTGCTAGGATCATTTTGAAGGATTATGTTAATGCAAAACTATTGTTTAGCATGCCTCCGCCGAATTATCAGGGTACGGCGCAAGATTTCAATAAGGATCATCTTGACGTGAGTGAACCGGATATTGAAGAATTTCCTGATGTGCAAGAGATCAGTCTTCAAGATGAAGAAATGGAAAGTGAAGTGGACCGTGCGTTTTTTAAAGGCAATGCGGACAGAGGCACCGCGTCTCTTCCGTTTCACCTACGTGGAAAGAGTTCTGTAGAAGGACAACGTGCAAACGGTAAAGCATCGAAGAAACACAATAAAGGTAAAAAAGCACGCGGTTAGTTGAGCTATCTATATAGTGACTTAATCTAAAGTCTGTTGTCCAACAACAATTATAAAAAAAGAACAAAGATATTGACCAGCCGTAAAACTAGAGAAGAGCCAACATGGCGCCGGCAACAATAGCACCACCAGATACGCTGTAAGCCGCAGCAACGTTCTTACTCTTGGGTGTTTTTGTTTGTGAACTTACCGTGGTTGCATTATTCGAAGCCGCGGCGACATGCGTCGAGGCAGCACTGGTTCCATTGGCTGCCGCACCGTGCTGGCTTTTCTTGGAGGCGCGAGACTCCGACTTTGACTCCGACTTTGACTCTTTACTTTCGGACTTGATCTCGGATTTCGATTGTTTGCTTTCAGACTTTGGTTCCTTGGAGTTTTCCGAATCGGTGGATGAATGTGCTTCTGTTGAAGAAGGAGCATCACTAGTAGTTGAGGCAGATTCCTCTTTGACCACAGCCTTATTCCTGAACCCGGGAATACCTGTAGCTGCCAGAAAGTTCCCTGGGCGTATGTACTGCCCCTGATATGCCTGAGGGGGGGCTGTCTGCACGTTGTTCACTTGAAGCTGACGCTCTTGTGACTCCTGAGAAGCAGCTTTCGAGGCTGCTTCATGTAGCTGTGCATTATCATTCAACAAGATCCCTACATACTGCTCAACATTCTGAGCATGCTGCTTTGCCGCTTCAGGAGCAAGGTTCTCGAAACCTGTTGTGCGAAGCTCAGGGATGGATGTGGCAAGAACAGCATCGTAGGCCTGTGCTACACTAGAGAGCTGATACGCATTGGCAGTATTAGCTTGACGAAGTTGGCCAACGCTGGATTGAAAATTTCCCAGCTCGTTTCCAATTTGTTGGTATCGGTCTGCAGGGGGGTTTTGAGCACTCGCCAATGCCAAAACTGCTATCATGGCAGTCGCGGAGGTAGTGAATGAAAACTTCATGTGAACTAGAATTATCTTTGGTGAAAGCTTAAGGGTCGGCAGACTCTCTTTATATAGTTCTCTAGCACAAGGTTATATGAAAAATATGTCGGCACGCTCTCCACATAATGATTACCACTTTGAGAAGTGGTAGCATGACTGCACGTCATGACCAGATTTGAATTAAAGTTAGCTCTATAATGAGATAGTATTGTGTTGCGAGCGCTTTCTTTGGATATATGTACATATTCATCTACACTTAGGTCAATGGGCTACAAACCCATCGGTTCAAGATTAGTTTAATTTTTTTTATAAACAAATGCTGTCAGAATGATTAGTTTGATTAAATTAGCCTATTGTAGTTGTCGCGAAAAGAATCGACCGAAGACTCAGGGACAAACTGTTCACTTGTTTGTTATCGCACGATATCCACTGTTGTTGTACTTAATCTGCGGCGTATCAATGCAGATTATAAATAGCACAACCCCCATTAACAAATTATTAATGTACCAGTGATCACTGCGAACGCTCTACAATTTAATTTGAGAGGCGAAAGGGTAGCGCACCCCATCGCGGTAAGCAGTCACGTCTCCAGAACAATGTTCTCTGTGGTATTAGAGTGACTCGGGAAAAGTGCTTTTAGAAAATGCTTTAAACGATGGAGTGATAATTTTAAGATGATAATAAAAATTATGATAGTTGTGGAAAATTAATATATATATTATTCTGCTCGATAAAGCTGTGCATGATAAATATTTATCTCTGAAAGAAGCAAAGTCTCTGATGTGGCTCATGGCACATGTGACATGGACTCGGTTTTTGCAGCAAACCCTACATGAATAGTGGCCTTTTTAGCATTGTGGATTTATTCAAACTCAGCAACGAAGGTTTCAGGAAATTAAGATGCTTCGCCGTAGTCACTCCACTATCCAGCAGCTCGAAATTCAGCTATATGGAAACACTGGCCGAGATGATAATATTGTAATGGTCAAGGGCGCTCCGCTGGAGGCCAGCTCGACTTCATTGACAGGACAGCTCGTTTTGTCTGCGATGGATAATATGGCCATTAAGAAAATCACGTTGAAGTTGATTGGCACGCTACGTATGAGGTGGGCAGACTCCTCGGCTCCAAAAGCAGCTAGTTCGTTACCATTGCGATACGAAAAACAACTATATTCGCAGGAGTATTCAGGCTTCGAGATCCCCGGAAAACTCTCTGCCTCAAACCCACCAAGCCAGAAGCCTACGCCAGCTTCTTCCCTAACTAACCTGGCGTCTTACTTCGGCAAGCATCACCACCACAGATCCAGCAGTAATGAGCAGTCACCCATCGGGAGTCCATCAGGCCTTGGACAGCTGAATCGCGCTCAATCTAGCACTAATCTGAGCCATCAAGTGTCTGCTGGTACTTACAAATTTCCGTTTGAGCTTATTATTCCAGGCGATATCAATGAGTCGATTGAGGGCAATAATCATGTGCAATTGACCTACTGGCTACAGGCCACTGTTGAGCGCGGCCGTATGCAGCAAAACCTGACCACGAAAAAGCACGTTCGGGTGGTGCGTACAATTGGTGTTGATAGCTATGATGTCGCCCATACTGTGTCTATAGAAAATACATGGCCCAAAAAGATTGAATACAAGATCACTGTACCGTGTAAGGCTGCACCAGTTGGATCACAATTAGAGGTCCAATTTGCTATGGTGCCAATTGATAAAGGTCTTAAACTAGGTCGCATTCGTACGGAAATTGTCGAATATGTGTCCCTTGCATCACCGTTGTTGCAGCCTCGAGAAGAGGAGCACGTTGTGGCCCAACAAAACTTTGACGTTCCGCCAAACTTTGATCATTTCACTGATGAATGGGAGCTGATGAAGATAGTCGACTTGCCGCGCTCCCTATCAAGATGTACGCAAGATGCATCTATCACCCCATACACCAAAATTAATCACAAGTTTCGTTGCTTCATCTCGCTAATCAACCGGGATGGGCACACCTCTGAGCTACGTGCGTCTTTGCCCATCACGCTATATATTTCACCGAATGTCTATGTTCTTGGTAGTGAGGTGAATGAGGGAAAGAGCAGTAGTAAACAACCTAGTGAGCGCCCTATTTTCAACGTCGAGCGTTCACGTCGGTCAGGGCAGCCGGCTCCATCTGGTTTGAGTCCTACAGATGATGGAGCCGCTCCGCCAACTTACTCGCATCACATGTATGATCGTCTGTTCAGCACTGTGGCTACGCCAGCTGAATCCCCTTTGGAGAGCGGTGCGGTTACTCCGCGGTTTTCGCCTAATGACACACATAACCCTGTATCGCTAGCCAATCTGGATGCTAGTCAACAAGCTCAGCTTGCCGCTGGGTTGCGCGCTTTAGCGTTAAGTCGACAGAACTCACAACAAAATGTACGGCAGCCTCGACCTCAAATGAGTCGTACAAACTCGAGTTCAGTAGATTTACAAGCATTGAGTCGCGTTCCATCTTACAGCGAGGCCATGAACGAGAGAGCTTCAGGTGAGGCTGCACCGGAGTACTCTGATTAGTGCTAGGGCTAGTCAAATCCCCCTTTCCTAGCTCTGTCTAAAACACATCATTAGAGACTATAATGTAATAATTTCGCATATATAATAATTGCAGCGCTTAGAGCGTCACCCCAAGCATTTGCTTCACTTTTCATACCGATGATTGTGTTTTCTTTTCATTTTCACTGTACTTGATCAAATAGTTTCCTAGCCATTCTAGACCGTTGTCTGGTTGAAGCTTTACAAGCTCTCTCGTTCCTGCCGAAAGAGCAGGCAAAACAGCATTCTGAAGATATTGTGATGTGGGTGCGCGTTTGCGCAGAGAAACGTCGTCCCAGTTGACATCCTCGCCTAACTTTTTGGCTATTCTTTTCTCCAGTTCCTCGCGCTCTTGTGGATCCATGCTTCATCGTTAGTAATATCGCACCAGTCTATCTAGATTGCCTCTCCCACACTACTACTACCACCACCACCTTCAAATAGTAATTTTGGATCCCGGTAGAGAGCATGCCAGGTGGTTCTATAAACATATTCAGAAATTTTGAGGTCAATTAGCAAACTGTTTATTGAATGTGATCACATACGTTTTTTTTTCTTTCTTAATTCCTGCATAATAGACGTTAATGCAGTAAGGGACCACAGATGAAATATAGAATTAAAAGGCCGCGCACTAATTGGAAGAGAAACCCTTAAGTTATTTCACGAAGAATAAACAGAGATTTTCTCTTTCTAGTAGAACACGAGATCATATTCGTCAGATGATGTATGTTTGATCTCATCATGCTCATCGTGCTTCATCTTACGTATGAATCTGGTCAAGAAAGACAGCGAGAAGAAAATGAATATCGCAGCAAGTATTGGCCAAAAGAACCTAATCAATAAACCAAAAATTCCTAGGGCCTTTTTGAGGCTGCCAAGGATGCCCTGTAAGCTGCGGATTTCGGTATCCAAGGATGAGATTGTAAAATTCACGGTTGTTTGCAATCTTTCTGAAGCATGAATATGACGCGACTCCACATCAGCCATCACACAATTGAACGTAGCAACTCTTCTGGAGACTTGTATTGCTTGGTCCATAAGGAATTGACTTGAGACAACTGCTTGCTGCAGCTTCGTCTCAGTAGTATCAATGACAGAAGTCAATGGGATAAACATGTCAACGGCATCTTGGCTTGAATTCCGAAGCAACTGATCTATATTACTCAGTTCTAGTACTACTTTGGCTAACTCTCCAGAGAGTTCTTCAGCCTGTTGCTGCCAATTTTGAACAGAATCTGCTTTAGCACGCTGGAAGTCGCTCAGTGCTTGATCTATCTCGGTTTGGTATTGTGCAAACAGTTTGCTGGCATTCTTAAAAGTACCTAAAACTCTTTGAGATTCGAAATGTGGCTGGTATTCAAGACATATGGCCGATATATGTCTGTAGTTCCCGCTGAAGGTAGTCCACCATGTAGCCTTTGTTTCTAGCAGCTGAGTACATGTGCTAAGGCTTCTTTCATCAGAACAAATGGCAGGAAAATTTACTCTAGCAGCTTGGAATTCACATATTGATAGCTTAATTCCTAACCATGTACGTTCTTCAAGACGCTCTGGTGTCTGACAAGACTCAAGAATGGATTCCAGTGCTTCATAGACGCAACCAGGATTAGGCAGAATGTCATTCAGTTTAGCAACAATTTCTAATGACGGATCCATCTGGCTCAATGCGCAGCTTCTATCAATATATTATTACAATGTATAGTTTGGTCTGGTGCATGGCGGTTTGCGCGATTTGAATAGTTCCATATGGTGGTGGGGCTATGCATGTGTGCTATCACTACGCGTAAGGCGGTTCTGCTAGTCGGTGCATATCGTGGGATAGGGTGCCAATATTTATTATTATTATATTATTATTATTAGCAAGGTGCCTTCTTTATATCTGTTGGTGGTGGCTCCAATATGGTGAAAGGGCAGAAAAACCGTACCAATAGACCCAATGGACGGCTTTCGCTCGAGCCACCACTTGATGCCGAATACCTGGATATGGTAAAAGAATATGAGCGAGGTGAGAGGAAAAAGCGCAAGCTTCAGTCGGCACCACCTTCTCTTGTGGATATTAAATCCGAACCCGTAGCTAGTGGCAGCGAGTCACCGAAGGACTCGGGTTTTGAAAGTACTGATACGATAGAGAATGGTCAAGAGCATGGCTCATTGCCACCAAGTACGTTTGGTATGGAAGTGAACTCTGAATCTGATTCGGACTTCGATGAGTTCGAGGACGTAGAGCTTGATGATACCACCACAGGGATAAGCGGAACAGACATTGATGATGCAGGCCATCAAGATGTCACCATATCGCTCGACGAGTCGCAAGCGAGACAATTCACTAGAAAACGGAAAGAGAAAGGTTTGCCAAGATCCACTCGAATTGCTATTCACAAGATAGCTCTAATTGTCTGGATGGTACATACTCGAAGTCGTAGTCTCTGGCTATCATCTGCACAGGCTCGTAATAGTTCAGTTCTAAAGAATGTGTTTACACACTCAGTGATGCGAGAATTGTATCCGCCCGAACATCTCACAGATTTTTTGAAGTCTAAAAGGCTTATAAGTGGTATTAAAGCTGCCCTTGAAGAATGGAAGCTGAAGTTCCGTGTCACACGGTCAGGCCTAGCCAGCATAGATAATGATAAAGCTGACCCTTCTGACAGGCAACAATACTTGAATGACCTTTTCAATCTCCAAGGATCAACAGATATGCTATGTCAGGGGTTTTTTGCCGCAATGCGGTCTCTTGGATTCCGAGCGAGATTAGTATGCTCGCTCCAACCACCTGATAATTTGGGATCTACTGCTGAACCATCTCTCAAGACAACCAAATCTGATGCACCTCTATTTTGGACCGAGATTTGGGACCAATGGGCGCCCGGCTGGATTTCGGTTGACCCGTTAACTAGCACTGTCCGAATGCCTTTAGGCAATAGGCCTGGTTCAGCGATTGAGCCTAAGGCTTCTGACCATCTGAACATAATGCGCTATTGTATTTCGTGGGAAAGGGGGCAAGCGAGAGATGTAACGCGGCGATATTCAAGTCACTACAATGCTCGTACTCGCAAAAAGAGATTGCCACATTTTGAGAGCGAAGAGTGGCTTGACCGTCTACTAGGTTACTTTGGTCCAACAAAATACACGGCTACTGATGTGGCAGAAATTAAGGAGCTTTCAAAGTATATGAGGAGAGAAGGAATCCCAAACCGGGTACAAGACTTTGTTGGCCATCCTCAGTATGCATTGAGTGACAAGCTGCATCATAATGAGATTTTGAGACCTGGTGCTGTTCCATGTGGCACTTTGGCAAACCGTGGAAAGCAGCAACCCGTGCTTTATATATACGAGCGACAAGATGTACTTACTGCACATTCTGCACAATCTTGGTATCGTAAGGGGCGCTCAATTAAAGCTGGTGCACAGGCTGTTTTGCGAAGAGAGACGAGAAATCGGCTCACTGGGGAAAACGAGTCTGTTGGTTTATATACAGCAGATCAAACTGAATTATATACACCACCAGCTGTAGATGTTGATGGTGTGGTTCCCAAATCGCAGTACCGCACGATTGACATATTCACAAATAACATGATTCCTAAAGGCGCCGTTTATATTCGAGATGCGCTAGGGGTAGAAGCAGCGCGGATATTACGAATTGACTATGCGAATGCAGTAACAACAATTGAATTTGGTAAAAGAGGACCCCAATCAAAAATGTTTGGCGTTGTCATTGCCGAAGAAAATGAGCCATCTATGCAGCTGGTTCTGCAAGGAATGCGTGAGCAACAACGTGAGGATGGAGTCCGTAGGGAGAACGCACGAATCCTTGCTCTGTGGCGGCAATACATCGTTGGCATCCAGATATGGGATCGAGTAGAGCAAATGAATCCTCAACCGGACAAAATTGGTAATGGTGAAGACGGCAGTGTGGATAGTAAAGATGAGGTGGAGAGTGACTCAAGTGACTCAAGTGACTCAAGTGACTCAAGTGATTTAAGTAATGCAAGTCTTTCAAGTTTGAAACGCCTATCGAATAAGGGGAACGCTCATGAATCAAATGCGCATAACTCAGAATACACTATTCCTTCTGCAGCTCGAAGTACTAGTCCTGAGGTTGGCAGCCAACTAGGTGACGGTCGTGAGGACCAGCGAAGCAAGAAACCCACTATACGCCTTAACGAATTTGGAACGGGCATGAATACACCACTCAATTTCCCAGGATCGGAAGTTATGAATTATCACGACACCAAGAATAGTGTAAACGAGTTCCACGAAAGAGACGGTAGCAGTCCCGATACCCATAGTTCATTCTCAGACCTTGACGTGGACGATCTATCTGAGTCTGAATTGAGACCTGATTTTACAAATCAATAATTAGTTGAGTAGTTTATGTTATGCTGTCATATCATTGAACTGCGGTCGAGTCCAGCAGTTTAGTTGCGTTTGCGTTGTTGCTGTTGTTTACGTTGAGAAAGTTCAGCAAGCTTGCGCTCCTCCTCGGCATCTTCTCGCCTCGCCTGTAACGCGCTTCGGCGTTCTTCGTGGAGAATATCATCACCGCGAGCTTCCATATCGTCATCACTATCGTAATCCACATATCGTTTCTTGGGTCCTCGGTTGAACATTCGCCAAATTTCATCGTGAGGTGCCTCATCGTCTTCATCCTCACTAGCAATGAAGTCGCCAAGATCGTCTTCCTCATCAATGCGTCTGCGCGATGGTCCCGCTCTTGCTTCCAATTGTCGTTGTCGCTTTTCAAGCACTTCAGGTAGAGGTTGAGCCACCGGAGCTGGCCCATTTGTACGAATGCGTGACGCTATGGGTGACCGTGGTTGCTCAATATGGGGAGTTTTCTGCCCTTCTTTAGAAATTGGTTCATTTGATTTGAGTCTTGGTTTTCTGGGTGCAGTTTCGCTAGCATTTTTTTTACGGGAGTCCTTTGTGCGCAAATTCACTTCGAGCTTCGAAATATTCACTTTGGATGCCTGATCCATTACATCCTTGAAAGAGAGCTTCTTGCGTGTTGAACTACCTGGCGAGGGCGATTGCTGCTGCCGCTGTGATATAGTTGTACTAACTGCCGGAGAGTATCGGCTGCTTGAAGTGGTTTTTGACACTGAAGAAGGCAATGCATTTTTAGAGCTTTTAGGAGCCACATGCGAAGATTGTGTTGGTTTTAAAGTGGGTTTTGACACTGCTTTACTTCCACTAGAAATAGGCATTCGATTGTTGCCACTCGTCTGTACAGACGTCTTTTTCTGCGCCGACGATGACGAGATTTCCGAATTCTGAGGCCTTTGCGGGGGTCTTGGTGGTACAGCAGGTTTTTTTACCGGTGGCACGGATGTGGGTTTACTGTTCGTAGATTGCGGAACCTTCGGCTGTGGTGCTGGACGAACAGAAGAAGCATCTTTATTATCGGACGTATTAGTAGCTTGCGATAGCTTTTGCTCCGAAGGAGGAGGCTCACGCCCTCGAGCCATCTGAAGCATAGAGGAAAAGCTCATCGAGCTTCACAGCCTAGAGCCTTGAGCCTCGCTATCTGTAGAAATCCAGTAGAGACCCAACCGGTGTGTACTTATTGACTAATCGAGCCTAATCTTAGCTCACATCAAGGGTGCGTAGCGGGGTTACCCTAACCTGTAATGCTCGTGGTGCTTCTGCGATGTAAACGGCCACAACTCGAGAGAGCATATGAAATAGCGAGCGCTAAGTTTCCGTGAACAATAAGCCTTTGGAGGTCGTCCATATTGACCGTCGGAGTCTCTGGTCTTATGTCGATTTTGATATTTCCACCTGGACCAATTGTCACCGTCATTTGGAAGTCGGCGAGGACCCAGCTTACATCCAATACAATGTTTGGGTCATTATAGCACAGTGATACATTCAATACTGTTCTCTTTTTGTGTACTGGTTGGTCAATTAGACTCAGAGCGTCAGCAATGTTGAGATCTGAGACTTCGTTTGATGCTGCAACTTCAGGACCGCGTAATAAGCTCTGAATTAAATCATTAGCCAGTGCAAATTGGCGTAAGCGAGATAGAATATTGGGTATGTCGACTGGGCTTGAGATAGGCAGTTGACTGATCACATGGAATCGGAATGGAAACATATTTCCAACAAAGATTTCAAATTCGTCACAAGAAGAAGCATTGGTAGCATACCTGGGATGTCTTGATAGAGTGAATGTAGCTGACCATTTTTGCTTCTCAAGAGGTGGGTTTTCGTCGGAAACTATGGCCTTCCACTGTTGAGCTAGCGCATCGCTGATGGCTACAGGAGGATCCAACGACAGCGCAAGTTCAGCTCTTGTATCATACTCACAAGTTGGGATATTTTTGTTCCAAGTAAAAGTAGTAGTATCGAGCCATCCGGTGATATCGGGAAACATCCGCAGACAATAATCTCTACGGTTGCCCACCATAACGTCAAGATACGCATAGTGAGATTGTCCATAATAGAGCATTCCCAGCCCCAGCCGTGAAGGCGGATTTACTTGAAGCTGTCCAAACTCTTCAGACTTTGTGTGTTCAACATATACATGAATTGCTTCCGAAATTAAGTCGAGCGCACGGAAACAGTCGACATCCTTGGTCGAAAAACGATCGCAGCGACTCAAAAACCCCAACATTCGAGCGAAATTGTTCAGCCGCTGCTCTTTTAGGCTGCCCAGCAAGTGTTCGCTCGGTTTATTAGTACTTGCCATGGCGGAATAACGGGCATCTGGTGGAGCTTTACTAGACAGTGAAACAGATACATTTTCCACTTTATGTGGACTAGAAAAGTCAATGTCAATAACTACGGTTGAACCAGATAAGCTGAGCCTTTTTCCTTTCGATGCGTTGCCGTTCACACCATCTGTGTTTATATCAGTAGGGATTTGGTCCTCGAAAGTTTCGAAGTGGTTGTGTACGCCGAGCCTTCTCACATTTGGCTCCGACAATTTCCCTGGAATAGAGCGGAGGACGTTAGCCACCCGCTCAAGCTCGGCATTATAGGAGTCCATACAGAACCGTCTTGGACTGGCTAAGCGAGAGAGCGTACACAATATAGGTTAAGCGTGAGCTCCTTAATCATGTGATGCAACTTGTCTATTTCCATGAAACAGTCTAAATCAGAGTATGTGTCTCATCCTTAGTGATCATACTGTAATTATATAGTTCATACTGACGATAAGTGTGCTAATGAGAACTATAATGTGAACACTAGTCATAATATTAAGCTACTCCTGAATCCCTTCTATTGTTGCTAGATAGATGCGCGTTAATGCGAAGACGAGACAGTCTTCTTGTTAAGGATTTACATAATGAAATCACTAACTAGTGAGCGGAACAATGATGCGTAGTAGAGTTGGTTATTCTATTTGTGTAATTTCGTTGTTACTGAACGTGCATATTTATTTTGTAACAATTAACATATTTTCTAGGGAAATCATGCAAAAAAAAAAAAATCAAATGTGAGCGAAGTGCCCGAATATCTGAGGGTTGACGTAAGTAATGACTGCCTGCCCACCACTCAGAAAGGTTGTATATCAGCTTACGCCACTACCCGTCGCTAGAAGCTTGAATTAAGGCCGATGAGCCTACGAGAAGTAGAACCGACCCCAGAATCACTGCCAAGTGCCCCGGCGAAACCTGGGCCTAAGCCCAGTGTAATAAGCAGGGGAAACCTGCTGCGGTGGCTTAAGTTCACCCAGAAATACTCAGCATATGGAGTTTTGGTTTTCGCAGGGCTGCACCTCACGTCAACAGTGGTGCTTCCCCCATTTTCAATGCCGGCTGCTAATTCTGCATTCATGGTAGCTCGCGATGTCTACCAATCTGCAATGGGTGAGAACGTGCTGGTCTACGGTGCTTTTGGAGTACATATTATCAGCGGTTTGATTCTACGTGCTGTGCGCATCGCGTCACAATACTCTGACTTCGGCAAAATTGGTCTGGGGAGACCTAGTCGAATCGCATATTCAGGCCTTGTACTTTCAGTTCTGACCTTCATGCATTTTGTTGCACTGCGTGTGGGGCCAGTTAAGGCACTAGGTGACTCTTCTCTTATATCGTTAGACTATATCACATTTGCTCTTAGCAAAAATGCGTTCAAAGTGGCAACTGGTCTTGGATTATTGGCCTCTGTCTTTGGTTTCCACTCTCTCGAGGGTGTGAACCAGTATCTGCGACTAAAGCTACGGCCAATTACTAGGTATGCGACATTAGCAGTGATCGTGGCCCTAGCGTTCAAATCAATTTCAGTTCTGGGCGCTGAGCCAGCTCCAACTGGCTGGCTAGCAGACCAGTATACTATGGCTGAAACTGCAGCTGAGAATATAATTGGTTGACTCTAAAAACATATGTAAACTTGATATCAACTATACGGCCCAACACGGCCCAACACTTTCTAACTTGTTGGTCACTAGATACCACCTTTATATGTCTTGTCGGCTCGTTCGTTAATGACAGAAACGTCAACTGCAAGCACGAACACGTGTTCTGCGCTTCTGTTAAAATGGCAATACGTACGTCATCAGCAGTAGTCCATATCTAATACCCTTGCCCTATTCATGCCAGTCAACGCTTGGCTGTCATCTAACTAACCACTCTTTACAGTGCTACCTCATTTGCGAAAACGGTATGGCAAATGAGCATCCCATGCCGGGACAGCACTCCCGTGCTCACAAAATAAACCATAATCGTGTGGGTAGTATTGTGGGATCGTTAGGTAGGCAAGGA
Organism: Entelexis apis; assembly: GCA_030564665.1. NCBI lineage: Eukaryota > Fungi > Ascomycota > Dipodascomycetes > Dipodascales > Trichomonascaceae > Entelexis > Entelexis apis. The sequence continues at coordinate 238,112 of JAJLWA010000005.1, read as the reverse complement.
ATCCAGATGCCTCTGCCTAAAAGACCGTTGGACCAGGCAAAGTCAATCGTGTTTTCGGATGGCCTTGATAGCTATCACGCGGCAGCCTCTGCTCCTACACAGAACATTAGATCTCCAAATAATGTTTTTCTGGATGAGTTTGATGATGATGGCGACGGGGCTGTTTTAGAAGAGGGCCTTTTTGCCCCATCTGAAGACCAGCGAATTCATTCTGAAAGACAACAGCTCCTGGACAGATCGTTATCGCTCAATGCCTCCACAACTGCTCGGCCGTATAGTTCAACTGATTCCCATAACCGGCAATACGATGAATGGGAAGAAGCAGTAACCGATGGAAAGCTTCACACGGGACACGCTCTTGAACTTTCTGTGCTCTTGAAGAATTCAATACCTTTAGCAATTACCTTCTTTTTGCAGTATTCGCTAACAATGGCTTCTTTATTTAGTGTTGGTCATCTCGGAAAGGTCGAGCTTGCTGCTGTTTCGCTGGCAAATATGACTAGTACTGCAACTGGCATTGCCTTCATTCAAGGCATGTCCACTTGTCTTGACACCTTATGTTCACAGGCTTATGGCGCTGGCCGCTATGATCTTGTAGGAATGTATTTTCAAAAGGGTGTCATTGTTATCATCATCTTCATGTTACCAATTCTTGTCGTATGGTACCGTGCAGATCTAGTCCTGCCTTATCTTATGCCTCTTGGGGAGGAAAATAGTGAGCAGCTGGTTTCGCTTGCCACCCAGTATCTTCGTATCATGATTTTCGCTATGCCTGGTTACGTCTTTTTCGAAACCGGAAAACGCTTTCTTCAAGCACAAGGAATCTTTCATGCTTCAACCATTGTTGTGGCGGTATGTGCTCCAATCAACATACTTCTAACATACACTCTTGTTTGGAACCAAAAAGTTGGCCTCGGATTCATTGGCGCACCTATCTCCGTGGCCATCACATACACTTTACTTGCATTCTTCCTGTTAGTCTATGTCGTTTTTGTCGACGGTAGCCAATGCTGGTCCGGATTCACGCGCAAGTCACTGAGAAACTGGGCACCCGTAATTCGGCTCGCAATACCCGGTCTAATCATGGTGGAGTCGGAGTTCTTGGCCTATGAAATTTTAACATTGTCGGCTTCTTTCTTGGGAACTAGCGACTTGGCCGTGCAAACGATCATGTCTTCAATCACCGCTCTAGTCTACGAAGTCCCTTTTGCGATTGGATGTGCCGCATCGACGCGGATCGCTAACTTTATTGGTTCAGGAATGATTCCTGCCGCTAAGTCGGCTACCACTGTAGCTTTAGTCCTGTCACTTCTGACTGGTCTCTTTGGCTTTTCTATCATGCTCATCTTTAGGCACTCGATTGCCAGAATGTTCAGTAATGACTCCACTGTAATCTCATTGGCTGCAGAATGGATTCCTTATTGTGCTGTTATGCATATTTTTGATTGTGTTGGTGCGGTTCTAGCTGCTGTACTCAGAGGTCAAGGACGCCAGAGTATTGGTGGTTATCTAAACCTCAGTGGTTACTATTTATTTGGAGTTCCTTTGGGTCTGCTACTCTGCTTTAAGTTGAAAATGGGCGTACCAGGAACTTGGGTCGGCATGAATGCAGCCTTACTGTTCATCATCAGTGGGTCACTCATCGCACTACACAGATCTAGGTGGGAAACGTATGCTGAGTTGGCAAGATCACGAAACAGCTAGATTTGTTACAGAGTTATAAGTACTAATATGAGTATAAATTTCAATTCTAAAATAGCTAATTCTTCCGATGCAGAACTCCTGATTGGCGAGTTACCCTTACCCTCCGACGGCAGGTCCTGCATATGTATGTGCGAGTCGTAAATAGGATTGAACCACCGAAAGTAGAAACCACCTTCGCACAATATATGTTTATCTATATATTTATACACTGCAGTCATTTGTATTTGGAGAATATGCCTAAGAGTAAGAAAGTAACCCACGGGAAAGGCTATGAGCCTTCGACAAGCACTTCAACGAGCGCTTGTTCAAATCATAATTTAATACTAGCCCCTCAACAAAGAGGTTTGTGCAGTACACCAGGAAACTGCTTTCTATCTAGAAGCTTGTGTTTGGACAATCAGGTAACCGCTATTGTACAAAGTCCTGTTTCTTTCAAAGGTCCTCCTCCACTTTGTAGTGCTTCTAGCGTTGCTGCTGTAACTTCAAATCTGAAATCTCGAAAGAAACACTTATCACCGACTTTATGTCACTGTTTAGATCCGGTTCATATCCAGTTCACAACTTTCAAATCAGAGCTTATTGAGCCTGCCTCTAGCAAAGCGTCTCTTAAGGTTTCCGCACAAAAGGAATTAGCAGCTATATGTGAGGCAAAAAGGAAGGGTACTGCTAGCAATGAATGTTTAGCTCTCAAACGTAATTGCAATAACGGGATTTTCAGTTTGTCAACAGCTATAGATGACTCTGAGAAATCTTATGTCGCTGCCTGCCATGACTTCAACAATAATTTGTCACAAATTTCTTTACAAAAGTTAGACGATGTGATGCTCACCCAAAGTCCATCAAAAACTATTGAGTCAATAGTAGAGCAGGAATTAATTCAATGCGGACGCTTTCTTCACTCTGAAGATGTAGCTATGTCAAAGATTTTATGCCATCTGGTTTTGAAGCATTTGCTCATCTTACCAGAATACATTCGGTCAGCATATCCCGAGCTCCTGATAACTTGTTTCGAGAGTTTTGAACGTGCTCTTCATTTGGGAGATAATGTGGAGCTTAGCTCGGTGATCAACTTATGGTCGTCATTGATTAAAAAACGTGCATTGAGTTTTGACCAGAGTCAGCACATATATACGCTAGCCTTGAGGCTTATTATAAGTGATACTCGTATTTCCAGGGACCCATTGGACAACAATACTCTCGGGTTATTAGTAGATTTCTGTGTCGTGATTTTTACTATTGCTGCTACCGATGAACTGCGTATGAGCTTAGCGATTCAGGTCATAAAGCTTTGGATTCAGAGAGCTTCATCTACTTCTAATGTGGTTTACCTACTTGTGTGCCTTATAACGGCTTCTGTCTCTAGTTGTTTGACTACTTCTTCCACAATGAGAGTGCAAGATTTCTTTGAGTTTCCTTTTTTCTTTATTATAGCTCAAGAGAGGTTAAAAAGCACTACTTTCTTAACTCGTGAGTTGAGCAAATACCTTGTGAATAGTCTTTCAAATTTGTCTGGTAGAAAGAGTCATCTTTTCAAGGCCTTTGTGAACGCTATGATTGATCTGCTTTGGGAAAAGCAACTTGCCCCAGCCGAGCTATTCCTAAGTAGTATTGCAAACGAACTGTTGGCGAATAATTGCCTGAATCCTAGAAGCATTCGATTTGAGAGCTTTGTAACGCTCATAATACATTTTGTCGAATCATTGCACTTCCTAAATGGACCTCAGCTAGAATGCAGTCCCACAGAGGTGATCTTAGCTGCAAAAACGGTTCCCCAAATTATTTATGTTGGAGTGCATCAGTCTATCTTTTTAAATACTTGTCGAGACAAAATAGCTGCTGCGGTTTGTCAAGCTGTTAATGCTCCAACGGGTGCGGTACTTTCGACTCATCAATGGAGAGCCTTCATTCGCGGATTACACCTTTCGCCGTGCTATGATGCAGTAAAGGAAGTTCTTAAGTCTCTTATGTTTGCTGGCGGTGTCAGTGAGTCTCTACAAGTAAAAATACTTGAGGCCTTAACCCCAATACTCGAGTCTGATCCATGTGCTAATGTTTCCTTCAGCTTCTCCCTCTTAGAACGACTCGTATATGCATCACCAAGCGTTTGTCAAACACTGATTCCGATCTCTATTGCCATTGTTCATGCTGATCCCACTAAGTCTTTTGAAGTCTTAAAACGAATCGCTATTCGGTTCGCAGTGCCCAACACTAAGTCATACCAGAAAAGTGTTCTAAGCCTCTTTAGTAAAGGTTTTGAATGCGAAAGCTCTACTAAACTGTCGTTCGTGCTGTTGCTTGCTATACTAGTGGATGCAGACACATCTCTCAGTAGATATGTGTCGTCTATTGCTAGGCAATGCATATTTAGGTACGCTACTACTATTGAGACTTCACCCCCAGCGGAAGTGGTAGGTCTTCTGAGCGCCGTGGCTAGGTCCAATATCCTTGTCAAAGGTGGGCTTCGAAAATTGATTAGGACCATGCCCTCATCAGAACTAAAATGCCTCCAAATCTGGATGCATTGGTTTTTCGAGCGGGGATTTGAAGAACTAGTATGTCTTTTATCCCAGTTTGGGCAAATCAAGATCCCTAGAAAGTACGTATCCTCTCTTGTTAGAAACATAAACCCTGGGAATCTATCGGGCAGGCTCACTCGTTTGAAATACCTGGCAGCAACATTGTCAATAGAATCTACATGTGGTTCTCTCGATCCTATACTTAGCCACACTGCTTTCGTCGGACTTTATGAGACCTTGGTATCTGGCGTGAGAACTGCCGAAATTGAATACTTATGTTTGAGTTTACAATATCTTCTTACTCTTTGCCACCCTCGTATACAAAAGCACCGAGAGTGGCATTTACTACAAATTGTAGAAGTTGTTGCTAGGGAACTTGAGAAATTCCTAAGCAGCGATAGTAAAGAGAGTGAACAGGCTGAACAAAGGTGTTTTATAAGTTCTAAAGCTGTCAAAAGTAGTCAGTCATTAAAGAAGCAGCAAGTCTCATGTATGATAACTGACTATCTCAGCAAGGATAATGATCTACATCTAACACGCGTGATAACGCTTTGTGGTTGCATTCAATACTGGACTTTCGTGAGCACAAGAGACACATTGGAAGTTATAAACCTGCTTATTTCATTACATGGCAAAACTCTTCGCGGAGATAGTCTTAGCTGTCTCTTAGTACACACTGTCTTTAGCATTCTGAATCACCACAGAGTTTCCTTGGCACACAATGCTACAACATCGATGTTTATTCATTCCATTATTGAGAACAAAGCAGAGCTGGACGTTCTGGTAGAAGTTTTGTTTGCTTGGAAGTGGTACAATTTGAAACAAACATTTAATTCACGGTTGATAGAGCAAGAGTGGTTTGGACCGGAAGCCATGAAGCAAATATTAGGCAGGGTTCTCGATTTGCATTTAGCCTTTCGTGACCGCGCGAGGTTCACACTAGTTACCAATTGTATTAAAAAGCGAACGGCGCTTTTGAACTATTGCACGCCTAGAATCATTTCGCACTGCTTTTGTCATAAAGCAATAGTAGCACAAGCAGCGCTTGAAATGTATGCTAGACTCTGTCCATTCTTGCAGCCAGTTAGTGCTGCAAAAGTAGTACTTGGTCTGGAAATGGCTTCAAGACTTGATAATAAACATATAGGACCTTTTTCTCGTTTGTGGTACTTAACAATGCTTCCATGCAGTGGAATTAACACAGCAGAGTTTTTGGATGCTCTAGTTTCTGCAATGAAACCAGAGACCAGCAGCCATAAGTTTGTGGTGTTTATCACTCGTAGTCTCATATCAATAACACTCGATCATGGGCTTGTGCAGCAGCTGCAAGAAAAACTGGTTTTGATCATCATCAGAAGCAGGTCTTTGAGACCTAAATTAACTTCCCAGGAGTTGGGGAAATTGTGTGTTCTAGAAGCTTTGGAAAGATGGATCTCCCTAAAATATCCACTCGATTGCTCGAGTAGAACTCAAACAAAACTAAAAACCGATGAGAAATATGAAACGCAAAATGCAGATAATATTGATGTTCTTATTCAAATCGCGCTGGACAAAATGGTTCAACTTTGCGACACTTGACAACTTGTAGTGACTGTAATAGGGCTTGCTTGATGCGCTCTCAAGGCTTGGAGGAGGCCACTGATAAGAGCAATGAAACCAAAAGGTCATGGTGAGCCAATGGCTTTGGCAGGAATATATAAAGAAGAAGGTTTGCCAGCGTAATCCAAAGACTAAGCCGAAGTGACCATCATATCTAAACAGTTAATATATATGTATAGATATATACATTTCAGATCATAATTCGTCTTATACCGCCAACATTCCACTGCTTAGATTCGTTGTTCCATGAGGTCAGTAAAAGTTCTTGGCCGGTCGCCGGACAAGTAGGCACAGCCGTAGGCTCCAAGTCCTGCAAAGTATCCCAGATACATTTATAGCAGTATACGACTCCTGTTTCGAGTGCTGCAGGAGTTTCGGGGTCTTCTTTGCCACAAATGGGACACCCCTTAAAGGTTGGCTCCGTTTTAGTTTGTGGTGGGGGCAAATCCGGTCTCGATGATGCCAGCTTATGTGCGAAGTTACTGGAATTCCACCATTCGAAAAACTTGAGAACAAATAATGCTGTTGGCAGTGCAAACCCGAGTTGGTTCAGCATAATTTTCAGGATATATAGACTGCCTCGCCTGGTTCGTGCATTGTGCTCATCGTGATCCCACTGAGAAAGCCTCGAATATTGCATACGCAGTGCATAGTCTGTGAGAGAGGATGGACCGCTCCCTTTGAACAAGTAGAACGCGATGAATAAAACTTCTGAGGTGTTCATTGCAAATGTGACCCTTGGAAACCACTTAAGCAACGCTATATCACCCTGATATTTCCAGTGTTCCAGAATTGATGCATCGGCTGAAGGTTTGTCTTCATCTATAGATCGGAAGGCATATCTGCCTTGTAAGCGTTCATACCGTGCTTGCGCTTTTTCACGCAAATATGGCAACAGCACGGCTGCAATTAAAGAGCCCCATACTTGTTTATGCGACAACCGCCGTAATGGTTCAACCTTGTGAAGTACGGTGCGTTTAGTACGCGGGCTTTGAACAGGAAGGCGAGTTGTACGTTTGATTCCATAGAAGCGTTCTGTAAAAGAGGAGTTCCAATTCTTGAGATGCAAATATTCCACAAGCCCGAAAATAAGAAGATAAAGCTCATCGTACTTGTTCACGATCCGCAAAAGATACTGCGGATGGGCTTGTGCATAATGGACAAGGATATGCCGAATGGAGGGATTAACGAGGTTATTAAGTTGGCGTGACGCAAGAAGCTCGAATACAGTAGGAAAATCTGGGTCTAGATTTGCTGCATCAAGGGATCCATAATACTCCATGTTTTATGCCGTTCACCGTCACCACCCTGCAGCAGGAATGCGCTTTGGACGGAGGGAGATATTAACGTGGGGGAGCCGTTACATACATACATACATAAATACATACATAATCACTGCTCAGATGGTTTGAGTTCTCCGCGATACGCATACGACGATGCCGCCATGAACTAAAGAAAGGCAAGTAAAGCCATATTGAGCAATAATTCCAGAATAAATATTTGAGAATAAATATTTGAGCACATCGAAACTGTTCGGTTGTGAGTAACTGCAAGTCGCTGGTCAATGGCTGTGTGAGTTGTGCTGGACGTCTGATTTTGTTATAACCTCGGCAAGAAGTTCATATATGAAATCATCTTCCAATTGCTTAGCGTTTTTGTGCAAATCGTAGACTTTTTTGAGCATGGCGTATTTGTAGAGAGCATCACTTACATCCTGAGGATTGTTGGATTTCAATTGCCCTTTAAGAGATGCAATTCTGTCTCTTAAAATGAGCTTGACTCGTCGCTCATTATGTGTTTGGTTAAAATCGACTGAATTTTCTAGAGCGATTTGGGATGCTGAATCGGACTCGAGTCTTAGTTCGATTTCTTTTCCTTCTTGAAATGCTTTGATGACAGGGGGTTTCGAAGGGGATATTTCAATTAGAATAAGCACTGTATCAGGAGCAGAACTTATGTGTTCTGGTATGAGTCCATAGCCCACATAATACCATCCAATCAAATCTAATTGTGGATTTGTTTTGCGCAAAAGTTGTAGGGTCTCGGTCGCCGGCATACTCTCGTCGCTTTTTTTGGAGCAAGCAATTGCAACATTGTTTTTACCAAAGATAGGACCCTGTAGATGAGGCGGTTGAGCCTCCTGAGTACAATAGTCACTTATTGTCAATAGAACTGCTGGGTGGACTTTCATTGTTTTGGACTACCACTGGTTACTTATGCTCCTTGATCAATTAACGTAGGTATGATCTCTAACCCTATGTCCTGCTGCCAGACCTCAGGAAAAGTCCACTCTATTTGGAATGAGGTGAACACTGTAGTGTTATTACAATGCCCTGAGGTTTGACAAGGATATAATTTGATTGTTAAACTCGCGGTTTCCATCTATTTTCCATGATCAGTGATAAATGGAAGTGTACATGAGCACCACATGGAAACACAAGTACCACAAGTACCACAAGTAATACAAATATAATTGTAAATAGAATAGAATAATATTAGTATTGGTTCGTTAAGATAAATCTAGACTACTGCTTGACTCGCTTCCGCTCCCGCTTAGCCGTAATCTTTGAGTCTCCCGTATCCAAATGGTCATCGTCACCACCATCATCATCGGAAAGTTCATCAGACGGATCATCAGAGCCATTGCCTTGAGAGGCATCCGAGTCGACTTCCGACTCCGACCCTTCAGACTCCGAGGGTGGCTCTTCGTCAAAGTCCTCGTCCTCCTCACTCTCTTCCTGTGAGTCGGCAAGCATCTCACCCTCAATATTAGCAATGCGAGCCTTGCGAGCGTCATCTGCATCATTCTTTGTACGAATGTTCTTTGTCTCGAAGTACTGTTCTAGAATAGGTTGCTCATCGCGAGCAAGTCCAGTGAGTTGGATGTCTCCCTGGCCACCTAAGAGATGCAGCGTCATGTCAAAGCTGCGGTTGCCAGTGGCTAGCCTGCTGAATTGAATGGAGTCTACCTCAGTATAAGGCACATAAAGAGGAGATTTTGTCACAAGAAGGAAAGCTTTGTCTAGTGGATATAGAGCCGCCTCTGTGGCCTTCATAAGACAAGTAACTGCCGGAAGGTTGCGCGTGGAGCGGAATGGGCCCTCGAGAGTAATTTTTCGGTTTGTAAGACCGCGGAAAAGTGAAGATACAACCTCGGCGGCAGTATTGTCGTAGGTCTTCTCGAGCTTTCCCTCGTACTTTTTGAAGCCCTCCTCATCGACATTGAGTTCAATCTCAATTATGTCGTCCAGCGGGAACTGCATTACGAGGAAAGGATAGCGTGTTTGACCCTGGCGTAGAGGCGGATCAAGCTGTAACACTACAACCCGATGCTGTTCATCAAGTCGAGGAAGCACAAAAATACGCTGCACCGAAGAATAGAGAACTTTGTAATCGTAGGTCTTACCATGCAAGCGGAAGGCGTCATCAAAGAATGCGATATCATAGCGACCACGAGGAGTGGTAAATAGTACTTGCGTGAACTGGGCAAGCTCAGAGCCAGCAGCACTACCAATATCAGCACGGTCCTGCAGCTGCTCATGGAAGGCCTTAGCCGAGTTCACATCATCCTGATCAGGCTCCTGTTCCTGATCGGAGCCCTCAGCCTCGGGCGTGATGCTAGGAATATAAAACCTCATTTCCACTACTTCATCACCACTGCTAGTCTTTTCTGCTTGACCATGAAGCGCTAATTCTACCGCCACTTCGGATTTGCCAACAACATTCGAGCTAGCTATAGCATGGTATGGAATCTCAAAGTCCGGCTTCGATGCCACATTGAACACCAGCTCGTTGCGGTCAAAATCAGCCTTGCCCCAGTTCCAACCACGGAGAGAGTGTTCACGGTGTTCAAGGGGTACATCAAGGAATGAACGTAGGGAGCGCTGTAGCGCGACAAACTGATCTTGCTCGAAGCCATCAAGACTTACAACATCACCGCTACGCGTACGAATCTGAATCATGTAGTCGTGAGCACCACGCGACCACGTTGCGCCAAGTAACTCCGTAGCAGGCAGAAGAAACGGCTCGGAAACCTTTGTGGAGCTGCCGGCGCTCAACTTCTGTGTTGCACGCCAGCCGAGGCCAGCCTCCATAATGCGTACACGGCCGGCAACGCGCGACTGGTTGAAATAAATCCCGTCGTACTGAGGTGCAGACATGGGCGCGTCACTAAAACCAGGTATTGGGCTCTGGGATTATTGTCTATTAGTAGCGCGCTTATCACGTGTAAGGTCGCGTTTAGGTAGAGCAGAGTAGAATATATTAATTGATTGTGCATGCATAGCAGAGAGAAATGAACTGAGAAACAAATTGAAAAGTGATAATTGTCAATCGTAACGTACAGATGTTGAATTGTAAATTCTATATCCCAGGCAGTGACATGATGATGGCCTGGCAAAACCATGACATAAAAGGCTTATCTGGTTCAACGTTGCTCTATATAGACTTGATATATAAATATATTTCGCTGATGCGACCACTTGGCGTGATAGGATTTTAGCACATAAAAATCCAAGTAGCCTAATCACTTACGTGCTGATTTTTAAACCCTGTTAAGGCTTAATGCAAGCTAATGCATGTCGTTTCTTATACTCATAGAATCCATATACACTAGACAGTCATTTACGCAGATGTAAGTTCAGAGTGTCTTGACTTTACTAGCTGGATATTACATCAATGTCCATGCGTAATCAATTGCATGTCAAATAATGTGCTACCGGGCTTCCAGGAAGCTCTGTTTGCCCATAATTGTTGTTGGCGGCTTGTGAAGAAGGTAACGGTTACGATTGAAGTCGCTCAAACTCTTCTAATCGACCAAGCACCACCTTTTTCGACGTTTCTTCGAGTTCGCCGGCCAAAAACATCTCATCTAAAGCCGCGTAAACGTTGCTGAAATGGAAAACTATATCTAGTTCACAGACGCTTCCAAAATAGGTGTCCAGAATCTCCACAAACAAATGAATAGCTTCAAGATAGAAGAGCTCATTGTCTTCTTTCTCAATACAAATTGAGCAGAACAGACCAGCATACTTCCTATATACCAAGATGTTGTCGCGGAATTGAACTATGTTGCCTTGGTTCTTTTGATCGCGAGAGGCGACAAGACGATGTGCCTCTTCGCGCGTCTCCTTCCGCTGGTCTTCAGAATATGGAACCCAGTACTTGGCGAGCCTTGTCTTACCCTGTCGGTTTTGAATCAGCAGGAATTGGGCCGCCATTCGAACAGGTTACCCACGTCACCGCGTCAGTGATTAGCCACCGCTTTGTTCGCTGAGCAGCGGCCTGTGATCAAAAGTCAACGACCGCGCCCGATCGATCGATCGATCGTAGGTAGTAGGGCATAAGGGCCGCTGAGTCATAGAGAGCAACAATTATGAAAGAAATTTCCAAATGGTCACACGTGATTGACAAAAATCGACGCACAATCCGGTCCCCTCGCTGCCTGGGCTCCAGTCAGCACAGTGAACATCGCGCGAGCTAGAAGCTGCACAGGTAACAACAATGGTGAACGTCCCGAAGACCCGTCGCACGTACTGCAAAGGCAAGGAGTGCCGCCGTCACACGCAGCACAAGGTGACCCAGTACAAGGCCGGCAAGGCTTCGCTCTATGCACAGGGCAAGAGGCGGTACGACCGTAAGCAGAAGGGTTACGGTGGCCAGACTAGGCCTATCTTCCACAAGAAGGCTAAGACCACGAAGAAGATTGTGCTCCGTCTTGAGTGCGTTAAGTGCAAGACCAAGGGCCAGCTTTCTCTGAAGCGTACGAAGCACTTCGAGCTCGGCGGTGAGAAGAAGCAGAAGGGCCAGGCTCTGCAGTTCTAAGCCTTTTTATATATACGTTAATTTAACGCATCATGGTATATGTGTGTTGTCTTCACTTTGTATAAACAGTGCCAGCGAATTTGGTTTTTTCAGCGCTGCACCATGATGTCATGCCAAAAAAAGTATTGGTAGTTAATAACGCAATGTGCCGAATCGCCACTGGTCAATTCGTTAGCCGTCGTTTTTATAGCCCAATAAATATATCCAAGTCCGCATTAATTTCGGTAATTTTATATGTGTTGTGTGTGTTGAACGCGGCTATGTCGCGACGCACCATCGCACTTTAGAATGGGCCATTAAATCTTGACTGGTCTTACTGACTAACTTAGCGCTGTGACAGCCTTCATGGAGATCGACCGCAAACGAACCGCCTCTAATGGGGACGTTCCCGGCGCCAAACGGCTCTCGAATGCCGGTCGAAAGGAGCTCGTTACTGCAGAGGACATCGAGGAGTTCCAAAAGGAGGCCATCCTGCGCCAGATGAACGCATATAAACGGGAGCGAGACGAGCTACGGTCGCAATTGGATGCTATACGAAGCGATGGCGACGAGGCTCTGAGGCTTCATCTTGAGGAAGTTACAGCAAGATACGTCGAGGCCGAAAAACAGATCGAAAGACTCAAAAGTGCGACCGTAGCCCGCGTGCTATTCACCGAGTCTGAGCCCAAAGATAATACTGAGACTACAACTCCAGATGAAAGCATGTCCCGTGGGGAGGAAAGCGGGCCAACAACCAAGGAGCTACTAGAACTTAAAAACAAAGTTGCTGAATTAGAGGCAGAGGTCGCAAAGAAGTCTGAGTTTTTAGTTGAGGAGGAACAGAAGCGTGCGCGTCTTGAAACCCACTTGAGACAAGTTGAGACACAATTGGCGGAAATACCATCTACAGCTCAAGGATTTGAATTGAGACAAAAAGAATTTCTTGCCGAAAATGCACGATTGGCCGTAGAAGCGCAGCAACTGCAGCAGCAAGTGGCTGGGCTCAAATCTGGCGAAGCAGACTATGAAAAGAGTATTCGAGAAAAGTATCTTGGCACTCAGCAGGCTTTGGAACGCAGACTTGCTGCAGCCGAATCAGACGTGACAAGAATACGTGGGTTACGTGATGATCTTCTTAGCGAGCTAAATGTCCTGAAGGCTGAGAATGCCGAACGGCAAACAGAAATCCGCAATCTTAAGGAAACTCTGGCTCTTGACGAGAAGCCAACTAATAATGACGGCACCAAAAGCACCACTGCTGACTTGGACACAAATGAAAGTGTTGACTTACCCAGCGATACAGAACAGCTCAAAGAGCGATGTCTTGCATTGATCCGTCAAAACAAGGCACTTTCGGGCGAGATTTTTGGGCTTGAGCAGGGGTTCTCCCGTGCTAATAGCAAGGCGAAGGCTAGTTTGAAATCAGTTGCTGTTATTGAGCAGAAACTGAGTGTTCTAAATACGGCCAAAGTACGCTCTGATGAAAAGTACTTTGGTGCCATGCGTGCTCGCGATGCTGCAAGTCAAGAGCTTGCCCGTATAAAAGCAGCTCTCACAAAGTCGACAGAGGTTGTTGCTGAACTCAAAAGTACTGAGCAGCGACTAATTACACAACTCGGTAAACTGCAGAAGCAGGAAGGCCAGCATGGACTCGAAATGCAGCAGAAGCAACGCGAGTACGATTCACTTCAGCGATCAAAACGCGAAGTTGAAGGCCTACTAGTCACATCCAGAGTGAGCGCCGATAAGCTAAAGGAACAACTCATGCTACGAGATGCAGAAAAGATGGCCGCCGAGACGTCGAAAAGACATGCGGAAACACAAGCCGAAAAGTATAAGCGTCAACTAGAGACTCAGCAAGCGATCTCTGGTCTTGGTGCACCTTCTGAAGTACGGGAGCAGCTTGAATCTCTGCGATCTATTGCTATGTGCCCCGTATGCCAGAAAAACTGGAAGGACCGTGCTTTAACTACATGTGGCCATACCATGTGTGCAGAATGTGTGAAGTCGCGGCTGGCCGCACGAATGCGTAAGTGCCCCATGTGCAACGGTCATTTTGCAAGCAATGATGTACTATCGATCCACCTTTAATAAATCTATACAGTTATGAGATCAAACTTATATGCCGGGGGCAAGTACCAATTATAAAGCTTGACCAACAACAGTGTTGACAATACTCATGCCTTTTTTTTTTAAAAGGAATCGAGTGACTTTATTGCTCTAGCTACTTTTTTTCTGTTTGGCTTGAGACAAGTCTCGAGATTAGGCATTGTCATAACTATGGAAGACACGAACATAAATAGAATTTAGTTCGCCAAATTAGCGCCAGGGAAAATTTTTATCATTACGCCTGTGATTTAAAGCAATCTAAAGAGAGAAAATAGGGCGATGTGCAACACAGATTGACAGGTCGTACTTGAGTAACAACTATGAACCAATCGTGAGATACTATAGACGAATCTATCCGTGCAGACTAAGTAGTGCTATAAAGAATAATCACACGTGGGTTTTGATTATAATCACTTTAAAGCGAAATATGGTTCAGAAACTCGATTTCATTTGCTCATAGTATGCAAAACTAACAACAAACTAGTTACAGTTGGTATACTGCTTCACAGATGCTGGTAGTCACCCTATCCCGTGAAGAGTGCCGCGTTCACGTCTTACGCAGAGAGAGACATCGCGTTGTGGTCTTCGTCACGGGTCTCCCTCTTTCATTGACGATATACGTCATGCGTGCGCAGCAGCTTATCTCATATGTATCTAGACAAGGGTGCATATATCAAATACACAACAATCCAAGAAGAATAATATCTGTTTATAAAGAAAGTCTAATTCAAATACCACTCTACATATTTCTTACCCACCGTGGCGTTCTGTAGAATATCGCTGATTGATATTATCTCACATTCCACTCCACAGCAGATGCCAGACGCCTTATACCCTACCCTCTACCATTAACAGACGATCGCAGACAGCTTGATATTCGTGTATAGATGATCCTGTCGTTAAAAGACCGTACTATCGAGTTGACCCAGGATATTGGTGCATCCGAAAAAGCTGTCGAGCAGCTAGTACGTGATGTCACTGGCAGTGCTGCTCCTGTCGCCGTCACGAGCCTGAAGGGAGGCATCACGAACCAGCTTCTCCTGGCTGAACAGGGTGACACGCAGGTGCTTATACGCGCGTTCGGCAAAGGCACTGACACTTTTATTGATCGCGAACGCGAATTTGCTGTTCATACGCAGCTGCAGAAGCTTGGACTAGCGCCCAAGTTGTTCTGTCGGTTTGGAAATGGCCTAATGTATGGCTTCGTACCAGGATGTGCTGCAGAGGCTAAAAACTTAGACGAAGAGTATGTTATGTGCCAAGTATCACATAGACTAGCTCAGTGGCATGCAGCGCTAAAAGTTGATGACGTTGCTTCTCTCCTGAGACGCGAACAGCGCGAGCTCGGTGACTTCTGGTCCGTCCTCGAGAAATGGGTCTCAATATGCCCTTCAAACGTTCTTCCAATGTCTAATAGTGAGCTATTTGCCGAGTTTAGATGGCTTAAGCAAACGATTGCCGACAAGGGTGGCCCCGAAGTCATGGGTCATTGTGACCTCCTCAGTGCAAACATTCTGCTCCCTGACAAGGATAATACTGCTGATGCTACCAAGAAGGTGCCAGTTGGTACCCCGAAAGAAATTGCCCATAAGGTAGCCTCAGACGTGAGTTTCATAGACTACGAATATGCAATTCCATGTTGTCGCGCATTTGACTTGTCGAACCACTTCCAGGAATGGCAAGGCTATGAGTGTGCCAAACACCGTGTGCCAAAGCCTACATTGGAGTCGTCGAAGCTGCGATTCTGGTGTGAGAAGTACCTTGCTGCATATGAACTTCTGACTGACTCCCCGCAGGATCTGAACACCCTAGTACTCGAACTACAAGCCTGGTGGGGTATGCCTGGATTTTACTGGGGTATTTGGAGTGCTATACAGAGCAAAAGTTCTCAGCTAGACTTCGGATATAACGATTATGCGATCAATCGATTCAGTGAGTATACTGAATGGAGGCGGCATTGGAAGTAAAGTATTACCCCACATGTCGTAAAACAATACATCAGTGCCTTTATTGAGTGCTATTATCACCATTATAGGTAAATCCTGTGATAACCCTTGCTGTGGATGTGATTAGCATCATCATCTTCCTTACTACCCTTTAATCCATCATTCACAGTGACCATTTGACATTATTCTTTCTCTTAACAGAACCACGATGTTATCTATTATAATAAAGACTTATAGAAAATGCATGTTATTTTTTTCTGTGAACCCTTTAGTGATGCTCTCCGTGCTCATCTGGTGACTTTGCTCGTTGCATAAGGCCTACAGCAGTGGTAAGATCATCCTCTAGACCAGCCGTAGCTTCCACGCCACCAATTCCTTCATCAGCCGGTGGCTGTTCCCACCTAGAGTGTCGGCGCGCAGCATCAAGTGACATACGTAATTCAGGTAAAGCTTGACGACGTGACAGATCATGAATCGTACCTTCCCGACCAGCACCTCCGCGAGGCGAACGTGGCGAGCGCGGAGATCCTGGCTGGTCCCAAACAAACTCTTCAGTGTACACATTATTATTGCCAACATGAACAACGTCAGGAGACTGAAGAATACCTTGGTGTGATTCATCTGGAATCTCATACGGCTGCTTAGACCTTTGCCGGCGACGCCGAAGATCCAAGGCTCTCGTCTTCTTCTTCAGTGTGTCCGGACGATACGGATTCTCGTATTGCGCAGCATCGGGATCATCGGCAGCAAGCGGCGTGGCCATCACAGTATCGAATTCGCCAACGCGCCACTGCTCACGAATAATATCAACATCCTGCGGCTCTAAGAACGCACGCACAGTCATAAACATGAAATGAAACAGCATACAAGTAACCGATCCAAGTAGAACCACAGCCCAAAATACAATCTCACTATAAACGTTTGAGAGTCCATATGTCTCAGCAGCTGCCATGAAAGCAGAATAGATACCAGCCCAGATCCAGACAAGCAATGTCGAAATGATATTGATCAGCAGCGAGAACCAATCCCACCGGTATTGGTTGGTTAATACATACAAGTTGCAGCTCATAACACTCAACGAACATGTTGCCAGACCCATCCAAAATCGATGATTCGCAGGTTGTCCACTTTCATCCTCAAACCGCCCGAGGTAATAGCAGAAATATGGGAAAAAGAAACAAACAAAGGATTGGTAGAATCCTTCACCCATGTAAAGCCAGAATTTGCGAGGGGCAAAATCCTTGCGCAATATACCACGCCGGTAAAGTTGCGGAACAGCGAGTGAAATCCGGTCCGGGACATCTTGATCCAAGATACCCATAATAATAACAGGCAGAGACGTGAACGCCAGGTTGAAAAACATCACAAACGTATAGTCGTACAAATAAGTTGAATCAAAGTCGTCGAAAATACCATACCAGAAAAGAGTGAGGGTAAACAACGCGTTCTTGTAAAAGAAGTTTGGTACCATCTCAGCCAAGCGGCGATATGAATAACGGCCATGCACTAATAACAGGCGCGCTAGGAAGCGGAACTGGCCGATGGCATAATCTGACGACATTACAGCTTGACGTCCTTCAACACCAGCAATACCAATGCCAACGTTTGCCTCTTGAATCATCGCTACATCATTGGCACCATCACCAACGGCAAGGGTGATGACATCCAAAGAAGTACGCACTAGTCGTACGACGGCCGCCTTCTGAGCTGGGGACACACGGCAGCACATAACAGCACGACATTGTTTACACAAAAGCAAGAACTTGTGCTGGATAGCAGGATTCAAAGCAAGTTTAAGAGCGTCGCCATCAATAATCACAGCAAATCGTGAACGTGGGACACTATGGTCATTCTTGGCAGCTTCCAATTCTTCCCAAGAACCGTGCATTCCAAAATACTGGAACAGAAACTCGTCAATTTGCGCTGGCACACTACCCTTATCGTCTCCTTCCATCTTGATAGTTAGCAATTCCATCTCGTTTGTGAGCAGATTGCACGAAAAGCCAATGTTGATTGCGGTTTCAACTTTATCACCAGTAAGAACCCATAATTTAATACCACCATCACCAAGCAATTGAATTGTGCGCGGGACACCTTCTTGCAATCGATCTTCGATGGCAGTCCCTCCAATGAGAGAGAGATTCCGTTCAATTTCGGATGCAACTTCATCAAGTCGCGCCTCACGATCTACAATGGAAGCTGCAGCGATATCATATCGCTTGTTGAACTCTTCATATTCTTGCATACTAATTTCGCGGTGGGCAACGCATAGCGTACGTAAACCCTCACTAGCAAATTCTTCTAAGTGTACGGCCGTTTCCTGTTTGATTGTGTCTTGGCCATCAGGACGCAACCGTTCATAGATAATTGAGTCAGCACCTTTACAGATCAAAACGATCTTACCCGTGTCAGGCATTCGTACGATGGCACTCATTCGCTTACGCGTGGAGTTAAATTCCAGTGTGTTTAGGAGGGGGAATTCGATCTCATTGCCTTGAATATTTAACAACAAGCCTTTGTGAGTTCGACCCAAAAGCGTGAATCCCATATCGCGCGCTGTGGCTACAAGGGCCGCCTCATCGGGGGATTGGGCTTTAAACTCGTTACGTCCACTGGCGCCAGTCTCCGTGATTACGGAGTTACAGAGCGCAAGACATAGCATGAAATAATAATTTTGTTTGGCCTGGTAATCACCATGGGCTCGCTCTAGATCAGCAACGAAGTCGGCGCTCACAAACGTGACTTCCGAGTCATCGCGCTGCTTATTTTCGCCTAGTTTCGTTAATGCGTCAAGCATTTTCTCTTTATCTTGTTTGATAAGTTCAGCCATTTCACGGCCTTCAGCATCGACATTGACACCTTGCCTCTTACGCATACCTGCGAGAGCTTCAGTATATGCCTTTCCGTAAGCCACGCCATTGATAGTGCATTTCTTGAATTCCATAACATTCTGAGTTAAGGTACCAGTTTTGTCACTAAAAATGTACTCAATTTGGCCGAGGTCATCACTAATGTTCCACGTCTTTGGTGTACATGGGTAATCTATGGGTTCGTGATACATGTAGACATCAGAATAAATGAAGAATGCCTGACATGTTTTCACAATCTCGATAGAGATGTACAAAGAAATGGGAACAAGTGACTGGTACAAAATGAGAGCAGCCCAAAAGGTCACGATACCATTAGCGGCTGCAGAGCCTGCAGGCGAGCCATCTTCGAACCAAAAGTAAGTAGATCTTTTGTTGCGTCTTGTAATACCATTTACCAAACCCGATATAAAGCACAGCACAAACAGCAGGGCAAAGTTATAGATGACCAACGAATTTAGGTGAACCTGAATGTAACTGCGCTTTGTTGGTGTGACGCCTGCGTTCAACATGATTTTCGAGTCTGGACCGGTAAATAAAGCAATCCCAATAGCCCATCTTGTGTTGCGCAATGTACATCCACGTAGGAGTAGATTGTTAATATTCACGGGCTCTGCTTTTGTCTCACCGTTTACTTGCCATTTCACGACACCGCTGTAAGCATAAAGGTTAGGCAGTGGTCTTTCGGACTCGACAGAAAATTCAGCCTGCTGACAGTCTGACGAGTGCCTAATAGAGCGGCCACAATGCAATGCCTGACGAATCTTGAGATTTGTCTCACCATCAAGGTTTTTAGTTTCAACGTAACAAGCACCATCTTCCTCGCTAGTCGACAAAATAATCATATCTGCCGGAATTTCTTGGTCTCCACGTACGCGAACAAAGTCACCGACTCGGACATTTTTCCAAAAGTCAGGCTTAAATCTCGTATCAGGCGCCACACGCAGCGTCGGGTCAATAAGTGACTGTGGGTCGCGTATCGTATTGGGTTCTACGCTACGCCGGCGTTCACCAAGATCAAAACTTTCACGCGAGTAGATGCTTGCTAGATCGTTAGCAACCACTAGCTCCTGATTGAATGCAGACTTAGGCGCTGGGCGCACACCAGTTTTTTTCTGAACGCGGTCGGCCTGCTTCTTATCAGCCCAACGAGCAAACCGCATGAATAATCGCGTATTGGCCTTTTTGAAGCGTCGCCACAGTCCGACACGGTCGTCAAGGACGTTTGGGTTTGTGTATGGACCCAGCACTTCAATGAGACCATTGTTGACTTCCAGATCCATAAGAGTACGCCGATAATCCTCAATAGCATCCTTGATCATTGTGATAATGACAATAACAACGATAGGAACGGCCGCGAGTCCTGGGTTTTGGACGCCAAAGATAGGGAAGGCGCCAAGAATGACAATGAACAAGAAGTATACATTGGCAATATTCTTGAACTGAAAGGTGAGGTTTTTAGGAAAGAAACTCAATGGAGTGTACTTTGTTGTTCGAATCTTGTTTCGACTAAATGTCTGTATAGGCACGCCTTGCTCGTCGACAAGATCTCGGGGCAACGGCTGATTGCAATAAATTTTTCTTCCCGGGTCGGTTGGTATTTGTTCAGCACTATGTTCTTCGAAGGAAGTCTCGGCAGCAGCAGGTTTGTTTCCGCTGGAATTGTTTCGAGGATGCTCTAGTCGCTGTGCACTATGATGAATCATTTGTGATACTTGGCGACCTAGCTTGGACGAGTGCTGTCGCGTAACCCGCGGGTTCTGTTTGTTGTGGTGCGTACCCCACCGGCTGCGCTTCATTCTGAAGCTTTCTTTACGGCCACTTGGCCCGGTCTCAGCTATGCTATTATCGTCATCCACAGCTGTGGTAGTAACAGTTGTTCGATCTTTAGTGTCCTTATGATTGGAGGCGAGTGGATCGAATTCGGCAAAGCTTGGGACATCCTCTGTATCATTCTGGCGACCACCAGGCGTGCGGACACCGCGTGCATCACGCTGTTTAGAGCTTGCCGCCCGCTGTGGAGGTTCCAAGTCGACTTCAGCAAACGCGTCGTCGAACGGTGAATAAGGCGTCAATTCTTCACGCTCAGTGCCGCGCTCGGAGTCACCGGACACATTGAACGGGTTCTGCGACATGCTGTGAACCACCAACCGTTGAGACGTTTAAACAAGGCTTCAAATAAGATGATCTGCCGGACGGATGATGACGACCCACGGGCCGGTGCCCGTGCCCTATGATATTTAATTCAGCGCGTGGCTGGTAAAGGATTAATACGCGTACAATTAGCATTAATGAGACACAGAGAAAGTAATTATTGATACCAGTTTATTTCAGCGCGACGTTTCCTTAACTAGTTGGAAATTGTATCGCGTTACACTGTAAGTGCTTGCTTGCAAATTGCCTTGCATAATAACCGTTGGCATTCCCTTGATCCTTCTTGCACGTGTAAGTGCTGGGACGTACATTTGAGCACACAGTAAGTAAAGTCCATAATTCGGCTGGGAGCACCGGTTAGCAAAGTCAGCAATGCCCCGCCACAGCGGTCACAGCTAGCGGGGACCACCACTACACACAGTCAGCGGTTGCCACCATCATTTGTCACCATAAAGGGGGCTACGAAGGCGAGGCGGTCCTTGGCAATTATGTAGCAGGTTTCTAGTGCTTCTTCTTAGAACAATCTACTGAAGGCAATTCAGAGAGCTCTTTTTATTACGTATTTATTCATAATAGGATTATTAGAACAATGATTGCGCGCTAGCGCTTCAAATCTTAAGCTAAGTCACTACGTCAACTAGAAGAAACAAATTATTAGTACATGAATTATGCATGCATCTGAGTAACATTTGGGTACCGACGTTTCAATTCAACGTCTGTTACATGTTTCAAACGGGTGATTCTGCGCCATAGGGCGAAGAAGATATTAATAACGCGTCGATCCTTATTCAACTGTCTCATTACAGTGAATCACGAAGAATACGGACCCGGCAAATTTGACAAGAATTCGTCTAACGAGAAAAAAAGAAGAACCAATGCTGACATTGGTATTTGGTGCCTAGGTATCTTGTAATCTAGCTGTATCACTATATTAAAGTTTTACAAGAGCTTTTACAAAAGTCGTATAATCGTACAATAATTGAATCTTGAGCACTGGACTCGGCGGTTTTCTGGGCCACGACCGGATCAGATCGCTGCCGCGCAGAGCTCTTCACAAGCGAAGAGTGCGCAACAGCCTAAACAGATGCCGCAGCAGGTATTACCGCCGCCGCCGCCGCGTCCACCGCCTTGGCCTTGGCCTTGAACGTAGACTGGCTGTTGCTGTGGGTAACCATATTGCTGTGGAGGAGGACCATATCCGCCGCCGTAACCCTGTTGGTATCCACCGCCATATCCACGGTTTCCGGGAGGAGGGCCTGGAGGGGGCCCGCCACTGTTGCCGTAATACTGGGCCGCCGACATTATTCAGTTAAGCTGCCCGAGATTCTAAGGTGGTGGTGATGATTATTACCGGTAAGGAAGATACTTCTATAAATAGTGAATCAGCAGAACTCCCCGAGGCGCGTGACGAAGCAGCCACATTCGAGGGTGTTCATGCAGGGTTAGGCCGAAGCTCCAAGCCAGCCACGAGGCTTAAAATGCGGCTAGCCGCGCCTCTACAGTGTTGCTGCCTGACATCAATGCCGACAAATATCTTGCCAAAGGTTTGCAGGTGATATTATGCGGCGCAACCGTGGCGAGAATATAGATTTAGTTAATTGCATGGAATTGAGCCTTGTTCAGTTGAAAAGAATGCCTGTTCGTAGTTCTTCTCAAGACGGCTTGCAGTCATTGATGAAGGGCACTGCGTTTTATCAATCTACTTATCACTGTTTTTCAAATATCCTATAACTTCGTTTTTGCCTCGATCTATAAAAAGAATTTGTCAAAGATTATCCCACATAGCATTTACACTAATTTTGATAACTATGCTTCAAACAAGACAGGACCTATCCCCAATATTTAGTACCAGAACTGGGCTCAAAAGCTAAATTTACTTATTATTATATACAGTAGACTTGATTGAGGACAGCACTTAACAGTGACAAGACCCGCTTTTTATCGAAGTCGTTATTGACTTGTTTTGACTTGTTGACTTGTTGACTTGTTGACTTTTTGACTTGTTGTGTGTGCTCCTCTTGTCTTGTTTGTCTAATGAAATGATGTTATCAAACAGTATTTACATTTATTGCTTGAAAATGAATGAGCATGGAAAACAAAAACGGCAGAGTTACCAATCGTAAACCTGTCGAAATAATAATTCGAATTTAGAAAGGCAGGTTTCCGCCACCAAAGGGACCGCTTCCGAAACGGCCCAGGGAATTTCCATCCGCAGCACCTCCACCATAGGGGTCGGCTCCAAACGGGAATGTTGGGTCATTCCTGATGAAAGGGGGCTTTGACGACCCGAAAGGCGACGGTGTCATACCACCACCAGAGCCACTTGCTAGCGGATCAAATGAGCGGAGCTGCGGATGCGGTCCTCCAGGTGGATTGATATCTCTATCGGGGTCAAATTGAATACTGGGCCCACCAGGTGGCGGCCGACTCATCAAATGCTCATCTTCAAACCCGGGCGGCGCATTAGGATCTCGCAAGTTCTGGCGAGAGCCGCGCGATCCAATGCCGCTCAGAGGACTATTACGTTGGATATCAGGTTGGCCACTGTGCTGGCCATTATGCTCCGCATTAGGTTCAGCATTATGTTCAGCATTATACGAGTTTCTCGCAGATCCAGTGGTGGGATCACTGAAAAACGCGGTCGCCTTTAAGATCTCGTCGTCTGATAGTTCTCCACTAACTAGCATGCTTCTCACCGCACCATGTAAGACATAAGACAGTACGTAGCTGTTTCCACATTTGGCGATCACAAGGGTGGGCCCTTGAAGATCCAGCTCGGCATACTTTGGTAGGTCTTGATCCCAGCCGCTCTTCGGGTCGGCATTAGAACTCAATGCCTCCACAAGCTTCAGAATCTGAGCCTTTATCATCTTGCTCACTCAAGCACCGATAGCTAGAGTAAAAGCACTACCACAAACGCGTGACTATAGAAGAAGATACTGTAAAACTCTTAGTGTAATTGCTCGACTACACTACCTTTTTCTGGTCTTGCTTTCCTCTTAGATGAATGGCAATCGCTTATGTGGCGGGTTGGCTTTATTAGATATTGACGAGGAGAGGTTTCAGGGTAGGGACACAATGACCCCCTTCGTCGCTAATCAACATCTCCCTAATCCAGCCTAGCGGTTTCCTTTGTGAATAACGCGCGCGCGTTTCAGTTTATACAACACAACCACAGATGGAATGGGTCGGCACCCCGCTCGTCAGGGGTAGAAGTAACACCTCACAATATATTCTGGTAACTCTAGCCGTCGCCGGGCTGCAATTTGTTTGGTCTATCGAGCAAGCGTATGTTACCGAATACCTTCTTGATCTTGGTCTCACAAAGGCCGTGCTGTCATTAGTATGGGTGGCAGGTCCACTCTGTGGGTTGATAGTACAGCCAATTGTTGGCGTAATAAGTGACAACTGTACAAGTCCACAAGGACGGAGGCGTCCGTTCATGGTCTGGGGCTCTTTCGTTGTGGCTCTTGGCTTGCTAATGTTTGGTTGGGCTAGTGACATTGCAGCACGAATTGGCTTCAAATCTTCTACCGTGGCTGTATTTGCTGTTATCGTATTGGATGTCTCGGTGAACACTTGTCAAGCCTGTTGTCGTGCCCTAGTTGTTGACATGTTTTCAGCACGACGACAGCGCGAGGCAAACGCCTGGGCAGGTCGCATGGCCTCAATTGGACACTTAGCAAGCTATTTTATGGGCTCGTTAGATCTCACTAGACTGGGTATTGGCTCACAGCTGAAGGCTGTATGTGCCATTTACTCTACCATATTAGTGGTAACTGTCGGGATTTCGGCTGCTTCAGTGAAGGAGCGCGTGCTTATAAGTAGTATAATGCAACGTGGGCGACGTGGATTCGCGAAGGCTGTTGGTGATATGATCGCTAAGTTATGGCACGCAACCGTAGAATTGGATCCAGTTCTACGAGGCATTTTCAAGGTGCAGCTGCTTTCTTGGTACGCTTGGTTTACTTTCCTTTTCTATGGCTCTACTTATGCCGCTGAAGTTTGGAGAACAAACCTCAATTCTGTACCTACCTCAGGTGAAATGGCACGGGCTGGTTCCCGTGCTCTTTCCTTATTCTCCCTCTCAGCATCGGCCTTTTCTCTCATATTACCATTAATATCCACCAATCTCGTCAATATTTGGTGCGTCTCATTCCTCGTGTATGCGGTTGCCATCTTATTCACCGGGCTGGCATCCACTTACACTGTGGTCCTAATTATATTTGCAGTCGTTGGGTTCTCCTGGGCAGTGACTCTTTGGGTGCCATTCACACTCACTGCAATGATTATTCACCAGATTCCCCCGAGTTCTAGTCCACGCGATGACGAGGAACAAGTGGAATCAAGCATTGAGGTCAATACATCAGAAGATCCACTCCTTGGCGATAGTGAGGATACGTCAGATCTTCCTGATGGGCGGGACGAAAAGAGTGGTGTCATCCTTGGCATCCATAATTCAGCTATCACACTACCCCAGTTTGTGTCAACCTTCGGGTCCTATATCATATTCCGGCTTCTTGATGCAGACCCAGAACGACCACATGAGGACGGGGGTCGTGCCATTGCTGTCACATTACAAGTTGGTGCTATAACGGCTCTTCTTGCTGCATTTAGTGCAACTAAGTTGCGTAATGTGAACTGGTCCCTCAGACGTTAGTTAACCTGCAATTATGTGACCGTGCACGTTAACTTGGATCTTATGATAAAAGGACCACTTTATTTCTTTTGACTTATTTGCTTCTGTGTGTCTACTTCTTTTCACCACTATCAAAACTGCTAATATATATTTAACCTCACACATCATACTCAAAAATATTACTTTACTTTACTTCAGTCCAAAGCCTTGACATTCGGCAACCGCAAATGAAAGTTTCCGCTCCAATTTTCGCCGAGTCTTGTATTTATAGAGACACAATTGGTTGAAACACGTATGTGCGATAGGAAGTCTCTCGCAATCGGGGCCAAGACACATGATACTGAATCGCATATTTACCATGCCGGAAGCTGGGATTCGATCAGTTGCTGTTACAAAACGCATGAGTTTAGCTTGAGCTTGGGGATCCAATGATTGGAAGTACTCCCAAAACCAATGAACCACAGGCTCTTGGTCGGCTTTACTAAACCGATGACCAAAATTGATATATTTCGTTACTGATCTCAACGCCAGGACGTCTATGGGCTTCCGGTCACCTCTCACTAGCAATTCAAGTTCTTCAGGCTGAAATAACGTGATTGCATTACACCCGCATACATCTAAAAAGCTCTCCTTGAAAGCTTGGAGCTCCGGACTAGACCCGTTGTTGTTGACAAGGTGTCCAATCAGTCGCTCTACGTACAATTCACGCGACCCATATGTGACTGGATGCGACTCTCCATCGGGTATGAGGGCTGTTCCATCTGGCGCAACAAAGGTGAGGCCGAACGTCTCCTCAAAATGGTCTTCGTCAAAATCGAGAATGCTTTGCAGACTCTGAGCAATCTCAGGCCAAAGCATTGCGACATCCTCCAAATTGTAAGGCTTGTCAAGTAGCAACTTGAATAAAAGCAGCGGAAGATTGAAATCAATTGTTATTGAATTGAACAGCGCAAGGCCCAAAACTATACCTGCAGTACGATATACATCCAAATCAGGATAAGAGCCAAACCAGCAGTAGTTACTTGTCTCGTCAAGTACAAACGCACCTAAGCTAGGGTCAAGCAGTTTCCTATAAAACATGAGACACCATTCGCGTTGAAGACCCCCTGCGTCAATCCCTTGCTCACCAAAGAACTCTACGCGCAACTCACGACGCTTAGAAACGTGCCAGTTCCGGAGTTGCTCTACCGAGTCGTCGAGCAGATGCGTACGTCGAACTTTGAGAATAATGGTTCGCAAGCTCGCAATCTGGGACTGTTCAGCCTCTAAAGAACGAGACCGATGAGAATCGGCCATAAGTGAAAAAAGCTCACGTTGGAAAGCGGAATTCAGTTCGCGCTTTATACCATGTTCAAAAATCTTAGCTTTTGAGCCTGCACTTAGAAGAAAAGGATAGCGACAGAAACAAAAACGAGGTTTATTGCGAGTGCGGGTGACCTGCCATGAATCATAGTCATCTCTTAGAGCTGTTTGGTCTACCATTGTATTGTAAAATGTAGATATAGGTAGACCTACCTTCTTAGCTCGGAGTATTTCGTTTGCCGTCCAAAGTAACGATAAAAACTTCACCACTACGACGATACGCCAGTCATCTGCGTACCAGTCATGTCGGATCTGCTGGAATCGACTGGGACGTGATTTTGGTCCGGACTTATACTGGAAATGAAACAGAAGGCGATGACTGATATATGCGTTGCACAAGTCCAAAAGGTTTTCAAAATGTTGCGACTCAATAGCCATCAGATGATTTACTATGATAGGGTGCATATATTCCTCTGAGTGCACAACTAAACCTGAGAAAGCTTCTAGAAGCATACGCGCACGCGAACGTAATGAAGAGTAACGCGCAAGTTTCTGCATAGGACCGGTAATCTTGGTGAACATAGAGCATTCCACTATAGCCGGACATTGCAAGATAACGCATATATATATCATCTCTTTTTCTGTGACAGGTGCATGTTTACGTGTGAGCAGAATTGCCTCTGCACCCTGAAGAATACCACGCATTGGACCAGTGGATGAAACACTGGCCAGGGTGGAGTACAAGTTGTTTACAGCGATGGCATCTACCCAACTTTCGTCGCCTAGCTCAGGGCGGGCAAATGAAGAAAAGTCTTTACCCCTAGTATATTCTTGATCAGTATTGCTATTCGAGCCCAGATGTATACGACCATTAGCTTCACTATGAGAAGCCTCATTTTCTTGAATGGAGGTATTGTCCCTAGCATCATCGTAGAAAGATTCATCCACATTGCTAATATTGGATAGGCCCTTTCTACAAAACGTATTCACTACAGTATCAATGCTGGAAAAATAATCAAATACGACCGCTTCCAGCAAGCCATAGTCATTACATGCAGCAAGATCTCGTATAAGATCAAAATCAACTGTTCGCTCCGCTTCACAGTCCTCTCCTAAATCAGGTACAACGCCAATATAAGATGATGCACCAACAAGGCTCACACCAGAGAAGCTCACGCTTGAGCTAGCATTATCTGGGCCCAGACTAGAACAGTCTGCAGTTGTTGTAGATATCATTGCCGCGCCTCCATTCAAAGCGGCAGCAGCACTGAACACAAACCCAGGCGGAAGATAGGCGGTTTGGCAACGATCACAGCGAAGACCCAGGAAGTCGTTCTCGCAAGTATAACATCGTAATGGCTTCCCGCCATTTGAGGCAATTAGAGCAGCCATGGCGTGCTTGGCCATGCGCGCAGACTTTAAGTTCCTATTACGCGGGTTCATTGAGCCTGACTTAATTGAGCGAGACGAAGAAGGCCCCGACCGAATGGAATGGCCAGACCTGGCAGAACGAGTGGATCGTACGCTTTGTACAGAGGAGATACGTGTTGTATTCTGCTGTGGCTTCTTCTCACGGGGACTAGACGTAAATGATCCAAATTGAGCGATACCATTGAGCCCTCCTAACGGGTCTGATTCCGGGTCGAGCATTGAGCGGTTACGGCGATGTGCGGTTCTTGGCAATCCTTCGCTGTTCGACATGTGGGGGAGAGCACGGTCAGGAAAGGGGTTTTTGCTCGAACTCGCGTGTGCTAAAGCTCGAGGTCTATCAGAAATTGGTTTAGTATTGGCATTGCGCGCCAAGGATGGAGTTGAGTCGCATGTAGTTCTTGAGCGACGGCGAGACCTGCCTGGGTTGCCTGAACCCTCCACGTTTTGGGATCCAATTGGTGGTGCTGCAGTCGATCTCTGCGTTTCTGTAGAGGGTCGACGGTGATTTCCGGCTTTACTTCGAAAAATATTCCATGGCATTATTTAGACGACCCCCACCGTGGAGTGCGAATCACATCAACTTCCGCTTTTATCAACCAACCCAAGTAGAGCCACGGTGACGGCCTGTGGTTAGGATGTGGTTAGGTTACGCATTGAAACAAGGCTTGTTCTGGTACACAGTCTTCAGCTGACATGGATCACTGCGTATGAGACGGTGTTTCCATTAGACAGACCCTGACCACGCTTGCGCAAGATACTTAGTCCAGGGTAAACGACCGGCTGCTGAGTGACAAGGGTTTCCAGTCCACTGGCACATTGCGCCATGTAATTTATTGTAATTAAGGTCGACTTCCACGGCGATTGATCCCGTGAGGCACGAAGCTTGTATAATGTCTGTATAACTCTAATCTTTGGTTTCATCTCTCCACTTAGGTGTTTGTGTTGCCCCTACCCTTCAAAGTTTAGGGTGATGTACATGTAGCTAAACAACCATCTAGCCCACAATTTAACTACAGATAACAAAAAGTTGCGGCACTAGTTGCCTTGCGCTATTCATTAGAGGGAGGGGCTTCGCAATTGTCTACCGTGGGCATTGAGTACCGAATGGCCATTTGGTATATCTATGCAATGACATCCGGGAGCCGTCAGTATATAACGCCCGTGGGCTTAACGTCTCCCAACTGTATGCAGACTTTTGGATCGAACAGGCATGTTAAAAATCCTTTTCCTGGCGATGGACGGAGATTCGGCAGAGAAAGTCACCATGCATGTGCTCATACTGTGTGGTGCGATATGTGCGTGTGACATTCATGTGACGACACTTAAAACCCCTCGCAGCATCGTACACATACATGATATTGCTAGTATTGTAAACATTATTATGTATTGAGGCGGCGCGGCGGTATTTGCGTAAGTTAGCGATTCCAGACATGCGTCACATGCACCAAGCAGTGTCGTTTGTAATTAACGGTACCACGTGGTAGCGCGGCGATTACTGAGACCCACCGCCGCCTCTAGCTCGTTATACTTTTGAGTCTCCCGAAAATTCTCCATGATACGGCTCGGGCCCGATGCAGACGGCATGTGGCTGACAGGCTGAGCTTACCCACCACCTCATCTTGGCAACTTGAAGATTAACGCTGAGCGATGTCCTCCACCTCACTTCCCGCGGTCTATGCCTTTCCCGAGGCAGCCGATGTGGCAGCAATGGTTGCTGACCACATAGTAGGAATTCAGAATAGTGTGTTGTCCAAGGATAGTACCCGACGGTTCCGCATTGGTGTAAGCGGAGGGTCTTTGATTGGTGTGCTTAACGAGGGTCTGCTGCATCGCAAGGATATTGACTGGGAGAACTGGGATATTTATTTTGCCGACGAGAGGTTAGTACCCTTTGACTCGTCTGAATCAAACTATGGCCGTTTTAAACGAGGAATTCTCGACCAACTCCCCGACCGCCACCATCTGCCAAACGTGTTTCCTATCGATGAGGCGTTGATCAATGACGCACAAGAGTGCGCCGACAGCTATGAGAAGCTTTTGATCCGTGGGTTTGCGGCTAAAGACAGCGTCAAACTACCTGGCTTTGATCTTCTTATGATGGGCTGTGCTCCAGACGGTCATATTGCGTCTCTGTTTCCAAACCACGAGCTTTTACGCGAGAAATATGCTTGGGTGGCTCCAGTGGAGGATGCGCCAACGCCGCCATCACGTCGCATTACGCTCACATTGCCGGTAATCAGCCACTCGCATCGCATCACGTTTGTCGTTGAGGGATCAACGAAAGCACCTGTCATTAAGACAATCATGGAGCGACCCGATAAGGGACTTCCGGGCTCGATTGTAAACGAGCAGTCCGCTGGCCGTGTTGCATGGTTCGTAGATAACGAAGCTCTGAAGGAGACCTTTGTTCCGAGCAAACCTTACAAATTAACTGCACCACCGCAGTAGATGATATTTATAATATATCCTGTTTTTTCTGTACTATGTTTGTTCTCTATTATTCTGGGGCTGTTAGTTTGCTTTTTGTGCTTCCCTGAGTCTCGCGTGATTTTACAATGAGACTGGAATGCATACAAGTTTTGTTCAAGGGGCGTTTCAAAGTGACATATTCTGGTAGTCTTTTATACTTTTTTTAGACATACAGCCATTGTTAGTTAGTTAGTTAGTTAGTTATTATTATTATTATTATTATTATTATTATTAACCTTGGTTATCTTTCACTTGTGTACCTTCTTCATTCAAGGAGTTCTAGCTGTGCTTCTTATGACGAAAACTTTAAGCATTAGATTGACAAGTCGGGTCTAATTGTATCAAAATAATATTTGGTGTTCATATATATATATATATAATCATGTCTCATACTGTATGTCTTTTTCTGCCACTTATACGGGCTCAGGACCCGTCGAAAGACGATTCAGATGTAAATATACGTCGGTTCCGTAGCCCTCCATGGAAATCATTCGCAGATCACCGCCGAAATATCGTGCATAAAGACGTGACACTGGCAGTCCGTAGCCAAAGCCAGCCATAGGGGCCTTGAACTCACTACGGCTAGAGTCTGGCTCCAAGGTTGGAGTATCTTTTGCGGTTGTGTACATGTATGTCCAAACTTTGTCCATGAATCGTCGTGGGATGCCTCCCCCCTCATCGCTGATCTTGATCGTGATGTCCTCATCTCCTTGAGCAATGATGACCTTAACTGGAGGATAGTTTTCACACTCTACGCCGTAAGATTCAACAACAGCACGCAAAGAATTCTTTACCACCTCAAAAATCATATGCGAAAGATGTCCAGGTACATACATGAAATTGATGTTCTCTGAATTTGAGTGTAACACTACCCGGGGAGCTTCAAACAGCCCGTACCAATCCTCGCAGATAAAGCGTGCATTATCGATCGCGGCCTGAGTGATCTCCTTCACGTTCGTGTCTGTGCAAATAATGCCCACAAAGTCGTCTCTCAACCCACGGTCCATATTCAATCCGATATGTTGCCCTATAAGCATACGGATTCCAATGCGGCTCATGTAAAATTTATCCAGAAAATCTTGGACTTGCTGGTTGCCCGGACGGTAGAAATCGGTAGCCTTCCACTCGTTAACACCTTGTGCTACAGTTGCAACAACACCATCATGGCGTGCCTTGATTTTTTGAAGAGCCTGTGTCACTTTTCGATTGTACTCCTGTACTTCATGCGGCCATTGTATGCTTTCCCCGGACACAGGAATGAAATACTTCCGTCCACTAGGTACTTGCCCAGTCACATCAGAGCTTTTCATTGGAGAAAATAGATCATTTGTGGGACCCTCTTGTTTGATACCAAGCTCAGGCCGTACGCCGACAGCAACTTTTTGTTTCAGCCGCTTCGTGGGCTCGTAAAGTAGCCGCTTCGCATCGGGGTTCAAATTCGGTAACGGAATTGACGTCAACTCATCAAAAGATTGAACATACCAGTCACTCACGCGCCGGATTGATGGCATTGCACTTAGTCGAAACGGAAGATTGGCTAGGTCCTGAACGCGGTGAGCAATGCGAATAGGAAGTTCTTCTACAACAAACTGAGATGCTCGGAATAATACTCCATCGTTCGGCATATTTCCAAATTGCACCATCTGTCTTAAACTAACTCCCGTGGCCGGGAAACTAGCATAATGGTTTATTTTTTGCTCAAGTGATTTATCCATTGGCTGTCCGCGATGTGACAGCCTGTTTCTAGGCGTTATAGGTTCTGGCCTCGCGTGCACAGCACGCATCCGCACATGAGACCTACTGGGTCCAAGTATTACCGATGATTTCAGATGTTGGTGCATCTATACAGAACCCAGAGAATATTGCGGCTCAACTGAACTAGTCCTCAAGTGCGTTCATAGCTCTGGCCATCATTGGGTAAGGGCCCCCTTTTTCCCCCACACATAAATTCGAGTCACATGCGGGGACGGGCCGCGGTTCGACTTAATTCAGTCATATCGGTGACCGATGTATAGGAGACCAGCGGATCGTATCTAGATACTGGATACGGCTGAGCTAAACACCATGACGAGTCGACCATTTTGGAAAGTTACATGGTATTCCTAATGCAAGACCCTGATTCGGATATTTCGTAATCTGATGCTTTGTTTCAGCCTGATGACGTATATATGACTAGCATGGGAATCAGCCTTATGTAAGTCAAGCGCCTATGAGACTTGATAGGACTATTTTCCCAACCCTTCCGACTACGGCAGGCAATCAGGAACGCAGATCTAGTCATTCAGGGCAAGTGATCAAACGTGCCGCGTACGCTGTTAAAGAAAAAAAAAGCTTGATTATAAACAGAATGGCCTGGAGTGCAATACATCAAGAAACTAAGTATTAAAATTAAAAGTGTTACATATACCGTTTCATAAAGTTGTTGTGGAATGCCGTCGATTTCTTTGATCCACTAAAAAAAATGGTTGTGGTGGTGACTTACGTCAATGCAATAAATGAAGATCATGTCGGAATGGGGGCTATTGCCGGCAAATCATTATCGATCCCGAGTAACCAGAGCTCCGGTTTTTGCCAATGAAGGCGACCTGGATGCTAGTAGAACCATACGGGGGTCGGTAGCAATGCCTCCCAAATCACCACGCATCGTCGTCGTTACTACGCGTTTTAGAGGCCGCTCGAACCGGTTGAAGCGCTTAATTTCCACCGCCTCTTCTTCGCTATGTAGACCAGTGACTTCGTTGTTTGCAATGTTAAATTCCTCCATAATCCAGGTGATAGATATGAGCTGCGATCGCGCCTTCCTTCCTTCTTTCACATTTTATACTCGCTGCCTGGACGTGTTCTTTCGGACTTTAGCGTGCATTACAGGGTAAAGGGTTATCGAAACTGCACTTCTCAAGCTTATGCATAACCCCAAGCCTGCACTTGAATTTGGGCGAGTCTAGCGCAATAACTCTATGGTGTAAGCCGCATTAAAAATAATAATCCGGCACATATACAGTCTCACCATTTCTATTAGAACTCCCTGAGAGTTGTGAATTTCTCAGGATCGTGACTGGGTTCAACTTATCTTCCCCACTATCGATAATGTCAGATACTATCACATCAGCGTACATGGGGGGCCTTCAGGATGCACATTAGGATGCACATTATATGATGTGCATCCTACCCAAACCTAGTTACAAAATCAAGGTGTACGATCCTATCAAACCTCTATGATAAACAGCCGAGTATAGTGGAAATCTCAAGCCGGAACTATATAAAATATGCGAGTAATTTGATACCTCTGAAAATTCCGGTGACACTTTTCTCTCTCAATTTTTGAATCAGGTGGTGTTTTTTTTTCCATCTGCTCTCCTCATTTTTTCCTTCCCCCGTCCTTGCAATCTCAAAGCGCCTTACCACATGTGATGTGGGGCGGCACGACGCCGGAACACTAAGTAGTAGCCCCTCCATTCTTTGCATAAACCCATGTAAGTTTATCTCCTTATGTAACCTATAGAATGGGCTACATGCATAGAATACGTGCAGAGGAGAAATTGTGTGGGCCGCACGCATAGATTCTAGCTTTGAACGTGGGCTAGATGCATAAAATACATACAGGAGAGAAAAGATGTGGGCCACACGCATGTATATTGGCTTTGAATATGGGCTAGATGTATAGAATAGACGGAAAGAAGGCATCGTCTAGGTCTCAAGCATGGATGTCTTTTGGCTTTGAATGTCAATTAGATGTACTTTTAGGCCTTTAAATTTAACCAATTGGCAAAAATTTCATTTCTATTGGTAAGTGTGACGCTAGATTTAGTACTCATATTTATCTTCGCTCCCACTCCAATAGGTGACAACTACTACACTGTAAGTTTGCCACCCACTGTTGCAATTTTACTTAGTATCATTCTACCCGGTTCCATATACATATATTTATACATATGTATATTTATATATACTTCAAAACTTTATTACTTGACGCCAAGCCCATCTAAAATTGTAACCTCTAAGGTTCTGTGGTTCGCTTTTTATTCTATGTAATTATGGATCATCTAGTGTAGACATGTGAATGGCCCAAACGATTTCATTGCAGCGTTACACGGCCACCAATCTCATTTGACGAAGTTCCCGGTGGCATTTCTCCATTACGGTCCGAAACGAATTCTGCGTAAATGGCACGTAATTTGGCGACTTCATTGGAAGAAATTGATGGCTTGGATTCAATTAGAGTGGATTTAATGTCATCATAGCTGACAATAATGACATCAGTGCCTTGACTGGCCGAAGGCTGGCTTACAGTGTCGGGCTTCAATGCTGTCATATATCGCTCGGCGTTTTCAGTGCTTGTAGCAAGTGCATGAGATCTCACCTGACCGTTCTCGTCTCGGGCAAACTGTACCTGAAAAAGCGATACCGAGCCTTGTGTATCCACTTCTGGTTTCAATTCTTCTTTACTATCTAGCACCTTGTGAACTGCATTCAGATAGGCACTATACATCAACGCCTGTAAGTCGGCACCTGTGAAACCCTCTGTCTGTCTAGCTATATCTTCCAAATCAACCTCTGGCGCTAATTCCATGCTTGAGGCAGCCTTTGTCAGTATATCTAGACGATCTTGGTTATTCGGCATATCACAGATGAGTGACTTGTCAAGTCGTCCTGGCCGCAATAGAGCCGAGTCAATCATATCAGGGCGCGAAGTAGCCGCTAACACATAGACTCCATCTAAGCCCTCAGCACCATCCATTTGCGTAAGTAATTGGTTCACGACACGGTCAGTCACGCCAGTAGAGTCATGACCGCGCTTTGGCGCAATGGAGTCGAACTCGTCAAAAAAAAGCACACATGGCTTGGCAGCCTGGGCACGGTCAAATAAGTCTCGGACACTTTGTTCAGACGCACCAATATACTTATTCAAAATCTCAGGGCCTTTCACAGTGATGAAATTAAGCCCAGTTTTGCTGGCAATGGCACTGGCAAGCATAGTCTTGCCGCAACCTGGGTAGCCGTAGAGCAATAGCCCACTTCGCAATCGCAGAGGGCAATTGGCAAAAACGGGTGCATACTTTGTAGGCCAGTCCAGGGTTTCTAGAATCACCTGCTTGGCATTTTGCATACCGCCAACTTCGTTCCATTTTGTTTTAGGTTTCTCTAGTTTGATACCACGCAGAGACACTGGTACAAAGTCTTTGACTGTACTTAAAAAGCACTCTGTTGTTACTATTTCTGTACCAGCTGTTGCCAGTACCGCGGCAAGACGGTCGACTAATATCCATAGATCACCCGGCTGATACCCTTCGGTCTCGGCTACGATTTCCAACATATCAAGTTGTTTTCCACGCAACAGCTTTGACTCAGTAAGCGCCACGTTCAGAATGTTTTCTCGAAGAGCTTGGTTAGGAGCTCTCAGATGTAGCATTTCATCAAGCAGATGACTATTGATAAGTTGCGAATGTATAGACGATCTGTCTTGAGCAGTTGTAAGCAAAGAGACTTCGTACTTGGCCATCAAGGGCCCAAAGATGGCACAGAAAACTTCTGCGAGCTGTTGTTGTCTTTGCGAATCACCACTATTTTCCTGCCCTGCAGGGACCAACTTGTCAATATCATCGAATACTATTACACTAGGGGCACTCCAAGCAGCAGTGTAGGCGGTTTTCTTCAAAGCCTCACGAACTGTAGAAACGGCTTTATCAGTATACGTGCCAGACTTAAAAATAACAGGGCGGATCTGTTTGCTCCGCATACTTTTGATAACTTCGTCCGTAACCGCAGATTTACCAGAACCACGGCTTCCGTACAATAGAGATCCATTTCCAGAAAGGGTTGCAGATATCAAGTCTTTTATGAGGGAGTCCTGTCCGACTACAGGGTGAGGTTGTTCAGCATTGCTTGTAAGGCTCATTTTCTTGGATTCAGCTATTGGCACTTCGGAACCGAGTTCCCAGCGTGAGACTGGGGTCCATTCCTTATGGCCTGTTTCAACAATGCCACCTAAAGGCAAGAATGGTAATACTGGAGGTACAATAAGGCCATTGATAACTAAGTCCAGCTCCAACTGCTTGACTTCCTCGTCGTTAAGAATGTGCTTTGCCGTAGATATTCTCGAGCCAACATTTGTTGCATATGGCCGTATGGTAACCTGTGATTTTGAGGAGCGTTTTTGAAATGTTTGTGGGCCTAGCTTCACAAGCACTTTGGCTCCAATCCCGGCGTCTCCATGAATATCTAATGCACAACGTAGGCCATATGATAAGCCTACAGAATCCTCACTCCTCTTGTACAGTGCCACTATGGTTTTTGCGGGGGTAATCTCGGGCTCCTCTGGTGCAGCAGATGAGGATGTTGGGGCTAGTACGGCGGGCAGAGCCAGAGATACAACAACTAAGCTGTTATGCGAGAAGCTGGAAGGAAGCTGGCCACTAATTTCCAATGCTCTTGTCTCAGAAGAGACATCGGCATAAGCGCTAGCTCTCACTACAGCAGACACAGTCGTTTGATTCTGGACAGCAGAGTTGACGTTTGCAACTGCCGACTTCTCTGAGTTAGCTTTGCCTAGTTTCGGGGCTACAATAACTTCAGAATCAGGACTAAGAAGTGCAGCTTGGCCTGGAGTAACTGGAGGATCAAGCTTTGTTACTTTGAGACTAGCAATGGCAGAAGCCGATGGGAAGACGGCTATCGTTTGGCCCATTGCTAGGGCCCTGACCTGATTGATCATGTAGGTCTCAAGGAACGCCACATGAGTCTCGACAATTTCCCAGTCTGCCGGTGTGACTGGTTCCAAATGAACCGTATGAGCAAGACTTGCATTGGCAATAACTCGAAGCGTGACCTTCTCGCCGTGACTTAAACCAAGGTTTTGAGCAAAAGTAGGGTCCAACTCAACCGTGGCCTCCTTCGAGGCAGTGAGACCTGTCCATCCAAAGAATGCAGGTGGTAGTTTCTTTGTTTCGGACTTCGACGCATTTGTGCGCGTGAGTTCTATTACAGCGCCTTGAGCAGGGATGTTGGCGTTAAACAGTGTACCAGAAAGCTGACCAGGCAGATTCGCTAAGTCGCTTCGAAGCGGCGTGAATTGGATTGTCGCTGTAGCTACCGCCATTTCTGGTTCTAAACCAACACTTTTGCGGTACTAAACTGACGATCCCCACACACGCTATTCTCGGCAGTGGTTCAAGCACACGGCCGTATCGTGCAGCAGGGCAGCTACCTCCTGACCCAGCCGCGCGCTACTGCCGTCTTTAGGCGCGTCAAGCTAATCGATATAAAGGCCAGGGTGAATGCCTATAACTTTTGTAAAAGAGAAAAAAAACAAGTTACACATTATCTCCCATACTTATTCTTGTACGGTAACACGGAAAATATACATGAAAGGCTTTTATATCATAGCGTTCCTTTAACCTAAACGCTGCTACAGAGGCCCATAAATTATAGGCATTTGGAGACCCCATGAACTAATGCTTGATTGTAAGACTATGGGCAAAGTAATTCAAATTCAATTCTTCCAGTTTTCTTCAGTCTATTTCGCTCCAGTTGTGCATAAGATTGTAAGTCGCGGTGGCCGACAGTAAATAAATACATGCACATGCGCTTTAGGCACGTGGCTTCATCAAGGACACCATCATCGTCTGGCAGTAGTACATTTGAATCATCATTTGGAACCGGCGCATTCCATGAGCGACGCGCTTGAACTAGTTTCGCTCGCTTGCGGGTGGGGCTATGTTTTGTGCTGGGGCGTTTCGCTTTACCCACCGATTCTGCTCAATTATCACACGAAGAGCGTTGAGGGCCTATCGCTGGATTTCGCATATTTGAACTTCTGGGGATGCGTCTTCTATCTTACCAGCGTCTCCATGCTTTATTTCAACACTACTGTTAGGCTAGAGTATGCACTTGCACACACGAAGGATGCTGTATCTATAAGTTCGGCTCCTAAGCAGCCACTTGTGAGATTCAACGATGTCATATATGGATTACACAGTTTTACAATGGTCCTCGTGCTTTTGTACCAGTTTTACCTTTCAGGCTATCGGCGGTCTATGACGCAGCACTTATCTCTTACTGTCAAACTTTTAACTGCAACAGGTCTTCTTGGCGCTCTTCTGTTGCTTCTTCATGCATATGAGATCAGTACAACCCGAAGGCATTACCAATTGGTGGATGTCGCAAATATCTTTGGGACAGTCAAGGTATTTCTGAGTACGGTGAAGTACGTACCTCAAGCTTACTTTAATTATCAGCGGCAATCCGTTAAGGGATTTGCAGTGAAGGGCTGCTTTATCGACATTCTAGGTGGAGTGCTTTGCATTTCACAGCTCGTCCTGGACGGAATCCTGGCGAATGACACAGCCGATGTGTTCAAGCATCCGACAAAGATCCTGCTAGCCATTGTCGCAATCTTTTTTGGCCTGGTTTTTCTCTTCCAGTTCAAACTCTACACTAGGGAGCGCGAACCCACTGTCTATAATACAAAAAAAGGTGCATAGTTTGTACGCAATGAGCATGCGGCACCTATGGAATGCCTTAGGGAGGCTTGATGTTACTGGATTAAGAATTACACGGTACAGTTTTGTCCAGCCCACCGGACATGGCCTCCAAAATTTGCCTCTTGTTTTAAGCAATCATTGTTTTAAGCGATGATTATGTTAGGTGGCGGATTGGCATTTCTAGGTTATCGCCGGCTCAGCTTCAAACAAAGTTAGACTCGGAGTGTATAATTAGATCAATTTGGATCAGTTCGGATCAATCAAAATTGATTCTATCAAGAATCATTTTCGAACCAGCATATCTTCGCAACCTTCCTTTATGCTCATGCTTTTAAATTAAGCGTTCTACATTTACTTTTCCATTTCTTATATTTTTGTCTAGAATGCCTATTCAATTTTCTTGCACTATCCCCGTCTCTCCTCAAAAAGCAACAACAACAACAAGAAAAAAAAAAGCTGCCTTCGAGATATATTCCCGCAATGTTTGCCCCACAGTTGCATGCTCACTGCCCAGCTGGCTTGTGATCGCCCAACACTGATGACTTGATAACAAGCTTTTAAACCTTGGCACATGTCCTGCAATTACTAGCTACTACCGAGACCCGACCACCCTACACTCGAATATGACCTAACCCCTGCCCTGCCACTACCTTCCCGGATACGACATTATTGCCAATAAACCATTAACGCTAGTGGCGTTCCTGCAATGGGGGATCCACTTGATATTAATAAATGGGTTCCGCCGTCATCTCCTTTGACTGTGAATAAAATACAGCGAGGACTTACCCCAGTGACGCATGTGGATAATGAAAAAGCGGCAGGATCTTTCGGACCGGCCCTAAAGCACTGGTCAGCCCTGCCGGCGCTTTCATACTTCTTATTGAATGCCGTCAATATGCGCGAAAATGGTCGTCGCATCCGTCTACCTCCAGATTTCAAGCCTCCACCTCGAGTGACGCTTTCAGACCAACGCAAACACGAATGGATTGCCGACCTAGCAAACCCAGCAAAGCCTCTGCGTAAACTCTCGCGAGCAATTCCGCATGGCTACTCCGCTACTAAGTTGATTGATGTGTTGTGTGAGCATAGGGTGCCATTACATCGAGCGGTGTGGTTTACAAAATGTGTAGGTGCCAACGAAGTGCGTGCCTTGAAGCGCAAAGCCGTTTCCATGGGATCTGAAAGCTCGCATACGCAAGCAATTGAAGCTCGCTGGCTCGAAACATGGACACAGGCCTTGGTTTCTTATATGGAGGTCACTATAGATTCATTCGATAACCTTCCAGCAGATCAGTGGCAACAGCGCATCTCGTACATTACTCGTTTGACGCTGCATATGTTTTATGAGGCCCTATTATATATGCCACGGTTTTTACAGTGGGTACTTGATTCTTTAAAGCAAGGTCCGGCGTCTCGCCTTCCCTGCGTTGTGCATCTGGTTCATCTCATGTGGCAGCCGTTAACAACAACCAAGACGGCACCGGTTTTGCTACGATGTATTGCTTCTCGGCTTAATTCAACCACGCCTTTGCTTAATAGCATCTTGCAACGTTTAATGTCTACAAACGAAGACATTTTTGTTGCACCTCGGACATGGCCTTCTATCGAACCCCATGTTCGTGACCATCCAGCTTATTTGAGACTCAAAGAAAGAAATAGGGCATTTGTGCCTCAGTCTGAAGTGTGCGACAATAGAGATTGGGTTCAACAACTCGAGCTAGGTGTTCTGCTCAGCACATTTGCCAGACCTTTTAATGTGGCTGATCTTATGTCAAGTATCAACTCCTTGAATCTGCCACATCATTTACTTGTACGCACTATTTTGCTTCGTACAGTGCGACAGGATACTGTGGCAAGTGTTCAGCTTTGTGTTTTGATTTTGAAACACATTAAGAAACGTGATAACTTGCCAATTTCAGACATTTGCATCGAATTCTTGTTTGGTCCCGAGTTGCACTACATTCCGCGCAATATTGGTGATGTCGTAAGTGAGCTTGTTTGTGCCAAACTTATCTGCATTGACACATATTTTAGTCGCCTTATCAGTAAGGGCACAATGTACATGGACTTAGGAGTGCGTGCAGTACATATGAGGATTTTACAGAACTTGCCTCTGGATTCACTAGCGCCGTCTTCGCGCGCTCAAGCATTGATGCTACTCTGGCGTGCTGGTTGCACCATTGCTGACGCAAACATTTCACATCTCGTTACAGAAGTTTCCGCCGTGTTTTCGGGTAAGCCATGCAATATTGAATTCGCGGATCTCACTGTTAATGATCGGCGCAGGCTTGCCGATGAGCTTGTGAAA
This sequence comes from Entelexis apis, assembly GCA_030564665.1. Taxonomy (NCBI): domain Eukaryota; kingdom Fungi; phylum Ascomycota; class Dipodascomycetes; order Dipodascales; family Trichomonascaceae; genus Entelexis; species Entelexis apis. The sequence goes on along the minus strand of JAJLWA010000005.1, from coordinate 196,786 downwards.
CTTTACAGTGCATATAAACCGCAAGAGCAATCTGTCCTGAACCATTATTGTGATATTATGGAACAGGTCGGTTGTGGAAGCATGCGATACCTTTATAAGGTGCTTTCTGTAGCGATTACTGACGTCAATGCCTGCTCTTCTATTGTGAGCTGTGCCTTGCGTCAAGTGCACATGCGCTTGCTGGCTTTTGTGAGTTCGAGACTTGCTGATGCATTCGCCTCAAAACTTGTTGATAAGCTCAAGATGTTTAGTTCCGAGAATAAGTCTATGGCTTGGGTTAATTGGGATGACATTGGCGCACTGCGTGATGTCATTAAAATCCCGATGATCATGTTTGAGTTGAGTCGTCTCATTCCCTTGCGTCAGAATCATACAGTGGCTGATCATACTCCCAAGGAAACTGAAACTGTGGGCTCTGCCCTATATCGCTCGGGCTCACCAGATATCGGTGCATTGGTATCACTCAAGGATGACGAAGGTTACGCTCAAGCAATTCTTGAGTATGCGAGAACGCCGCACGCTGAGAAGTTGGCACTTTTACAGCTTGTTACATATCGTTGCGTTAGCTTGGATGATCTCTCACATTTAGGCGATTTTTCACTATTCCGATTTCTGCTGCTGGCGCCACCAAACGAGCTGGGATTCTGCTACGAGGAAATTGCAGAACTTGAAAGCACCCGCAGGTCGTACCTTGAGACAGCCGATACTCAATTTTTGCTTGACGTAATCGCGTCTGTAGATGCAATTAAGTTTGCCTCTCATTTTGCGAACTCCTATCCTGACATTTACATCAATAGGCTGGTACAACCTGCGCTAGCTTTGAAAGGTGAGGATCTGGCTCGGGTACGAAGGGCTACCGTGGCTGATGAGCGGAAGTTTGAAGTGCTTCTATTGAGATGCAATCCGTTTAATTTAAGATACTACCAGGGTCTGGTTCTTTTAGGGTTCAATGACATGTCGAACGAAAACATTGCTCTAGAAGTACTGGCTGCAGCAAAGGCCCATCCGGAAACAAGTCCAGCACTTCAAGGTCTACTCGAAAGCGTTAGCGTGGAGACGAAGAACGCAATATTTACACTTGTGGTGCGCGAGTTTTTGAACGAAGGTTTTAACGAGCAGAATGTAGAGGCTATTGATGTTTTCTACACGCTTGTGAGCATACTGGCAAGTTCTGTTGTTGAACCACTGACGTGGAACTTGGACTTAGTGCCTTCGTTTTTACACAGTCTTGTACAAATTTCCCAAAGTGTGGAACCTCATGAAGTGAGTGGTGAGAAAGCGTCAAAGTTACGGAAGGCGCTTACGGTGCTTCTGCGTGTTTGCGTGGTGGCTCGACTTCACAGGGTGACTCAACCTGCAGAGGCACTACCCTTTCTCGAGACACTTAATCAAATCCCAGTGTTTGCAGAAAGCTATCCAATTTACATGTTTTTGAAGGACGCTCTGCGTCTTCTTCATAGGATCGCGGATCTGGAGGCCTCAGACTCACAACAATGGAACTGTGAGGAAGAAGAACAGAAGTGTCCAATGGCACTAAGAAACTTACGAGTTTACTCAAAACGACAAGATAGATATGAACCGATCTCGATTTGGCCCTGTGATCTGATTGAGGATGCCAGTCTGGTTATGGGCAAAAATGATGGCCCGGTGGACCTCGCTCTTTTTGAGACTTATGAAGGAAGTGGAGACTAATTTATTATTTGCATATTATAATGACGCTATGAACGTTTCGAAAATGATTTAATGACATTGTCTATTTATTTCTTTATGATAATTGATAATGACGCTTGTTCAGTTGTTCCTGCCCAAAAAAAAGGCGGATTACAATTTACATAATTATTTTTTTTTTGGTAATAGGAATAAGTGCGACCAGAACACAACTAGACACTACCAGAAGATCAACAATGGTAATTGATTCGTCGGCTCCATTGCGGGACATTGCGGCCCTTTTCAAAGGAAAAAGCGCTGATGAAATGCTGGAAGATCTGGGGCAGGTTCCCTTTTTTATGAATGAGTATCGCGAAGGCGGGGAAGAGAATATGCAGCTAGAAGCCCTCCGGGCTATGGCATACGAAGGTGAGTCTTGGGAAGTAGCTGAAAACTTCAAGAATCAAGGCAATGATTGCTTCCGTGCCCGCAAATATCAAGATGCTATCTTGTTTTACACACAGGCATTGGAGCAGCGAACAGAGAAAGAGGAAATAAATGTGGCTTGTTTGGGTAACCGTGCGCAGTGTCATCTTGAGCTGCGGAATTACAGGAAGGCAATTACTGACTGTTCACGTACCCTTGATATTGAACCCGAAAACTTAAAGGCTTGGTACAGATCTGCCAAGGCGTTTCTTGCCCTCGGTAAGATTCCCGAGAGTTTAGCGTGCATTGAGCGTGGTCTTGCACATGATGCTAATAATGAAGGTCTAATTACGGTTCGAAAGCAGGCACTTGAACGTCAGGCTAAGTTAAACGATTTGGAACGAACAAGGCAAGAGAAGTTGGAGGCAGCAGAGTTGCGAAGTCGGACTAAGAAACTGGCTATTGCTGCAAGAGGGCTAAAATGCAAATACACATTAATGAATCATGAGAAAACGAATCCCGGTGACCTTGAATGTCAGTTAGAGAATCCTCTGGATCCATCTTCAACACTTTATATGCCGGTACTAGCGCTTTATCCGATTAATATGGAAAGTGACATTCTGCAGCAGGTTGATGAACTAACTACACTAGAGGAACTTATTACGCAGCTGTTTGAAGAGGTTCCTAGGTGGGCAAATCCACACGAGTACAACTTGGGGAATCTTGATGTCTATGTTCAAACTGAGAGTGGAGGGCTTGCAAAAGTAGGAAAGAAGTCTACACTCGCCAAGGTGTTTGGAAGCCCCTCGGTCATTATGGTAGACAAAATGGCGCTGATTTACGTTGTTCCGCGAAACCACGCTGCGGAGTGGCTGAAGAATTGGAATAAGCAAGCTCAGTCCAATTTGCTCAGAGATTAATTAAGCCATGATATTTTTCGTTGCAAACCAGTCGCGGTTATCCCTTTCCCACTCTAGACAGGTACGTAGCCCTGTGTACAGATGCACGCGTGGCTTCCATCCGAGTGCGGCAATCTTGTCGCAGTTCATAGAATACTGGGAGTCGTTATAAACGCGATCATCTCCAAAGCAGACAAGTTGGTCTCGGTAGTGTGAAAGTTTTGCTAGGTCTATGAGCGTATACAGGACCTGGCGGTTTTCGAGCTCGCTCTCGACTCCAGCGCCAACATTATATGCGCTTCCGGGCTCACCCTTGTGTAATATAAGTAACATAGCATCAGCCGCATCGCTGGCATACAAATATCGTCGTTTGTTAATACCTTTTCCATGTATACAGCAGGGTTTTGGCGGAGTAGACATTAGCGCTTTGCAGAACAATGGTATAATTTTCTCAGGATACTGCCTCGGGCCGTAAACGTTGCTGCATCTTACTGTTGTCACAGGTATACGCCAACTTTTGTAGTAAGAGTGTACAAGCATTTCGGCGCTAGCTTTAGTTGCTGCATATGGATTCGTAGGGCCCATAGCAGCGTCTTCAGTACAATTGAGTGCCTCACCATAAACTTCGTCCGTAGATATGTGCAAAACCTTACTTAATGCCTGTTTCTTGGCATATTCTAGTACATTGAGCGTGCCTACAATGTTTGATTCTACAAAAACAGAGGGCTGCAGAAAAGACTTATCTACAAACGATTCTGCCGCAAAATGCACAACACATTTTATATGAGGAAACTGTTCTGCTAACTGCATAAATACAGCACTATCTGCAATGTCTGCTTGCACCAGTACAAAGCGTTTAGCATATTGGTTGCGCAGTACGTCTACCGTCTTGGAGCTTGTGCAATAGGTCAATTTGTCAAGACATATGACTCGAGCGCGAGAGTTAGAATCGAGAAGTGCATTGCAAAACCATGATCCGATGAACCCGGCACCTCCCGTCACAAGCACGTCCTCATTATCAGTCATAAAGCTCAACTCAGCGGCATGAACCAGCTGAGCGTGTCTAAGTCAGTATGCCCCTAACCGCAGCCTTGTTATGATATTTATTAGTCTGACGGCGTTTACGCGTTTCTTCATTAATGGGAAGGCCCGTCTTCAAGGCGCCACCAAGAAGCCGGTCTGAAAATGTATTGAATCCTCCGAAGAGAGTGCGCACTATGAGCTCTCCTGTAATTGCACAGCCTGATGACCCAACTGTAATAAAGGCGGACACATTAAATGATAGCATGTTAGTTTCGAGACATCCACCAAGAAGTTATGCGGAGCTCGCATTGCACAAGAACAAGCTGGAGGAGATCATCCATGCGCTGGATCCCGAGTCCAGAACCCGTGTTGTTGTAATAAGTGGTCCTTCGGGGTCATCAAAATCGAGTGCCGTTCGGCTTATATGCAAAGAGCAGAACAAAGAACTACTGGAGTTTCTTGCGCCCGAAACTAATATCGGCTCTACAGGAATCATGGGAAGCTTTCGTGAATTCCTTGTTGGTGCCTCAATGTATGAACGTAGGTCATCGGTTGTTTTTGTAGACGAAATGCCAAATCTATTTCATGAAGACACGCGGCGACTATTTGAGGAAGCACTTATTGACTGGGCCATAGAACGAATGCCGCAGCCGATTCTTGTAGTCGCTTTCACAGAAATAGAAGTGTCTGCACATTATACCGAGGCTGCAGTTGTGCCGCGAGTGTTAGGAAGTCTGGTAGCTCTTAAAGAGCATTGTTGCTGGATTAAAACAAACGCTGTGAATGCAACACTTATTTCCAAAGCTTTGAAGCTTGTTCTAGCACGCGAGCACAGGACGTGCGCACCAGCGATACTAAAGGAGATCTCCCAGTGTGGTGATATCCGTAATGCAATTAATGCTCTCGATCTGTGTTTGAAATCTTCTGAGTTGAGTGACGCTCGATCTTTGGTCCGTGGGTTCCCTGTACAACTTTTTCACGCTATTGGCAAGATTATATGGGGTACATCAAAAGAGGGTAGTCTTGAGAAAGCTATAGACACCTTTAGCGACACACTTGATACTTTCAATCTGACAATTTTGGACAATTATTGTTCTGCGTATCACTCGCGCCTTGCGTTGTCTGCTGCGGTAACAGTGTCAGACTGTCTTAGTGAGGCCGATCTTTGTTTGCCATACCTGGGTTCAGTAGCTGCAGCACACGCAATTCAGTCTAGTGATCCAGATACACATGCTGTGAAAAGGTTTGAAAGCCTGAAATTCACGCAGTACCCGAAGTGGAAACGGCTGGAGCATGAGTCCCGAGCAAAACTAATCACCCGAGTTAAGGAACGGCGTCTATATGAAGGCCCAATGTCTGTCACTTCAGCAGTTATGGATGAGGTTGGCTATGAACCACAGCTCCAAAATCCTGACGATCTGGTACCAGATATATCTTCCAATGACGACGATGATGACTTTTGATGCAACTCCTGCTTGTGTTGCTAATTTATGATGTATAGAGTGATCTATGGGTCTGTCGATATTTTTGGCGTCTTGGCAATTGTACATATCCTACCCAGCCGAATTAATGATGTGAATGACAATGAAAACAAGTAAGAAAATATTTCAGATGAACACAAAGATGATTTAATGTATATATCTGATACATATATTTCTTCACGATACGGCCCTTGGCTTATCATAGGAATTGCTTGCCTGTTATAAACATATTAAAGCATTCAATTATCCATAATGCTTTAAGGGATATCAAGGAAATCAATGAAGTGAGCAACATACATATGTATGTTTACGCTACTAAATGTGACGTGACTGGTTTGCACCTACCTAAAATTGGATTATCTACTAAACACATGAGAATTTACACATAAGACGAAACCCAAAAAGAATATTTATCAATTACTTGCGTTTCTCCTAGCCGAATTCTTGATACAAGCCTCGACAACCATCCCACTATAATCGATATGAGCTCGTAATATTCATGCTATCTGGCGCTTAGTATTATGTATGGTGGTGGTGGTGGTGGTGGCGTGCGGCAGCTGTATGATTCACATCTTTTTATTTCACAGAGTCAAAGAAATGAGGATCCTCTTCAAGTGATTCCTTGACAATATCAAGACCGCCTTGAAGCTCACCGTTTACATATAGCTGGGGATAGGTCGGCCACTCCGAGTACTCCTTCAACCCTTGCCGTACAGCGTTGTCTTTTAGGATATCAAAGAAACCGAATCGCACTTGGTTCTCTCGAAGAATTCCTACGAGCTGGCGTGAGAAACCACACTTAGGCTCTGCGGGAGTTCCTTTCATGAATAGCATCACTGGTGCTGCACTTATTAACTTTTTCAGTCGGTTCTGAAGCTCCTCCTTGGACTCCTCCACAGGCTCGTTTTGTGGTGAAGTGCCATTTGGAGATGTAATGGCCGCCACAGCATCTCCTTGAGCGCCACCGGCTTCCTGGATCGCCTTGGCCAGCGCTCGCGGATCTGCGCCACTCAACTCTTTAACAATCATCTTATTCTTAAGCAAAACAAAGAACGGAACTGCAGTCACTTCTAGCAACTCACTGATGTCAGGGAACTTGTCCGCATCTACGGAAATGAACTCGTGCTGCTCATACACCTCAGCTAAGCTCTGGAATACATTGGACATGTGCTGGCATGGTTCAGCCCACTCTGTCTGAAAGTATATAACTAACAGTTTTGTCGGCTCGGCATTGTTAGTGACAGTGTTGAATTGCTCGTCACTGGAGATCTCGATCACAGCCATGGTTATGTCAAAAAAGTAATTGATAAGTCAAGTGGGATTCCATGTAATTAACAAATATCACGTGCTTTATCCGAGCGGAGACTCGTGCCGATCTAGGATTTGAAAGCGATCTTAGAGGCTCATAAGAACTTAAACGTGGTTTCGCGAAACTAAGCTCGTTTCTTGTTGATTCTTCCAATTTTGTAGAAGAATTGGGTTGTACCTATGGTGAATTATCGGTTTCTAACATCTCAATGGTAAACTTAACCTAGCTTGTGCGGCACAGGAAAATAATCAGCATAATAACCTTTTTTTAATATATATTTTATGGGTAATCCTGAGTACAATATATAAATATAAATCTGAACTATCATTAGGTTGTCACTAACGCACTAAAGAGTGGACAGAATCCCCTGATCCTCCTTAAGCTGTGTGATAGGTTGCTTGAGCGCTGCGTCAAGGGATTTACGCCGAGACAATGAGCTGGTCTTAGGCAAAGCCTCGAACCGAGAGAAATCCAGGACTGCAGGGTTCAACTCCATTGTGGGTCCTGCCTTGGAGCCAAATCCTATACAAGTCAAATATGCAGCATTGTGTGGCGTCATAGTACCTGGAGTCCATCGTAAATTCTCCTTCAGAGTTTCCCAACCAGAAGGACCCAAATCAAAGAATTTACGACCTCTCATGGCAGCCTCTCTAATGGCTCGTCGAGCATATACACGCGCACGCGGAGTAAGTGGAATATTTTCTCGTTCTACTTGCTTCAGAATTGTGCCGATGATGATGTATCGTTGTGGCGTGGTGTAGAACATCATAGATGCGCATTGAATGAAGTATTCCCACGTTAGTGGATCCCAAGTAGTATTTTGAAAATCGCTAAGAATCCCAAACTGCCAATCTAAATGTTTACGCTGCGCAAATCGGCACAGAAAGACATTTAACGTTTCACTGCTCCTATCAGTGAGAGCTGCTCCCCGTAGTAGATTTAGTGCACTCATGACATTGTTATTACCGGGCTGCTTTTGCGATAACGCGCGGTCAATTATCAGGCGCATGACTATTGGGTTCTCAAGGTCTAAAGAGTTCAGAACAGCCTCATATAGTCTTGGAGATATACTGCTGTCTTTGTGATCAGAGCCATTTTCTGAAATGATTGTTTTGAGACATATCTGCTGCGACATTGAGTTCAATGCTATGCCTCTGCGATCCATTTCCTCAACAAGAAAGCTTTTGCCAAACCCAAACGGCATACATTGTAACACCATGTTCCAAGTCTCTGAATTGGCCTTGATCTTTAGATGATCCATTTTTTTTAAAAGAGAAATCGTCATCAATAACGGGTGTCCCAGCTGTTCCAATGGATATGGATTACCAGCAATGCGACGGGCCTGGCTAGCAAGAAAGAGATTCACAGTAGCCGTGTCTGGATCTATACGCCTTGCTTGCATTTGTTGAAACAGCAGCTGTGCCATGTGGATATCATTAATAGCCAAAAAGTACCCGATGGCTTGGTTATACATGTCCGGCGTTAGTTCAAGCGAATGCCCGGGTCGGAGCTTATGGATCAAAAAATTGGAGATTCTTTCTGTGTATTTCGCACCATAATCATATGCTGTGATATTAGCCAAGGACTGCTTGAAATCCGCATCTGCTCGTAATAGTTTTTCTAAAGAATTGGGCTGTCGAAGTTGTGCACGAATTGGCGGACACATAGGCAAACTAACACGCAAATCCGTAGCTCTGGCCAGCAGAGCTATTGCAGACTGCGCTAAAACCCTTGTCTGTCTCAAATACTGCAACGTATCTGTTTCTGTCCATGTTGTTGGCGGTACATATGGATGTGATATCGCTCGCGGGACAGGCAGACCTAGCAGCTTATACTTGAGATCCTTAAACCGCAATCTAGCACCTGCCTGTAGTCTTGTTTGCATAGACTGAGCACTCATTGTTCGCCCGCCATATGTTGAACTACTAACGCGGGCGCGAATGAAATAAATGTCTATAGTATAGAACTGAGCGATACTCACGTGCACGCTGTTTCGATCACAGGACCGGAATCGTATATGACCAGGGCCTGGCCATTAAGGTATTAGCCAGCAGGTTTAAAAATGAATGAAAAAGTTTAATTGCGAATTGCTAGAGCTTTGAACCACCTATAAATTAAACTCTGGTACCACAAAATCACTCCTTAGCTCTTAAATTCATAGTATATATGTTCGTTGTATCAACATTACTGTATGAGCGCCACACATAGAGTGGTTTCGCAAGCATACATTTACCTTATACAGCGAAACAATATAGCGAAAATGAAAACGTAAATTAAAAAATTACACAAAAAAAAGAGGTCTTCGTGCAAGGATCACCCTTGATCAGCCTATGATGCTGCTTGATGGATAAGAACCCACATCGGAAATTCTCGTAGCCATTCACATGACATGCTCAAGTAGCTCATAAGCTATACTCGATCTGCAATTTAACTCTCAGTTTCAACTCGAGGCTCAAATGTACGGGCCGCGCCGTGTGAACTTCACCGGAGGGCGGACACCAATGCAGATGGGCACTCCGATGGAAATACCGGGTCCACCCGCAGACCCTCTGGATACCCCCATGGGCACCCCTCTATCAGTACCACCTGAGGCCGCTGGTGTAAATAGTGTTCCTGAGGGGGACGATGGGTATTTCACTTATAATCCGCAGGCTGCGTGGACTCAAAATATGAGCCAAAATATGATGCTCGACCCAGTGGAGGAGATGGAGCGCGATCTGTTTAATATGGACGGTATGGTCGTACCTCAGATGCCTCCTCAACCGCCACAGCAAATGCCATCTGTTGGCCAGATACCTCAGTCCCAGCAAATGCACCAAATTCACACGCCTCATATGCAGCAACCTGTGGCTCATCAGTCGCGAATACATCAACATCAAATGCATCAACCTCATATGCATCAGTCACATATGCCTCAAGCTCCGGTTCCGCGTATGTCTCCAGCCCCTCAGCTACACTCCGAGCTTGGCCACTCGGATCTTGGTCACTCGGATATGGGTCACTCTAGCCAACTTGCCCAGGTAGTAGTCCCGCGACTACAAGCTATGCAACATGTAGGTTCACTTAGCAATGGCCACTCTCACTTGGGGCATCAAATTCCGTCTCCTATTTCGCGAACTTCACCTCCACAGATGACTCCCGGATCACAATACCAACTTTCAAGTAAAGAAGCTTCCGAAACATTGCAGAAACAGCCCGACGAAAACCGCTTCTGGCTGGCTGAGTTACAGCGCTGCCGCATGCGATATAAACCAAAGTCTTCAATTCCGCCAGATCTCAGTAGCTCAAATTACGCGGCACAATGTATTGCCTCAGCCGAGTCTTCGCGTCTGCCTCCATTCTATCTAAGCTTGGGGGAGTATAACCACTTGCGGATACGCTTGCCTCGTATCCATGTCACGACCTATCTCAATATTCGAAACGGTATTCTACGACTATGGCTAGCTAACCCATTAGTGGCAGTGACTCCAGTTGAAGCGGCAGGTTGTTGCCGCGAGGCTCGATACTATGGATTAGCTGAGTTCGCCTTTGAATGGCTTATGCGTAATGGTTATATTAACCACGGCTGCTGCAGCCATCATATGGTTCCACCGGTTCCATTGATGAGTGCAAGGCGACGGAAACCGCGTCAGACTTACGCTATTATTGGGGCAGGCGTAGCTGGACTCAGCTGTGCAAGGCAACTCGAAAGCTTGCTTGACCGCTACAGTCCCAAAATTTTGATGGAATACGAAGATCTTCCTCGTGTAATTGTTCTCGAGGGACGCAAAAGAATTGGGGGTCGCGTGTACTCTCCAACTCTGAGTACCGCTAAGGGCGTCACTGTGGATCTAGGTGGAGATACAATTCTCGGATTTGGACGCGGAAACCCTCTGGGTGTCGTTATGAGACGCCAGTTAGGTATCCCTGTTGTTGCTGTTGATACTACGAGTGATGATAATGTATTATACGATGCTGAAACTGGTGACCCTATTGACCCAGTCGTCGATTATCGTGCATACGAAATGTTTAAGCATCTTTTGGACCGCATGCGTACCTTTGAAATGGGTCTGGGTGCTATGGGTCAGCCTTCATCAGTAGCTGCACCAGGTAATAAGCTGTTAATTCGTGCAGGGCAGGACCCTGCCATGAGTACTTACGATTCAAGTGAAATGTTAACCGTGGCGCAATACGAAGAAGATAAGTTGCGGCCATATACACAGCCTCCATCCGATGATTCAGATGATGCCGAAAGTCAACAGGAAGTGAAGGTTGAACTTGACTTCCTTAAAAGTCTCGGCTTCTCTACAAAACAAGACAGTGCAGACCCTCGACAGATTCGCGTGCATGCTGAAGCAGCGTCAAACCAAAGTAGTGCATCACTAGGCCTTACAATGCACAAATTTGTTGAGCATCTCGCTACACTCACAGATCTTAGTGATAAGGATATTCAAGCTCTTGAATGGTACTTTTCCAAGTTTGAGTACTATGTAGGTGATGATATCACCTCTGCTGGACTTTCTTCTTGGTCACATCATCGTCACAATAGATTTACTGGCCGTCACGCATGGGTACGCGATGGTATGAGCACTCTAGTCAAAGGCTTAGATACGGTGCCAACGAAGCTGGATGTACGCTTCAAAACTGTGGTGACGGTAATTGAGTATGACGAAGATAGTGCGCAGATTACGCTGGAAAATGGTGAGCAAGTTAGTGCTGATCGCGTCGTTGTCACAACACCCTTAGGTTGCTTGAAGCGGCGTTCTATGCAGTTCATTCCCGATCTGCCCCAATGGAAGAGCGACAGTATAGACCGGCTTGTTTTTGGTGTCGTTAACAAGGTCGTGCTTGTGTTTGATGAGCCATTTTGGGAAGCCAAGGTCCCGCCATTAATTCGGGTTGCCAATAAGTCAAGCGATAAAAGAGGCGACTGTTTTACGTTCCAGAACCATTCACGACGCCAGGAGCTTGGTGGAAAGGTGTTAGTCGTAGGGCTTGTTAGTGGTTCAGCTGCTCGGAGCATGTCAAACAAATCTGATGCTGAAGTTGTTGATTCTGCAGTTGAAAAGTTGAGGCGGATATTCAGAGCCCATCCTAATGCCCAAAGTTCGAAGTTGGTAGAATCTGTTGTTACGCGTTGGCAAACAGATCGATTTGCCAAGGGTGCATTCTCTCATGTAGGTGTCGATGGCACGACCACGGATCACGATCTACTAGGTCGTCCTGTTCAGCGCTCTTTGTTCTTTGCCGGCGAAGCCACATCGCGTGCTTACCCGGGAACCGTACACGGCGCCTACTTATCCGGATTACGTGCTGCAAAAGAAGTGATAAACAGCTTGGTGGGAAGTATTGAAGTACCTGAGCAGTTAATTACTGAGGAGCAGCCCGAAAGCTTAGAAGTTCCTCCTCAGGCAATCCCGCAGCAGCAACAGCAGCCACCGCTTCAAATGCCTGCACGACAGCGTCAATCTAGCTCGACTATGACAAGCCGCAATATTAGCCCGCACCTTGAAGCCTCCACCGTTAAAAGGCATAGTCCAGAGCCAGTCGAGTCAATAGATGCTCCTGAAGTGGAAGCCGAGCTAGTTGAACTGCGTCGACGTAGACATGCGCTAGAGCATGAGCAGCTTGAGCGCGATCTTATGCATGAACTTGGTGAGCAACCATCCAAACCGGAACGTCACGGTACGACAAATCCATTTCTCCTTTTCCAGAAGGATTATTGGGACATCTGCCGTCAAGAAACAGAATCTTCAAAACGTAAAGATAAGAAGGGTGCCCCAATTCATGCTACGAGGAATGAAATTCGGGCATCTCTCGGCAAAAAGTGGCGTTCTTTACCTGATGAGGAAAGAGCGCCATATGTTGAGTTGAGTAAACAAGCTAAGGTTGATAATGAAGAGCGCCAGGAAGCTTATGCGCGTAAGCTTAAGTGGTTTGAAACCGAGGCGGCTAACTTTCGGCAGCAATGGAAGCAAGACCACCCTTCTGCACCTTCATTGAGAGAGATCCAACTTGAAGAACAGCTCGACGGATTCCGCCCACGCAAAAAGCGGACGCGGCTTACAGAATAATAATACCAACAACACTGAATGAACATGAAAATAGTTATGACACATTTAATACCGTTACCCCCCCCTCTAGTCTCCTCTATAGAATAATAATTAACTACTGACAATCAATGCTGATCTGAACCAATAAATTAGATCAGATCAAATTGTTTTTTTTCTCTTCTTCCTTATTTCTCGATAATATATTCTTGTATTTACATTCATTTTGACGTCAGTGACGCCTACGCTAAATCTAAACCTAGCTAAGTCCAGGGAGGAGGGACTGTCCATCTATATACAAATACTATGTTTAGAACATACCGCCCATGCCGCCCATGCCGCCCATGCCACCGGGCATACCACCAGGCGCACCACCAGCCGGAGCAGGGGGTTCAGGGGCGTCAACAATAGCAACTTCAGTGGTTGCAAGCAGAGACGCGACAGAAGCAGCATCCGTAAGACCCGTACGCACGACCTTGAACGGGTCGATGATACCAGCCTGGATCATATCAGTGTATTCACCAGTAGCGGCGTTGAAACCCTTGTTGAAGTCCTTACCGAAGTCGTCAGTAAGCTTACCAACGACAACAGAGCCCTCACCACCAGCGTTCTCAACGATTTTACGAGCAGGACCAGAGATGGCAGCCTTGATGATCTGCACACCGAGTTTCTGGTCGAAGTTTTCAGTGCTGACACCATCAAGCACAGTGCTGGCCTTAAGAAGAGCAGTACCACCACCAGGGAGAATACCCTCCTCAACGGCAGCACGTGTGGCATTCAAGGCATCGACAAAGCGGTCCTTCTTCTCGCCAACCTCGACCTCAGACGAGCCACCGACCTTGATCACGGCGACACCACCACTCAGCTTGGCAAGACGCTCCTGCAACTTCTCCTTCTCGTAGTCGGAGGTCGAAGAGTCACTGATGTAGCCACGGATCTGCTCACAGCGCTGAACAATGTTGTCCTTGCTGCCCTCACCGTTAAGAATAATGGTATCATCCTTGGTGACAGTAATTGAGCCGCACTGGCCAAAGAGTTCCGGCGTGGCATTCTCAGGCTTGATGTCAAGCTCGTCAGTAAACACCGTGCCGCCAGTCAGAATGGCGATATCACCAAGAGTGTTCTTACGGTTATCACCGAAGCCAGGAGCCTTAACAGCTGCCACGTGAACCTGGCCACGCAGCTTGTTCAAAATGCATGCAGCAAGAGCCTCTCCATCAATGTCCTCAGCAACGATAAGAAGCGGGCGACGGGTCTTGTTGGAGATCTCGAGAGCAGGAAGAACATCGCCAAGCTGGCTGATCTTCTTCTCACTAAGCATAACCAGTGGGTTCTCAAACTCAACCTTCGCAGACTTGGCGTCCGTAATGAAGTAAGGCGAGATGTAGCCACGGTCAAAGCGCATTCCTTCAGTGACCTCGAGTTCGTCCTGCAGAATCTTGCCCTCCTTCACAGTGATGACACCTTCCTTGCCGACCTTCTCCATAGCAGAAGCAATAAGTTTTCCAATGTGGCTGTCACCGTTAGCACTGATGGTAGCCACCTGGGCGATTTCCTCGCTTGTGGTAATCTCCTTTTTGTTCTTCACAAGGAAGTCGACCACGGCCTGGACAGCAGCCTGACTGCCGCGGCGCAAGTCCTGCGGGTTGCAACCAGCGGCCACGTTCTTGACGCTCTCAGTAAAAATAGAACGACCCAGCACAGTCGCTGATGTCGTACCATCACCTGCTGTCTCGTTAGTTTTAGATGCAACATCCTGGAGCAGCTTAGCACCCAAGTTCTCGAACTTGTCCTGCAGAGTGATCGAACGGGCAACGGTCACACCATCCTTAGTGATCTTCGGGCTTCCGAAGCTCTGCTCAATGAGCACGTTACGGCCCTTGGGGCCGAGTGTGACACTCACAGCACGAGCGAGCGTGTCGACGCCCTTCAAGAGAGCAGCACGACCCTCAACACCAAACTTTAACTCCTTGTGAGAATAGAAACGAACGTTACGCACGCCGCGAACAGATTGGACGGCCTTTCTCGAAAGCATGTTTTTCTTTTAAAGGTGGTGACAAGTCCGATCCACCCAAGTTTATTTATAAGCCTTGAAGTGGGGGGCAAGCTCGGTGGGTCCCAGAATGTTCTAGTAGCCCTAGCCCGCAAGCTACAGCCATCCAGAAGGTCGAAATAAATTTAAATCAAACCGGCTCATTAGTTTAAGTGACACGTAAAAACAAGCTATTCTTCTTATTGTCCAAAGCACCAGCAATCGCTGCTTCCAGTCCACCGGGCTAAGTACTTTCAAGTCATCAATTTGAAAGCGAGATTAGCAATAAATTTTTTAAGCAGCTTCAGCTGTGTAAAGAACGACATCCACGTGTAGATCATTACTGGATACTGCCAACAATGGCGGTAGATTCTAAAACGGTTACGGCCCTAACCACACATAAGGTTCCGAGCGCATGTGGCTGTTAATTAACGCCTCATATTGTGAGTCTATCACGCACTAAACCTGAATGAAACTACTATGGCCATTAATTTGGTGTATATGTGGGCTAAAGCTAGTACTTGCAACTGGCACGATTCCCACTCGTACTATCATTGATATACTTTCCGCGAGTCCAGAGTTCTCTGTTCTTGTTGAGTTGCTGCAACACCATGAGCTTGTACCACTCATAAACCAGAGCTGGAATTCGACATTTTTAGCCCCGTTGAACTCTGCCTTCATTGGAATTGATGTTTCTACCATAACCACTGAGCAGTTACTTTATCACTTTCTCAATTGTTCGGTAACAAGCGAGAATTTTACGTATGAATCACGGATCGTGAATGCATATCTGGATGATGGTGAGGCTCTTGTACTACTAGATTTGAAGCAGGGTGTAAATAATGGCATGGCAGATTTCGTGGAGCTGGATTTGATGGCGTCTCCACAGCGCGGGCTTGTACACTCTATTTCAACGCTGCTGACGGTGCCCGACACAATATCTGCGCAGCTTTATTTGAACGAAAATGTCAAGTTGTTCTCAAACTTGATTGGAAAAACCGATCTTCGCGGATCTACTGTCTTTGCGCCCACATCAGAAGCACTCCTGAGCTGGTTGGGAGATGAGATGAACTCTACATCAACAGATGTTGCCTACAATTATCTTAATTCCCCGTTTGGAGATGCTGATCGAGATGCATTGGTAACAGAACTCACTGTGCCACAGGTCCTGCACCCCGAGCATTTGCCTGTAGCTATTGAATTGCAAGATGGTGTTTATGCTACTGTACATCGCAACCTATCTGTGACGGGCCCTGACTTCAATGCTGATGCACTGGCATTCTTACACATTGCTCGCGATGGATGGTACGTGGAAATGAATGCTGTTCCTGCACCACGTTCTCTTTTTCAGATCACGCCTCGGAAATTTATTCTTGGTCTTGGCGGCTATAGACTTGTGCGAGCGCTTGATTTGTACGGGCATCATGATCTCATTGACGAATCATCGCTTCATACTGACCCGCGTGTCATCATTGTACCTACTGGAGGCTCCATGGAGAAGCAACCGGGGGAGTTGTCTACCCATGTCACTGCAGATTTGAGTAACTTGATGCTGTATCAATTCTTTGAAGGCAACTTACCCAAGCATAAGTCCAACAAGTTGCTTGATTCTCAAATGTTTCTCAGAAGTGGGAAATATTCACAAAGAGTGCACTTTGAGCGGCGTCCTACTGGGTCGCTTTCGCTCAATTGGGAGACGCTTACTTCCGATGCATACAAGCTTTACAACACGACGTTTTATACGACTGAGGAGCTTCTTGCCACGCCACCAAAGCTAACCATGGCATTGGGTCCACTTTTAGTTTCGTCGCATTCTCTCTCATTCTTAGAGAAGCTTGGTCGTCTTCAATTACCTGACTCCAAGAGTTGGACCCTATTGGTACCAACTCGTGATGCCTGGGAACTAAACATGCTTTTGAAAAACTATTTAGAGAATAATGACGAAGCACTTGCTCGCGTGTTCGACAACTTCATCTTCTCAAGGCCATTGTACTCGGATTCCAAAACAAGCACTGTACAGCAGTTTGCCGGCTTGGATAGCACGGTTTCATGGAGCATGAATGAGAAAACTCTACATGTAAACAACTCGGAGCTCCAAGCAACAATCCAGACTGAAGTGACTGATGTTTTATTTGACAACGGTGTCGCGCATATAGTTTCTGACTTTGCAATTCCGCAGGACCTGGAGATTTCAGCTAAAGATCTTATTAGTGCGGGAAAACGTAATGTCTTTTTGGACTTGTTGCATGCCGCTGATATGAGCCAAGTACTTGATCCACAAGCAAATTACACACTCCTTGTTCCCCCCAACAAAGATTTTAACAAGCACAACATCACAACGAAAATGGACCCACAAAGCCTACGTAAGGTACTGGAGCTGCATCTCTTGCCAGAAAATCCCCTGAAAGATCTTGTGGATGGCGTCGGTGGAAAGTCACTGTCCAATGAAGATCTTGAGGTACACGAGACGAGCCCGTCTTCTCGAGTGTTTGCGTTGGCACCCAAGAGCGGCTCTGGGCAGCAAGTTCTGCTTACTGACTTTGGCGATACAAATGGATTTGTCGCAGGTGGTTCTACTGTCATATTTATTGACAGACACATTTCACCTCAATGGGTGATACCACCCAAGTTCCATCTTCGAAGTGGCACTTATACGGTTCTTGGTGTGCTAATTGGTATTGTATTAGCGTGCATTTTCATCTTTGGACTAGCAATTCGTATCTCGAAACCAAAGCTCGCAAGTTTAGCAGATGTAGAAGATGGTGGCAGTGGCGAGTATAGGGATGAATTGGATCCAGAGGAAAACATGGGCAGAGATGCAAGAGAGTATCCAACCACCACATAAGTCTTAGTAGCAGACATAGACAAGCTGCTACTTCTTCTTTTTTTTTTTTCGTAACACTATTACGAGAGAATTTTAATGAAAGTGTTAGTATGAAAGCATTACTGCTAATGTGTAACCACGAACGCGATACAATGAAGGCTATGTAGGTCTCTTTATTACGAGGTTGGTTGAAGCTATAGATAGCTTATAATTTTGTTGAACAGTCCTCACAGAGGTCAGATACATATTGGTTTAAGTAGTTATTAAATCGAATCTCAATTACAATATACGCGAAAATAAAATATCGTTCCATCAAATATCAATTAACTGGTGATTCTTAACACAACGCTAATTAGGCACAGCACACACAGCCTACATATACACTATGTGCCAGGCCATGTGAGACATGATATGGGCACTAACGTCATGTTTGGGTTGTTGTTCAGTAATTTAGGTTGAAGGCGAACTTCACCGTTCACCATGAGCAGCACGCCCTACTACGAGCTGTACCGTCAGAGTAGTGTTGGCTGGGCTCTTGCAGAGGCACTGGACGAGCTCATCAGTGACTCGTATGTTGAGCCGCAATTGGCTCACCGGATCCTTGCTCATTTTGACCGAGTCATGACCGATGCTTTGCAAGCACACGTTCGCGCAAGATTGACCCTTAAGGGCCACTTGCAGACATATAGGTGTTGTGATGACGTATGGACCTTTCTCGTGAAGGATGTGATGTTCAAAATGGAGGACGGAGAGCAAGTGAGGGCGGATAAGATAAAGATTGTGGCGTGCAATGCTCGTAAGCCTAACGAGTAGGCGCGCTCAACTAAGTGCTGTTGGTTTGGTACCATATTATGATCTATTAATCCCTAGCTGGAGTATAATTGATATTGATGTCGCAGAGCAATCCTGCAACCTAATTATACTTAGTTTCTAACTATTCTTAATTTACGCAATTATTCCGTGATTAAAATGCCAGAGAAGAAAGTTTTGAGGAAGTTAAATCGAAAGAAAAAGGGTGTTTGATGTGGTTATGCTTGGCTTGTGGGGCGTGGCTCTTTTGTGTGTGCCTACATGTATAAGTCACCATGCCCACCACGTTTTGCTGTCTATGTTGAAGATCTGGGAGTTGAAGAAAGCAGAGGATGAGCGAAAGGCTAAGGGTCAAAAAAGAGTCTCGGCCGCTCAGCTGCGGGTTCAAAGAGACGTCAACGGGCTGGAGCTGCCCGAGAATATGCGGGTGGAATTTGCTGATCCCGACGACTTGATGCACTTCATTCTACGGTTTGAGCCGACTGAGGGTCTTTATGCTGGTGGACATTTCAGTTTTGAGTTCTCGATATCACAAGAATATCCCATTGAGCCGCCAAAAGTGCGATGTTTGCAAAAGATTTTTCACCCGAATATCAATGTCGAGGGTGCCTTATGTTTGAACATATTACGAGAAGACTGGAAGCCAGTATTATCTCTCAACCACATTGCTATGGGAATCCAATTTCTGTTCCTAGAGCCAAATAAAAATGATCCTTTAAATAGAGACGCCGCAGCGTCTTTACAGAGTAGTCCACATTTGTTTGCCATGGAAGTACAACGATCTATGATGGGGCACGCAGTGAGAGGTCAAGTCTATGACTCTGTGATGTGAGCATAATTCTTATGTGTCCTAGCTATCGCTACGGGCATTGTTCGCAATTGTACCGGTGAACTTGTGCTCAAGAAATTTCGGCGGATTGAAGAAATTGACCGGACCAGCTGTGGATGGCTTGGGTTTATACACAAGTAATTCGGGTGAAATGTTCACCGGTTTGTCGATATATTCATTATCAGGGTTTTGCAACTCAGCTTCAGCACCAAGGCTTCCTGGGGTCGCAGATGTGTATAAGCCACTCGAGAGCCATTGTGTTTTCATGGTAATAAACGCTGTTGCCAAAGTTGTGACAATATCTGCTTTTGCCTCATCAATTAGAAGCTCCCAATCAAACCGCCCTGGTCGTAGCAGTCTAGCTAGGGCAACGTTTTCGCGGTGCTCTTCGTTATTGCCGCCTGGATTGGCTATTTTCTGCAACAACATAGAACGACGACTCCAAATGTACATGGTTCCCCGGTAATCATAGTAATAACGATGGAGCTTGCCCAAGATTCCAGAACTCATTTTCAACTTGATTGATCCTAGCCCATTCTGATCCACACTGCGATTGATGAGACCAACTGTGACCGCTGCCACTTGGCGTTGATCTTTTTGAGTGAATATATACCAGCACTTATCGAGCCCGCTTTGCCGCTCAATGGTATACATCTTATTTCCTCTGTTGTCAAACACATTCACTTTGCGAGCAGGGTCTCCATTGTCTGCCCGAATAATGAGAGTCTGCACATTTTTAGCAAGTGGTTGTGTGCTGCTACCTGTATCACTTCCGAAAATTCCCGGGATCAGAGGGTATATGTTACCAGTGAGCTGTTGGACTATAGATACCGCTGTGGACTCCATTGATGAACGAAGCTATTGAAAAATCTGCTACTTGATTTTGATTTTTTACCCAACACTCGTCTTTATATACATATTTCATAGAATAGGATATATAACGAGCTGACTCTGAATATGGCGATGGTGTCTTACCGTATTAGGAATTAAGAACCTATAAGTACAATTTGATATTTCCCTAAAGTGGAACATTGCTTAATAGGCAAGCAATCATTTATATATTTATAAAGCTTGTCAATATATTTCTCTTTCTTTGTTTTGTTGTCAATGATGAGCCATTTTTTTTAAATTAAATTATTAACCGTTATGCAACCAGGGGATGATGGTTGACTGTTTTAGTATGTAAAGAATGAAATCTGGTATTGCTTTATTGGTTCTCAGGGCGCAGCTTACGAACCTCCTTACCAACGCGCCAGATCTCAAGGTCACGGATAGCCTGGAGCTCCTGCTCGAACTTGTCACGGTAGTCTGGTTGAGAGTTGAATTCAAGCGAGCGAGTCGTCTCCTTACCAGTCTTCACTGAATCGTAAAGCTCCTCAAACACGGGCTTCAGAGCATCCTTGAACTTGGGCGACCAGTCCAGAGCACCACGGCGGGCGGTGGTGGAGCAGGCGTCATACATGTAGTCCATGCCATAGCGGCCGATAAGTGGGTAGAGAGACTGTGTAGCCTCCTCAACAGTCTCATTGAAAGCCTCAGAGGGAGAGTGGCCGTTCTTACGCAGAACCTCGTACTGAGCAAGGAACATACCGTGAATACCACCCATAAGAGCACCGCGCTCTCCGTACAGATCAGAGTGGACCTCCTTGGCGAAAGTCGTCTCATATACGTAGCCAGAGCCGACAGCAATAGCCATGGCGACAGCCTTCTCTTCAGCCTTGCCGGTAACGTTCTGCCAAACGGCGAACGAAGAGTTGATACCACGACCCTCCTTGAATAGAGTGCGCACAGTACGGCCAGAACCCTTTGGTGCCACAAGAATAACGTCAACATCCTTAGGCGGCTCAACGTTGGTGAGCTCCTTGAACACGGGGCTGAAACCATGAGAGAAGTAAAGAGTCTTTTCCTTGGTGATCATGGGCTCAATGTGCGACCACGTCTCGGACTGTGCAGCATCACTGAGCAGGTTCATGACAATCGTACCGCGTTTTACGGCCTCATCAACGTCAAACAAATTCTTGCCCGGAACCCAGCCGTCCTCAATGGCAGACTTCCAAGAAGAGCCATTCTTGCGCACACCAACAATAACATTCATGCCGTTATCACGCAGGTTAAGGCCCTGGCCGTGACCTTGCGAGCCGTAGCCAATGAGAGCAAACGTCTCATCCTTGAAGTAGTCCTGCAGCTTCTCAACGGGCCAGTCGGCACGCTCGTAAACGGTCTCAGGGCCGTGCTCCTCAGAGAACGTGATGTGCTTGACACCACGAGCACCAAAAGGCGTAGTCATGCGGGCAGCCGGAGCAGACCGCAGGGAAGGAGCGGCACGGGAGAGCACCGACAAAGAACGCACTGAAGTACGAGCAGCAGGACTCAAAGCCGCACGGCGGAGGAACTGCTGGTTAGCGCGGGAAATGATCATACGAGCAGACATTTTTAGAACAGCCGTAAACTATGGAGTGAAGGCGCCTGCGACGGCCCACTTTATATAATGCCAAAAATATCAATCACCATCTGAGTCACGCAGGCGGGCTAGGGTGCTCCTCCGATACGGCCCGATACCGGCACATATTGGGCCTTGAGTGTGGAGCAGCAGCATTCTAATGATGTAAATAGTTACGAGTCTTCATTCTGAATTCCTAGGCGTTATTATTTTCCCTTTTCGAATATACCAGAGACTAGTGAATTGAGCAACTGGTCTCCTTATGCAGGCCCGGTTTTGGATTTTTCATTCTTAAGTCCCGTGCTCGCTCAGCTCAGGTGCCGCTCAGGTGCCATTTGATGTTCCGGGTAGGCTAAGCTGAAAAACAACAACATATAGGAATACTACTAAATCTTTGCTGAGCGGATCGGCCTAGTTATATCAGCCTTACTTTAGACATATGCCAAAAGTAGATCAATGCATTGATCTCTATTTGTTCTTTACGTGAAGTAAAGCGGCATATACCAGACTATATAATGGCAAGCTATGAACTAAGATCTGGAAATATCAAACGCACACTATTTTTGTACTTAGATGTAACAAACTGCCTCTCATTATAATGCCTCATTTTTTACTGGTGCGCCAAATAGCTAAACTAATCACGCGGAACGGCGGCGCGCAGAGATTTGACCTGTATAATTATGTGTGGTGTTGGCAGTATCTGGTCTCTGTGTTTACTTCACAAACTGCCGTCAACCGCGCGACGCAACGAAGACTAGCAGCATGTCCAAGTCAGGAGGGCAAGCCGTTCCCGTCAACTACGCGGAAGCTCAAGCTGAGCGGATGCAGGTAAAAGTGGGATTGATTGGAGATGCACAGATAGGCAAAACATCTCTGATGGTCAGGTACTGCGATGGCTCATTTGATGAGGACTATATTCAGACGCTAGGCGTCAACTTCCTGGAGAAAACGATTGCAATTCGTAATACTGAGCTCACCTTCTCGATCTGGGATTTGGGTGGGCAGCGTGAGTTCATAAACATGCTACCCATTGTTTGCAACGAAGCAGCAGCCATCATATTCATGTTCGACCTAACACGGAAAGCAACGCTAAATTCGGTGCGGAACTGGTACCGCCAAGCCCGTGGATTCAATAAGGCTGCTGTACCACTTCTTGTGGGTACCAAATTTGATTTATTTTATGAAATGAGTGATGAGGAACAGTACGAGATATCCGAACAAGCTAAGAAGTATGCGAAAGCCATGCGTGCACCCCTCATCTTTTGCAGTACAAGCCAGGGCATTAACATTGCCAAGATATTTAAGATAATCATTGCTCGAACCTTTGACTTAAAGCTCAAACTACCAGAGCTGGTCCAGGCTGGAGAGCCTCTAGTCATGTACTCACATTGGTGAGTGATTGGCTCCTTGCACATGATTATCGCCATATCAAGCATGCGAGGATCGTTTAAGTTGCAGCAGTATTTATAATTTCTTGTCAACTCGATTGTCGCTCAATGCGTCATATTTGAATCCGGCAGTTAATGCCTGATGATATCTAGTACAGTAGCTTAATCTCCGATCTCGCCAAACTTCTCAAAATAGTATTCATAAACTCGATTTTGACTTGATATCTAGTCTTAGGTCATTTTTGTGTTTGAAAAACGCAAATAAATGAGGCCAATATTCATACATTCTTATTATATATTCGATGCGTTATATCATTCCTTTGACAGTTGTGTCGTGGCCAAGACACTCTCTAATTTGGTTCCCTGGAATCATGAGTCGGATCCTTGGCGTCGCTTCGCCTGCGATAGCTTGTTGTACCAAGATTCCTGCCTCTACAAGTTCCATAATGGCTGACTGAAATAATGCAATTCTACCCGAGTTTCCAGCCATGGCGGCAGGATAAAGCCATTTTGTGAGCTCATTTGCATTAGCATTCGCACGCACTAATTGTCTAGCTTGCTTCAAAACATCGTGAAGGGGGATCTCAATGTCATCTTCGCGCCGAGATCTCATGAGTACAGCACATAAAAGTACTTTCGCCGTCACGCCGAGCGTTTTCACAAAAGTAACTGTTGGTGGCGTCTGTGACTCAACAATCACGTCTCGAATGTGTGAAATCTTAACTTGGAACTTTAGAGTACCCGATTTCGCATCCTCATTGTTAGCACTCCGGCGTGCCTCAGCTCTTGCGTGGACAATGCCTTTTCGCGTGAAGTCTAGAGCCCTGCGCGCATCTCCGCCAACACCGGCAACTTTTCGTGTCACATAATCTATAGCAGTGGGATCAATAATGCTTATATCTGACCCGAGCCGCTGCATAATGATTGATTTCAGTTGTTCTTGGGTGTATCCTGGGAATTGGATCCGCGTCAACCCTACACGAGAAGAGATCTTGTTACTTAGAACCCTCTCAGGGAGATCCATGGTATTAGCCACAGCAATCACTACTAGTTTAGAGTGGGGCAGCGAAGGCCAGTTGAAGAAGTTGTACATGAGTTGTTGTCCTTTTGTTACCAGTTGGTCTAGTTCATCGAGCAGTACAACAATGACACCGCGAGAATCTTTATCTTCATCGTTGGTGAACGAGGCTTCTAGTGCCGTCATGGCGTTTGATGCAGCCATACTTTTATTGCCCATGACTTCCCACAAATGCTCATAGGCAGCATTAGGATGTACGAGCTTCATTCCATTAATTTCAAGATAGGTGAACGGTCTCAATTCATTATCAGTCACTCGAAGATATAGTTGTGATAGCACTTCTTTGATCGTGCTGGTCTTTCCTGTTCCTGGTGTGCCACTAACGTAAATGCAAGTTCCTGTCTCTGCCTCAATGGCACCTTCTAGAGCATAAAAAAGCTGATCGAACTGACCATCCCGGCAGGGGTAACTTTCTGGTGTGGTAGCAGGATGAAGATTAGCGAGCACTTTATCTGTATCCGTTCTCAGAATCTTCATCTTAACAGGACTATTAGGGATGCTCTTCAGCTTTTGTCTCTTACGAGGAGTGACTGGAATTACCGGAGTGGAACCAGAATCATCCTCGTCAGAGCTAGAGTCAGCGTAACTTGCTAGATGCGGGATGCTTATATTATCATCTCGTGCTTTTACTGAAGCACGTTTGCGAGGGCTACTCTTATCAGGACTAGTTTTAGATCCCTTAGTTACAGAAGGACTGGGCTTGGCTGGACTGGGCTTTCCGCGAGGTTTCCTGGGAGACTTGGTTGTGGCTTTCGTCGCAGGTGCCACGAATTCTATTGATTGAGACGCTGGCTCAGTTGCAGTAAGATCCGGTGTAGGATCAAGATCACCATTCAGTGAGGTCTTAGTAGCCGGTATAGAGACGCTGTGATCAATTGAGCTGCTTGGCAGTGCCAAGTCGGCCTCACCATTATCTGTTACAGTAGATTTCACTTCACGCGTGTTATTCCGTTTCGGACTAGTCGCGGCAGGGGTGATACCATTTTTTGAACTCTGTTTGCGTTTACGTGTAGGTAAGGTTTCCTCGTCCTCCATATCAATGGAAAAATCAGAGCTATCTGAAAAGTCATAATCTTTTTCCCCATCACTTTCGAGCGCTATTGCTGGTTTAGACTGTTTCGATCTTTTAGAGGCAGACCATGCGTTGCGTTTCGTGCTTGTAATGAATTGCGCGGCTATATAGTTGGCAAACTCATGTACATCTTCACCACATTGTTTGTCTATATTCACGATTTTGTCCTTGTACCGTTGACGATGATCAATGGCCCTTGTCGGGTGAGGCTTGGGCTCCAGCTTTTTGCCTAGCACACTAACTGGGAACCACTTAATTCTGCTTGTTGCTAGCAACTGATGCTTATCATCTTCAGACTCGTATTCTAGCTGTAGAAGCTCCACTTGATGTGTGTTTTCGGTCTCTCCCTGATTCAGACTCGAGATAACTCCTACAAATTCGTCGCACAATACGAAATCACCAGGCCTGTATGTTTCGTTACCATTTGATATACTAAGAACCGTGGCTCGGCGGCCTCTGCCTTGCTTCTCTAGAGACCACATGGTCTTAGCAAGCAATGCGTGATTCAACACGAAAAGATCGCTAAGGCGTGTTTTTGTTGTTTGGGCAAGAGAAAGGGTTCAGTAATCAAACCTTAAAGCAGCTGTGAATACTAGCTATGACTACTAAAAAGACATCCTGAACATTTTTATGAAGGTAAGAACCTGTGAAAACTATGTAAAAAAAAAAGCTCTTCACGCTCAGCCAGGATAGGGCAGCATGGAACGTAAATAAGTCAAACAGTAATTATAACTGGTTTATGCCTAATTCTGAAATTACAATCAAATCATAGCTAGAGAAGGAGAGAGAGAGAGCTAAAATATTGGAGTCCATTTCTCTGCCTTAATGAACTAGCGAGTTCGAATGCGACTCAACTAGAAGTTGAAATCTGACCGGAATTCGTCAAGACGCATATCGGGTTTCAGTTTCACAAGCAAATCCCGTCTGTCCATAGCGAAAAATACACGGCGCAACGTCTCAACCAGATTTCCACTACGGTCGAAGTCAATGCCAGTACCTTCTTCTGTTTCATGCAAGCTCATTGCACTTAGGAGGTTATCTGCCGCTTCTTTGTAACAGCCTATATTGATGCACGAGACTGCCAGGTTGTATCGTGCGCGTACAAAAGATGGTCGCAACTCTAACGCCTTGTAGTATGCGTCAATGGCATCCTCAGGCTTTGAAGCATTCGCCAGCGTTGCTCCTAGCCTGTTCCACAGAGAAGCATCGTTTGGACGCGCTGCTAAAGCGGCTCGGAAGCAGTCTACTGCCTTACTATAATCATCATCGCGGTAGCAAAGAACACCAAGACCCACCTGAATGTCGGGGTCAATATTACCATTGGCTGATCCTTGCAAGGCTGCCTTCAAGAAGATTTCTGTAACACGGCTTTGCAAAGCATCCCGGTCTCCAGCTCTTGCAGGCGGGACAGATGTTGCAATTTCCGGGTATCTAGCATTGACCCATTTCTCCAAAATCTGTGAGGCCACAGTATCGTAGCCCTCATTGGTGTAGGAAATGGCCAGACTCAACAATGCACTTTCGTGTTGCGGATTTAGTATCACCGCCTTCTCGAGAGCCAAAATAGCCTGCTCCTCAACCTCGTTCTGCGCTTGAGCATCGCCAAGCCTTACCCATGCCTCTACATGCTGTGGATCGCGCTTGACAGCCTCCTCAAAACACAAAACGGCACAACTCAATTTGGCGCCATTATCCATCATGTAAACGCCAAGAGCAAATGGATCTTCCTCGTTTGTGAATTCATTCTCTTTGGCAAACTCATAAACATGACCTGTGGAAGAAACGCTATCAAGAAGATCACTTCTCGTATGCAGTGAGCCATCATCGGCCTGTCCGTTGCCATTAATTTGGTCCCAAATCTGATCCCAATTTGGTGGATAGCTGTTGTCAAAGAAAGATGCTGCTTCAGGACCAGCCTCTTCATTGTCCAAATCTTGAATGAGATCGTCAGCTTGCATATCCGCAGAAACGTTCTCTTGTTTTGCCGAATCAACCGTTGCATTCTGAGTAGATGATTGTTCATTGGGCCCTTGTGCCTGCTGTTCCTGCTCGATTTTGTTGAATTGCTCCTCCCATTTCGAGTTCTCCTTAACATCAACCTTTTCCATGGGAGTAACGGTGGCAGCTTGGTGACTCTGTGGACCCACGAATCCAACTGCCGGTGACATGCCAAACGAAGAAGAGTATCCACCGTATAAGGAAGAGCCCATGTGTGGCATAGGCATGTGTCCCACTTGCTCGTAGCTGGGGCCCGGAGCTGTCTGCATTTGAGAGGACTGGAACTCTGATACCCAACCTGGAGAAATAGATTGAAGCGATTGCTGCTGGGTTTGTGCCTGCATAGGCATAGGTGTGGCCTGTTGAACGCGACTATTCATACCATTGAATTCAGAGACCCAGCGGGAGGGGGCAGCTGGTGAGATCTCTTTACGCATTTCTTCGAACCGAAATACATCAGGTCTTGCATCAGACTGTTGCATTTGCTGAAATAACTGCTTATCTTGCTGAGATAACTGTCGGAGGTCGCCACCACGCAAACTGGAAGGTCCCGCGGGGGATGCTCGTACATGGTTCTGCTGCAGCGAGCGGTCTACACCCTGTTTCGACGCAAGCTGTGAGACTGGATTAGCCCCTGCTGCGCATGACGCCCCATCTGCGAGAAAAGACATCAATTGGAAGGTCCTGTTGTCAAAATAACACCAAACCGTTCCAATTTAAAGTGTTGTGGCGGCAGCCGTGTGTGGATCTCGAGAGGGGAAGCTAATCGGTCTTTGAATCACGTGTTAGTAAATCACGGGTCTGGTGGTGGAGATATGCTGGGGTAATTAATTAGTAGCTCCAGGTGTCGGGATCTGTTTCGGCTAAACGATTACACGAGAATGGATTATCTGAAAATGAATTAACTGGTGCAAGTTTTGAAGAAGGCACTATATAAATATAAGCTCTAGGTATTTGCTCTTTGGTTGAAATGTATCGTACTCTACGTTTCCACGTAAAATTGTGGCTTCATGGAAAACGATGGAACCGGTATAGACACGATTAGAGCGTAGATCCTAACCTTTTTTTTTGTTCTCTAGTTACGAAGAAATAAGTATAGAGCCCATGCTTTGTATTAGTTTTAATCCTAAGTCCTAAACATGAAATTAGACTTAGACATTGCTTGCCGCTGTATTCAGGCACGGTGGATTAGTTATTCTTTGGAAGTATTCCATTACCTTTTTGGTTAGTTAGCGTTGCAGTCTCAAGTTAGTGTTTCAGCAAAGCTTTGCAGTTTCATTATTATAGTCTTATGTCGATAATGCTCTCAACAAGCCTTTATCAGCACTATTGGAGTAATCCGCTAGATTATTTTGTTACCCATTTCAGCCATAGCTCGAGCTCTGTTAGGTCATAAAAGCCAGCAGACTGCTCAGAACCTATTACCTTGACTTGAAACACGGGTTCTTCAGCAGCGTAGAGTGGAGATCCGAGTAAAAGTTCCAGCTCATTGCCTAGGTGCTCAATATTGATAGTGCAATGAGGAATTGTGCCCAAGCTTGGTGTATCAGCATCCGTGGTTTTTATTTTGGCCTCAGGAAGCATTAATTGAATGAGACGCAACGTACGCGACACCAAAATGCTTAAATGAATGTGAGCCAATGTGGGCTTTAGAATTGACGGTGGCTTCATAGGCTCATTTTTGGAACTTGAGAAGGGAATGGGATGCTCTTGTCTTCGTTTAAGCACTGTTTTATAATGCTCGGTTAACAATAGGTGCAAACAGTAACACAGAGCTGTTGCGGGGCTCTGTTTATTATTAGCAAAGTCGCTACGTGTGTCTGCATCGACCAAATCGATTTCAATACGTCCCTCAAACAGCTCACAGACAATTTTGTCCTTTGTAAGTCGTACCCTATGAGGAGCCAAGTCACGCCGGGACTCTTGTATAAGTTGGTACATAAGCTCGTGCTCGAACAAACGATCTCGCTCAGATTTTATGGATCTTACTGGTTCGGGTATGTCACGTAGATCAGAGGCTAAACGATTGAGTACAGCTTGACCAACAAGTTTTTCTGGTTCAGGTGTTTGTTCTGCTGTTTCATTAATAGATTCACTTGGTTTGTTGCTCGCATATATAGATACGCGAACAAGCTGATTCTCTAGCCGCTGATTCGGGACAAATATAACGTGTCCAGACTCATCGTTGCTCACCAGCTTTCCCCACCCTCTGTTGAAGTATGATGAGCCACTGTTACCATATCCATATCTCACGTTCATTTTACGGTTCACAACTTCGCCGCTACGGGCAGTAACAAGAAGATCCTGCCAAAAAATAGCCTCTTTATCGGTCTCCTTTTTGAGTCGGCTTGATGCAAATTTCAGGTGCTCAGCTGCTTGCTTATACGCATTGATCTTCCATCCATATGCACTCTCTGATGGCACGCTAGGCACGGGTGTCTCTACGGTATCTGCATTTAACGTACCTGGAGGAATTTGGGATTTGAGCATAGGCGACATAGATGATATACCAGCTTGGGGGCGTGAAACACTTACTAGAAGTGACACAAAGTCTAGGTTCAAGGCTGACTCGTTCAATGCCGTTGCTACTCGGCCAACGAGTTCCGCACGCAGTTCATCGAAAGACTTTTCTTTTTCGGCAGGTTCCTCAGTAAGTTCATCAGTGTGTGTATCAACGGACTCTTGCTTCTGCTCGGGTTCGTCTATATCCATGCGATCCTGATCATTCTCTTCGGAAATTTGGGCCTCCAGCTGTGCTTCTGTAAGGTCTGCAAACGAACCTCGCTCCTGGGTGATACGGGATATTTGCTGGCCAAGTGTGCTTGCATCTCTATTCCCAGGCTTCTCAGACGGCTCAATAGATATTTTTACCGACATTTATACTCCTTAATAGCCGGGCCCTCACGAGCTATTATGGTAGCAGCTATTATGCTGACAAGCTATTATTATTATGATTATTGTGATAGCCATATAATAGTGGATCAAGTATATTAGATACTTGATACGCCTAAATGCCGTCACTTAGGTTGTTGGTCCGGTATATTATGCGGGGTACCTTTAATATCGCAGCAGCTTCAAGTACATTCACGGATCGCGGCAAGAACGTATGCGCTATTCATACTTGGATAAATGAATTTTAGTATTTGATAATATAAAGATAGACTTATCCATATGTTATGGCCAATGCGTATCATATTCAATGCGGATGCCATGGTGTGTATGTATATGGCGGTTCTTGTATATATATATATATCACTCCTTCTTGGTATCTGGTTTGCCTGATCCCTCTTCAACCACAATCTTCTCTTGGCTATTTCTATGATGGCCTGATCTACCTTTTGCAGCCGAAGGTGCCTTGTAAATAGCTTTGCCGTTCTCAATTAGGCGGAAACGATTCGTGACATTAGGCTTGTCCTGGACACGGTGCCAAGTATCAATGGTGGGTACGTTCATGTTAATCTCAAATACGCGAATCCTCCGCTCAAAATCGTTGCCTTGCGCATCCGGATAGCCCCCGTATGCTCCGAACCCCACAGAGCCGCCATAACATAGCCATATTTTATCCTTTTTGGCCTCCTCTTCCGTAGCTGGCTCCAGCTGGCAGTAATCATTAACATGGTCATGGCCCACACCAACAACAGATACGCCTATATCACGAAGTACTTTGAGAGTGCCAGAGTTATAAGTTGGGCTCGCGACGCCCTCTCGTTGTTCGCCGACACGGGGAATATTTGATGCTGAGTTCCATCCGTCAACAAATTCCGGTATCGGAATATGGAAAAAGGCCATCGAGAGCGGGATATGTGAGTACCCTTTCAACCTCTGCTCTACTGAATTGGCACTGGAGCGCAAAAAGTCATGTTGCTCAGGTCGAATGAAGTCATAGTGGGCATTGTCCTTGGTCTCCATCTTACTGTGACTATCAACAAAGTACATAGCCAAGGCTGGATAGTCATTTGAATGGGGCGCAACTGTCAAATAATAGTTACTGTCGCCTGGCACATCGGCAGGCCCCGCTCTGGCGAGGGAATAAGGCAAAGCAGACGCAATATCCATGAGCTCTGAGTTCCTTAAAGAGCCCTGATCATCATGGTTGCCCCAAACCACTGCAAACGGGATCTTGTACATAATTGCCGGCGCTAGTGCCTTTAACAGGGCCGTCTCCGGATCAGGCGATGTGGCTCCAAAGATCTGGTCTCCGGTAAATATAATGAAGTCGGGGCTCTCTTCATCCAAAACTGTCTCTACAAAATTGTTTGTCCGAATATCGGCTAAACACGTTTCACCGTCTGCCAGCGCAGGAACTGGGTGATCGCAGTCTCCATGACCTGTCGACATATGTGGATCCGCAATCTGAACGATCTTGAAAATGCCTGTTTGGTTGAACCGCAGTACAGGTGGTGGCAGTTGCTCTGCACGGCCAGTTCTGAATGCGATTCGCGGCATGAGAGCGGCGCTGCCTATGTTCAAGCCGTCATCGGTAAGCGTCCAATGAGGCAACGGGTACTCCGCACCCTCACCAAACAACACTGTCAGCTTAGTTACGGCTTGATTTGGTTGATGCTTTGCATACTTTACCCAGAGACCAAGCGTTTTATCAAGAAGACGCCATCCATTCTTACTCGCAATGTCATACGCATGCGAGGGAATGTTTAAAAGCAAGATGTTCTCTACCACATTTGTCAAATCATCGTAAACTATCTGGGGAAGTGCTGCACCAGGATTTTTCGGATCAAACTCCCCTGCGGCAACTTTGACTACAACGTCTTGGCCCGGAGGTAGCTCTGGTTCTGGGATGTCTCGGTAGTAAACATATGCTTGTTTCGTCCAACTTTTGCCGAGATACAAATCTTTGGGAATTCTCTTCCATTTTTGATTGGACTGGGGGCAATTTTTTTTAAAGCGGCATTGCTCAACTTTAATATCCACTATTACGGGGTCTTCGGGATGCAAAGGCAGCCGCGTCTGTAA
Source organism: Entelexis apis (assembly GCA_030564665.1). Taxonomy (NCBI): domain Eukaryota; kingdom Fungi; phylum Ascomycota; class Dipodascomycetes; order Dipodascales; family Trichomonascaceae; genus Entelexis; species Entelexis apis. The sequence continues at coordinate 164,530 of JAJLWA010000005.1, read as the reverse complement.
CGACGATGGAAGGAAGTCTAGAAATAAATCACCAATAAAAGCCAAGATACTAACGAACGTCAATAGTATTGCTAGACGCACAAGTATCTTTATTATCCTCCGCGACAGCATTGAAGTTGATCTGGTTTAACAGTGTGGGGGGCTTTGCAAGGTGAATTCGCCGTTCCAGGACCATTATCTCAGGGTTGGGGTATATAAGTTTCAATCAAGCACGCACGCGCGTTACGGCTGTCGAGAAGACTAAACCAGCAGACTTTTTGAAAGATATACAAGTTTAGTACTTTATTCTGAACTGCACATTGAATAGAGACAATGGTTGAGAAAACTTAACGTGGAATTCTGTATCCGTTGTATCCGTTGTAGTTTCAGATTATGTCTTTCACACCTGTTACATTGCGGAATCTTAAGTATTTGTGGTTTCTGCATGAATTACAGAGATGTGCAGTACAAATTTGAATGATTTATACGATTATTCGTGTGCATGTTCCGTATAGGTTTTTATGTATGCTCTCACCGTACGACTGGTACATGCGTAGTTCATGTAAGTTCTAATAAATACAAGTGACACTCATGAACGCCACCTAGAACGCCTGCGGAAGCTTTTCAATCACATAGGAGTGACCGCCAACACTCATAAGAGGAATTCCAGGAATTTTGCGGACTCTTCGCTTAAGATCCGCATCATTGGTAGCGACAATGTAGCATTTATGCTGCATCACACGCTCCACCAGACAATCATCAGCATACGTTCCCTTATGGCTACATTTCAGATGAGTTACTCGGGGATCCTTCGCCATCCGCAAAGCTATTCTGTACTTGGGTCCCAGCTTCTCAAGCTCAGCAAGCACACAGTCAGTAACCAGGGGGATGCAGCGAGCATAAAGAGCATCCATCATGCCCTTTACAAGATCAAGCTTTTTCTGAATGCTGAAATTGATGAAGTTTGTGTCCACTAATACTTGATAGGGCGGCTTGATTGCCGTATTGTACTGGAAGAAGAGTGAGCTCGACACCTGTGGAATGGATCTCACTAGTGGATTGATGTCTGTCTTCGGTTTTTTCTGCTCATTTCTTTCTTGTTGCGGTTTGATCATCTTTTTCATGACCGAAAACTGCCTTGTTTTCTTTGCTTTCCCCATTGTGCTATCCAAAGTTCAGATGCGAAGTAACTAGTATTGAAAGTCCCTTGGGTTTCATAATTTTGTTCCGCTTAGATAATTTTTTTCCACCGCCGCATATTCACACTTGATCGTGTTTCCCATATATACTAGCTAGTTATCGACTGTTGAATAAACAAAAAATAATATACTTAAATTACGCCCTACAAAGTGCCATTAATCTATATGATTCTCTTCTGGATAATAGATGCTGACCGTATGTCATTGAGAATAAGTACTAAGCTCAATTCCTAAAATTACCTATTTGTACCTATTGACAAGCAATTGTTCCTTGAAGTAACCTTACTCATATTTAAATGTACTCTAAGCTAAGCCAAAAAGTGTAGCATCATGCTTCTATGGTTGTTTTGGTGACTATGACGTCGAATGGCTAACTATTGCAGAATTGCATGTCACTCTGCAATCCTATATAAGATAGTGGAGGAGATATTTTTAAGCTATATTGTTCTATTTGATGCTCTCTGTTCAATTAGAAGACATCTGGCGCCTAAAGCCTGCCTTCCTTCCTTCCTTCCTTCCTTCCTTCCTTCCTTCCTTCCTTCCCTCCCTTCTTCTCTCCCCCAAGCTTATCGCCTAGACGGTTGAAATGAACATGCATGTGATACGCTGAGAGTAGAACGTAGCGTGTATCACGATAGCTCACTGGATCATCTCGTTGAACTAACTGGTGAGCCGTAACCACCGGGGGTAACCATGTTAGGCGGGTGGAAAGAATTCGCATTCTTTGACGTGACTCCTGTAAATGACCCTTCGTCAAAGAGTAATCCACTTTACTCGGATCCCGATTTGCTCGACATAACGCCAGGCAATGATACTATATTTATGTCGACTCGGGCTGGTATTGTGAAGGAGTTCACTAAAGATGCCGAGTTGGTTACTGAATTCCAGGCCTGTGACCCGGATTGGGGAAGGACCCCCGACTTTCTCAGGCACGTTCCAAATACTAGTTTACTTATCACAATAGCGTCAAAACTAGGTCATCCCGTCGAGCTTACTGTTTGGGATCTATCACAGTCTCCGCCAAGTGTTTATTCCCGCGCATTGGTTGCCAATGGAAGCAACACGTATCCGCTTGCTGCATTCTGTATGAACGATTCAATCTCGGTTCTTGCATTCGGTTTCGCTGATGGTGCGGTTATAATTGTTCGTGGTGATTTATTGCATGACAGAGGCACACGGCAACGACACGTTTTCACTGCAACAACTGGAGTCACTGGTCTGGCTCTGACTAGTACTGGTGATAAGCTCTATGTGTCTTCATTAAACCAGATTGTCGCTCTCTCGACTACCTCGGCTAAATCCGTAGTCGTACTTGAGAAAGCCAAGGGTGCTGAACTTGGCTGTACATCTGTGATGCCAAATGATGAATTCCTGAGCGCTCGTGATACTGAAGTAGCCACTTATAATGTTGGGCATCGTGGTCCATCCCTTGAGTTTGCCATTCCTAAGAAAAGTGTGTATCTTACCCAGGATGGACACTATCTAGTGCTTGTTACCGTGTGGGGACCAACAAATCGAAGCCTGCTTAGCACTGAGTCTGTAAGAGTGGTTGTTGTAGATCTCATCAATCACTTAGTGGCTTTCAACGCACATCTGGCAAATGGTATACGCGCCGTCATTCAACAGTGGGGGCGCATCAACATTATTGGATCTGATGGTATTCTCTACTTTCTCACCGAAAAGCCTTTGGAAGCTCGGTTAATGGCGCTTAAGTCTCAACACCTCTACCAGGTGGCCATAAAGATGGCTTCTCGTGAACTGGGCTCTAAGAATGATCCACTCGTATCAAGATTACATCAAGACTTTGCAGAGTATCAGTTCGAGAAAAATGATATAAGGGGCGCCCTTAAGGAATATGTCGAGGCAATCAGTTTGGGAGAGACGAGCCTCGCAATTCGGCGGTTTAAAGATTCTCAGCATGTGGGGGTGCTGCTTGAGTATCTTAACGTGCTTTATGAGCGCAATATGGTTACCCCACAGCATATTACTCTGCAAATCATTTGTTACACGAAACTTGCTAAGGTACAGGAGCTCAAGGTGTTCCTAGAGTCTGCCACGGAAATCCCCGGATTCGACTTTGAAGCTGCCATTTCAATTCTTCTGGAGTCCCATGATCATGAATATGCTGCACTTGCAGCGTTCGTAGCAGAAAAATGGCCTGATCCGGATCTTGTTGTTCAGATTAGGCTCCGGCAACTTGATGATGTTCAAGGTTGTCTTGATTATATCCAGACTGTTTCAACTGCTGATGCATTACGAGTCCTTATTCAGAATTCTCGTACTCTTTTGAATAAGCTTCCAGTAGAAACTACGGCAGTGTTGATTACACTCTTCACCGGCAAGTTTGTCACGCGTGGCCCGTCCCACTCTTCATCTGGCCCAATCGAGAATAATGCGCCAGTGCTTCAAAGCTATCAGGCATTCATAAACTACCTCAGCTCCACTAGTTACCTTGGGTCGCATATTGTGAGTGCAGCAACATTAGAATCTACAGACTCAGAGCCTTCATACCTGCCACCACGACCGAGACTCATTTTTCCCTCTTTCATTGGTCATGAGAATGAGTTTGTGATCTTTTTGGAGGCTTGCCTACATGCTGCTCCAAGCTTCCACCCACCTGAAAAGGACTTGTCTGATATTGCTACCACATTATTCGAGGTATATTTGAGTCTGGGTGCCTCGGACCGTGCCAGTAAGCTGATAGACGAATATTCGCATGTGCTACACGGAGTTAATGTCCAGTCTATATCGACGCTCTTTGATTTTAAGTTGACGCCTACTCAACAAGTTGCCATGGGATCATCATATGCAGATGTTCTTCGCCAAGCAATTGAATTAGGTGAATTCAGTAGTGCACTTGAAATTCTAGAAACTCATGCCTCAGATGATAAGGATATTGCAATGCAGGCCTTAAGGCTATTCACATCTAACAAAAACGCGCTAAATTTCTTGCGTGCTGATGGTGATAAACTCACTAAGGTCTTCAATGTATGCACGGATGCGGGCATGTCCTGTGTACAACTGCTCCGCGAAATAAGTTCTTCGCCTTATCTGACAGTAGGGGATGTCAAGCCCTACTTGACCAATTTCCTTAATTCTAGGGACGAACAGGTTCGTCGCTACGAAAAATTGACTGCCTCATACCAACAAGAGATAAAAGAGAAGCGCTCAGAACTGGAATCAATATCTTCAGAGCCACTTGTGTTTCAATACGGGAAGTGTTCGCAATGCTCACAACCACTCGACCTTCCAGCCGTGCATTTCGCTTGTAAGCACTCTTACCATGAACGTTGTGTTTCGAACGCGTCAAATTGTCCAACATGTAGGACCGAGAACGAGACACTGGAAACGTTACGAAAACAAAACGCGGAGACCGCGGCTAAAGAAGAATACTTTTTCGATGAGCTTGCAGCCAGTACAGATAAACTCAAGGTCATCACGAACTTCATTGCTCGTGGCGCACTAAGCACAACACAGTAATCATTATTATTATTTGTATTTATAGTTAGATCAATGAAAAATTGATTATGATGTATTATATCACTGGAACAAAATCACATACGCTCCACAGGGGTGATTCCAAGCAAACGCAAGCCATTGCAGAGTACGCTGCGGGCAGAGGCATAGAGAGCCATGCGTGCCTTGGCAACCTCGGGTTCTTGATTGCGTACCCACAAGACGTCGTAGCAAGACGAAACGGTGTGCGTGAGCTTGAACAGATAAGTGATCACGGTTGAAGGCTCAGAGTTGCGGAATGACATGAGCAAAGTATCGGGATAGACAGCCAAGAGTCGGGTGAGGGTCTGAGCAACAGGTTCAGTGAGCAAAGATAGATCTGCAGTTTCGTATTCCTTGACGCTTAGGCCAGAGTTGCGCTCCATGGAACAAAGACGCGAGTGTGCATACTGTAGATAAGGGCCAGTGTCACCCTCGAAAGACAGCATGCGCTTCCAGTCGAATGTGTAGTTGTTGACGCGCTTCGACTGCATATCTTGAATCATGACAGCACTAAGTCCAATGAGATCAGCAACAGTGTCTGGGTCCTCAATCTGAGCATACTTGCCCTCGTTCTTCTTCATGACCTCATGCATAGACTCCTTGGTTTCTTCGAGAATAGTATCCAGGAAAACAACAGTACCCTTGCGCGTACTCATACCTTGGACCATACCGAAGTTGATGTGCTGCAAGGATTTTGCCCAGTCGAACCCCATGATATCTAAGATCTTGAAGAACTGTTGGAAGTGGAGATCCTGCTGTGCAGCAGCAACGTAGACCATGCGGTCGAATCCAAGTTCGTTCTTACGACGAATAGCCTCGCCAAGATCACGGGTCAAATAGAGAGTCGTACCATCGGATTTGCGAATAAGACACTTGCCCAACTTCTTTTGGTATTTAGACAGAGGGACAAGCAGGGCACCACGATCTTCCTCGGTAACACCAGCCTTTTCGAGATCGCTGATGACTTGCGCCATTTGGGGTTGCGAGACGCGCGACTCACCAGAATACTCATCGTAAACAATGTTGAGACGCTTGTAAGTGCCCTTATATTTCTCGATGGACAGTTCACGCAACTTACGCCACAGTTTGAGGGCCTCCTCATCGCCGTCTTCCATGCGGCGGAAGTAGTCGCGTGCTTCTTGATCCGTCTTGGAAAAGTTGTCCGGGCTTGCAGCAGCCTCATCCTCCTTCTCCTTATTGACACGCACATATATCTCGAACATGTGGTTTATAGGGTCCGCCTCAAGCTTCTCGGCGTCACCATAGCGAGAGAAACCAACGGCCAAGAACCCGAACTGCTTGCCCCAGTCACCAAGATAGTTAATACGGCGAACTTCCGCACCCATCTTTTCATTAAGATTGGCTAAATAGCCACCAATGATGGTACTACGCAAATGTCCTGCGTGAAAAGGCTTCGCAATGTTTGGAGACGAAAACTCAACAATGACTTTCTGGCCCTTGGCAACAATATTATCACCATAGTGTGAGCCTGAGCGCAACACTTGAGGTATCACCAGGTTACGCAACGTGCTGGCCTTGTACGCGAAGCGCAGAAACTTGCCATTGGCGCTTGAATGCTCAACATAATCGCTAGCATCACCAACAGGGAACTTGGATGCCCACTCCTCGGCAAACGCCTCAGCAGAGCCCTTCACACGCAGGCGCGGAACAGGGATAACAAGGTCGCCATGCTTGTTATCTAAAGGAGTCTCCAGCGCAGGATAAATCAGTTTCTCATCAATCCCGCTCACTTTGGCAAGCTCATGCGTAATGTATGAGCGGAAGATATCAACTGGGTTGATTTCTGGGTTCGAGCCAGGATATGGTTGAACCTCAGAAAGGCCGAGCCGCTGTAGCTTTTCAGTAACCGAGTTGGCCGTAGACATCGCGCGTATACCACAGCTCCGTAGTAAAGCACGAATTGGTGAAACTTATGTTTTCCAAAAGTGTTGAAAAATTTGGTCAGGTGCGGACTAGACAAAGCTCATAGGACACATGACCGTATGAGAGAGTATGGAGACATAAGATGATAATACGAGCCTATTTTGTAGACTTGTTGGTTGCTGAAGAGTGTATAATAGTAATCTATAGTAGGCTTCTGTTTACTATATTTGGGATAAGTTTGCACGTCTGTGTTTTGTTTTGACCAGTGTGAGTCTGGTAATAGTACTCGGTGCGATCGAAACCTCATTTTTGGTCATTGCTCAAGGCTATACAAGTTCATATTTGATGCGAATATGAACGGAGAGTAAAACTTCAGGGCAGATAGCCCCCCCTCCGTATAATTTATCCTACTTATAATTTAGTATAACCGAATGGTGTGAACTTAGTAGATGATAGGGTAAGTATGGCCTACCTTAATAGACGGTAGCGTTTCTCTTAATCTAGCCACATCGCATTTGCCATAGAATAAAATGAATGTGGTGGTGGATACATGCGCGGTTACAGTATTAACTCTGGGGTGTGTATTCTTATACCGACATCCTGAGAAGATTGCGAACTGGGGTTTGTACTCGCACTTACAGAGAAGAAATGCCCTTACACGAATTCTTCGAGAGATGTACTGCTCCATAATTAGGGTCTATTTTCTTTTACATGGCAAGCTGCCCGAAACCCCTGTAGATCGGCTTATGCAGTTCAAGTGGGTTCCGGGAGCCTTCGGTGCTACTGTTATAAATAACGTAGCCGAGGTGGTACATATCATTGAGGAAAAGCAGCAGACGGCTGTCGAATGGGATAGCTATACAGAGCCGTTGTTCTTAGAAATCAGGGAAAAGGTACTGCTAAGTGATAGTGCTGATTGGCATGCTCTTGGTTTTCAAGGAAAGAACCCTGCTACTGATTTCCGCGGTGCTGGTAGGCTGGGCTTTGATAATTTCTACGATTTCTGCATAACAAAGACCGGTAGCTGTCAGAAATTACTGACTGAGTCGCGTTCTTCGACTTCTGAGGTTGATGGGCAACCTTGGTATCCCCTTGCACTGGTTTCCATTCGTTTAAGTATGGCCCTTGGTGAGCTTCTTAAACGCGAAAAACTGCTAATTGTCCAAATGCTGGCAAGCAATGGCAAGATTGAATGGGAAGAGCTCTTGCGTAATGTTCACCATGGCATTCTCTTGGGCTTTCATGATGCGTGGTTGGCTGCAGTGGCCATCGGAAAGGTCAAGAATTACTTTGACAACGAAATTGTTCTAGGTGAATTTGAGGCGACACTTCTAGGCCTTGTTTATAAACTGATTTGCCGTGCTCAAGGGAGTCACTTGCATTAATCACAATGGCTTCTTAGCATTCGCTGGTACTTGTTCAAAACTTGGAGGGTTTGCAAACACTTGTAAACACTAGATAACATCATTGACATTTTCATTTGCTGGTGTACTCTACCGAAATCAGGTCCTAATAATTTAGGCCTGCTTGCTTTATTTTGCCGTTTAGCAAATAAAACAATGGCTGACTTGAGAGGTAAACAATGGGTATGTTAAACGAGAATGATCGTTAAAATATTATTTATTTAACTAATCTGCTTAGTTCTGGTGCAGAAGAGTCTTAAACTCCTTGGGAGAACTGCCCTTAGGTTGCTCAATCTTCTCGCTGCCCAGCTTCTTCTCCGCGTAGGCCTGAGCGTAAGGGTTGAGACGGTAGAGCACAGACTTGTGCTTAAGAGCGTTGCGCTTCCTCTCGTGGGTGCGAGGGGGCTCCTCGTTCTTAGGACGCAGAGCGGCCTGGATCTCAGCAGAGTTGATGAGGCCAGTGATATCAGCGTTGGACACAATGTTGTGAGGCAGCTCGTAGCCAACCTTGCCCTTCGAGCTCCAGATCTCATCAAGCGAGTTCAGGGCAGACTCAGTCCAGATGACGAAGCGGCCAAGGTGCGAACCAGGGGCGAGCTGAAGCAGGTTCAGAGAAGCGACAGGCGCGATCTCAACACCAGGGATGTTGCGGAAGGCCTTGACGAGACCCTTGTCCTCCTTGTAGATAACAAGGGGTCCGCGGCGCTGCGTGTAGCGGCGACCCCGGAGCTTACCCTTACCGGCACGCAGGTTGCGGCTCTTAAGAACCTTAACAACGTCCTCGTGGGCGCCAACGCTCTTCAGGACGGCAATGGCCTCCTTCGTCTTGGTAAGAGACTCGACGTCGTCAGAAACAACGAGGGGGACTTCAGGGATGTGAGACACACGGTGGCCACGGGCAAGAACCAGGGGAGCAACACCGCTAGCAGCAACGGCAGCAGCCGTAGCGTAACGCTTCTCGTTCTGGTTCACCTTCTGGTGCCACTTGCGCCACGTCTTGGTAGGCGAGAACATGCGACCGGAACGGCACATGTTACCGAAAGCACCCTGTCCGGAGGCATAAGTACCGGAACCACCGACACGGGGAATACGGGCAACGGCACGACCAGTACCCCAAGACTCGGCAGAGGTCTGCTCACCGGCGTAAGAAGCAACAGCGTAAGCCTGGCGCTTGTTCTTGTTCACAGCCGAGAAAACGTTGTGAACAATATCAAGACGAATAGGGGTGGAGAAAACGTTGGGGAGGGTCGCGGTCGAGACGGACTCGGCGCCCTTGTGAACAGAAACCTGGGGACGGGACATTATTGAGATACTAGTGGGCTAACGGAGATTTGGTTGTAAAATTTCAGCCTTGGTGATCGGCTCTGTCATCCTACGTGTATCACGGAGCATTTTTCACCTGAATCATGCTACCACAGAAAAGTTAATGTCAGCCCTATGTTGACTAATCGATAGGGCACGCCCTCGTATGGTCCAGCCAGGTCTACTGTTAGTGCTATGCTGCTGTCATTGTCTTGGATCGGCACGTTAAACGACAATTTGAGCTCGCTCGTGCGTTTTTGTGGTTAATGAAACCTTAACATGTGGTGGCTGTATATATTTAGCCTCTTTACTTTGTCAGTTGTCATTGTAATTTTGTATGGCCAACGCCGTGGTGGATTGTGGGGCAGTGCTCACAGTCGCATTGTGCAGTTGTCGGGTTCAATGGCTGCCAATGCAGTTCCTGTAGGTTACTGTGTTGCTCTAGTATTCTTTTTTCGTATGTTTGACAAAGAATTCCTCGGTCCATTTGCAGGATATTCCAAGGCACATTCTAATTTCATTCGTGCGAGCTATAGTCTTCCCTTTCTGTCAATGGCTCGACTTTATTTCAGTGACCCTGGCGTGATCACCAAGGCCAACCACTACCAAATGCAGACATTGTTCCCCTACGATAAGATACTGTTTTTCCCCTACAGAGAGTGTGAGACGTGTTTGTTTATAAAGCCCGCGCGTTCTAAGCACTGTTCGGTTTGCAATAGATGTACAGCTCTTCAAGATCATCATTGTCTATGGACAAATAATTGTGTTGGTTTGTTCAATTTTCGCTGGTTCATGTTGTTCCTGCTTGTCAATCTTTATGTTTTTGTCTATGGACTCGTATTATTGACCATTCCATTAGTAGATAGTGCGACGAATGCTTGGAACAACCCGGGGAAAAGATATTGGTTCTGGGCTCTTCTCAGTCAAGGTGAGCCTCAGCGAGTTGGTGTCTGCCTTTGGATTCTTTGTGCAGCCATTCTTCCTTTAGTATGCATATTCATTGTTTACCATTTGCGTTACATTTGGGCTGGAGTCACCACCAATGAAGCCGATAAATGGGAAGATCTGCATGCATTACTTCCTGACCATGTTCTGTATATTTACCAGCCAAACACTTCCATACTGCTCCAAAAGTTGCCAAATGGGTCTTGGCACCGGTCCCTCACGCCAGAAGAACAGTTAACTGTCACTTCTAACTCTGCGCACTTGGTTCCAGCTCAAACTGTTGAAGACATTCCGAACATCTATGACCATGGTTTTGTAAATAACTTGAAGCTTTTGGTATTTCCACCGAAATGACGTAAAGAAAAAGAGAAAAGCAAGCGCACGACAGGCAATGGGGAAGTATTGATTCAACGTTTGTTTATGCGTTTTGTAGGAACTCTGAAGACACGGCCTATAGCATACTTAGCATTTTTAGTATTTATGGATGGCGCTTTTGTGATATGAATTCCTTAGATTTTTTATCTACTTCCAAACAATTTTGCAAATTTTCATTTATAAAAAGAGTACTTCACTTCGAGAAGCAGTGGTGTGGTTAGCTGATCGCAGTCTGACTTCTTCCGATTGGTTTATCGACATAATTGATTTTGAATTGGGTTCCGCACTCTAATAAAATACTTGAGTCTTAGCTAAAATGACAGCCAGCACTGTCTTGTTGATGGTTACTCCTGGTTGTACTCTCTACATAGTAACCCGACCTAAACAAAAAGCATTAGATCGGCATTGACATTTCATAAATTCGAGTGCCTAGTTCGGGTAAAAAGGTCTCATATTCATTGTTAATAAGATCGCTCGGATAAAACATACTACTGAGTTCAATGCCGTTAGCGACATGAGAATAAGCTAGATAAGACCTAAAAGTGCTTCATAAAAAAACGTAGTGGCGGGTTCTATAAAAAATTAACATCGCATGAACCCTTCCTTTAAGTAGGACCTCTTCAACAGGAAAGCAGTTACGACTATGTACAACAAGGGAGGACTAGCGCTGGGGCTGCGCTTCGGGCATAACAGGGGCCTGCGGTGCCTCAACCATATAGCGATTAATGGCAATGCCTACACCCTCAATGACTGCAAGAATGATACCACCAAAGATGAAGTTGGTACGGACGTGGCGCCATCCACCACGCACTGCCAGAGTGCCACCTGTCATGGCACCAGACAAGATGGCGTTCCAAGGATCCTCAGTTTTACGCACAGATTTAATGGCACAGTCGTATGTAGCGAACATACCACCCCATGTACCGAAGTTACCTCCGAGAGTTGGTGCTCGCAGACCGACGGCGGATCTTACACCCTGCCACCGCTCGCCGTAAGGACTGTTGCGGAAGCCCTTGATGCTATACCAGATAGCACCACCAATGGCACCCATAGCGAACGCGCCGCCGAAGTCATTCACAATAACGAGAGGGCACGGGTCTCTCGTGTGGTCGCCACTCTCCATATTGCTTCTGGCCATGGCCACTGCTTTCTACTAATATGAAAATTGAATTTCGACCTTTGAAATTTCCCGTCTTGATGTGACTAAACAACACTTTACGTTTAAAGATTAGGGTAGTTAGCAGATGCCTGGCCAGCGCTATTCATGCAGCCTTTATATAGTCTATACTTCAGGATCAGCTAAGTTGGATTGCAGCTCACCTTTTCGTTTCCAGAATTGGCGTCGCTGTGACGAAGTCAGTTTTGTACGGCTGTCATTTTCTTCATCATCGTCATCATTCTCATTATCTACTCGGCTCCTCTCTTGTTTGGCTCTTTTAGGGTTGGGTTTTTCACGCGGTCCACTAGCGCCTATGCTAGAAGAAGCAGCGGGTGTGGGCACTGGCTGATCGTCGTCCGAAATATCTGACGAACTATCATAAGAGCCCTCTTGGAATGGGTCGCGAGTGTCAATTCTCTTTGTTGAATGCTGATTTTCATTTTTTGACGGTCTGGACGGTTCTGCCATAGTAGTAGACATCGTCGTGGAGGTTGATAAAGTTCGAGTCTGAGCAGACGCGGGGGATTTCTGTGGAGCCGAAAGTCGTTGTTTTTTAACTTGAGGCTGCATTGACGTAGTTTCCTGTTTGCTGGTGTCATGTTCCTTAGCCTCGTGGCGAGTTTTGATCGGCTTCTTATGTGGTGCCTGCCGCTGTTGTCGAGGACTCGTTTTGTCTGCAGAGGTTGTGTTTAATGCCAGCTCCAGATCCAGCTTCTTTCTTGGTACTGCTATTCTTCGATCATAGCGTAATAGAGGGGCAAGAAAAGAGAACTTTGGCCGTTGTGAGTCAGGAAGCTCACGCCATGTAACACATAGGCGCTTGAGCAAATCGCTGGCAAGACCAAAACTGCGCTCAACGCTTTGATAATTGAAGCTTGCCTTCGAGATGTTGTTTGATGGGTTATTAGGATCTTCTATTGCCAGTCCGTTAGGCCTTTGAGTTTCCATATCAGGATTAGTGGTTTTCATGATCCGCCCGGTATGGTTTCTCACTGATACAGCGTAGTGTCGGTAATCAAACTGGTATCCATATAGCTCAAAAAATGCAATCAGTAATAGGCCCACATTCTTTAGAGCAAGATGTGGGTTGTTGCCGAAGTCTTTGTGGCTTTTCAATAACGAATAAGTCAGGCATATTACCGCATATCCACCTAGACCGCCATTGGCAACTTCATTTAGGCGGCGACGTTTGAGGAATTGTTTAATGACAAGAACAAGTGGCTTAAGTGCAGGCTGTTCTTTGACCCAACTGGCTACTGAATCAAGACCATCAAATCCGGAGCTTTGGTCAAACGCAATGTCAACATTAAGCCCAGTTCGTTTGTCCATATACTTCACTATCGGAACTCGGGCCTTAGCAATTACCTCTACGCGATCAGCCAGTTGACTTTTCTTCATTCGTGCGCTTAGCCTGTACATTTCACTCCGCAGTTTGACAGGTCGAATAGACCCTGCCGTAGTAATCACAACATCGATGTCGGCATCAGGAAGATAAAGCCCCATAGCATAAGAACCAAATACGTCCATAGAGCAACCGGGCCACAGAAAGCTCGTCACTTGACGCAGACGTCGAATACAATCGTTCCGCTTAAAGGTTTCATCTGGTGATGGACTCACATACCGCATGTATTCAAGTACTTCTGCAGTAATATGTTCTCCTATGGACTGCTTCTGTTCCATAGAGTCGTCAAGCCATGGTGCTGGGAAGTTTTCGATTGGTAGAAGTTTTGGCGGTTGGCTATTTTCGTGCTCATATAAGTCGAACTGCTCAGCTAATTTGCCACTAGTGTTTTCAGCTTCATCATCAAAATCTAGACTGATAAAATCAGCCGCATCGCTGCCACTATTAGCCGATGGTTCGCTCGAATCTATAGACGCAGGTGATTCCGATTCATTCAATCCTTTATATGCTAGAATACCCAGTCCAGGAGCTAATGCACGCATTTGCGGAGTTACCATCTCAACCGTCTCTACAAGCTGCTGTCTTGTGCGGCCTTTATTCGCATACTTGGGCTTCATAGGCTTTGACGGGACGGTGGCTGGCCTGACCCTGGGACCATTGGAGATGCCATGACTAGTCTCATCGTTTAAGGCAGCACGCTGAAGCTTCTGTTTTCTTATTTTGCGTGCTTTGATGGAACTGTTTGCACCAGAGCGCGCCATAGATCAATGATGCCTGCTTGAGGCTGGCTAGAATAGGATTTTCTGATGGGCACGGGTTTGATTTTTTGAGCTGGAAGGCGTCGGAGTAAGAAGGCCTAAATGTAAAAACAGAACTCAATAGTAACGTTCTAAGTAGTCGTAGATATGAAGGCTCATCTATATCTTTATAAGATTAGCATGCGCACCCGCTCTGGTTAGCTCGGGATAGGTTGACTGCACTGCTCTCTTCGTGCTCACGGTCCTGTTCGTAGGCATCGAGTGGCATCTTAGCACCAATCGCTTTAAATAAATCAACAACATTTTGACCCGTCTTAGCGGATGTCTCATAATATAGGAGTCCGGTTTCCTGTGCATATTCCTCAGCCGGTTGCCTGCTAACCTCCCTTTGTGCCTCGAGATCCAGCTTGTTGCCTACGAGAGCAATGACAATGTTATCATCAGCTTGGAGTTTTAGTTCTTTGATCCACGATTTGGCTCGTCCGAGCGACTGTGCTGATGTTAGATCAAATACAACTACCGCAGCATTTGCATTACGATAATACATAGGCGCTAGGGACTTGTATCGCTCCTGACCAGCTGTATCCCAGATTTCAAACCGCACAGTAGCATCTTCTTCCTCTAAATGTACGCTCTGTGTGAGGAAGGCGGCGCCAATAGTAGATTCCCGATTGTCCTCAAACCTGTCCTTGGAAAACTTCAGGACAAGGCTCGACTTGCCCACAGCAGATTCTCCGAGCAATACTAGTTTGAATTGAGCAAAACGTGCCGAGTTGCTCCCCCCGCTGTTACTCATTGGATATCTATGTGACGTGCAAGTCTGCGGCTAACCGAACCTTGTCGTTGGTCTACTCTATTTTGACTAAGCCACCTAAAATGAGCCGTCGGACTAGCCGCTGCTGTCATTAGTTACTGCACCAAAGTCCGTGTGAATTTGAGCAGAAATCATATTCGAACTAAAAACTATTTTTCAGTAGAACGAGTCTCATATTCAATCAGGCATTCTCATTGGTCTCAGGGTTATATCAGATCTAAATATTTTTTTTGTTCCTTGAAGGCGAAGTATGCTCCACAGAAGTGTTGTGCATACACGCACAGTACAACCGTTCTAAATGTCTTGACTATTATCAATTGATCACTTACATTGAGCATAATGTATCATACATGCAGTTATTCTTTATTTATGCGAAAATATGTTCTTGTTAATGTTTTCTTTTACTGCTCTGACTATGTTTGACGGTGGTAATAAAGACCCGGTAAGCTTGGCCTCGCGAGCTTGGTAATGGTATGCTCTAAAGACCTCTTTTGCAATTAACGGGTCGTCTAGTGACGTTCTCTTTAATTCAAGTCTAAACTAAACACTGCGGAGAAAACCGTGAATTAAGGCTAATAATTGTTGTTTTTTTTCGCTGATACTGTTTCTCAATATTCAGCAATTAATGAAATAGAACCTGTTGTTTATTAGCCCTTTAAGTTGTAACTGTATTGGAGATTCGCTATAGGTCCTGTTTTGGTACTTGACTATCTCGACTCTAAGCAAAAGAGACTCGATGAACGATATTATTAGTTACGAGTCTTTTTTTGGCTTCCATACTTTTTAATTTAGTATATAGTCAACGACTTGATAAGTCCGCTCACGTTATCAGCTCAATATTTCGAACAAACTCACATTTCCTGACTATATATATATATATAACGGGTATTTAGAAAAGTGCAAAGTGAAAGGTTAGCATATTATAAATGATACTGAGCCTATGAAAATGATAACATAGTATTATAACGTACTTTTTGTGAAAATGATACGGACAAGAATATGGTACGATATAGCAATGTCCAGTCCATATAGGTAAATGCTCGGCTTGTCTGGTGACTTCGCAAATTCTCTGCTACGGGTCTCTGTCGTCGCCCTTGGGGGGGGAGCTCATTTGGGACTATCACTACATAATAATAAGTATTCACGTTTATGCTTGGCTGAAATAATTCAGAAGTTACACGTTGAACTATCACTGACATGAATATGAAATCATTTCACAGAACCTAAGTAAATCCCTTCGATACACAACGTAGAGAAGAATTTCATCATTAATCACCATGGTTTTTGGCTTCGATTTTTCCATTCCTGGCGTTACCATAACATAACTTGCTGCTGCTCTTGGCCACACTATAGGTAACTCATTACCTCGTGGTGATTCAATCCGACTTAGACAAAATATACATTATGTGCAAAAGGTTTTGTTTTATACAAATTGGCCGTTGTATCCGTTTTATTTGTTGCCGTTGAATGGTACATTTTTAACTGATGCAGTGAGCTTGTGAGCCATAATTAACAGACACACGCCATACACAACCGTCACAATAAGGAAACGCTAACACCTTGAAAAAAATTGATAGCGCTAATAATTATAATATTTGACCCGTCTCAAAAGAGCTTTTGCTTCATTTTCCATTTTGTTATATAGTATGCCTAGTTGGGCCTTTAATTGACATCATAGACCCCAATTCGTTAATCACTTAATCTTGGCTAGATAATCTATTCTACTTGCCTAAGCGACATAATTATACCAAAATAAGATTTATTCGTTTTCGAGTCGTCTAAAGCGAGTCAGATTTAGTACAAGATTACTTGGCCTAGTGCTTCTCAATGCTACTAGTGAACCCACTTTTTAAAAAAGTCCACCAGCAGCACTGATATAAAGTTCGCTCTTTTATTCCTTTTTCATGCACCCATGCAACCGAAAGGTTATTTCACTACATTCGGACATAGTAATTAATAACACGTGATTCAGTACGCGTCGTATAACCCGTACCCTCATCTCGCGTCCTTAATTAATTAGAAAGGAAATCTCGTGGTTATTCTTTAAGTGGTTGGCTACTGTTACAACTGGACATCGACCAAGATGATGGAGAGAAAGGTGCAGTTCAGTGAGCAAGCTCCCGAAGTTTCTGCAGCTAGAACTTGGCCTAAAAGTGCACTAAAATGCAATAACCAACCACAATCACTTTCTCCGGCTGCTCCTAGTAGAGGACGAAAACAAAAACTAAAGGCTATGGTCATCGATATATATCGTGGATACCGTTCTTTAAATGATTTCAACAGCTCCGAATTGTTTCATGATCTGGTAAAAGATCCTGGGGATAACGCATTGATGTCGTGGACCGTTTTGAACATGATCCTGCGAACAGCAGAGATGCACTGGCAATTGCAACAAACGCCGGAGCTACGTAACGAAGAGGACTCCTTATACGATGTGAGTGTCAATGCTAAAGAATGTATATCACTCATAGACCGTGCGTCGGCTCATTTTGATGTCTTCAGTCAGTCCGCCGATGTTCTCGATTCCCGCGTTCTCAGCCAGATAATGCGTACTGTAGAGCTTCTATGGGTTAGTGCGGCAAGAGAAGGCTATGTATCCGAAATTTCGCAATGCATAGGTAATTTTGTGGAGCGCTGTGTTTCACTGATCCGTACGAAACCCAGCTCAAAATCACTAGCTACCATCGCTATCCGAGTCATCAACCTTGTGGACTGGTCAATTATAAGTGAGTCGCGCATCAGTGCGCTTATAAAAGCGCTTGGAAAAACTCAATTGGCTTTCGCTACAAGTTTTGCAGCTGAGTCCGTGGTTGCCTATACAAATGCTGCTCGCCTTCACCCTGAACTCATGACTGAAACTCAGCATGAATGGATACCAGTTGTATTAAGGGCCCTGTTCGCAAATTCTGCACTTACCAGAAGCCAGTCGTTCACTCTCTTGTCAGGATGCTCCTCACCGGAAATATTTGTAAACGCTTTGAATGACTCCACAGATCCAGGAGCTCAATCTGATGCTCTTGCCAGAAATATAGCTCGCCGGATGCTGGCAATGATTCAAATGACTGGCGAAGAGGACGCATACGGTTTGATGCAGGCTTGGTGCCTTATCGTTAAGGCTGTGAGTGAGGTCGACCAGAAGTGGCCGCATCTCGACCTGTGGTTCGACGTCGCTAAAATGGCATTTCGCACTAATATGAATGCTGCTTTATCTCAATGGGATACCCTGCTTTCGATATCAGGCGCATTTAACCGATACGAACTCTTGCTATATCCTTTTAATAGTGGTATTCAACTAACCTCTATGCAATGCGCGAGCCTTATCGACTCAACAGTGAAGAAGTTTCGTGTTGGAGAGTCTCTCTGGGACTCTTTCTTAGAGGAAGTGTTCAAAACATTGGGACAGTCAAAGAACGAGCAATATCCTAGAATGGTCCTCCAGCGGATGGAAAATATTTTGCAACCAGTTCGCCTGTGGCTGGGTAGCAACACCGGACGGGTTCTTAATGTATGCATGATCATTTTTCGCAATCCAGTGAGCTGTCCACAGCTTTGCGCAAATGTCTGGCGTCTCTTAGTCGAGTCTGCAGCCTCTAGACCTCAATCAATGGAGTTGCTACGATTCCACTATAAGCTTTTGTCTTTGGATGTACCAGTGGCCTCATCATTGACCTCCATTTTAGTAGAAACATGGCCCCTCAAGATGCTTACTGAGAAGGCCAAGACGACTAGCCATAGCCTTTTGTCACTTATTCTGCTTCCAATAACCTCTTTTGGGTCTACTAGTGGACGTGTCGAGTATATTGAGAAGAACGTCCTGGCTCATTTCACGACACTTTCAGATTTGATCACTGTTTTACGTGTAGTGCTGTCTACTGTCACCAATAACGAGAGCCAACAGAGCACTCAGTTAGACAGGTGGAGTACGGTCGCACATGTTGTCTTAAATGTTTTATCCAAAAACCATGATCACGGCTCGCAAGCTGTAATCATGGATACAGCAAGCATTTTTGTTTCGCTCTTCCTATCCACCGCAACGAGAAGGGAGTGGGCATTGTGGACTCGACTTATCTTGGGCCTAAAATCTCCCGACACTGTTCTTTCCAAGATTAGCTCATTAGGAAGCAATGACGGCTTTGAAGCATTGTTATACCTCAAGGTATCCAGTACTGAAAGGATCAGAATTATAGCAAAATCAATGGCCGACAGCAAAATCATATACATCAGGAAGGCAGCTAAGGATGGGGTAATTAACTCAGAATTTGTTGACAACGTCGCGAGAGCTCTGACCGCTCGATCCAAACAACAGGTAAGCGCCTCTACGCTAGCAGTGGCTTTACTATCTCCTACTCGAGTCTTTGTAATTGCGAAACCACTTCTGGAAGTAATCAGTGAGACACGGTCCATGACTCTCATAACTTTGTGGAACAACAAAGTGCTTCCTAGTCTTTCGAACTGTCCCCCATTTGTGTCAGAACAACAGCAAATGAAGCTTGCTCGTGACATTCCTGTTCTGAGGCTTCCAGATAACATTATCATGGACAGAATAGTGAAGCGAGAACCAGAAACACCATTAAGTTCAGTAGCGAAGCGACCTCGGCGACGGATTCTTACTGGATCTGTCCCGCCATCACTCTCTACCCCTCCACCAAGTAGTGATCCCATCGAAGACAATTTGCCCTCATCTGCCGATGAACTATCCTCTTCGCCGCCTCGAAACATCCAGCTACCGATGCCATCGTGGCAGAATTCACAAGAGCGGGCTCGCGTCCTAAAAAGGGTCATTATGGGACTCAACATGCAAGATGCCATGCAGGGAATGAAGCGCTCTGAATGCGAAATGATTTACAATCTGCTGTTTCGAGCCTGTGTTGATCTTCACACACATCTCTCTGATACTGCACCGCCGAAACCAAATGATGAAGTCAACGATGCGCGGGATAAGCTACAACAAGTGCTAGAGTTGCGTCAAAAGCAAGAAGAGCATGAAATCGAAGAAGCAAGATTGCGTCAAATCAAGCGCGAGGCTGAGGATGAATCAGAGGAAGACGAAATGCAAGATGACGAGTTGAGTGATTTCGTTAATGACGATGACGATGAAGATTATAATGATAATGATGACGATGTGTACCTATCCGGAAAACGACAATCCAGGGGCTCGCCAATTCTTTCTGTCGCGGAGCGAACGCTGCGACTCAAAACGTAGCTGTATAATAGAATAAAATATAAGTGTAGTTGTAATTGTAATTGTAGTTGTAATTTTGATTGAAATGAAATGAGATGAAATGAGATAAAATAAAATAAAATAAAACAAAACAAAATATATTTACCTTTTATGCAGTTTAGCCCAACACGTTGTTTAGACTTCAGACTCAAAACATTTTAAGCTCTGGCTAGGGAGTTTTCATTTCACGCCGCTGCTTTTGACAGCATGAGTTTTAGTGAAATCATCTCCTTCCTCCAGTCGGGGATCCTGTGCTTCATATATGCTTACGCTTTGAACAATGTCATCTTCCTGAGGTGGAATAGCAAGATTGGCAAGGCAGCCCACAATACCAGCAACAGCATAGGGGGTTTGAACCACAATGACAATGGCATCAATAAACCCCTTAAGTCCAGAATTGTTACCCTTGTATGTGAAAACACCTTGGAACCAGGTTGGTACAAGCAATGAACCCAGACCGAACACAAGCTCAATAGTGAGTACGATACGATCACGACGATCAAAGTTGGATTTCGATGTGACAGCCAGACCTGAGACACCCACAGATGTAAATAAAAATGTTGTCATGCCTCCAATCGCAGCCTTCGGAATTGCGACAATGGCTGCACTGAACTTTCCAATGACGCCCATGAGCACTAGCCATAAGCAACAGGCGATTCCTGCTCGCTTAGAGGCGACCTGGGTCATTGCGATGACACCATTGTTTTGGGCAAATGAGCTGAGAGGAGTAAGTGTTGCCAGACAGCCGATAATTGAAGCAATACCTGAAGCTAGAATCCCGCCTTGCACACGACTCTCAAACTCAATGCCTTCAGTGGGTAGGCGCGATACATCTGCACTAGCAGTAATGTCGCCAATGGTTTCTACCACACAAACAATATAAACTGCGAGCATGGGTAACACAATTGGCCCATATATAGTCATTGGGAAGGTAAGGACCCAGTTGAACTCACCATTTGGGGCCTTATCGATAGACTGATGCTGGAAATACCCACAACCAGCACAAATGATACATCCCACAAGTAGCCCAATAACCACTGAACAAGACTTCATGATAGGCGGACCAAACCGGTCGGAGAAAATGATAGCTACGACAACGCTGAAACCTATACCGACCCACTGCCCAGAACCCCATGGATGGGCATGCGACTCCTTCAAGGTATTGCACATCTTATCAGGGTAGCAGTCAGAACCACCAGCCCAGTCCTGCATACCAGTTTGTACAAGATATGTTCCTACCAGTAAAACAACCGGTCCAGTTACGATAGGCGGAAACAATTTCTTGAGTGCCTTAGGCGGAACAAACGACATAGCCAATTGAAGAAGTGCACAAAGTGCGCCAGTGCCCAGAAATGCACCATAACCCTCTCGACACGGCAGTTTGGTACCATCAGCAGCAGTGGGGCAGTAGCCATTCTGGTACATCAATGGCAAAGATGATGAGAATACAGAGACAGTTGTAAACGCTTCGCCTAGAACCGATATCATACCAGTGCCGACGTAGTAGCCAGTAAAAGGGATGCGAAATCGACATACCTGCAACAAAGTCATGATACCAGCGCCAATGAGAGAAGCCGATACCAGATATTCTGTGTCACGAGTATCAAGATTTGCAGCGGAGGCATAGATCAAAGAAGGTGAGATCAACCCAGCCATCATTGCCAGGGCATGTTGAAACCCGAGTAATATTGTTAATAGAAAAGGCAGATCAGCATCAACCGAGAAGAACTGAGGAGGTTTAGAGCTCCATCTTGTGAATGGTATTGTAGGAGTGAATAAAGACTTGTAATCAATATCACCAACTAAACCATCATAAGTAAAGCAGTGATGATACACGGAGTTGCCAAAACGTCGTATACCACCGTGTGTGCTTTTCTTCAATTTTTGGCATAAAGTGCCATCGGCGCTCGTATTAGCATCAACATTGTTTGATGGAAGTGTGCTAATACTGGCTGCTTCACTCACCATAATCTTCTTAACTGCAAAACACTGTTAGAGCGGGCCCGACGCTTGCCGTATATATATAGACGATGACTATCAAGCCGCATCGTGGAGAGATAATGATTGATATTTAAACCCTTCACCACGATCTATTACCTATCCCCGATAAACCGTCGAAACTGATAGTGATTCGCAAAAGTTAAAGAGAAGACAGTAAAGTCAATGGAGAGTGATGATTTCAGAAGTCCTTGCTTATCCATAGATATTAACACCATAATGAACATTCTAAATCCTAATTTGTGGACTCATAAGGAGGATTTGGCCGGCCCGTTGAAAGAGGACTTACTAGTGACTCCTCGGACACTCACCGCGGATTTGATCACATGAACTTAACGATAAGCGCTTAAGACAAGCCGACCTAACCCTACAGCCTAAACCACCACAGTGTCAACGCAAAAATGTATTGGCTGGAATATGCCTTTGCATATTAACACGGTATGACTGAAACTGTGAAAAAACAAGCACATACTGGCACTTACTATGGTAATAAGTAATTTCTAATTTGCTTTCTATAAGTATTTTCGCGCTCGTTCGTCGACTGAAATAGCTATGCATACAGCATAATCTAATCTCACCTCGAGCGCAACAGTATAGTGGCGTTTGCCAAAACTATTAGTCTCCTTCAAATTGTTAAGTTAACCCAGGCGGATCAGCGAGCATCACGTGTGACTGTCATTCATATTTTTTCACACCGCGCAAGCTCGTCTTTTTACACAACTACTTCATACTTCTTTTGAATTTCAGGAGATGGATTTCAGAAAATGTAAGTATAGTCTTTCTGATGATCAAATTATGGCATAGTTCAACTGAATACCATGAAGAACGAATCAAGCATATAGTCTTTCGCTCCTATCTGAACAAGACTAACCCTGCAGTTGTGGAGCCAAAGCATAAATTCTAACCGGGAACAACTCCTTCGGGAGCCCCTTCTGTATACTAGTCAATAGAACTCGCAAACCTGCCTTCGCAAATAAGTATTTGAACTTTTCGTGCGTTCGAGTAACACTTGAATCTGTTTCGTCAAAGAGGTCTTCGCCATGTGTTGCCTGGTTCTCCTTCACTATGATGATTCCACCGGGTTGTAAGTTTTCAGCGCACCTTTGCAAGAAGGTAACAAGTACAGCATCAGGCACCTGTCCGAGGCACCATTGACACCAAATAATCCAATAACTGTATCCGGCAGAGAATTCAAAGTCCTGGAGACCAAACTGGTAAAAGTTATTGACCTTAATCACTGACTGGATGTCCCTGGCCTTCTGAATTAGTGGCTCTGCCGGCTCGAGAATATCAACGGCAGGACAGAACTTGGCAATAACATCTCTCGAGACACGACCAATTCCAGCACCCACGTCAAGAGCAACCTTTGCATGGCCTTCTTGTGGACCATTGGGAAATGTATTAGGACTCAGAGAGCCGAGTCTTTTCACAAATGTTAAAGAGCCAACTGCATCAACTCGGGGAACAACAGTGTCATTCCCAAAACCTCCTAAAACACCATCCTCATCGGCAGAAACTGAGGACCAGTATTTCACTGCATCGTCATACACAATCGCGTTGTCTGCCGACATTATCTTATTTTGACTCAAAATATTTATTGGTGCGTCTCAATCTGATCGATTTCAAACGCCTAGGGTCAGGGCGGCAGGCCAACTCATTTATTCTATATACGTTTTTTTTTAAAATAGGAGTTTACATATTCAATGGTTTTTATGCTTCTATATGCCGCCAACTGTACAATAAAAGACTATAAATTTACGCATTCACGTATTCTAATAAAGGTTGTCTAGACGCTTTTGTAATTCGGGGAATATTAACCGTGTTTGTTGAATAAATACACACGTGGAGCTCCTACACGGGATTGTGAAAGCACTTTCACGTCTGGAATCTAGATTTAATTTGGATTAGTCTCGCCATTGAACCCAGACGTCATCAGTCCTGAATCGCTGGGTACACACAGAGTCTTCCAGTTTTGTTGTTTGACCTACTCTATATCCCAAAAGGCCGGCATGGGCGATCATGATACCATTATCAATACAGAAGCGCTCGTCAGTGGCGAATACAGAACCTCCACGATCCTTGGCCATCATTCCCATCATTTCTTGCAGCCTTACATTTGAGCCTACACCACCAACAATAAGAACTTGGTTTGAAGCTACATGCGCCATAGCTCTTTCCGTGATCTCTACTAGCATAGCAAACAAAGTCTCTTGTAACGAAAAACAAAGATCTTCAGGAGAGTATTCCTTATATTTATCCGTGCGAACAATTTGCTCAATGTGTGCCAAAATGCCACTCATGCTAAGGTCCATACCCTTTACAGTGTACGGTAATGGCACATACTTTTTGCCTTTTTTGGCCATTTGCTCAATGTTATAACCCGGAGCTGGATCGTTACTGATCTTAAGAGTTCTGGCAAACCGGTCAAGGCAGTTTCCAACGGCAATGTCGAGCGTTTCACCGAAAATCCGGTACCGTTGGTGCGAATAAGCAATCACTTGCGTGTTGCCACCACTTACGTACAATACTACCGGGTTTTCAGCTTCAGTGATGTCGCGGCCCATCTCAATATGCCCAACGCAGTGGTTTACTCCGACCAGAGGAACATTCCATAACTCGCTGAGCATCCGGGCAGATACTACAACGCTTTGTAGCGGCGCACCCATTCCGGGCCCCTGTGTAAAGCAAATGCAGTCTAAGTCCTTAGGAGAGAGTCCTGTTTCAAGAAAAGCGCGCTTAATCAGACGGACCGCCCAATTTCGATGATGCTTTGCAGTGTCTCGTGGTAGAAATCCTTCTCCGGGGGGAGCATGATAGGTGTCACGAATGTTGCAAAGAATCTCTGCATGATTACCGGATACTAGCTGGCCCTTATTATGTTTCACAATGCCCACGCCTAGTTTATTAGCAGATCCCTCAAGACCAAGTGCGAGATAATATTCTCTGGACGGCAAATAACGGTCGAGATCAACCATCTTGATATTCTAAATGGCCAAATCAATACGGGCAATATGTATCAGGGATCAAGACTCAGGATAAGACCTAATTCTAACGGCAGTTGTCAATTTGTCGGAGTGAATGCGATATTCCACCGACGTGTGTGTTCTCAAAAGTTGTCACTCTTTCAAATTGATCTTTATTAACTGAAATTCTCTTGGGCTTACTGTGGGTGTGTGCTTGGGTAAGGGGAGATCCAGGGGGGAGGGGGCATCTGGGTCTCGAGCGTTTTGGTCTGTAGCCAATTTATTTCTAACAGGAGAGAGAAAGGTTCACAGTTATCTGCAGCTTTATAGTTGAATTTTGTTTTGTTTGAACCAGTGTCCTTCATTAAATAGTATATACATGTCGACATGGGGTCTTGGTATTGTTCAAGCGTCTGTACCCGGCTGAGACTCCTCTAACCTAGCCTTCTCAGCTTCAAGCTCTGTTATTCGTGCCTTTGTTGCTTTAACCTGATCATAGACAGTATCCAGTGAAGACGCCAGGCGCTGCATTTCCTCGAATTCAGTTTGATAGCTAAAGGGAAGAAGATTAGCATTGTCGGACTTTTTGAGAAGTAATCCTCCTGGTCTAGACGAGAGAATGTCCAGCATTCCTTCAGTTGGCTCGCTGAATACTAGTTCGTCATAAAGAATGGACTGTACAGGAACAGGTTTAGGCACACCCGTAGGCAGAAGCGGTGGTGGGTTTGCCTCGACCTCAGGTCCATATGGATGTAATTTCAAATGATGATACAAAAGAAGCTGCTTTTCTCCTGCCACACTTGCGAAATATATGCGGATCTGGACCTCGAACTCACCCCATCCTGATTCGGTGACTTCAAATGGTGGACTTTCAATTGTCCGTTGCGGCTGCGGATAAGTATCGTGAAGCTTGAAGACAACCTTTTTTATGAAGTAGCTCAGGTCGTCCTTCCCTGCAGGATCTCTTACGAACACAGTCCATTTATGTGTATGATCTGGCGGCGTATCTCTTCGTCGGTCCTTCATTTCTAGAGGCACAGTCACATTTCCGTACATAATTGGCCGCGTCACCGCAACCTCCTTTATTCGAGTGGCAGCTACCATGCTAAAGGTTTAGTATGCCGGGTCAAAACAAGACAGGCTATTAACCTACCGGATCGTGTTTTTTGTGTGATGTGAAAATGCGGCGCTGGTGTGGGTGTGCTGCTTACCTATACAGGAGAATGAACAGGAGGACAATCATAATAAACAGTCAATTTAGCCCACAAACTATACTAAACGG
The DNA here is from genome assembly GCA_030564665.1 of Entelexis apis. Lineage (NCBI taxonomy): Eukaryota > Fungi > Ascomycota > Dipodascomycetes > Dipodascales > Trichomonascaceae > Entelexis > Entelexis apis. The sequence continues at coordinate 138,348 of JAJLWA010000005.1, read as the reverse complement.
CCGTCGATGAGTGCAGTATAAATTAAATTTATAGATTTCAGTCATTTTTTTCTTGAATCTCATCGCTTAGCCATTGAAGCATGACTTCGCAGTTTCGAGCCTTAGTTTCATGACACTTCCAATGCCAAACTTTCTACTGTTTTGATTTCGAACTCGGCCGTGTGTCCAAGTCCATTGGGCACTTTTTGTTTGACAGCCTCAATTGCTGCTTCAACGTTTTGTGAGAGTTTCTGCAGACCCATTTTTGTGTGGCCAACGCGCATGCTTGCGTAGGTTGCTTCTGGTTTTAAAACAAGTTGTACACCCCGTAGCGTGGACTTCACGATATATCTGAGTTCATGCAGCTTCTCTTCTGAGTCAAAGGGTGCCTCGACTTTTACTGGTATTGGTAGGTGCTTAGGACGTTTATAATAGTCACGGCCCAGACACTCAATTAAGTCCTTGTTAGCTTGGCTCTGTACAAAAATAACCGTAAAGGATTTGGCGAAGCGGGTTGCGCCGCTTGAAGAGTTTCCGGCCTTGCGGCCCACAACACGTCGTCTAAGTTTTTTGATACCAATTACTTCGTCAAAGAGCCCCTGCGTAAGATCACTTTTGGCTATGGACTCGGCGATTGGCATACTAGGATCCTCAACAACAAAGCAGACGGTGGTTTCGTCGCTGCGTCTCGTTTTGTGAGGTAGTTGGATTAGGATTGGCTGGTACTGTGGCCTAGTGAATGCCGGGTCTTTTAGTTTAATTCCTAGGAAAACGGGGCCCTGAATCTTAGTATTTACCTGACTCTCTTCAATAAGCAAGCTGACTGCTTTATCTACAGGCATTTCTCCAAATTCTAATTGAAAAAAAAACCACTCACGGGCCTCACACAAAATTTCTCCACACAAAACCGCGCGGTTCAAGCTTAAGCTATGTGTAAAACTCCACTGTGACGGGGTAAGGGCCCTCGGGGACCAGCGAAACATTATAGTGTCAATCCCATAATGTGCTTATATTTCATACACATTCATATGATGCTTGATTAGGTTGTTCCTGTACCACACTAAATCGTTCCAGTGTTCCTATATTGATAGAAATTGCTTTATTGATATAGTGCAATGCTGTTGAAACGTAATGACTTGAGTATACACAAACTAGTAACTAGGTACTACTACTGCTGGTCGGGGTCTCTTACTAATACAATATCTTCGGTGGTAACTCTGCTTTGCCCTAACAAGAAAGTGAAGGCAATCTCACGTTCTGTATAGGCTCAAGTCATCACTGGAGGAACCTAGTGATGGCAGAGGCAACCGCTGTCCCTGGTCACCAGGAATATTTAGCAGTAATATTCCGAAGATGTGTACTAGCACTAATCGGAGCCCGCGTTCCTAGAGACTGTGTTCTGCAAAGAGAGGCTGTCGAGCATATGGTTATGCTCGCTGAGGAGCATATGCAGCACTTGTTTTCACATCTAAACAGCCTATGCCGCATGCAGCGACGTGCGAAGCCATCCATGGAAGATCTGGCATTGCTGTTGTTTTTTGAGGAAATAAACGTTCTCGATCTGGAGCGGGAGCGAGACCAAACCGTCGAGTTGGAGCAGACGGCATCGGTGACGGTACTGAACAATCTTGCGTTCGATCTGGAGCTGGTTCCGATAGCTGACTCCGAGGCGGTGTTTTTCGAGACACCTACGTCTTTGGTACCGTCTAGTCGCTCAAGACCACCATATATGCCTGAGTGGATGCCAGCATTGCCGCCTGAGCACACTTATATGCATACAGAAAACTATTCTAGCGAGGTAAAGGACTTGCGTCAAGTCCGTCAAAAACTTGTAGAGGAAGGCAGGCTAGCAGAGATCGCATTGCAAAGGCTAATAGGCGATCGCGGCTCTGCATCAATTATCGAGCTACCTAAGGATGGCAGACGCCAAGTCGATAGAGGGGACATGGTTGTTGTTGACCAAGAAGCGACTGAGCCGCCGGCGGCTCAGAGCCAGACCTCTAAACCTAGAGGATTGTCGCTGCGTATCTCGCTGGGGAAAAATAAGAAACGTAAGGAGGAAGTAGTAGGCAAACGGCCTCGGGTAGACATGGTGGAGCTTGCGAGGAAACGATCGAGGAGTCAAAGCCGAAGTCCAAACCAAAGCTCAAACCAAGATGATGATAGCATGGAAGTGGAGCAACATGAGCAGGGACCCATGCTAAATGGGAATACATGGAACGGGGCTTGGAATGGTGAACAAGCCAAGACAGATTCTCATTCAGATACATGTTTGAATAAGAAGACATCAAGAGATCAGGAGGAAGTTTTCCGCGCAGCATTGGCCAGTTTTGCCCATTAACATGTTCGTTGGCGTGCACATGCACTTGCACAACAATCCCATTCGCAGCCGCTTCATGAAAGTCTGGGTTTATTTCATATCGAGAATTTCATTTGTTCATATTATTATTATTATTATTTTTATTATTCTAATTGCCATTACCATTCTTGTAGTGCATTATATTATAATGCTTTTATAATGCTTTTCCAACTCGTTGTTTACTTATTATAAGCGCATTAGCGTATAGCGTTCCACTGACCTGCTTGGTCTCTTCCCGTACAATGAAAGAAAAAAAGTGATCGCAGATTTAACTAGCTTGAGTCTATTTATATATTTTCTATGACATTTTCGTGTTTCTAGCACTTGGTTCTTACAATCTGCTTGCAGTCTGTGACCGCGCGCGTCAACTCTCAGGTGACCTCTTCAATGTGGTTCTTCCCCAGACCCATCATCACGAAGTATACATTTCGGAGTATACGTTAACTTGGTGATAACGCGGGGGGTACAGCTTGTGCAACAATGACAAAAGTACCGCTGCCTCCGTCCCTATTATACCCCGTGGAAATTGTCGAACTTCTGACACCGTTAGGGTCGACGGTGGTGAAACACCAGCCCCTCATAAAGTTCAAATATTGGAACCGAGTCCCTGATGGAGTAACTTCAGAAGAGGATGGAGAGGAGCCGCCACTAGTACGCAAGGAGTTCTATGGTACCTTCGAATCCCCATTTGATGGCAAACTTGTGAGTTGTGGCCTCAAGAAGGGTGATCGTGTGAACGACAGCGCGACCACAGTGCTCGAGATTGCAGAGGGTTGTGACCACAGTGTCCAATATGGAGGCCTATGCGCACTCTGTGGTAGATCCTTGGATGAGAAGGATTATATGGGTTATAGTGACACGGACCGAGCGCCCATAGCAATGTCTCACGACTCACAGGGTCTTACAGTAAGTCTCAAGGAGGCAGAACAGATCGAAACTCGCAGCACCGAGCGGCTGCTCACTGATCGGCGCCTCATTCTTGTGGTTGATCTCGATCAAACTGTTATTCATGCTTCGGTGAACCCTGAAATCGGACGATGGCTCAGTGATGAGAACTCTCCGAATCATGACCTCGTTCGCGATGTGCGCGGCTTCAGCTTAAAGGAAAAAAATGGCCCCGGTGACCGAGAGCAAACGTGCTGGTACTATGTCAAGCTTCGCAATGGACTGTCTGAGTTCTTGGAGGCCATGAGCGCTAAGTACGAAATGCATATATATACAATGGCGACAAAGAGCTATGCTCTTGAAATTGCAAAAATTATAGATCCTACAGGAAAGTTTTTCTCCGATCGCATTCTGAGTCGTGATGCTAGTGGAAACCTTCTGCATAAGGACTTAAGACGCCTGTTCCCAGTCACAACAAACATGGTAACTGTCATAGATGACCGTGGGGACGTATGGAACTGGAGCCACAACTTGATTCGTGTTATTCCTTATCATTTCTGGAGCGGCACAGGTGATATAAATTCTCAGTTTTTGCCGCGTAGGGCAGGACTGCTCACGCCGGATCAAGAGGGCGACAATGTCAACAGGGAAAGTCATGACAATGACCGAGAACTCGAAAACATCGGCGAAGCACTATGCAAGCTGCATAGCGATTTCTATTCTAGGTATGACTCCGCATCCGAAGAGATACCTGATGTAGGCAAACTCCTACCTGCTCTCAAGTCCAAGGTTTTCGATGGGTGCGTCATACTATTTTCAGGCTTCTTTCCGCTTGGAACTAGTTTGGAAAATGCTGATATTGTTCAATGGGTGCGTTCCTTCGGTGCCGTAGTCCTCGTTGACTTTCTTCCGTCTGTCACGCACGTTATTGCCAAAAACGGTGGTACCATGAAGGCAAGACAGGCCGCTGGCCACGGAAAGCTCGTGGTATCTATAGACTGGGTATTTGCTTGTTTAGAGAATTGGAAGCGTTTGCCTGAGGAGCCCTTTATTATCAAGGTACAGGACCCCATTTCTGTTGACGCAGAACTCACCCCGGAGAATGGCGAAGAAGAAATGGATAAGGGCATTGCTGAAGGGTTCATGAGGTCCTTAAATAGAGGAGAAATGAACTGGAGCGAAATGGACGAGGAACTTAAAGAGCTTTTGGCTGATGAGGCCAGTGAGGATGACGAGTACAACAACCAAGAAACTGCCGACAAAGATAATACGGACAAACCAGAAAGCAATGGCAAGTTTCCTAAAGAGACCTTTGACGAAAAGGCAGAAACTCAAAGTTCGGGGTATAATGGAAACCATATCAATAAGGAGGAGCTTGACTCAAGCGAACAAGCCCCACCATCGCCTGTAGAAGAAAACGAACCCTTGAGATCAAGTGAGCTCAAAAGAAAGCGCGAGGAACCAGAAAGTGATAATGATGAAGACATTTTCAAGGATCTTGGTGATGATTGGGATTGAACTTATAAGTATTCTCCGTGGTTTAAGGCCACACCATAATTTCTATTTAATTTTTTTTTTGTTGCATCTCAGGCTCATTTCGGTAAACGGGAGCTGAGCTGTGTTCATAGTTTATAAAATACTTCTATCTCTTATTATTATCCTTGTTTCTTTTCTTTAAATACTCTATCAACTTTGGCTCCGAATCAGTGTGCTGGTGGCCTGTATGAGTCTCTCATGGTCCATCCACTCCACTACGCTTACCCTAATACCTTACCGCGGCGGTAAGTGAAGGTTTCCAAATAAATGTTCAGGCCCGTTACAAGGCAAATTCGAGCACCACTACAGTTCCGGCGAGGATACAAATCGACCTCGGCTAGCAAGAGTCGATGGTATTTCACGGGCGGACTAGTACTTGCTGCAGGAGGGACTTATGCAGGTTCACAGACTGTGCGCGATGATGTCGACTTTGCGGTCCATGCAGTGCAGAGATCAACAACCGTAGCCATAGCGCTCGCAAGATGTGTCTTAGCGTATCGCTCAACCTTAAGAGCTCACTATGACTCACAAGAAGCCCACGATGAAGCGTTGAGTGCATGTCACAAGAAATGCGCACTTATCACGCGTGGTGCCCTAGAACGCAACGCCGGTGTATTCATTAAGTTAGGCCAACATTTGTCCGCATTGTCTTATATTTTCCCTCTCGAGTGGACTTCTACTATGATACCGTTGCAGGACAAATGCCCAGAAAGTTCTTACGAGAGTGTGGCACAACTTTTCATGGACGATACAGGCCATTCAATCGAAGAGCTTTTCTCTGAGTTCAATCATAAACCAATGGGAACCGCCTCGCTTGCCCAAGTGCATCGTGCGATTTTGAGGGATAATAATCAGGAGGTAGCGGTTAAGGTGCAGCATCCCAGTTTGAAACGATATGTGCCCCTTGATGTGAGGCTAACTTCCACGGTCTTCCGTTTAGTTGACTACTTTTTCCCACAGTATCCATTACAATGGCTGTCAGATGAGATGCAGCGATCTATCTTTGTGGAATTGGACTTTACCGAGGAAGCACGCAATGCTACAAAAACTGCCGATTATTTCTCGCACTACTACAAGGAGACGGCACTTCGCATTCCAAAAGTATACTGGGCCAAGAAGCGGCTTGTTTGCATGGAATTTTTACAGGGAATTAGGCCTGATGATGTTGATGCTCTCCGGAAAGCCGGTGTAGACCGGCGTGATTTATCTAAATGTTTCGCACACCTATTCAACAACATGATCTTCACGCCTAAAGTGGGGCTGCACTGTGACCCACACGCAGGGAATATTGCTATTCGCACTTGTCCCTATACGAAGAATAATAAGCATGGGTTTGAAGTCGTCCTCTATGACCATGGGCTCTATAGATACGTGGACACAGCTACGCGCAGGGCATATGCACACTTCTGGTTAGCGCTCATGGATAATGATAAAGAACGCATGCGTCTTTCGGCCAAGGCGTTTGCGAACATCTCTGATTCTGACTTTAAAGTATTTGCAGCGGCCATCACTGGTCGCGACTTTGATAGCGCCGTCGATGGTTCTGCAGTTTCGCGAACTCGCTCAAAAGATGAAATTGAGAAAATGCAGCGGGCCATCCAGTCTGACAACGGTCTAGCATCGCAGATCATGCAAATGCTACATAAAATGCCACCGGTGGTACTTCTTATTCTTAAAACCAATGATCTTGTGAGGTACCTTGATGAAACACTAGGTGCGCCACTGGGGATGACGCGACAATTTGTGATCATGGCCACTTACTGTGCCCGAACTGTATTTGACGAACAGATGGAACAAGCAAGAAACAAGCCACTTGTAACCGGACTATTTGAGCGGGCAAGAGCATGGCTATATCATATTTGGACGGGACTGAGGCTCACCGTCATACCCTATGTGACTCACTAACTAGGTCCGCAAGACTGAGGCTTACTGTCGCAGCCGCGCGGGTTCTGAATTGATTCACTAAATTAGTTCACTAAATTGTGGCTGGTTAATTGTGTTTTGTTACTACCTAATCAAATTTTTAGAATTCAAAGCATACATTAGGAGCATATGGATGAGTAGTTCATGAATAGTGGGGTTGATTGATGCCTATTTCGAGTAGTTCTAATTACTAGTTTTCATTGTCATTGTCATTGTCATTTTTGTCCTCATTTTTGTCCTCATTTTTGCTCTTCTGCTCCTTTTCTTCAACATTTGAGTTCTCGTGCTTCAATTCTTCATGCTTTGTGCCCTGGAGCACCTGCTTTGTCGCCTCTTTCGCAGCCTTGACATCAGGAAGATTTTCCAGAGTAGGTGGGCTGTTGGCCTCAGACTTTCGGCCTCGTTCCTGGGCAATGCGCTTCATTTCGGTTACAATATTGTGGCTCCAGTATTCGGTGGTGAATTTCATGACATACTTGAAAAGCAAAGATGTGCTCTCCGACTTCTTCTCATCGCTCAACGTAAGAGCACGGTTGAATGCATCGGACATCTCCTCCATGTTCCAGGGATTTACAATAATAGATCCGTTTAAAGATTGTGCTGCACCAGTGAACTCAGACAAGATAAGCTGGCCACGCTGGCTCTCCTGGCATGCAATATACTCGTAGGCAACCAAATTCATACCGTCACGAGTCGAAGATACTACGCAGACATCACTTACTGCATATAGAGCAATGAGCTCCTCAAAGTCGACGCTACGATGCATAAAATGAATTGGGGTGAACTCGGCTGATCCAAACTTTCCGTTGACACGGCCAACCAGCTCATTTACGACCGCACGAAGATTTTGATATTCTTCGACATCCTGGCGACTGGGCACAGCCACTTGAATAAGGACACACTTGCCAATCCATTCCGGGTGCTCATTCAGGAAAATGTCGAAAGCAGAAAGCTTATGGGGCAATCCCTTAATATAGTCAAGGCGGTCAACACCAAGAAAGATTTTGATTCCATTGAACCTCTTTCTTAAGTGCTCAATTCTTTTTTTCACTGAGTCTTTCTGCAGGCCCTTCAGGAATCGTTGAGGATCCGTGCCAATAGGGAATACGCCCACACTAACGAACCTATCGAAATTGACACCGACAGGTGTTGTCTCAAGCTTCAGAATCGATGAAACCGAGCTCAAGAAATGTCGCACATAGTCATAGGTGTGGAATCCAATTAGATCGCTTTGTAGAACGCCAAGCAAGATCTCCCGACGCACAGGCAGGACTCGATAGATCTCAGATGTTGGGAATGGAGTGTGCAAAAAGTATGCGATTTCAACATCAACATCGCCAAACTTTTCTTGAATTTCCTCACGGATCATGGCTGGTAGAAGCATAAGATGGTAATCGTGAACCCAAATGAGATCACCAGGCTTCCAAATCTCGGCCAATGTACGGGCAAACACACGGTTTGCTAGCGTGTATGCCTCCCACCATTCGTCATCGAAATTCATTTCGCCAGGATGGTAATGAAACAGCGGCCAAAGAATGGAATTGCTGAAGCCATTGTAGTACATATCTGCGACCTCCTCCGACAGAAAAATCGGGTAACAGTGATATTTTTCCTGCAGATGTGTACGCATCTCATTCTTGTCACTATCTGGAACATGAATTCCACTCCATCCTAGCCACTGTAAGCCGCTCAAAGCACTAAGCGCACTAACAAGACCGCCTGAACTCATCTTATACACATACGATGAAGAGCCTGTCTTTCCGTCATCCTCGAGAGACAATTTATCAAGCTTTTCATGCTCATCCCTCTTCGTCACGGTGACTGGCAGTCTATTTGACACGGCTAAAATCCGGCCCATTGTGTATATACAATGATAAATAGCTGCTTGGGGCGGATGGACAAGTATCTGAGTTAGTAATACGAGTCCGCGCAACGAGTTTACGAGACAGCAAATCGTGCAAGTCCAGCACCCTAAACAAAAGTCCCCAAAGGCCTAATTTGTGATCAATTAAGTTGCAAAGTTCAGTGGCATATTTAACTTTGTGGCTTCTTCTAAAGCTACTTTGACGACTAAATAATAACGACCTGGCGCAAGCCTAATAATACACATAGTTAACTAGCATCACTATATAAATAGCATTTCGAACATAGTATCTGCTTGTTTAACAATTTCAAAGCCCATTCCGTCGATCGAAAAGCTAGTATCACAAATCTTGTTGCTCCCGATATGTGCTACTACTCCTGCTTCAGCCTTGACAAGTCTTCTTTCGTTATCACTAGTGGCATCCCACTGCCGTATCGTGGAGAAATTGTGGTCCTTGTGACACGTGACTGATATACTGGACGAGTTATACCCTGAAATCTGCTCCGCGGGTGCCTAAAATTAAGTGAGGCCGAGTCTATGCGCGGAGAGTAATGAATAACGAAGATCCAGGCTCGTTTTCGAGCGTGGTTTCTGCAACTAATAAAAATCTCACGCGGCTCTCGCGCAATGTGGCTGTGACGGCCTCGACTGTGCTCAGTGGAGACCGAACAAGCCTTTCTAACCCAAGCTCGTATCATCGTGCTATGAGCGAGGTAACCACATACCAGAAACGCATGGTGGCATCACATATCAAGGAGCAAACTCCGACTCAGATAATTCAGAGCAGTCTCACGCGATTTGGTGGGATGCGTGCCCCACAAGTATCCGACGAGCTATTGGTAGATATTCCGGCACCCCGAACCAAGTACTCGTTGTTTCAGAATTTTGAAGCAACTACACAATCCCAGGAGGTTGGAACCGAAGCATTGGGAATCAGGAAGGAAATGGCGACGTCGGAGTTGCTGGAGATTGATGAACGGATTGCCCAACTCAAGGCCATGAGAAAGACGGTTTTTGAGCGCATGGCACTTGTAGAAGAACAGCAAGCATCGAATGAACCAACACTGCAGCATTTCTATGAACCGGGCCAACGAATAAAGTCATTTAGCGCTGGATCGCTGCCGGTCTCGGCAATCGACTTTAACTCACCATTTGGTAAATTGGCGCTGGCTGTGCCCGGGGAATTACAGCTATGGGACCTGAAGGGCCATGACGAGGCTATTGGAAATAAGCAGGTGCTATTGGGATATAGTGATGCGGCTGTTAGATGTTTGCAAGTAAAAGGGAGTGATCCGACAATAGTAGCTGGTGCCGACTCTAAAGTGTTTATATGGAATGGTGATCATGACTCTCAGCCTGAGCAACTCACTGGACATGTCGGAAATGTAGTTGCGCTTGATTTGTCTGGTCATAGTTTAGTTACAGGGTCGGAAGATTGTACTGTGCGTCAATGGAACGCGCAGGTCGGTAAGTCCATCCAGACTATAGACACTTTTTCGTTTGGAATCACTAAAGCTCTCCAGCATTACGATAATGCACTAGCCACAGGGTCGGATGATGGCATTGTAAGGTTATGGGACTTGCGCGTGGCTAGCAAGGCTCCCATCCGCGTTCTCACTGGAGGCCATACGGGCCCGGTAACGGCCCTCCACTTCTCGGGTCTGCAACTAATGACTGGATCCGCGGATGGCAGTGCACGTACGTGGGATCTGCGTTCGGGTCGTATTCAATTAGCTAACGCGTACGAGGGCGCTATCAGGTCTTTGGATTATGACTCGGCGAAAATGGTTGTCTCAGTGGCAAACGAGAAGGGAGTCCGAGTGTCAACACGCGCAACTAATGAACATCACATCAGTGCAAGCGGTGATACAGCAGTAACAGCTGCACGTTACATGAATGGATATCTTGTTGCTGGTCGCGAGAGTGGTGAGGTCGGCGTGTGGGCTGTCTAGAGCATCTTAAGACATATGAATAATAAATATTAATGGTGTAAACACATTAGTTGCTTGAGCGGCGCGACTTTAGTTGCAAATGCTCGACTCTTTTGTCGTCCTCCGAGTTTTTGGGTGCGTCGGCTCCAACCCTGTGATTTACGGGGCACGGCAGCACTGACGGTGCCACTACTGTCAGAACGCTTATAGCGGCGGTGGCATAGAATACAGAAGTGGTTAAACTTCTTCTTGTTGCGGCGGAAACATACATTCCTGCAACAAAAGACTGGCAGATCTCAATATGCCGTCCTTAGAGGTGGTATTGTGAAATTTCCTGCACCCAAGGCTATGTCAGCACGATCTGGGAACTTATAACTGGTCCGATCCTGCTTTCAAAGCAGATCCATCTTGGGCTGATTATATAGAGCTTGATCGCGTTTAATGAAACAAAATAATATAAATCTAGCTACACGAAATTTTTAAACTATCTCGGGTCAGCGCTTTTTTTTTACAACGTATATAATGTGATTGTTAATTCCTATCAAGTTATATGCCCTAAACACTATGTTCTCAAATAGTAGGCCCTGATTGGTATACAAAATCTGGAATTGATGTGTTTATTACATATATGCACATTTATGACGTGCATAAAACGTGCAGGTGGTAGTACACGTTGAGCGGCACATGAATCAAGCGCGCCAATCAATGGCTAACGAAGATAAGTCCTATAATCAGGGTTTGACAGGTGTACTTATTTAATCTATAATCCACTTGTATCTCGGAGCTTAGCGTATGAATGTGCGCAAATCAGGCATGTGCGTGATAATTAATCCTGGTCGGCGTTGTGCCTCAAGAAATCCACGTGGGTCGGCGACCCCAAAGGGTTAGTGAACAAGGCTCTGCCCATATGTGGAAATATAGACTGCTCTATATAAAAAACCACAGTGCTATATTGTGCAGGTTTAAATGCACACTGACACAATATCAACTTCTGACAACGTGCTTTAAATGTGTAATTCGTAAAGTATTGATTTTCTTTTTGCAATCTTCTTATGCACATTCAACATTTCTTCTAGTCGTACTGCATTGAATGTTCGTTGAACCCTAAGGGTTGTGTACAGACGTTGTCGTTGATTCTCTCCCTTTCGGAAGTACGTGTGGCACACATGCTATAATCGCAGTAAAGTATTGGCCAATTTTCCAAATCTAGCAAAAACTTGATATGGTATATATAAAGCCTGATTTGGGCTTCTGTTAAATCTATACTAGAATGATGTTGTTTTCACTAGCACTTGTTATTGCTGTTGCCGATGCAGCTTATGGAGGATACCCGTTCGCGGATGAGAGGAAGCCGTTCCCACAAGAGCTTTCTGACCACCGTAATCTTTTGAAGTACCATGGTGGAAAAGGCCCTTATGTAGACCGTCGCAGCTATGGTATTAGCCGTGATCCGCCTCTCGGTTGTGATGTAGACCAAGTAATACTTCTGGGACGTCATGGTGAACGCTGGCCCTCACATGGAGACTACAAGAAACAAAAAAAGGCGTTAGAAAAGGTCCAGGCTCTGAAGGGAGAACTTTTGGGCTCGCTGGAGTTTGTGAACTGGTGGGAACCCTTTGCTTCGGATCATTCAGGATGGTTCGACCAAGAAAGTCTTATGGGTCCTTACAGTGGTTTACTCCATGGTTACAATCTAGGAGTAGAAACACGCCGAAGATATAATCACTTATATGATGGCGAGTCTCAATTGCCTATTTTCGCTTCTGCTTATGAACGTGTTGTTGATACGGCTCGCAAGTTTGGTGAGGGATTTTTGAATTGGAATTATACAGAACTTGCTGCCATGAACCTTATTCCCGAGGATCTTGGCCAAGGAGTAAATACACTCACACCTGAATGCACTTCTAAAGATAACAATAAGGGTTATACGACGTGTCCTGTTCCTGGTGATGGTGCCGAAGACTTTCTATATCCTGAGTTCTTTCGCGCAGCTGAGCGTCTCAATGCTGAGAACCCCGGGCTAAATCTTGAACCGGAAGATATTCCTCAGCTCATCTCTCTTGTTGCTTGGGAGCTAAATGTCCGTGGATCGTCTCCATGGGTCAACGTTTTCACAGCCGAGGAGTTCATTGCTTTTGAATATCAAGTCACTAGCGATTGGTATTGTTATTCTGGGCCCGGATCAACGACATCTCTAATTGAAGGCTCTGTCTATATCAATGCTACACGCACACTTCTGAACCAAGGCCCAGAAGGCTCTTTGCCTTTGGCATTCTCGTTCGCACATGACACTAACATTGTGCAAGCAGTTACTGCACTGGGTCTGGATGAGCCTAAAACTGCGTGGGATCCGACGCAGGTCCAATTCCATCACCGCTGGGATGTCACCGATATTGTGCCCCAAGGGGCACGCCTTGTATTTGAACGCCTTACCTGTCCAGAGCAGCCAAGCATAGATAATTTCTATCGAAGCAAATATCCCGATGCTTTTCCGGAAAATGTAGGAAACGGCGCTAACAGTTCATCGAATGCCTCGTTGACTGCTTCATTGAATATCTCGTTGAATGGCTCGACACCGAAAACAGTCAACCTGTCCAACTCCAACTACTCATATAGCACCAACGGTACAAACACCACCACACGGGGCCCTAATATCTATGTGCGTGTTGTCCTGAATGAAGCAGTTGTCCCTCTCGATGGCTGTTCTAATGGTCCAGGATATTCCTGCCAAATTGATGATTATAATGCTTATGTGGACAAACGTCTTGCGAACGCGAGCTATCTAACTGAGTGCCAGCTTCCGCAAGACTCTCCCAGTTATTTGTCCTTCTTCTGGGATTATAACCATACAAACGTTCTTAACTCGAATCCTTCTGAACTCCCGTTCCGTGCAAAAGATCTCAGCTGGAATGGCACTGTTCTGTAACTATAGTGTAGTACTAATTTAGTGTTTTATTTGCCTTGGTCTGATGCTTGAATGACGCTCATTAAAATATAGCACGTTATAGTTACTACTATCCGTAGAAATATTTAGCATTTTGACTTGTCAGCTAACAGTGACGTAGCAATATATTCTATATGTTTAAGAGCAGAGATATAAAAAAAAGGACAACCAAATTAGAACTCTGCTCACATGGGAGGGCCCTGTGTCTCTTTGTTCTTCACCGTCTCGTCGATACTTAGAATGATAGCAGCAGCTTCGGTAGCTGACTGTAATGCGTTCAACTTCACCAGCTCTGGTTCCCACACGAACGCTTCGAAATTGTCTGCCACATTACCAGTTTTGAAGTTGACACCAGCCCAATTCTCACCCTTGAAGTGCTTCATACGCAATAAGTTCAGCATGTCCACACTGTCAAACCCTGCGTTCTCACAAAGTTGTCTTGGGATCACCTCAAGGGCGCGCGCGTATGCACTAATGATCAGCTGCTCGCGACCCGGAACAGCCTTGGCATATTCTCTTAGATGTTTCGATATCGCCATTTCTGCTGCACCTCCACCGGCAACAACAGTTCCAGCCTTCACAGCCCGTTTCACAACCATGATAGCATCATGTAATGACCGGTCAACCTCAGCAATGAACTGTTCACTGCCACCACGCAACACCAAAGTGCACGTCTTTGCCTTTTTGGCATCTGTGAACAAATTGAACCGCTCGTTACCAATCTGGCGTTCCTCAAAGTGACCGCATGTACCCATGTCAGCCTCTGAAAGACCCGACGTCGTACTTTGCACTTGCGCACCAGTAGCAGCCACCACACGGTTCATATCGGCTGCAGCGACGCGACCCGCACAGAAAATACCTCGGTCAGCAAAGTACTGGGTGGCAAGATCGCCAATAGGTAGTTTCGACAACACAACTTGGGGTTTAGTAGCTGCAATCTCATTGAGCTTGGTAAGAATAATCTTCCATTCAGCGTCAACAACGGCCTGGTACTCGCTGACCTTTGAAACACGGACTTCGGCGTTGTCTTTCTCAGCCTTAAGCTCCAATTCCACGTCAAGACAAATAATCTTAGGATTTTCGAAGTTCTTGGGCTGTTGCTCAAACCCAGCATAGCTAAAGGTCTTCTTGAACGCAGTTCCCTGTACAAGGAACGATTCTTCAACAGCACCACCAGGCACCTTTTTGATCCCGATCAAAGACTCGTCAATATTAGACTGATCAAGAGATAGCACAGCGTCAACAACCATACAAGCGAAAAACTCACTATTCTGAGACACAATCTTAGAGCTCATCGCTGTCTGAGCGACGCGCAGAAGAAGCTCACCGTCATTCTTGAGAGGGTCAATCTTCACACTAAGCGTCTGCAGGTATTCTGTGGCCACCTCAAGTGCCTTTCGGTAGCCCTTAATGATGGTCTTCACCGGAACGTTGTCTTCAACAAAATTCTTTGCCTCCTTGAGGAGCTCGCCGCTCAAAATCGTGACGGAAGACGTACCATCGCCCACCTCAGCGTCCTGCGCCTTGGAGATGTCAACAATCAGTGCCGCAGCAGGATGTACAACATCGAGTAGCTTGAGAATCGTGGCGCCATCATTTGAGATCGTAGACTCGCCCTTTCCGTCCACAATAAGTACGTCAGATCCCATCGGCCCAAGCGTTGGCCGAAGAATATCCTGCACAGCAACACACGCGTTGATATTACTGATGATCTGCCCTGTGCCTTGCGAGGCATCAGTGCCCTCCTTGAGCACTACAATCGTCGGCGTTTGGCCGTTCATATGTGCTTGTACAGACTCTACACTTCTCTATGTCACGATGACAAAAACCACCACCACATGCATAGTCACGGGTCCCACTAAAGTTTAGCATGCGATAAAATGGCTGTGAAAAAGGTTATCATCGCCTGCGGATGTCATTAAAATTGATTCATCTTGAAAAAAATATGTGTTTTGATAGTAGAGAAAAAATGACTTTATGCTGTGTACGCTTACCTTTTTGTTATATGCAGATTTGTTTGTGAAATAGTAGTAGATACTCACTTGAGAAAACTAATATTGAACTGAACTACTTTTGATTCTTATTACGCCTAGAAATTTTGCTGGAGCTACGATGGCAGTTATAGATTTTCATAGTGACAATACTACCTAGTACATTAAATCTACTTCATTGGATAAATTATATGTATCGTAATTGGTAACCCTAAGTCAAGCCATGATGATACGTTCTAGTTGTTGTCTCTTGACTTGGCAGAACTTTTAACAACAAGTGCTTTGGATAAAGAAGTAGATAGGAGGAAAAAGAAACTACTACGAGAATCCAAAACAAAGAACTTGAACTGTAAAAATACGAATAGAGGTAAATAAATATAGCTAGTCTCAATCATCATTGTGAGTAACTTTTGTGAGATCCCCTAAAATTTCTCGCAAATGAGGGCGGCGCAACGGTTTGGACAAAAATAAAGACATTCCCGCGGTAATGCAATCATCTGCATTCTTCTCATTTGCAAATGCAGAAACCGCCACAATTGGTGCCGTGTAACCATGATCTCTCCGAATCACGCGGGTGGCCTCGCGACCATCCATATTAGGCATTTGAACATCCATGAAAATCACATCAAATGGATCCGATTCATTGATTGAACTCTTCACTTTCTCTACGGCCTCTAGTCCATCGTTTGCAACGTCAATATTTTTCAGGCCTTCCAAATTCAGCATCCGCATCATAACCTCTTGGTTCACTGAATTGTCGTCAACAACCAATACTCGTAGACATGAAGGAGACTGTTTCAAAGAGGGTCTAGACTCTGGCAATTCTGGCTGTGTCAAGGTAGGTACCGCCGTTACATCCCGTACTCCAGGGTTCATGAACCTAAGGGATACATCGTTTCCGACGTTATCGCTACGCCTTGATGATAAATGATCTGCAGTAGGACTCTGATTTTGACTGTTATTAGTTGTTGACCTACGGGCAGTTGAGCTTGGAGAATCTTTTGTCACCCCACTCTCACCTGAAGACGAGCCTGCGCCTTGGGGGGGATCAAATGGGGCATGTAAAGTTGACCAACCAGGAGATGCCAGAGGTGAATTTTTGGCAGATCGCACTAAAGATGTTGAGGACGATACGACATCAAGAGATTGTGGCTGCGAGTGCGGTGACTCTGGCTCAATAGGACGACACGGCAAAGGCACAGTAAATGTGAAGACAGATCCCTCACCAATTTTTGAGTTGAGTTCAACTGAGCCGTTCATGCGTTGCGCAATCTGCCGGCAGATTGACAACCCAAGCCCGACTCCAGCTTTTTTCACCTGTGTGCTAATATCGCCTTGAACAAAGGCCTCGAATACACGGTTCTGCATCTCTGGCGCTATACCGGGACCATTGTCACGCACAACGAAAACAAGCACCTTCTCGTCAGCATTAGACCCGGGTTCAGAAGTGACTTTAAAATAAACTTTACCACCACCAGGAGTAAACTTAATTCCGTTCGTGATCAAGTTGAAAATAACTTGCAAAATTCTGGTGATGTCACCAAAGAATATGAAACTATCCAGTTTACGGTCCGCATTTACTACCAGTTCAATGTGCTTCGCCGTACGTTGCTCCATAAAGATAGCCGTGAGCTGCGAAGTAATTTCTGGAAGCATAAAATCCCGCGGTTCCAACTTAAGACCATCAACTTCATTCTGGCTAAAACTGAGGAGATCAGTCATTAGGTGAAGAAGTAACTCACCACACTTGAAAATGGTTCGCAATGATTGATGGATCTGAGCGATATTCTCCTCCTCAAGACACAATGTCGCAGTTCCTATGATTCCGTTCAATGGAGTGCGCAACTCATGCGTTACACGAGCCAAAAAATGTGACTTCGCAGCATTTGCATAATCTGCAGCCTCACGGGCCTGCTCAATCTCCGCTTTTCGAAGCCGCACACGGTCTTCAAGTCGGCGGTATTGCTTGGCAAGCTCATCACTCATCGAATTGAAACGCTCTGTTATATCATCCAGCTCGTCACGAACATGTTCGCGCAGGGATACTTTCTCAGGCACCTGATACTCTGATTCATCAGATTTCTCCACATGCTTGACACTATTTGCTGGACGTAACCACCACGGAATAGGCATATAGAGCCACTTTGTTGGTGCTGGACGCTCATATTTAGCAGCCATCTTCAGCCGCACAATTTGTCGCGAACCAAAACTCACAAACAGAAAAGTAAATATTACCATGCCTGCAGCAATACAACAGCTTGAGATGATAACGCTATTGCGCAATGCGTAAGGCATGGCGTAAACCCCATGATGAGCCTGAAGAACGACGACATAAAAAGTCCTAGAAAGCATACCAAACTGGGCTATGGAAATCATTGACTTATAGGGCCCCTGATTGACTTCTGCTGTCGGCAATTTTCCTTGTTTTAGAAATTCACCCATTCTTTCTGGGATACTGAAGTTTTGCGACCGGATTTCATCAGTTATATTTCTTCTAATGAGCGTGCTATCTTCTTGCAAGGCAGTATCGCGATCGCTCAAAGTCTTCTGAGACGAATATTCATCAAAAATATTTGCCATCGTCGTATTATCATCAAAAGGAATCAGTTGATGAAATTCGGTGAAGGCATTATTTGCCGCACACAGTGATGCAGAGCCTATCTCAGATTCAGCCGAGTTTAGAGACACTGCAGAGAGGACCCGCTGAATCTTAAGCGCAGAGAATAAAAACGTTGCAAATCCAATAACGGGCGTGCCAGGAGTCAAACCACCAGCACTCACGTAGGTATCGTTTCGCACGGGAAGCGTTAAGGACAATAAATATCTTGTTCCAGCGATAACTTGTGTGCCAGTATTAATTGGGCCAATTAGCAGACCCGTCTCATTGATTACTTGGGCCATGGTCTGATTCAACGTTTTTGGCGGGTGCTCAATAGGAAGAAGATCGGTTGGCAATGGCGATGTATTTGCCAAACTCGGACTATCTATTTCCAAAATCCCCGTTCCATTGGTCAAATAAAATTTGAGCTGCAAGATCCTATCGGGACCAAAAGAATCATGAAGTAAATCTGCGGCTGCCTTGAGACTTGTAGGGCTTGTTTGATTGACATATACATCGTGCACCGCACTCGAATATGTTAAACGGTAAAAAGTCTCGTAAGTATCCTGGATCTCTTGCCGGCATTCATCCCTTCGCATACGACAATTGAGATCCAAGTTTCCTTTCTGAAGATCAACCAACGTGCTTCGGGAGAGAGCATATATAGCCGCGGCCAAAGACACCAAACAAATCAGTGTGAACAAGCATACCGAAACGGTCAGTTGCAACCGAATGCGTACATCAGGCCTTCGCATTTCAGCCCTCACTGCCTGCACTTCGGTCCTGCCGAAGACGGGTGCTATATGGGCAACTTGAAAGTTAAGGTTTCAGGAGGTTACAAGCTTCTTGATTGTGAAGAAGGGGGTCACGAACTATAAAAAATCAGGTTAGGGTATAACTATATTTAATAACCGATAAGAGCCTTGTGACGTACCCCGCAAATTGGATTTTTTTTTACTTCTGCTTGGTGACCTGTTATTTAAATTTTAAGCAGCTCAGGAATCTGAGCTCCCGTGAAGAATCAAATTGCTATGCTCATAACACTTCGTAAGGTGGCGTCTCGCTAAACTGAAAAATGAATAAAACACGCACTATTTGAGTAATAATCAGAAGAATGGAAGCCCTGCCCGACATCTTTGTCTTGTGGGTTAAATGAATTGAATAAAAAGCAAGTAGTTGGGCTAAAAAGACCAACATAACCAACCACTTTTTAGTTTAAACCAGCCCGCCTGTACAAATATTCTTGGTACCACGCCAACTAAGAAATACGATAAACATAGCTTGACAATGAATGCTGGTAGCTAGCTATAAAAAAAAAGAATACCTAAGGAAAGTTAGAATACTTAGAACACAGAAATACTTAAAGATAGCGCGTCAATTAATCAATCCAGAAGTTATAGTGAGCAATTGGTGTCTAGTGCCATGTTTACTCGTTGACGTAGTAACGTGTGTATTGGTCAGGCTCTTCCACTTCAGGAACAACCAGCTGAATTCCCTCGATCTCACTCGGAACTTCCTCGGCTTCTACGGGCTCATATTCTTCAATGACAATACCGCCTTCAGAGGTATCGTCCGCCTCATCGACCGTGCAATCCACAAACACATTTTCGATGACCACCTCATCCTCACTAACTTCAACAACTTCGTAGTCAAGACTCATCGTGTTCGACTTAATTGGCCAGCCAATTGAGTATCAAGGAAGTCAAATGCTGAAATCTCTAACGTTCAAAAGCGAATTAGCCAACGGCGGTTGTGGTGGGTTGAGTTAAGAGAGAATCTCGTGCCCCTACCCTAGTAATAATAAGCATATCAATTAGGGATCAACCGCGTATGCCATAGCTTGCAACGCGATATTGTGTGCCGTAATAATGCGCTTCATAAATCCTTTATAACTGCTTCGATTAAATAGGACCTGCATTGTGTGCTAACGATTTATTAGGCATTATTTATCCCTAGTTTCCCTTAAAATTGAGGTGCTTACTGCTTGAGTTTATACCTTCATAGTGATATATGGCTCATGATAAAAACTGTTGGTAAAACTTGGTAACTCACTCACAGCAATCACTAGCATTGCTAGGAATACAGTCGAATTTTTTGGATGCAACATTCACAAAGAGACCCCATGACCGCCCCAACGCAACCACTGGAACAAACCGTGCTTACTGAAAGAGACATGCATTATTCATTGGTTTAGCTAGTGACTTAAAATACGGCTTCGCAGCATGAAGTTACTTGAAATTTAAAGCAAGCAGACTGTCATGCAAACAAAAATCCAAGCATCAAATCCAAGCATCAAATCATAAGTTATTTACAGAACAACTTGTTTTTGTTTAAATCCCCAATTTAAGCCTAGCGAGGCGAGCCATGTGGCGTCTTATCACCACTACCTTCTCCTTGTAGTTTTTTGTCTCCACCTTGGTCTGCCATCGCAAAGTACGTCTCAGCATCCTGCAGAGTTCTCACGTTCGCATTCATCTTGTTAACCGTCTCATAATATTCTTCAGTTGGATCGGAATCATATACAATACCGCCACCAGCTTGAAGATAAACCGTCTTGTCTTTATACATCATAGTTCGCAAAGCAATGCAAGTATTCATACTATCGTCGGCGTAACCCCACTGGCCAACAGCACCAGCATACGCACCACGAACAACCTGTTCAAGCTCACTAATAAGCTGCATCGCCCGAACCTTTGGAGCACCAGAGACAGTTCCGGCAGGGAAGATGGAGCGGAATGCATCAAACCGTGTTTTCTCGGGCCTGAGTACACCAGAACATTGACTAACTAGATGGGATACGTGTGAAAACCGCTCAAGCTTCATGAAGTGATCGACCTGACTGGTCAATGGCTTACAGATGCGATTGATATCATTCCGCGCGAGATCGACAAGCATTACATGTTCCGCCCGGTCCTTGGCCGAGTTGAGTAACTCGTTAGCGAACTTGTCATCTTCCTCAGCAGTGCGACCCCGCTTCACAGTGCCAGCAATGGGATGTGTGATAACGCGGCCCTTCTCAATCTTGGCCAGCACCTCCGGAGAGGCACCAATCAAGCTGAAATCACAGAAATCCAGGTAGAACATATAGGGGCTGGGATTGACAGTGCGTAGCTGTCGATAGATATTGAAAGGATGCAAGTCTGTGGGATGAGTGACACGCTGCGAAGGTACGCATTGAATCACATCACCAAGTTTGATATGCTCGCGGATCTTGTGTACGAAGCTTTCATATCCGTCCTGACCAACATTTGACTCGAATGTTGTGTTCGGTGTGACCGGGCCCTGAGGCACAACGAACTCCGGTCCTTGCAGTCGAGCAATAATGCCATCAATCACGGCTTCAGCCTCACTATAAAGTTCGTCTAAGCTCTTGGACTCATCAAGAAAAATATTGTGAATCACTTGGACCTTTTGATAGACGTTGTCGAAGGCAACAACAGTGTCACACATCATCTGCAATGACTCTGGGATTCCTAGTGGATCTTTCAAGGGCGCAGCAGTCTTTGGCTCAAAGTACTTGATACAGTCATATGCGACATAGCCTACAGCACCACCACTGAAGTCTGGAATGCTATCATTCTTCAGCGGTTTATACTTGCTGAGTTCCTTCTCAAGTACCACCAGAGGATCTACTTCACCTGCTTCCGTATTTTTACCCGTAGCCAGCAGTTTCCGGGGATTAGTGCCAAGGAATGAGAAACGGTCCAACTTCTCGCCACCAATGGCACTCTCAAGTAGGAATGACTCACTAGCATCTGGAGAGCCAGGTCTCGCGACCTTCAGGTAGGCATTGTGAGGTGTCAGGTTGTCAGCAAGAATGGTTTTGAATGCTGTAAACACATTCTCACCGCTCCCGACTTCCTTTGTCGCCTTAACCTGAGCCTTAAAATCGTCAAGCGTGGGCTGCAACATGGTTATGTACAAATGAGCTGTTGAAATGTGAGCTTTGTCAGTTCCAGGCCAGTTCGTAGGAATCAAGCTGGACACTCACAGATGAAATACAATCCACAAACTATAAGTCTACACGACTTGAGGGAACCTATGTAGTTTTATGATATCTTTTTCTTGCAGCTGAATACTGACGAGCTAAAGATCAATAATTCTAGACCAGCATTTAGGGCTTCAGGGGCTGGATGAGTCACACAATATTATTCATCATATCATTGAAACATGTGACCACTCATTTAAACTTTTCACTTACGAAATCTTCTATGCATGGTAAGGGTGAGTGTCTAAGTCGTTTTTCGAAACACTACTACACCGAACGGTAAAGTAACAACTCAGTACTAATGGCTCCAGTGGTATGTTAGCACGCTTTGCTGTGCTCACTGCTAAGTGCTAAGCATTTATGCTTGGTTCTTTTTGCGGTGGGTAACATCAAATCGTCATTTTTTTTTCATTTTTTGAAAGCGCAGTAGGCAGATGCTAACATTTTTTTACAGAAGACTAAGAAGAGCGGCAAGCAGGCCAAGAAGGTCACCTTGGACGTTGGCCCGACCAACTCCGAGACCGAGATCATCAAGGTTGATGCCTTCGCCAAGTACCTCAAGGAACACATCAAGGTCGAGGGCCGCACTGGTGCCCTGGAGGACAAGATCACTGTCACCACCTCTGGTAACAAGATCGTGATCACGAGCCTTATCCCCTTCAGCGGCAAGTACGCCAAGTACCTGACCAAGCGTTTCCTTAAGAAGAACGACCTCCGTGACTTCGTCCGCGTTGTTGCTGTTGCCCGCAGCTACTACGAGGTCCGCTTCTTCAACCTCTCGGCTGAGGACGAGGAGGAGGAAGAGGAGGAGGAAGAGGAGGAAGAGGAGTAAACTTCTTCTTCTCTATACTCTGAATCTTAATCTGTATTTAATCTAACCACATTATTGTTGAGCAAAAAAAAAGTTTAACGAACATTCACCTACTCAGTTTCAATCTATGTAGTTCCGCTTGTAAACGCGCAGGAAATACCTCATATTCTGTAACTCCAAAGGATAATTGAGGCCCTCGGGGAGGCGGAACCATTCGGAGTCTACTGCTTCCACCAGCTCCCATTTAGCAGGTTGTTTATGGGTCAGGGTGTAGTGTAACAGAAAGTAAACAGGGAAAGTTTTGGTCCCTATCGATACTTCTGAGAATGATCCTGCACTCTCAATGACTACTAAAATGCTGCCAGGTTTACAGGCGTTCAAGCTCTGTAGTAACTTCATAAATCCTGCTTTAGACTGTTGAACAAGTTCATTTGTAGTAAAAAGACAAGTAATCATTGAAAACTCTTGCACAGGAATTCTTGGTACGACCTCCAGAGCATCGCCATTTATCATCTTCACATTAAGAAACTGAAGTGTAGCCGAAAGCGGCTTTACAACAGGCTCCCAATTACCCATATCAATCGTCACTATTTCCTTCACTGACCTTCGATGCGTACGCCCACTTAGTGCAGCTATCTCAGCCCCGGCACCCCCACCAATGCATAGCACTTTAATGGGTCTTGATGGATTTAGTACAGCAGCAATTGATTTTTTTGTTGAGAAAACATGCTCATACGCTATTGCTCGCGATGGTGACCATCGCACTACATATGCCTGCAGACGGTCGCGGCTAGCAAATGCTTCAACATAACTTCTTCTATAAAGCGCATCCTTCACATTCTGTATACGATTTAGAAGTTCTGGGTCGGCTAATGTAGAGGCAAATGCTTCTTCAAAGGCCTTTGTGGTCTCCATGAGGCGACTAAGGTGCACACACATAATAATGGTAGCGACACTTTTCTCGATGTATACTTTTCGGGAACATTCAAAGTTGCATTGAGGCAGTAATTTCCTCATTATTGAAATTTATATTTAAACAAATTCATACTTAGTTTTGTTTTCATTATTATATGTGGTATTCACTGAGATAACATTACCTTTCACTGCGGCAATATTTGTCGCGTAATTCTACAATCTCGTACTCACCGCCATCTTCAACGGTGATGCTGTAAGTATTTTCCATCACATTTTTGACTTCTTTGCGCTCTTGCAAAGCACCATTAACACTCCTTGTATAAACAAATGAGAACGGTGGTGTACCTGTGAAGGAAAATCCTAAACCAATGGACTCTCCACGGTAAATGCTGAAATGCGACTCCTCAGTGATGCTGGAGCTTGGCAACGAGTGAACCTCAACGGAAGCACTTTCCATAGAGCGGCAACCCTGCTCATCGGCTACAGAAATTATGCTCATATTTCCTGGAGCATTTGCGTACTTCTCAAACATGCCGTGTGATATAGCACGATGCTTCTTGCCTCGCCACGCATATTCAACATCAAAACTATTGCCATGCCCCTTGATAGGGAATTGAACCTTCT
This sequence comes from Entelexis apis, assembly GCA_030564665.1. Classification (NCBI taxonomy): domain Eukaryota; kingdom Fungi; phylum Ascomycota; class Dipodascomycetes; order Dipodascales; family Trichomonascaceae; genus Entelexis; species Entelexis apis. Next base: position 113,999 of record JAJLWA010000005.1, on the reverse strand, counting down.
CACCAATACAGTAATCCATTTTCTTAGGCTTCTGCACTAGCGGTTTCGGAAGCACCTCTATAGTAACCTCGCCACTGTATTTTGTAGGAATCGTACGACATCCGTGAGCATCCGTTACATCAAGAATCCGCAATTGTCGGCTGCCAGAACCTTCGCCAAACTCTCCGAGCTCACGTCGCAGATCTAAGAGAGAATGCGATGTCGCGTTCACAACCTTTGTCTGCTTCCCAGCCTTCAGTGTCAACTGGAAAGGCGGCTGCCCCTTCAAAGCAACGGGAACATTTTGGCTCAGCATATCTCCCTGACATGTCGGCACTTTTGCATTTGGACTAACAAAGCTGGCTTCAGCTGGAGCCCAGACGCGATGGATAAAGGTAAGGCTTCGTTGCGAGTTATCGAAATCTCCGTATCTAGAATCCATAACCCAAAGATAGTGATGATATTCACCAACAAGACTATTATCCAGGTCAAGACTCAGTTCAGGATTCCGTATCTTTATCTCCTTGGTGTGGCTCTGGCCACGAGGATCGACAACCTCGTGAAGTACAGTATAAGGTGCCTCTCCAACAACAATTATGTTGGCTTTCGAAGGTAACACATTTAGGCTAGAGGCATGGCACATAGAAGGAACTGGCTCAGTAACAAGGTGCAGCCGTGGGCGCTCATAAAGACCAATCTCAACCTCTGAGTCTGTCACTTCTCCGTTGCAAACGGAGTCACTTAAACCAACAAGCTTGTAAGTGCCTGGCTTATTTACAAGTACAGCATCCTTTTCACTTCGCAGAGTAACTTTGTTTCGACTCACTACACCCTTGAGTCGATGCTCGTATTCCACCGTAGCTGGATATGTGAGACTTTCCGTATTTAAAGGTAGTTCCTCATTTACGGGTTCAGCCGACTTCCTTTCGCCAGGGTGAGCCCACGCAGCCTTTGGAAGCGTTTTACGGACAATAATATCAGCAGTGCGCAGCCCACGCAAATCTGTAACACAACCGTTGCGATCTGTCAAAGTGAGCAATCTTACAAAGTGCGTGCCCGACTCGAAGTTGAGATCCAGTGGAATCTTAGAAGATTCGGTTGTTTCATCAGCCATTAAAGTAGCTTCTTCCTTGTCATCAACGCTATACTTCACTATCAAAGGCCACTTGCCTCGAACAAGAACGTCCAGAGACAGATGAGACTGGCCGCACAACTTTTGTGTTACCATAGGCCCGAATTGTGCTCCCGGTAGCTCTGCAATCCGCTGATATCTACGATAGTCATCCCCACTTAATGCGATCTTGCCATAACGATCTTCTACAGACACAAACTCGTACATGAACTCGCCGGCGTCTTTGGGGCGGAACTGAACGACCCCTCTGCTGTCGCGGAACTCAGCCGTCTTTTGATTAACAAGACTCGAGCCTTGAAGACTGCGATAGACGACCTTAAATGGAGCTGTTCCGCTGAGCTTGAGCTGGGCATCCATACCAGTGGGCCCAGCACATTTGTCCTCCACACTTTCGAAATCAACACTCATATCAACAGGAGGTGGCGTAAAGACTTCAAACGAGCCACTTGCCTCGTTACTACAATGTATACCTGCAACGCCTTTCAAGCTGTAAGTTCCAGGCTTCGTAACAGAAAACGCATGTGTACCTGCGGTTGAAAGTACGACTTCGAATGCACCCTCGGGCCCATCAAGCGTCACTGTATTAGGGATATCAGAACCACCCGAGGTGATCTCTACTGAAGCCTTGCCATTGACCAAAGGATACTTGCGTGGGGCAACACTTGCACTTGGTAGTGCAATAATTTTACCTGACACGGATTTGGTGGAACCCTCGAGATTTAGTACAGAGCCGAACTTGTCGCGCACCTTCGTTACTTCGAAATTGAGATCTCCAACATGCAGACCAGGTTTACTGAGCTTGTGCTTGAGTGTCACAGCAGCGTCATTATCACTCCCTTCCGAGCCCAGCGTGACCCAATTATGATCAACGAATACGTTAAGAGGAGGTACACCACTAGCGGTAATTTCAGCCTCGAAGTCAGACCCAACACACACAGTTGAGTCACCAAGAGCCGTAATTTCAACGTCAGGACAAGGTGGGATTACAATGCGGTTACGCTGGATACGCACGCGTAACCCAGTACGGTCGTCCGTAATACCATCCAAATAGTATGCACCAGGAGTTGACACAGGTAAATACAAAGTTTGCAACTCAGGTTGAGATGGAAGCTTGGAAAGGGCACGTTTAGTATACTCGAACGTATCATATTCCTCCGAGTTGCCCAACTCACCTCGACTCAGACGAACACTGGATGGCCAAGTTGCATTCACATTCAACCTAAGATACACTGGTGTATTACTCTGTGCAATGCAAAGGGGCGCAATTGTGTCCAAGCTAGCAGACGCTTCTGGCAAGATGTCTACGACGTATCTACCGCTGATGAGACCACGTCCCTTAACAGCGTGTCGCGAAGCGTTGAACCCCAATATCCACTCGACTGGCCGCAATGCTAGTCCTATTAGAAGCACTAACCAGTAGCTGCTGATGAATACAGAGTAGTTACCGAGAGCCAAAAGCGCCACAAAGGCAACAATGACATTCTTCTTAAAATTGAGGCCTGGAATCGCCAATACCGGAAGAAACCAAACAAAAGCTAGGTCCAGCGCCGTGAAAGTGAGGAATTTAAAAAACGTTTTGTCGCTCGACAACTTCAGCACTTGTAATAGTGTGAATAAGGCCGTGATCGTGTTGCGCTGCGTCGGCGCACTTAAGACCCCGGTGGAAACAAGAGGGCCCGCCCGCCTCGTTTCTAATGCAGACCCCACCTTTTTCGTGGACTGCTCAGACCGTCTAGCCTGGTCGCGCCATGGCTTCGACGACATAAACGTGATCTGAAAAGTTACAAGCGGTTGTAAACAAAGATCCACCTGCACGTGCACGTGCACTGCACAGCTATGGCTGGCGTGGCACCAGTTTTAACTTAGGGATCGAAGTACGGTATGGAAGGAAAGAGCATGATCTGATGTTTCAAAAACTAAAAAAAAGAGCCTCAGGAATATTTTATGAGGTTTTGTATAAATTAAACCATGTCTTTCGACTCTGTATTGTCCTGCTGGTCATTTCTTAAATTGGAATTAATGTTGATTTTTCTGGAGCTTAAATATCTGACCATATATTTATGGCTACTCTGAATGGACCAAGTCAATTTGCCCAAACCATAAATTTCTTTGCCAAGTTTTATCAGCAGCTCCTGTTTAAGCTTCGCATGTTTCGTATGCACTGCTCCGCGTTTCGCGCGAGACATAACGTGAATGTGCGTGTTAGACTTTTAATCTCTGAGTCACCACATCATTGCGTTCCGGATTCTCGATTTGACAACGTAGGAGAATTAAGAGTTGGCGATTGGTTTCAATGGCGCTCGAACTGCTAAGAAGAGTTCCGCCATGGGCTCGACATGGTGCAGCTGTCATGAAAAAGTACATGAAGTTTTTTGGACCGGGAATAATGGTCTCTGTTGCGTATATGGACCCCGGCAATTATTCGACTGCAGTTAGTGGCGGTGCGAGCTTCGAATATAAGTTACTGTTCACAATTCTTATTTCAAATCTGTTTGCGGTTGTGTTGCAGATTTTGAGCGCGAAACTGGGCGCAGTGACTGGTTTGAACCTTGCCGAGAACTGCCGAAGGCATCTGCCACGATGGCTTTGCATTTCCCTTTACGTGCTCACTGAGATAGCGATTATTGCTACAGACTTGGCAGAGGTAGTAGGGACCGCTATTTCGCTCAACATTCTACTGAAGGTTCCACTTACAATCGGCGTCATTCTGACCGTAGTTGATGTCATGGTTGTTCTCGCCGCGTACGATCCAAACGGACCCATTTGGGTCATTAGGTACTTTGAGTACTTTGTATCTGCGCTAGTTGCTGCTGTTGTGGCGTGTTTTGTTGTGGAGCTTTCGAAAATTCACCCAGAGCATCCGAAAAACATTGTACTCGGCTTCCTCCCTAGCGTTGAGCTGTTCGAGCACAAGGCGGTGTATCTATCGTGCGCAATTCTTGGCGCAACCGTGATGCCTCACTCACTGTACTTGGGGTCGGGTATTGTCCAGCCTCGTTTGAAGGATTACGATGAGAAACATGGCAAACATGTTGGTAAAGATGATGGTGACTATCAGCCTTCGTTGAACGCAATCAACTATTGCATGCGTTACACAATTGCTGAATTAGTTATTTCATTATGCACTGTAGCTGTGTTTGTGAATGCTGCAATCCTGATTGTTGCTGGTACGACTATGTACAAGACAGAAGAGGCGTATGACGCAGACCTTTTTAGCATTTATGGCATGTTGAGTAATATTCTTGGACCCGCTGCTGGCACGGTATTTGCATTGGCTCTGCTTTTTAGCGGACAAAGCGCCGGCGTGGTATGCACTCTTGCAGGACAAATGGTTTCTGAGGGCTTTGTGTCTTGGACAGTACGACCCTGGCTGCGTCGCATAGTCACGCGCTTGTTAGCAATTGCGCCTTGTCTTGTGATGTCAATTCTAGTTGGACGTCAGGGTATTGCAGCTGTACTAAACGGATCCCAAGTTGTGTTGTCTCTACTCTTGCCGTTTGTCACAGCACCTCTGATTTATTTTACTGCATCAAAGCATATCATGCGCGTTCCTATCGTGTCCGAGGAGATTGATACGAACGAGGACAGCACGGCGTTGGGCTCTGCTAACGCAGGTATCGAGGAGGATGCTAATTCATCACCACATTCTTATCGCAACTCCTCATATCTCCAGATGGGCTCCGAGACGGGGGTGCTGTACAAGGACCTGAGTTCGTCCTTAACAATGAAAATTCTCGGCATCTCAATTTTTGTGCTGGTTTCTTCTTTGAATCTGTTTCTGCTTATTTCAATGGCTCTTGGTGTAAAGGACGCTGATCTCTAGCGTGCATCTATACGCCTTCACCATAGATGCCATCGCATCTCTAACCTCAAGGTTCGGCGCACAATTGTTGCTGCCTGATGACTATTTGCCACGATGCAAGAATCAAAAGTGTGCATGCATCGCGCTATTTATACAGGAAAGCTTATTGGCTTTTTTTTTCTCCCCTTTGTAACGATTCAATAATTACTTCTGTAAACAAAACAGGTTTTAAAGTACAAAATAAGACACAATGACGTGCAAAAATACGGCATCAGCAGCAGCAGCACATAGGTCTGGATCTCTCTTACTTTTAACTCATCTTCTTAATCCGCGTGGCCTTCCTGGGCCTGGTGGCCTAAAGCCAGATCCAACGCTATCTAGACCCTGTAGACGCTGGGGTTGTGTTGGTTGTGGTGGGAACGGAGCATGAAGAGCTGGATCAGTAGCAGCCGGTAATGACCCAGCGTAGTTACGCATCAGTAGAGGCAGCCTTGTATCTACCCGCAGGCTTATGTCCTCAGATTTGGCATTATCAACAAGCCTGGCTAAAATGTTCTGAGTTTTGAGAGCTAGATGACGCTCGCCATCACCAACATCGAGCTCAACGCCCGGAGTAGAAAGACGTTGTTTCTGCAGATATTGGAGTTCAAGGAGCAGTCGAGACACAAGTTCACGCTCTGTACCTTTTGCAGCAGCCTCAAGCTCGTCGTCATCCACAAAGTTATATGGTGTCCATCGTAATAACGAGTCAAGATCCACGTCGTTAACATCAACTACCTCGTTATCATCGTCGATCTCGTTGCTATCGCCAAATCTTCCGAGATCCTGTGTTAAATCAATGGAATCAAGCGCACCCTCGGGTTTAGGATAATGTGAAAATTGCTCAGGAAGTTTTTGTAATAATTGCTGAGTGTTTGCAGTGGCGCCTTGGGGAGGCTGTGTCTCCGCAACTCCCTGTCCAGTAGGCTCAGCAGCAGCAGCAGCAGACGCTGAGAAAGAACTTCGGGAGAGTCCGGTTCTTGGATTCTCACTAGCACGCTCTACCCAGACGTTAGCTGCGTCTTGCTCACCAACCACTGCTCCCGTCGAGTCTCGTGTGGGAGCAAATGACGAATATCCATCTTGGCCTGTTATCCATACTGGCGCTAGAGTGTTATGACCATTAGGATGAATGAAACGCCCGAGAATATCCGTAGGCGGGTAATTAGGTTGTGGGAATCGAGGATTCATTGGAGAAACAAAGCCCAATGTAGACTCTGGCGCCCGGGCAATATGGGGCAACAGCCTAGCCGTGTGTACGCTGCCTGCCGCTGAAGTCTGTCTTGGATCTACAGGAGCCTTACTAGAAGCGCTCATGAACAGCGGGCCGTTGGCCGCAGTAACCCAGAATGTTTCGCCGTTCCAGTTTTGGACCTCTGTACGGATTGCTTGGAAGCCTTGACTCACGCGAAAAAAGTAGTCGTCGCCCTCAGCAAAATCAGAATCCATTGATTCTCGGCTTAGCATTAAGCCTAGTCGGTGAGCTTCGCGCACAAATAAGTCCACTGAGAACTTGAACAGATTAGATATCGTAGTGTATGGTTCTGAGTCCTGAGGCAAGTTGGCCAGAGTACGACCAAACGCCAACTTAAGGTCATGGAACAGCAACGTAGGTCCCTCTAAACGGTGGCTTGGGCTGGAATTCTCGTGGCGCTGCAAAGTATAGGCATTTGAGTCGAGTTTTTGAGAGATGCTCACAGTCGGCTGTGAGTCAAGCAAGTTCGCGACCTGTACATCAGCACTGTATTCCGGCAACAGCAGAGAGTCCAATACTTGCGTTCCCTCTGGAACGCTGCGCAAGACCGCGGCAAACTCACTGTAAAAGCTGTCTAGGCGCGTCATCGGCCTGAACTCCAGATCTGAAAGATGTTGCTTATGTGAGCTGGTCTGATGAGGTTAAGTTTCTGTCCAGCAGCCTAACTAGCGCAAGAATCATTTGACACTTTTAAAGGATAAGATTTTATTTAGTTTTGCAAGACTACTTCCAAAATTAAAAAAGAGTAGTGATGCAAGGTCTATTTAGCAAATAAAAGCAGTCAAAGCAGTTGCAGTTTCTAGTAGTAGTAAATCTCGTCAGCAGTGCGGCCGCGGACCCACTTAGGCTCGGTGCCCTTCTGGTAAATGTCGGCGAAAAGCACTTCCGGCTTAGCCTCCGGTTCCGGGGCAGCTTCAGCCTTCTTCACCTCCTCACTAATGAAAGTGCGAGCCTCCTTCTCGATTTGCTTCAACTCGTCCTCAGACGCAACGCCGAGCTCGATGATGCGCGTCTTAAGACCATTAATTGTATCGTGGCGCGAGCGCATCTGCTGGATCTCCTCACGCGTACGGTACGTCGTGCCTGGGTCTGACATAGAGTGACCACCATAACGGTAGGTCTCGTACTCAATGACAATAGGGCCGTTACCACTCGTGCACCACTCGCGGGCAAACTTGGAGCCACTATAAACAGCAAGCACATCCATGGCGTTGATCTTCAGACCCGGAATGAACTGACCACGCTTGTGATAGTCAGTGATAGCCGAGGAGCGGCTCGCAGAAGTGCCCATACCGTACTTGTTGTTCTCACAAGCAAAGATGACGGGAACATTCCACAGCTTGGCCATATTGTAACTCTCGAACACCTGTCCCTGGTTTGCCGCACCGTCACCATACAGCGCGTAGCAGACGTTCTTGCTGTTGTCCTTCAGCATATGAGAGAAGCCAAGACCCAGGCCAAGCGGGACCTGAGCACCAACAATACCATTACCGCCAAAGAAGTTAGGCGTGTACATGTGCATAGAGCCACCTTTGCCCTTGGAAACACCGCTTGTGCGGCCCATGAGCTCAGCAAGAATGCCCTCTGGGGATGCACCGCGCGTATACTCAAAACCGTGACAGCGATAGGAGGTGATTACAGTGTCTTCCTTCGTGGACGCCTCCTCAATGCCCACAGCAACAGCCTCCTGGCCAATGGAAAGATGGCAGAAACCATGGATCTTCTGGGCCTTGTACAATTGGTCGGCCGCCATCTCCATACGGCGTACAATCGTCATCTGCCTAAACATCTCAACAAGACGCGTCTTCGAGATATGCACGTCCAGATCCGGCGAGTTCTCCAGGTTGTAGGTCTCGAAGCTCCACTCGGGCAGCGTGATCTTGATGTCGTCTTCGGATGCGCCCTGCTTGTCACTGGGCACCGCAGTAGCACCGAAAGAATCAGTGGACACATTACGGGCCAGGCCAAAGCGGCTACTGCGCACAGCAGTGCGGACAAACGCAGAGCGAAGGTTCAGCATTCCGTAGATGTCTGCGGAGTTTTTAAGTGAATGGTTACTTCGTCGCTACTTCTGTCAGCAGGAGGGAGAACTCTGGGCCGTTGGGGACGCGGTCAGGTGATCTTTGTGATACTCAGTGAATAATATAATGCCTGCGTGCCTGAAAGTACACAAACATACATACTATTTTTTTTTAAAAAAAAGATGTTTAATCTAGAAGCGAGCAAATCTGAAATACTTAACAAAATAAAACAATATTTCAGTGCTAAATTTGCTATGTAACCAGGGGTTTTTTTTCTTCTTCTTTTTTAAATTAGCATCGGATTGGTCGGCTCTTGATTCAATATTCGTCCCTGAAATCAATTCAGGAGCTCTGCGTTAGTGTTATAAGCTATATATGACGCCAATATAGAACTTAAGATAAAAGTATTATGTTAGTTTCACAAATAAAAAGATCGAGTACAGATAGTTCATGGACAGGCTGATTTTTTTTTAATGCACCGTGATACCGACGACTGAAATCAACAGTTGCATTGAGAGAGCCAGGTTTCTCTGATCAGTGTGCGATTAAAGCGTATTCCGGGCAACCAGAATGTCGGTTGTTGCTAAAAATCTCGTTCACCAGCAACTATGGCACGATGTGTCCACGTTCCAGCGAAATGGATATTCGTTTTGTAAAGGCACACCACCGAAAAAGCTGCACCCAGACGATCTGGAACCTTTACAAGAGGAGATAATACTAGAAACGAGGACTTCCGCCAAATGGACAGTAGCTCAATGGGTAGATATTTTTGAGATAGTCAGCCCCGCGCAAAGAATAGTTATGGCAATGGTTACTGACGACTCTACGGTGGTTTATTATATTATATACAAGGGCCTGCAAGTGCCACGCAAAAACTGAAACTGCATGTTGATTCAAAGTTGGCCTCGATAGGCACTAACGTAGCTGGAAGCTACATTCCATAGCGAATAAGCTCTATTTCCTGGTACGGGAACAATACGCGACGCCTGATAGTTTAAGGCAATACCCCGATCCCGTAAAGCGGCCAACTCCGAGTCATTTAAAATATGACTCAGGGGCTTCGAAGGAAGCCTTGTAAGATTCTGAAGAACAAGATTTGCTGCCAGAAGAAGCCGTGCTGGCGAGTTCTCCGGCGTCTTAGCAAGTAGAGGCATTACTGTCTTGACTATTTGGTCCGCTTGGGAGATGCGTTGCATAGTCTCACGCGGTATTTGCTTCGCCTCCTCCTTAGCTTCTGCCTGTTCCATTATTTGCGCATGGAGCCTTGAGATCCCCTCTTTCGTGGCCGGAGGAATCGTTTGGTTCTGGCCTCTTCGCGGAGGCTGGTTAGCAATCGCCTCGTTATAAAGAGATAGTGCCACATTATACTGCATGGGAAATGGAATCTGGCTGCTCACTTCAGGGCGCGTCAATGTCTCGTAGTTTTCCTTTATCACAAACAGTGTCCACTGCGTCACAACCGCCAGTCGTTGCAGGTGCGACATTATGGCTACTTCAATCCCGCCTAGCGGGCCAGCTAAGTAACTCGCAATCTCAGGAAGCCCAGCAATCGGGTCGCCATCATGAATGAGAACAGGTAGGGTCTTTGTTGGTGAGAGATGAACATTGCTGCTAGGAATCACGTCAACATCTTTGCCGCTCAAAGCGGCCACCCAAATCGCAGCCAGGCAATTTGGATCCAGAGTGGGTGCACCAGATATGGCGCACCAAACATGCAGTTCCATTGCTCCTGCCATTTGGAAATTATTAGATCAAAATATGTGCGATCTCAGGATAATAGTTCTCTATTTTGCGACTTGCAATATAGCTGCTTGTCTAAACACTTAATGAAAGAGACTATAGCTTACGTTATCGCATAGGCGTTTGAGCTTCTTCCAAAATTCGGTCCTGACTTTAATCACTATGAAATAAGATTGAACAAGCCAGTACTTTAAGTTGGTTTTATTTATTTATTCTTTTCTTTTAATGATTTTGTTTTTTTATTTTTTTTTTTCATTAAACAGTATTTAGAAGTCTATCCTCAACTTCTGTGAAATTTGTTATCATCATAGGCCCATAATGCAACTGGTCATGTAAATACTATGCGGTGTCGTTACGTTACATTCATAAAAAGCAGTCATAAGATATTTCAGTTATGCGTGGTTGCCAAAATAAGTCATGCCAATTTGTGGGAGCTTTCCGCTGTTTTGTGCACTCTTACCAGAAAAAAAGTTGCGCCGCTCAGAGGCCTCCTCGACATCAGCTTTCCACGTAATTTCATATCCGTCTTTCTCAATTGCATTTTTGGCCGTGCCCCACGAGTAGCGAACAAGAGGACCCCAGCCAAAAAGTTTATCTAGATTTGCGCGAAGCCACTTAGATGTTGCGGGGTCCGCTGGGTAGCCAGATCCACAACCGTCTCCTAGCTGCTCTTCAAGACTGAGATCCCTAGTAACCTTGGCACAGATAGACGCAAGACTTACAATGGGGTAGAGCGAGTCTGCCTTTTTAGTTACAACAATTGTCTCTATTTCGGGGAATCTACCAGCAAGCTTCGCCTGGTATTTGTCTGCAGGACCAACTGTATCCACGTATACTTCACTAATCTTCACACCAGCGTTTAGAACAAGACGTATAAGTTCCATCGTGGTATCATGAGCTTGATCATTGAGATTATACGGTAAATCTGGTCGCAGCATACCGTCACCGATATCTGCTGCTGTCATTACTGTTGTGGCCCAGCCAATATGATCCTGCTTAGGTTTCTGTAAAACATCCTTGAAATGCTCAAGCCGGACCTCAGAACGTAAGACCTTAGAGTCATTATAGCCATGTGTTGCTAACTCTTCTTTATAAGAAACCGGGCAATACGCGACTGCATATACCATAGGGCCTAACACAGGTCCGCGTCCAGCCTCATCAATACCGAGAATCACGGGCTCATTTTCTAGCAATTCCGGACGATGATGGTATGTAAAAGTTTTGTCGAGGTCTGTTTCAGGGAGCGATGGTGGCCTAAAAGCTGCACTCATAACACAAAAAACAAACTGAAGCAGACGCTTCGCTTGACACACCCCAGCCCTGCCCTGATATTGACGCGTTTTTTAATGGCTAGGTATAACGCGTTTGTAAGTTTATGTGGTCAAGCCGATCAGAAAATCACCGAAATAAACAAACAATTGAAATCGCACGACATACACAAAATTAACAACTGAAGACAAAGGGTAGCTCGATTGATGTACACCTTCTATACAAATCATTGTAACACTATTGTTTAATTAGCGTTATGGAGAGATGCATAGTACTAATTGTGAACTTGATCTAGCGACTTAAACACGAAAAAAAAGTCCACGGCTGGTGAATACATTCACTCAGTTCAATAAGGTTGCGGATCCTAAATATGAGGTTTCATAAAGCCAATATGAAATAAATGTATAGATACGACCGTAAGCCCCTTTCTTTTCACGATAGCGATAAAGTGTTATTTATAAGTATTAAGAGCGTTTGTGTTTGTTGAGGTAAAAAAATAATATAATAAAAAAAGAGCTTATCGTCTATAGTCTTTGGACTTGACTTAGGTCGCCGAAACTCAGAGTGTCTCCAATTCGCTCGCTTCCAGTAATGAGCATTACTAGCCGGTCAATGCCAAGTCCCCATCCACCAGTGGGTGGAAGCCCCCACTCTAATGCGTCGATAAAGTTACGATCAGGTACATCAGGATTCTGCTGTTTGAGCTTCGACAGCTGGGTCACAGGATCATTCTCTTCTTCGTACGCATTCACATATTCACGCTTGCCGATCAGCAGCTCAAAGCGACGTGAAACAGAGATATCACCTACCTGCATCTCCTTAGCTAGGGGGGCCATAATACTAGGGTGGTTGATAATGAACGTAGGAGAGGTGCATTTGGACTCTATAAAATGACCACAGAGCCGATCAAGAAGCTTAGCCACATCATCTTCCTGTTTACAAGCGATGCTGAATTCAGCACAGAGCGAACGCAGAAAATCTATATTTAGTTCTAATCTTCGACCAACCGAGCGTTCAAGCTCTGGAACAAAGTCAAGCACCTTCCAATTAGACTTGTCAGTAATGTGTATACAGTTTTTTTCGAATTCTTTGAACTCTGCACTCACTTTAGAAGCAACATACATGAAAAGATTCCGCGTTAGCGAAATCAGGTCATCAAGTGTAGCAAAGGTCATGTAAAATTCGCATGTCGTGAACTCTGGATTGTGTGTGGCATCGATTCCTTCATTACGGTAAGAATTCCCGATTTCAAACACACGGTCGAAGCCTCCAATAATGAGCCGCTTCAGCCATAGCTCCGGAGCGACTCGTAGAAATAGATCACTTCCACCATCCAATTTTGTTTGGAAATATCTGGCTGCTGCTCCGCCAACATTAGACGACAAATGGGGCGTGTTAACTTGTAAGAAGTCATTTTCACGAAGAAACCCGCTAATGTGCCGAATGACAGCCTCTCGAACTTGTAAGATACGCCTTGTTTCTGTAAATGCTTTCAATTCAACCACACGATTGTGCTTGCGAATTACTTTGCTGGCACTACTATCAGGAAGAGGATGCAAACTGGGTGCTAAGAGTTGTATGCTTGATGATGATAACAACGACAGCTCTCCTGCTTTAGTACGCCATGGTCTGCCGATAGCTGCAATGGCATCGCCGCGTCGGAGCAGCGAATGTATCAGACTTTCATTATCCGATAACGGATTGCCAAGTTTTTTGACATTCATAACAAGTTGGATTTGATTCCCACCTTCCTCAAGATCCACAAACATGAGTCCTTTACCGGATTGGCGCACTCTATTAATTCTACCCCGTACCTCAAACTCAGGTGTGTCAGGCACTGGTATATGTTGCAGTTGTTTAAATTGCCTGACCAGCTCTGGAACCCGTGCTATTGGTAGCCCTTCCTTCCGAGGTTTTAGTAAAGGATATTGTATGTCACGACTGAGATTCTTTAATAAATCATTCCTCTCTTCGAATGTGACAGTCAACTTTTTGGTACCAGTAGAGTACCAACGAGAGCACAATCCTAATCTCCTCAGCCACATGGCTGGCTGGTAAACACTGAAATTTATCTGGGACTGACGGTGATACTGAAGTGAATAATATAATTATAATGTACGTGACCATAAGCCGTATCACGGAGAAATACTAAACCGTTGTTGACGTTAATTGTAGATTCCTTGATGCTCAGGATCTTTGGAGGTTTCTTTTTTTTTTCTTAATTGCCGTATAATTATGAACTTTAAAATAGTTTGTCTTCTTTAGTCTGGCTGTAGCTTGATCGGTACTTGAAGGCGACATTAAAAGCGTCTTTCAGGTTAATATATATTTAGAAGACAGAGTGCTTTCCTATTACACTATGAAACTGGCATCTAATGGTATTAGGAAGGGTTCAAAGTAAATCCTATAAGTTCGTGATTATGTGCTATACAGTAAGGACAATTTTGGGAGTTGTTTGAAAGAAAGCCAACTAAATATAGGCAATGTTAGATGGGCGTGAGTGCCTACGAAGTTTATCATAGATAAAGAATGACCCAATAGTTTCCATCAATATGTTAGTAGCAACTACTTTAGTTGCATACACACTACTACACGTTATTGGATGTAAAAAAAAAGTGGTACATGTTTGCTGCATACCATCTTGACAAACCATTATAGAGCTATCAGGACTATTATATCGGGAGACAGAGGAATCAAGACTAGGCTGTAAGTGAAGATTGTGAATAAATTCATGCGGTTTTCTGTTGAATGGCTTCATATGTCAAAGCTCTGTTTAAGCAATTGTCTATGTAGCACTAGGTAAGGGTAAGTTTGTTTACATTCCACTCGACGTCCTGCTCTTTACACGCCACAAGAGAAAAGTATGAAAGCAGAACTTGATACCGTACAAGGACGACTTGCCACATTCAAAAAACCCTCTATTAATGGAAAGGTCTTAAAATGGCCTCATCGGCGGCTATCTATGATTAGCATGGTACGCGCATTTTTTTATTATGATCCGAAGCCAGAGGCAAAAGACTGCGTAGTCTGTGTCTATTGTGGTGATAGATTCACAAACTGGGCCTCAATCCACAAACGACCTATTTGCCGTCATGCTGAGAGCAATCGCGATTGTATGGTTGCGAGGCTGGCGCGAATTCTTATAGCTATAGACGAAGGAACTAATGTTTGTTATGAGACCATTGAGAGCGCATTTAAAGAAACCTTCATGCTGGCGTCTACCACTCTTCCCGAACAAACTGTCAAACTTCTGACGTTTCAAGGGTTCATACTTTTGCCTGAATCTCCTACAAACAAGGAAACTGTTGGATGCATTCAATGTGGCTGCTTTCCGCAGGACGCTTTAGGAACCCCTAAACATCGTTCCAAGTGCAAAGTTTCATCATTTATATTAAATGCTCATACAGCTGCTAATACTTCAAGGGAGTTTGAGGAAACATCAAGTTCCGCGCATTATTGTATCAAGGAGATAGGCGACAAATCCATGGAATCAAATAAGAATGATGATGATGATGAGAAGGAGGAGGGAAAGATTAGAGTGAGTATGCCTCAAACAACTCAGGATGCAGCATTTGAGGAACATGAACAGAGAAGTACATTGTCACTCAAAGAGACTAAAGAGTATAAGCCTCTAAAGCCGATAGTAAATTCGCAAAATCACGACACGACGGCTCAGAGCGATAAAGAAAACTATTCAGTAGGCGCGCAATCTATTAAGTTAATCGCAACGATAGAGGAGGATGACTTGGTAGGAGATATTTCAAAAGTCGAGTTAGGTAGCCACAGGAGAATTAACGTTAAGCCGTCAGAAGCTGAAACCGTTGAGTTCACTAAACAGATAAGGAGCACCGTAATTGATCCCCATGAACCTGAACAACAGCTAATGAGCCCGTCTAAAATGGCAGCATTACAATGCAGCCAGCTCTTTAGCGAGCTCAAGCTTGACGGTGAGTCACGTCGTGTGCGACTTGAAGAGGAAGCATTGAATAACAAGTATACTCCAGAACAGCTTATTGGTCATATGGAAATACTAGCCATTTCCATACTCGAGGAAGCTCACGTTAAGCGGATCCAAATCATCCAGCAAGAGACGGAAAGAGTGGTCTCACAGCTTTTAAGTTCAAACAGTGATTAGCGGGCTATTTATTCTTAAAGTTTGGTTTATCGAATGGTCACACTAAATTAATTCGCATCGATCCGATGATTCATAAACTTGATTTGTGACACCCCTAACATATAGGTCTTTCTCATTATCAAAACTAGCTGCTGCACTTGCATATTAATAAATACTGGAACAGGTCTGATATGTATGAATTGAGTCAGCCAGTTCCCCTATCGGCTCCCCCCTTGCGGTACTCAGGGGTTTGTTTATAGTGCACATACTCCTCGCTAAGGGTGTGATTACCGCATAAGTGGTATTAAGGGTAGGGTTACTCGATCCGCAGTACTAGTAGTAGCTATCATATCGCAGTAAGGTCTGTCAGGCATTGTTGGCACCGGACTTTGGGGATGCTTATTTCGCGGATAGGCTCGCCACCAAGCAATGCATCGTTGTCATCTGGAAATTCCCAGGACCCATTAGTTGGCGACCGGAAGACTTCGCTAAGCCACTTGTGGTGGGTCTTGGAAGGAGAGATGACAGGAGTAGCAGAAAATAATGCCTTTGTCGAGTCCCTTGAATGTAGTGTGCTGGACATTTCGGAACGTGAGTGGATGCCCTCACTTTTATACATTCGTAGCGACGGTACATTAGAACTGCGTTTGCGCAATATCCACGAACCATTTGCGACTGTAAAGCTCCCTGACAGCACCATGGTCGGGCGAGTGGGTAAATCAATTGTACAGCTCTCCAATGCGACACAGACGTTTCTTATATCTTGTGAAGCCACCGACTTTGGTCGCCTTTGTGCTACATTACATGCGTGGACTAGATTACGTGCCCCAGGGCTGTCAGCAAAACTATGGACTCCACCAATGACCTCGCTAAGTGATCCTGAGGGTGAGATTTTGAAGTGCGAGATGGAGGCGCACTTTACCGCGTATAAACCGCAGATGATGAAATGGACCCCGTTTTTGGCCCGCCTGAAGCGTTCGGGTGAATTCGAGCTGTTTAGTCGTAATGATGAGCGAATCTTTGCCTTACAGATGAAGAATATTCCTAATTACAGTGTACGCCATGTTGATTCGTCCCTTGTTGGTTCTAGCTTGGTCATACTTCTTCTTCCTGACATGGGCGGGCCTGACTCCGTGTATATCCGTTTCACAGAGGTGAGTGATTTTGAGGACTGGTTTACAGCGCTTAAGGCGCTTTCCCAGCATTCTATTGCTACGCCATTAAGTCGTAATCCACAGCGCAGTGTGAGGTTCTACCGCAGCCTTCTTGTGGGGATTTCAGACTGCCATCAAGGTCCCGAGTCTAACGAGTCACTCAAGGATACATACGTGGATCTTTGTCTGAACCATTGGATCTCTTCACGTACATGTGTCAGCCCAGAGCCAAGATCAGCTACTTGGGGACAGTTTTTCAATCTTTTAGATCCTGAGCCAGCAAATACGAAAGCGAGTTCAGCCACCAAACCAATAGTATCAGCACCTCTCGAGCTCAAGCTTAGAAGACTTTCATCGGATATCGCAAGTGAACATGATCCCGTTTTGGGATCCCTTATAATCACCGAATATGATACAAGCGAGAACTTTCGGCGCCACATGATCAAACCAGGGCTTGACATCTCCGTTAGTGCAGTAGAAACATACTTGCCAGTTTTGGATGCATCTTATTATTCGGAATTGCAGAGATTAGTAGAGGACTTGGATCTGCGACTCGCTACACGGCTTATTGCCTGTAGTCCTGGCTCTGCGTCCAGACTGTGCAACTTTTTTACTGATCTTTATCGTGCACTTGGTCGGCAAACTGAATGGATTCTCACACTAATTGATGAGGAGGTCCCGAAAATTGATCCCAATTCTACTACAGTATTCAGGGGAAGTTCACCGTTATCTCGCGCATTGGAAGCTCATCTACAACAACAAGGCGCGGCTGTTTTGCAGCGAACTGTTGGCCGTTTTATTCGAAAGCTTTTAGCCGGTGGTGACACAAGTTTAGAACTCGACCCAGCTCGGGTCGATAATCATGCTGATCTTGAACGGAATCGAACAACGATTAGCCATTATTTGAGTTACCTATGGTCTCTCATACAAGCAGAAGGAGTGCCTTCCACATTCCATGTTATATTCAGTCATTTAAGACAACGAATTATAGAAGATTTGGATCTATCAGAAGAAGAAGTCACAAAACAGGTTAATCGGACATTATCAGCCTTTGTCTTTTTGCGCTTCTACTCACCAGCGATCCTAAACCCGCAACTATTCAATCTTACAGATCGAATTCTTGAACCACATCATCGCCGTACCACAATCCTGATTGCGAAGTTACTACAGGGATTTGCTAACGGTGTCAAGTTTGGCTCTAAAGAGAGCTGGCTTATTCCTATGAACGGTTTCATTGATGAACACGAGGCAGAGTTACTCCAGTGGTATGAGAACATATCCCAAGAAGACCAAAAAATAACATCAACAAAACAAAGCCTCCTTATGCATAGACGCACGGGATCTGAAATATCGCCTTCAGGGGAGCGCGTGCCTAAAGAACTACCCTTTGAGCCATTTATGAAAAACCAACTATCCAATCCTAGCCTCGTCGATGAGTGGGCAACATACGCTACTCTGGCTAAAGTTGTCACGGAACTCCCAGATACAGATGATCGATTCCGAGCGGTGTTTGAGAATGATAATTTGGTTAAAGAGTTTGTCGAGGCTTGCAACTATGTAATGTTGCAGCAGCAGAAAATTATGGATGAGCTAAGTGCTGCCGATACTCTTGAAAATAGCAAGGGGAGATTCACTGCAGACTTGACATTTAATAAAACTACAATGCTTTTCGGAAATGATGCCCAGCTGCTCGAGCCTGCGGTTGAGACGACCCCCACCCGCCGAGTTCGAGCAACTCCCAGTATAAGTACACGACTCGGGTGGTTTTCAAAAGATAATAAGACGGCTAATGACACGAGCACAGAGCCCGGGGCGAAGCCGTCAAGCTCGAAACGGAAATGGACAAATGTTCTGCGTCGATCAAAGAATTGAATTAATCTATCAGGGTCCTTAGGAGGCTACACATGGAATATATCTGAGATTTATTTGTAATATATTCTACATGACTGTGATTTTTCGAGGTATACCATTGTCAACTGTGCTCATAAACCAATAAATGTATGTAACCTATTTGGTGATGCTTGACTGATTGCGTACATAACAATGCGCTATTTATTCCCCCCCTTCCCCCCGGGCGGGGGTGCCTGAGTGTGCGCTGCTGCTGCTGCTACAACGCTACCCTATGTATATTGTGATACTTAATCGTTATTCTCCTAGTAAAGTTCCCTTCCCATCTCAAAACATACACACAGCATTCTAAACAGCTTCAGTGGAATAGTCTGAAGCACAATTTAGTGAAAATGGTGCTCAAGCGGAAGGTCAATATTATAATCACGGGAACTCCCGGAACGGGAAAATCGAGCCATGCGCAGCTCCTAAGCGAGCAGGTTCCTGATCTTACCGTAGTTGATGTCAAAAAGATTGCAAAGGAAAACAATTGCATCATTGGCTATGATGAAGAGCGCAAGAGCCAGATTGTTGATGAGGAGCGTGTTGTGGATGCGCTTGAGAACTCTTTGGATGTAGGGGGTCAAGTTATTGACTGGCACGTTTGTGATGTGTTTCCTGAGTCGCAAATTGATCTCGTAATTGTATTGCGTACGGAAACGTCGACTCTTTATGACCGTCTGAAGTCTCGTCAATATGATGAGAAGAAAATTTCAGAGAATATTGATGCCGAAATCATGGAAATCATATTGAATGACGCGCGTGAGCAGTTCGATGAGGAGATAATTGTTCAGCTGGATTCGAACAAAATTGACGACGTTCAGAATAATGTGGACCGCATCGCAGAATGGTATGAGAACTGGAAAGATGAGCATCCGAATGGTGTGCCCAACGTTGAGTTGCCGCCTATGGACAGCTCGGACAGCTCGGATGACGAGCGTCAACTTCCTTCTAAGTCTTCAACAAATCACTAGCATATTGCTCTGTATCAGTAAATATCTATTAAGCTATGATCGCCTTGTTTCCGTCACCATTATCTTCTGTATATGTTTTTTATACTTTTTATACAGTTCCATTCAATGGTGATAGAATGAGGGCCTCGCACATGCGTATTAAAACCTTATAATATAATGCTTTACTGTGGAAAAAATACAGAAGAAAGATTGTTGTGTGAAAGCAGAATACAATTAGCATTGAACTATCCTCTTTCTATATTTATTAGTTATTCTAGATGATTCACTCGTTCACAACTCACGAGCGGCTTCATATCGTGAGCATCCATATGCTGTTTCAAGCATATATGTAGTTTAGTGAGTGCTTCGCGGTTGCTATTTAGAAAGGCAAACTCATAACACAAAGATAGTTTCTATTAGAAGGTAGACGGTATGCTTCAACAAGTAAATGGTAGGAAAATCTTAATCCAAGGCGACTGATAAAAGCCTTTGTGCTTGCTCATCGAATCATTTAGGTATTACTTAGACGCATGCACCAAGTGCCGTATCGTGGAGAAAATAATGACCACCACACCTTTGCGTCACACGGAAGTGGGCGCGAATAGGGTAGGGGTACAGTACCACTCTGCACCGCTGCCACTTATCAATACACATACATTCGAACCACATACATTCGGACCTCAGCTGGAGGATCTCAATTCAATATTTTAAATTGTAAACTTGAGCCTGAATATGTCAAGTCAATCCGATGAAAAAAAACAGTTTGCGAAAAGTTGGGAACATTTGCAAAATCCAGAAGCTGCTTCTGTGGAAACATCGCCCTTAGATTTCAATGCTTCGCCACATTTGGCTACCCATCCAAGCTCCGAAATAGCTTCGTTCTCACCTTTTCAGTTTTCTTTAGCCTTTGAATATCCCACCATTCAGCATGAAACCGACTACGTACCACTATTTACCTCACCACCGCCTATAATGGCGGCAGTAATGCCTCGCCCCAATTCTAGCTTGCAAGCTGAGATTGGAATTTGTTGCGATACTGAGGACACTATAGGTGGAATGCAAAACACGCTATTTCCGTCCATCATCAATGCGCCACTAAGTTTAAGTCCTGGGGACTTGAACGCCTCAAACAGCGGCCTTCCATATATGGGGGTGTTCCGTCCCGGTTATCCACGAAATTTCTCGATTGTGCCTTCAATGATCTCTCTTAACGACACAAAAATTGCAGAAAGCTCTGGAATGCAACGGAACAGCGCTGACCATATTTGCAGGAGTGCTAACAGGTCGCTCGATGCTACTCCGACCGACTTTTCCCCAACGAAAGTATCTACGTTTCTTCAGGAGTGTCAAACATCTCCTTCAAATTCACAATTAGGCTCTTCACAAAACTCTGAAACCCCTTTGAGCGCACATAGAATACAATCTGTCAAGACTGCTAGTAATGTCCGCAAACGTATAGCTCGGTCTCCCAGAAAACAGAATCGAGCGAAGGCTTCAGCTCTCAAACAAGAACTGGTGCAAGAAACCCAGTCGCTGAAGAATGGTCGTAGGAAAAGGACTCCTCGCGTTTCTCGGCCAGCTGTACCAGGCGCTGCCAAGCCTTTGATGGAACGGGGTAAGCATGAAGTCTCTGAGGATTCTGAATCAACGGCAGTTAAGCCTCTAGTTGTAAATGCAGACTCAATGAGCATGTCTTTGTCTAATGTACTTATACCAGAAACGACAGATATAAAGGCTGCCAAAAAGGAGTTGCATGTCACGACCTCTGAATCATGTAAACTTACCGAGCCTCAGAAAGTTACGGAGCCTCGGTCCAAACTTGAAAATGAAATACGTGAGGGCTCTGGAACGGCTACAACTTCTTCTAATGAACTAATTCAGGGCGATTCCAAAGTTTGGGATCCATTTATCAACCATGCGACTGGAAGGCTGAGACCAGGGCGAAAATCTAAAGGCTGCTGGACTTGCAAGTTGAGGCGTAAACGATGTGATGGACGTAGGCCTTCGTGTCAGGCTTGTGAAAAACTCAATATACAATGCGACGGATACTCCTCGGCTCGTCCTAGTTATATGATAAATCCTCAAGAGAACATAAAGCGACGAAATATGATTCGCCGGGAGCCCATTTTTAAGCACAATGGCTTAATTCGTGGTGGAAATAATCAAGTCGTTACCACTGATCAACAAGATGACAACGAGCCTGAGAGAGTGCACAAGCACCCCACCAATCCTGCAACGGGTAGACTCAGGCCTGGGCCAAAATCCAACGGATGTTGGACATGTAAGTTAAGACGTAAACTCTGTGATGGTCGGAGGCCATGCTGTGAGACATGTGAGAAGCTGAATATAAAATGTGATGGCTTCGCTAATGCTCGTCCAAGTTTCATGACTGACCCAGTAGAGAGGGAAAAACGTCGACTAGAGATCAAAAGGATGCCTGATTTTAAAGCTACGCATCGTGCCACATCGTGTCACAGCAGTCATTGAGCTAATATACATAAGTCATCCTTAAGAACCATAGGTGAAAAGTGGGTCTAGAAAAATGGATTAATGTAATAATAGCGTAAAAAATACCTCATATTTAGGAGTAATGGTAATTCAAAGTGATTTTACGTCACGAGGAACAATTGACCCACTTCCAGGAAGGAGTGAATTTCCCGACAAGTATTGATCAACCGAACGAGCGCACTGCCGACCCTCCTGGATTCCCCATACAATGAGAGACTGCCCGCGACGACAGTCTCCAGCAGCAAACACGTTTTCCTCCGCATGATAGTCACTAGCACCAGCCTTAATGTTACCACGACCATCGCGCTGAATGCCAGTGAAGTTTTCAGCTTCGGGACCTACAAAGCCCATACTCAGAAGTACAACATCGGCCTTGAAAAACTCTTCCGATTGGGGAATTTCACTCATCTGCCACGCGCCAGAATCGCTCCGTTTCCACTCAACACGCACAGTCTTGATTCCAGTAACGTTTCCTTCATCATCGCCAACAAATTCCTTAGACATGATGCAGTACTCTCGCGGGTCATTACCATAGTGTGCCGCAACTTCAGCATGACCATAGTCAACACGGAAAATCCTCGGCCATTGAGGCCACGGGTTATCACGAGAACGCTGAGCCGGTGGCTTTGGCAGCAGCTCGAAGTTAGTCACAGATGCCGCACCATGACGTACAGAGGTACCCAAGCAGTCATTACCTGTGTCACCTCCACCAATAACCACGACATGCTTACCTTCAATGAACTTGCGAACTTCAGGCAGTTCCTCATCAAGCAGAGACTTTGTGTTCCACTTCAGAAGTTCCATCGCAAATTTGATGTTGTTTAGTGAGCGGCCAGGTATACGCAAATCTCGGGGAATTGTCGAGCCAACTGACAATACGACAGCATCATTATCTGCCTTTAATTCATCGAGCATTACGTTCTCACCAACTGTCGTGTTATTGACAAACTCGATGCCACTGTCAGCAAGCAAGTCAACGCGGCGCTGAACAATGCGCTTGTCAAGTTTCATATTGGGGATACCATACATGAGCAAACCACCGAATCTATCGCTGCGTTCGTAGACAGTCACTTTATGGCCGGCACGGTTAAGTTGATCGGCACACGCAAGGCCCGAGGGACCCGATCCAATAACAGCAACAGACTTTCCTGTGCGCTTTTCAACAAGCGTTGGTTTAATCCAACCTTGCTCAAACCCATAGTCAATGATAGCACATTCAATGCTCTTAATACCAACAGGATCTTCGTTGATGCCAAGAACACAAGCACCCTCACAAGGAGCAGGGCAAACGCGACCAGTGAATTCAGGGAAGTTGTTGGTCATAAGCAAGCGCTGCAGTGCATCGTACCAGCGATCCTTGAACACAAGCTCATTCCACTTAGGAATGATGTTTGAAATAGGACAACCTGTGTCACTCTGACAGAATGGAACACCACAGTCCATACAGCGAGCAGTTTGGAATGCAAGCTCACTCTTAGACAAGCGACTTGATAATTCGGCCCAGTCGCTTGTTCTCGACTTAACACCCCTATATTCTTCCTTGCGGCGATTGTACTTCATGAATCCACGCATCTTGTCAAGCTTTGGTTTTGTTGACATCTTTGAGAGGTCCAGGATTGCGTCTTCGACGTCATCGACCTTCGGCTCGGCCCTATGATTATGTGAAGAGTTGTGAGCAGGCTCAGGGTGTTCTACCAATTGATCCTTCAATGCTAGAGTGCTCTTCGACATTCGCAGTGCCTCACCATTAGTCGCATCCGCACTAGGGTCTTCTTTATAGGGACGCATATATTCACCTATCTCGCGTTTGTGAGCAGCAGCTTTCTTTTGCTCCTCTTCTTCAAGTACCTTCTTGTAGTCATGAGGTAGCACCTTCACAAACAAAGGAAGGATGCGGTTGAAGTCGCCAAGAATACGGTTCGCCAATGGGGAGCCAGTGTAATGACGATGGTCCTCAATAAGACCGCGCACAAACGCAATTTCTGCCGGCTCTAGCAATTGGCAAAGCTCAACTTGAGCAGTATTCACGTTCTGCGAAAATTCCTGTGCTATGTCAAGGACATAAGCAATGCCGCCAGACATACCAGCAGCAAAGTTACGACCCGTGGCACCTAGAACAACAATTCGGCCACCAGTCATGTATTCGCAGCCATGATCACCTACACCCTCAACTACCGCTGTGGCACCAGAATTGCGCACTGCAAAACGCTCTGCAGCAATACCACGGAAGAAACACGATCCAGAAGTAGCACCATAGAGACAGGTATTTCCTAAGATGATGTTCTCCTCACTATTGAACGGAGACTTCTGCGGAGGATACAAAATGATTCGACCTCCACTGAGGCCTTTTCCAACGTAGTCATTTGCATCACCCTCAAGTTCTAAAGTGACACCAGGTGCCAGAAATGCACCGAAACTTTGGCCTGCACTGCCCACAACATCAACATGAATAGTATCGTCAGGCAGTCCCTGCTCTCCGAAACGTTTGCTGATACGGTAAGACAAAGTAGATCCCATAGCACGATCAGTGTTAAGAATCTCGCATTGTATCTGCACTGGCAAACCACGTTCCAGCGTTACCTCAGACTCATCGATAAGTTTGTTGTCGAGGCGAACGTGGAGACGGTGGTCTTGCTTTCTGACCCGGCGAGTAGGTACACCAGGACGTAATGTATGTGCCGGTGTGAGCAATGGGCTCAAGTCAATGTTCTTCGTCTTAGCCGACCGCAATGAGTCATTAACAAGAAGTTTTTCAGCACGACCAACCATTTCGTCGATACTACGGAAGCCAAGCCGAGCCATGATGCCGCGGAGTTCTTGAGCAACATAGAAGAAGAAATTGATGACGTGTTCGGGTGTGCCTTCGAATTTCTTACGCAACTCGGGATCCTGAGTCGCAATTCCAACCGGGCACGTATTTAGATGACACTTGCGCATCATGATGCAGCCCATGGCAATCAGTGGCGTTGTCGCGAAACCCCATTCTTCAGCACCTAGTAAACAAGCAATTGCCACGTCGCGACCGGTGCGGATTTGGCCATCAGTTTGAACCGTGACACGACCACGAAGGTCGTTTAGTACCAGTGTCTGATGAGTTTCAGCAAGTCCAAGCTCCCAAGGAAGACCAGCGTATTTTATACCTGTGAGACGCGAAGCACCAGTACCACCGTCATGACCGCTAATCAATACATGATCAGCTTTCGCCTTTGCAACACCTGAGGCAATGATTCCAACTCCAACCTCAGACACAAGCTTGACACTAACACGCGCACGCGGGTTTGAGCACTTCAAATCATATATAAGTTGCTTCAGATCCTCAATTGAATAAATGTCATGGTGAGGTGGCGGCGAAATAAGCCCCACGTTACGAGTTGAGTGGCGCGTTCGAGCAATAGAAGCACTAACTTTATGACCGGGTAGTTCACCACCCTCACCCGGCTTTGCGCCTTGAGCCATTTTGATTTGAAGCTCATCTGCATCGCTCAAGTACAGTGAAGTGACACCGAAACGGCCAGATGCTACTTGTTTGATTGCAGATCGCATTGTATCACCAGTGGCCGCATTTACAACAGAGCGTTCGGCATCTTCACCACCCTCGCCTGTGTTTGATTTGCCACCTAGTCTATTCATGGCCACTGCTAGGGTCGAGTGTGACTCCATTGAGATGGATCCGTAGGACATAGCCCCTGTTACGAAGCGACGTACAATTTCCGTCCACGGCTCGACTTGCTCAATCGGAATCTCCGTAGAGTTCTCGAAGTCAAAATCAAGCATTCCTCGAAGTGTACAATCACGCACAGCCTCATGTTCCTTTGCTGCATAGAGGTCATAAGCTTGCTCATTTTTGTTGCGAACGGCATCTTGAAGCTGCGCAATGGCGGTGGGAGCATTGACATGAGGCTCGCCACCATCACGCCAATGGTACTCACCCGATTCCTGAAGGGTGTCCAACATTACGCCTGCGCACGATGGATAAGCTCTAGAGTGTAGAACAAGTGTATCTTGGGCAAGTAGATCGAAGCCAACACCCTGAATACGAGATGCAGTGCCGGTGAAGCAGCGGTCAACAACAGTGTTGTCAATTCCAAGGATCTCGAAAATTTGAGCACTCTTGTAAGACGCCAGTGTGGAAATACCCATCTTAGACATGACCTTAAGAATTCCCTCGTTCACTGAGTACTTGTAGTTGTCAACAATTCGCGATACTGGAAGCTTATCAGAAAGAAGTCCTTCTTCGTTCATCTTGACGACTGTCTCAAGAGCAAGGTAAGGACAAATGGCATCTACACCATATCCGAGCAAGACACAGACATGGTGGACTTCACGGGCCTCTGCCGTTTCAACAACTATGGCAACTCGTGAGCGCTCCTTCTGACGCACAAGGTAGTGATGCACCGCAGCAGCAGCCACAAGCGTTGATACGGATGCACGGTTCTCATTACAAGCGCGATCAGTCAAAATCAACACCTTATTATGATGTGAAACGGCAGCAAGAGCTTCTTGACAAACGCGGTCGAGAGCAGTTGTGTATCCAGCTACACCCTCACGAGGGTCGAATGTAATATCAATTTCGCCAATAGTCCAACTAGGATAAAAAGTTGGCAGTGTACGAATTGCATTCAATTCCTCGATCGAGAGTACTGGGCTTTTCAAGTGAAACCTATTGCACTGTGAAGGGCCCATCTCTAATACATTTCCCTGAGGACCAATATAGCATTCGAGAGACATAACGATAGATTCACGAATTGGATCGATAGGAGGGTTCGTTACCTGAGCAAAAAGCTGGCGGAAGTATTCATAAATCAGCTTTGGTTGCGGGGTCAAGCATGCAAGTCCCGTATCATTGCCCATAGAGCCTAAAGGTTCCTTACCGTCCTGGGCCATCGGCGCCAGAACAGTGGAAACCTGTTCGAAAGTATATCCGAAAGCCTTTAGACGCGGATCGGCCTGGACTGTGGTTGACGTGTCGATCTGAGCCTTCAAGTCCAACCCTTTGCGGTTTGCACGGTTCATGAGATCTGTCATTGAGATAAGGTTCGCACTTAGCCAGGATTTAAAGTCGAAACGCTCACTTACCTTTGACTTAAGTTCTCTATCGTCGACAATCTTACCACGCTCAGTATCTACTAGAAGCATCCGGCCAGGTCGCAAGCGTCCTTTTTGGACAATTGTCTCTGGATCAAGCGGTAGCACACCAACTTCTGAAGCGCAAATCATACGGTTGTCAGCAGTAACGTAGTAACGGCAAGGGCGCAGTCCGTTACGGTCAAGGTTCGCACCACAATAGCGTCCGTCGGCAAACGTAAAAAGAGCCGGGCCATCCCAAGGTTCCATGAGGCACGAAGCCCACTCGTAGAATGCGCGCTTCTTGGGATCCATGTCGGCATTGTTTTGCCAAGCCTCCGGGATCATGAGCATAATTGCCTCTGGAAGAGAAAGCACGCCATTGATAACAAGCAATTCAAGAACGTTATCAAATGCAGCCGAATCAGACCCACCCTCCTCAATGATGGGGTAGAGTAGGTCGAGTTCATCACCGAACTCAGCACTCTTCATAACACCCTCACGAGCACGCATCCAGTTCTTGTTCCCTCGCAAAGTGTTGATTTCTCCATTATGAGCAGCCCAGCGAAGGGGCTGGGCACGATCCCAGCTCGGGAATGTATTAGTTGAGAAGCGGGAGTGTACAAGTGCGAAGTGACCCTCGTAGTCAACATTTACGAGGTCATAGTAATAGCGGTAGACCTGAATAGGAGCAAGCTGACCCTTATACACAATGTTTTTGTTTGTCAATGAACAAATATAGAACCAATTTTGAATGCCAATTGCGTGAGTTGCCTGTTTGCGCAATACGTAAAGCTGTCGTGCAAATAGCTTGCCATACTTTACTTCAAAGTCCTCCTTAGGGCAGTTCAAAGCGGCATCTAATACAACTGCCGGTTGTAAAATAAGTGGCTCACGGCTCAAGGCTGCGGGACCCAGAATTGAGGAGTCGTGGGGGACCTCACGCCAACCAATGACACGCATGCCCAAGCTCTTGGCAATACGTTCAAAAGTTGCCTTGGAGCTTTCCGCAACTTCGGCATTTTTACTGAAGAATACATTACCCACCGCATACTGGCCTTGCTCTGGGAGTGTGACACCAAGTAGTCCAAACTCTTTACACATGAACTTATGAGGAATTGATGTCATTACACCAGCACCATCACCATCGCGTGCATCACTGCCTACGGCACCACGGTGTGTCATGTTACAGAGCAAGTACTGTGCATCACTAACAATCTTGTGAGAGTACTCACCTTTGATGTGGCACGAGAATCCTACACCACAAGCATCTTTTTCGTATTCCGGATCGTAAAGACCTTGTTTTACGGGCAGTGCTCCGGCCCATGCAGGGTTAGCCTCGCCCTCGACATAGTCATAAGGAACCCAAGAGTCTTCACCGTCCGACATGTAAGAGGCGCGGGTAAAGTTAAGAATGGAGTTCTGATGGGGTTGGCAGCGGCGTGGATTTATGCGACGCCTCACTCGTATGACTGCTGATTAGGGTTGGCGGTATCCGATTTTTCCCAAGATCAGTAACCTTGCCCTTATCTACTATTACCTTCAGCCAACCACAGCGCCGACAAAGGTAAGCCAAGGTACATGCTCTGCCTCCCGTGGGCTTTTTAGGTGATAATACGTCGCAGGACAAATAGACATGGCATATAAGCAGTTGCTGTATGTTTTGTTGATATATTAGACGTTCATTAGAGTGTATTCTTTTTTTCCTATTATTCTATTGGCTAGAACCGTATATGTGTGTAGTGATTTGGGGATTGTGATAACCAGAGGAACTCGCAGCTGACCCTTCCAATTTCTAATGTACTTATCAGCTAGTACCCTAATATACATTCCCCTCGGTGACCGGAAGTAGTAGTACTCCAAGCAGCATGGTGGAGCTCTAAACGTGAAACTAAATGACTCAACCACAGCCAGCCTGTCTGTCAGCGCAAGTTTGGGTAGTTTATCAGCAGCGCTTTACTTTATTTTTGGAAAATATGGTTGAACATAATTGCTGTAAAACAAAACACGAAACCAATGCAATGTGATGTTTGATTGGTTAAGATATAATATAAACATACTACTAAACTTGTAATTAGCACACGCTTGTTATGGTTTTTTCCATCGATAACTTTGTGAATGAGACCTATTTTTAGAGAGAAATCAACCTCTAGACAAGAGAAAATAATAATAAGTAATAAGTGGTTAAAGACATTTCTCGCTCAACAGTTCTGGCACTTCTAACATATGCCTCTGAGTATTATTACTCTTGCAAAGGGCGCTAAATGCATGTATATTATATGCAATACCTTCATATCTCGTCTTCATCGTTGGACTCTTCGGCCTCTTCGGCCCCATCAAAGTTTTCAACACCCTCTTCTTCATCTTCGTCTTCATCTTCATCGTCGTTAGCCACAATAATGCGCTCCTCTTTATGAGCGGCGGCAGCATCCTTGCTTAAGAACGACTGGCGTACAGTGCGGTTAGAAAACGAGTCCCAGACCTTGAGTTTACCTTCGCTGCCAGCAACAGAAATAAGACTTTGCGTTTCCTGGTCAGCACTGAAAGAGACCGAAAATACCTTTCCAACATCGAGATCACGCGAGAGCACCATAGACGGCTTGTCGTTAGCTAGGTTCCACAGTTTCACGGTCTTATCAACAGATGCCGTCACTAAGCAATTGTCAATATATGGGTTCAAACTGAACGATGTGACTTCAGTATCGTGGGCCTGCAGAGTCCACAACGGCTTGTCGGTAACTCGAGCATCGAACTTATAAATCTGACCACCATCAGTGCTCACGTAGAAGCACATGCCATCCTTATCCCATTGGGCATTTTCAATATCACCGGTGTTAACCTTAAACGAGCGGCTATCCTTTGCCACATTGGCGGAGCGCATATCTGCGACCCGAGCATAGCCATCATAACCACCGCTCAATAGAACAGTGGCCTCAACTGGGTTCCAAGCCACACTACTTACCTTGTTTTTGTGATAATTTGTGAGCGAACGTGCTGCCTTCTCAAAAGATCCACTATTACCAAGATCCCAGAGTTTCACGGTTGTGTCAGCGGATCCGCTGGCCAGCAAGTTGACATGGTTTGGGTTGCTAGATAGAGATAGAACCGCATCCACATGGTACTCATCATTAGCCTTCTTCATCTTCCGCTTCTTTTTGCCAGTACCACGATTAATGGGGTCAGTATTACCGCCTGCCTTGCCTAAAATAGCATGTGGGAAAACAGCATCGACAAGATCGAGGTCCCAGAGCTCGATCTCCGGCTCAAAGGTGCCAATGGCAACAAAATTTCCGCGTTGGGCATCCGTGCCAGGCGTTATAGGCACCCATTCTAAACACAGTGGGAAGGACGGCAGCATCATATCGTGGTGTACATAGAGGCTACCTTCTTTGTCGTCGTAAACATGCACTTCCAGCATGGACACGTCATCTTCCGTCTTGGCTGCCAGCAGCATATTATCAGTGTCATAAATACGAAGCTCATTCAACTCTTCGTCATCTTCTTCAGCTGATGGTTTGGTGAGGTATTCATCTTCCTCATCGGGTCCGTAATATGCGAGTCCCTGAACCCCAGCTATTGTATTTTGCTCTTCCTCGGCAACATCATTGTCGTAATCACTCATATTGTACTCAGCGAGCTCATCATCATCATCAGACTTGGACTTGGCTTGGGACGGGGGATTTGCTTGCGACCCCTTGGCCTCAGCCAGATCGGTCTGTGCATCCTCCAATTCCATTTTTGCTAACTCGGAAATGCGAGCCATTTCCGACTCATCCAGATCCGCTTTGCGCGGAATCTCGCTAGGCGCTCCTCGAGGCACCCATCGTGTGGCCGAGATCATGCTGCTGGTGTACAAGAAATATAATTTAAGCCGGCAGTTTCCAGCATTTTTTTCGAAAATGTATTATTTAATTATTTTCAGGGTTCGGGCTCCGCATCTCTGCAGCTTACATTTCGTAGTAGTAAAATCAGGTGGCAGCGAAAGTATAAGCGAGTGTCAATCATGCGGTGTTTGTTGGTTTTTGTTTTCATTTTCAATGTCTTGACGTAAAAACTACACAGGATTTTAATAAGGGGATGTCGGTGTGTTAATTTCATTCTTGTTTATTGTACATAATATTTGTAGTTTTTACTACTCCCGCATCCATCGCTGGTTTTTAAAGAAGACGGCAATTTTAGGTAGGCTGTACATGATACGGACACGTTGGTAGGTACGTACGTACGTACAAGACCTGCTATAACTATTGAGATCGATGTCGAACGAAAAGAAGGTGCCAGCCTCTAATGAGGTGGCTGGGAATCAGAAACTGCTCGAGCTCATGGCCAAGTTGATGGCTGAAAATCAGAAAAAGGCTGCTGAAAGCAAGAACATGGAGGCAGCGAAGGCAGATCCGCGAAGTTCCCACAAGCCTATTGAGGAGTACAAGTTTTGGAAAACCCAGCCCGTAGAGAAATTTGAGCGCGAGCCAGTAAAGCAAGGACCACTCGAGGTAAAAACTATAGACGATGTGCCTAAGCAAGCCCAGAAACTACCTGATGGGTTTGAGTGGTGCACCGTGGACCTTACGAATGAAACGGAGGTGCAGGAGCTTTATGAGTTACTTTATGCGAACTATATTGAGGATGATGATGAGCAATTCCGGTTTAAGTATTCGAGTGCCTTCTTGAAGTGGGCGATGACCCCACCTGGCTGGAAACGCGACTTTAGTGTTGGTATTCGTGCCACAGAGTCGAAGAAGCTGTTGGCATTCATTGATGGCATTCCTGCCGATCTTGTCGTTCGGGATGCCGAGATTCC
This sequence comes from Entelexis apis, assembly GCA_030564665.1. Taxonomy (NCBI): domain Eukaryota; kingdom Fungi; phylum Ascomycota; class Dipodascomycetes; order Dipodascales; family Trichomonascaceae; genus Entelexis; species Entelexis apis. The sequence continues at coordinate 82,284 of JAJLWA010000005.1, read as the reverse complement.
TGCTGTAGAAATCAATTTTCTATGCGTTCATAAAAAGCTCAGATCGAAACGTCTAGCGCCCGTACTCATTCGAGAGATAACCCGGCGTGTGAATCTTACTGGGGTTTGGCAGGCGCTCTTTACGGCAGGAACTGTGATTCCTACACCTGTGACTACAGCGCGATACTATCATCGTGTGATTAATTGGAGCAAGCTTTATGATGTCGGATTTGCTTATCTTCCTGAGAACAGCACACCGGCTCAACAAGTTGCTCGCACGGCAATTTCCACGAACATTACTGTTCCAGGATTCAGGAAAATGGAAAAGAAAGATGTGCCTCATGTGGCTGATCTTCTTTCGAACTATCTTAGAAAGTTCGATCTGCACCAGAAGTTTTCTGCTGAGGATGTTGAGCACTACTTCTTGCCCCCTGCAAATACCAATCATCTATATTCTTACGTTGTGGAAACCAGTGGCCAAATTACCGATTTCATTTCTTTCTACGGACTAGAAAGCACAGTACTAGGAAGTGCGAAGCATGATTCAATCAAAATTGCTTATTCGTATTATTATGCCACAGTACTTACGGGAGAAAACGATCTTGCGCCCCGTCTTGAGCAACTGTTTAAGGTTGTTCTTGCTGAAGCTAAGATCCATGGATACGATGTGCTCAATGCGCTGACAGTCCTTGATAACCCGCTGATTCTTGATACTCTGAAGTTTAGCATGGGCGATGGATTCCTTAACTACAACCTCTTCAACTGGCTGACTCCTCCCATCTCAGGCGGGCTTGACAAGGATAAGAATATGATTAAACCCGGAGGCATGGGAGTTGTGCTGCTCTGATTCTTGGACCTCATATTTAGATTCTCATCAACCTTTAACTATGTTCATTCCCTAGCATACTACGGTTGGGTGCTTTGCACTTATTATATACTTATTATATACATCACACGCCGCCTTAGAAGTACATAATTCAGATGCTGGTTTGAACTTGGAGTAACAAGTTCTACGTTATTAAAAAAAAAAATATATGCTGCATTTCATAGTCTTTATGTTATGGTGGAGTATGAAGACGAGATATGATGGCGGGATATGAATGGGTCCTTCATAGCATGAAGAGTATGTTCAATGATATACTTTCTTTTTTTTTTGAATAATTATCTTAATGGATATAAGCTATTTGGATAGATTAGTTTGTTTTTTTTTTTCTCTCTCTCTTTAACAGACCTTCAACAAGTAGCGGTTTGCATCTTTTACCAGGCCAAAGCATCTCAGTAATCAGTAGATATTCACCCTAGCCGCCGCCATTTTAGTCTCGGGTGCGGTAAAGAAGTTAATTGAAGGGTCAATTAAATGGCCTCTGACAATCCATTAGGCCAAACAAGAAGTTTGTTTGCCCGTTTAGGACAGATACAAAGACTACTGAGGCAGGCCGAACGCGACAATGAGCCTAGCTTATGGGCTGACGCGCTCGAGCTAGTAGACAAGTGTACGTATAATGCACGGTGGTACGACGAAATAGCGTCTCACTGCGAGGCCCATTTTCACGATCTGCATGATCTAAGGTCTCGTTTCTTATCTCAGTCGATAGCAGAAGCAGACATGTCTTCACAAGTTCGAATTGAGACTGCGCGGGAGTCTGGAGATCCGCTTATTTTAGGGAACATGTTTGTTCGATACGGTCTGTACCGTGACGCGTTGATGGCTTATAATTCATCAGTGCATCGGCTAGAGTGCATCTCGAATCTAAATATCTTACAAGGGAATTGGTCCATCGTGCAAGCCAACTTAGGGAAGAACCTTAGTGGTCTGAGCAATGTGCATCTGTTAAATCTTGCGACTGCATATTGGTTTTCTTGTCAGTTTGGTGATGCGCTGGCTGTGGTTCTTCGTCTTGATCCGGAAAGTGATCTTACTTCAGCCTGGCTTTCTGAACCCGAAATATTGAGCATGTTGATGGTCAGCGCAATGATCACCTTAGATAGAAAAACGCTCAAGTATTTCTCTCGAATGGACCCAGTATTCATGTTTCTTAATAGGAATGTAGGCTCTAGACTTGTAGAAGCTCTACTACAAGTTGAGGTAGCCTTGTTCTGGTCTGAAATGGCGAAATTAGAAGTCCCTGAATGCAATAACGATTTCCCGGCGAATGATCAGCCTGAAGTTTTGCTAAGAGACCGGATTCAAAAAGATTGGCTATTTGTTCATAATAAGCTGCCCCTATCAACCGTGCTCGAAATTTTCCAAGAGGGCCGGAAGTCTGAGTATACTTTTGTTGACTTGCTGGAAGATTTACGGCGCTGGCAAGCGCCGTATCGCATTAATACTTTATTGGGCATTGTCGAGGCCTATGAACCAGTTGTTGACAATGGTACGGCTGCTGAGGAACTAGTTCGGTGGTTCAAACGAGATGCATTGTTGCTCTGTCACCAGAAGCAAAAAAGGGAAAACTATTACACGTCAACACTGATTTGAATGCTCATTAATTCTAGACATTAGTTTGAATACGACCCGCTAGGTGGCTAGCTATGTTGTCAGATGCTTCTCGCTAGCTCGAGCATAGTCTTCTAGTAGGTATGCATTAAAAAGCTCTCTAAGGTTCACTGCTGCAGCGCCAGCGCGGTCGAGCAGTGCCCTGAGATCGTCGCGTGACACTGCATTATTTGACGTGACGAGAAGACTCACCAGTTTGCGAGTAGAAACTGAGTATGCGGCCACAACCTGTTTTAGATCAGGGACATTGGAATCAATATCTGCATCTGTATAGAACCGGTTTTCTAGTTGACTTACGGAGACTGCCGTAGCCATGTCGTACAGAGCGATACCAGCATTAACCAAAGCCATCACGGCCGAGTTCACGGCTGCAGCGATGAGGGGGGCACCACGCAAGCCGCTTAGAGCCGCTAGAGTAATTACTATTCTCGATTTCGGGTACTCGTCAAGTATGATGATAGGAATGATGCTAGAGCGCACAAAGTCGGCAAGACTGCGCTCCAAATTTTCTCGGTCTTGCAAACCAGAAAAGCTTCCAACGTGCACATTCACAGTAATGTCAGCTTTGACGTTGAAGTCACCACGTAGTTGCTGAGGCCCATGCACACTAGCATGAAACTTTATATCGCCCACTTCGAGATATGCAGAGCCCGATGCGTGAGCAGCAATGCCCTGGCTCAGGAAAACAGGCCTGAGTCCATCCTTGGGTTCTTTGATCTCATTTGTCTCTTCTCTGGGAACAGTGAACCGCTGAAGGTCTGACGGGCCTACGTTACGCCTGCGATCTGTGAGTCCACTCATTGTGGAACAATTGTAAAACTTGAGCGTGATCTGTAATGAGTGTGGGTAAGGTAAGGTCTCGGAGAAGCATAAGCAGAAAGGGTGAAAGTGAAGTGACTGAAAAGTGGAAGTACACACAGACTTGCTTGTTTTGTAGTTCATGGCATTCGGAAGGGTTATATATTGCTAGTGTTGTCGTTTTTGGTTTTCAATGAATGAATTGTTGAAGCAGTTTAATGCTCTTGATTTCCACATGAAATTGTAAAGCATAATAAATACACTTTACAGACTCCAGTAAACGCTGTTAATAATTTTTCTATTTTTTTTTTACCTCAGATAGCTCAATGCCTCCTAAACCAAGTCGGTCTGATTCATGGGCTATCTATTCCCCTCCTCTGGTCATTTTATTGTTATGTAGATATAAAAATAGTCCAGCCTGAGGGTCCTGCTCGAAACCTAAGACTACTACATACCCCTACTCCCAATGCGGAAAGATTAAAAGCACTTGCCTTGCTGCATTATATATGTATACTGATGCTGCTGCTGCTGTATAGCAGTATCTATGTGCCGCGGGCACAAAGAAAAAGCGATGAGAGATTCAGCCAAAGCGACAACTCATGAAAAGAGCCCACCAATTAGCAGAAATACATAACATGAATATCATAGGAGAGTGTGTGGTGCTTCTAAGCTAATAATAGTTGAGTTTAGATCGTCAGTGCAAGATTGTCTGGTTTACCAGAACTTCCACTTCTTCTTGGGTGCCCCAGCATCGGGGTTTGCCAAGTGGCGCTCCACGTCAAAGTCTTCGACTTCAGCAACCGGAGTTGCCTTTGGTTTGTTCGCACGGTTCTCTCGACGGATCCGGCTCTGCACACCATGGTCGTCTGTCCACATTTCGTATTTGGGCTCTGTCGGCGGCGGCGGAGGCGGAGTGATTGCATCCATATTAATGAACCCAGTCTTTTTCAGCGCATCAGTATCTCGGCCGCCCATGCGGACCGAGTCGAGAACAGTATCTTGGAAGCTCGGCATTCTCAGCTTGGGGACTTGGCGAGGGAAAGAGGAGATTAGCTGCTGCCGTACTTATGACAGTCCAAGCAAGCCCTGTTTGACCCACAAACCGCAACCCCGTAATACCCAACCCCTCTATCTGCAGATAATCACACGTGATAATATGATCTTCCAGCTAGGCACTGGAATTCTCGTCAGCTTCTGGTGCCAGCAGCAGCCAACCAGCCAGCCAGCCAGCCACATGGGGCAGCAGTTGTTCTGCCCTGTCAGCGCGATGGGGCTGTTAATTATGTCGGCTTAACTTCAATCCGGAGTTTTTGAAGTTTCCTAAACGTTGTGCATCGATATAATTCTAGTTGTAGTGTGAAATTGTTGATTCACTAGAACTTGTGCAGTAAGTATGCAAGGTTAGCAATCCTTGTCTTTCTTATCCTACATGACCTGAATCTAGTATTCTAACGGTTTAAAAACCGGACCTTCTGAATCAATCTTATCTAGCAGTAACATCTTTGAATGGATTGGATTGTGAGATCCATATTAGAGTTCATGTCTAGATCAATCCCATCTCTAGCTGGAAATATCTTCAAAACGCTTAACTCTAGTGTTCTTAAATGTCCGCCGTTTCACGTAACTACTACTTGTCACCGCCTTTGTTCTCTCTCAGGTAGCTATATATATATGGTTATCGTGCCTGGTTACTGCAGATTCGGTCAGGTGCCTGAGATCATGTCCCCATACTCTTATTCATGCTTCGTTTAGCTACTTCCGCTTTAGGAAACCTGGCCTGGCGGGTAGGATTTTGTCAAATGAGACATATGATTCACTAGTAAAATGATAATTAGTTTGTATATATATATATATATATAGACCGTGTGCTTGTGCTACCGCGGTGCCGCTCATAGTAAACTTTCCAACATTTATGACTTCCTCTACAATGGTTACTCCGTTCTTTCTTGCATCGCGCAGAGACCGCTTCTGGATTGCCATCGGTGTTATTGTTGGAATTTCTGAAAGTATCGGTGATCCTGTGGCTACCATTATGGTTGGGCGAATGTTTAGGGACCTCCAGCACCTCCTCGTGGGCAGTATGTCATCCCACGAGTTTACAAGAAACATCCGAAATTACTCAATAGGTATTGCAGCTGTCTCTGGCTACACATTGGTCATGAATTGGCTGGGATATATTGTTTGGGTTAGCATAGGCTACCGTCAGGGCCATGCTGCCCGCCATAGGCTGTACCGTGGCATTATACTGTGTTCACCAGCTTGGTACGACTGTCATAGGGAAATTTCTGGTCTAGCAATAACTTACTTCAAGGACATTCAGGATCTCGAAATGGCTGCCGGTATCACTGCCTATGAGATAACCTCCATGGCCACTGGCTTTGGAATCCAGATCGGGGTTGCATTTTACTACTCGTGGGCTATAACGTTAGTTTGTCTTGCTGGAATTCCTGTTTTAGCTCTCATCGGATCTCTGTTTTCCCCAAAAATCACCCGGAGAATTGGGTTCACAAAATCGCTTCTTGACCAAGTTAGTGAACGAGTTACTTGGGTTCTCGGGGCTATCCAGACAGTTAAGATCTTCCAGCGTGAACGCTATGAGTGGCTCTACGTACGTCGCGCTCTCACAAAATACCAGCAAGCCACTATAGGTTACTGGCTTCTTTTTAAATTGCAGGAGGGTTTGTGTCGCAGTATTATTTTGATGATATTCCTCCAGGGTTTCTATTTTGGATATTTCATGGTCAAAAAGCACGGCCTCAATGCGGGCAATGTCGTTACCGTGTTCTTTTCTTGTCTTGCTGCGTCCGGCCTTTTAATGGAGCTGCTTAGCCACCTCGTTGAATGGAATAAGGGCAACGCGTCTGCAAAAAGACTATGTGATATCTTAAATCTTGAAGACACTGAGGAAGCATTGCATAACTCAATAGGGCTTATGCCTGACCACAAAGAGACTGCTGCCACTGCCGCGAACCTTGAGAGGTTAGGATGGTCTCTCAACAGTGCTAGCCCAGGCACTAAGTCTGACATTAATGAGTCAACTACTGAAATCCCTCTCGATCGCGTTAACAGTCTTGATAGTGGTTTGAGTCTGAACACAACAGCTAGCTTCGATAGCAAAGTCTGTATTACTAGCCATCACAATGAAAAGGTTCTGGGCCATGCTATATTTTCCGACGTGGTCTTCTCATATCCGGCACGTCAAGAAACTGTTCTTGCCGGCTTATCGCTCGAGTTCACGCCTGGATCCCTGACATTTGTTCTTGGAGCTTCAGGCGCAGGGAAATCAACTATCGCAGCACTGCTATCTAGACAGTATCCCTGGCAAGCAGGCGAAGTTACCATCGACGGTCATAGCGTTGACCTTTTGAGTAAAACATGGATCGAGCGTAATGTCTATGTTGTAGAACAAATGCCGAAACTGTTTGATATTAGTATTTTCGACAACATTAGAATTGGTTCTTCTTCTCCCCATTCGGTCACAGCACAACAAGTGGTGCAACTTTGTAACATGTTTTGTGCCGATTTTGTCTGGAGCCTACCTATGAAGTTAGAAACCTCTGGTAATTATCCACTCAGCGGCGGCCAGGTGCAACGCATATCATTATGCCGTGCTCTTATGAATGATGCTTCAATCATGGTTTTCGATGAAGCTATTAGCGCTCTCGACTCAGCTCTTGGCCAAGATGTCATGAAACACATCACTAAATATCGCAAAGATAAAACAACCATCGTTATCACACATGACTCTGAGGTTATCCCAGAGAATTTCCCCGTATATGTAGTGAATGATGGTGTCGCTAAAAGGTATAGCACAATTGCACAGTTGATTCCAAGTCGCAACAATTTGTTGGAATCCAGAAAGTTTGATAATGGTGTTGATTCAATGCATAATAAGCTTGTCGACGTTGAAAGTGCCTCACTAGAATGTTCAAAACATAGAATGGCTCGTGTATCGAACTGTATATTTCCAGGAAATCCGAGAATCAAACGCATACGTGTCAAAACGAATATTTCACTATTCAACTCGATCCCAGACAAAGGCCTTTTCTTTTCGGGCTTGTTTATTACGATTTTACATGCAGCCATTAATCCAGTGTTTAGTTTTGTGTTCTCAAAGCTTATTATGGGCATCCTGAATCCTGCAAAGTCTCGAGTTACTCTCTGGGCAATGTTAGTTCTTACCTGCGCTATGCTAGATGGTATAACTACCTTCTTAACCGTGGCTCTCAATGTTGCTGGAGAGAAATGGCTGACTTCAATACGCGAGCAGCTATTCAGTCAATTACTCGATTGCCAAGATACAAAGTTCTCGCACAAGCAGTACACTAGTTTGTCAAAATTAATTATGAGTGATGCTGAAAAGTGCGCGGAAATATTAACTCTGTACTGGCCAGGACTATTGAGTATGCTCGTTTTAGGCCTCGTAGGTATCATATGGAGTATGATTACCGGGTGGAAACTAACTCTTGTAGGAATCTCACTCTTTCCAGCCTTCTTCATTGTAAACCAGTTATACAAGTTTTCCTCTACGAGATGGACTGCCAAGCGTGAGACCCTGCGAGCAGATGTCATGCAGCTTTTGTCTGATCTATTGTCACCAGCAGGTTTTCGGACTTTAAAGTTACAACATCTAGAGAGATTTTTCCAACAATTTTATGATAAGAGAGAAGCAACCGTGAATGCTCTAACAAGTAGAATGGTATTTGAGATTGGCTTCGGCTATGGTATACTCAAGAGTTTCCCGTATATATTGGAATCCCTGGTGCTATGGTATGGAATGCACCTTACAGTAAATGGCTATTACTCTGCACAGGCGACAATGACCGTTTTCTCGTTGACAATGTTCACTATCATTACCATTGATCAACTTACCTCAAGCATTGGTAGTGTCGGAACAGGCTTCGAAGCAGTTAATCGTTTGATGCAAGTACTGTCAGAGGTTAAATCTTCGTCAAAGTCAAGGCTAATGCGTCAAAGGTCTTTCACAATTGATAAAAAAGATCCAGAATGGAAGTCCATTTGTTACCATCGTACTGAGGTCACGCTTAGCTCGGGAACCCAGATTCTGCAGTCTTTCAGTGCTGAATTCCGCGACAGTGAGACAGTAGCTATTTTAGGGCCGTCAGGAATAGGAAAATCGACCATTGCTCGTTTGCTTTTAAAGCTACAGAGACCCTCAAAAGGAGAAATTGTCATTGATCAACGGTGGGATCTCGAGTCTCTGAGTGACTTTGAAGTTCGCCAGAATGTCGCTATAGTGGGACAAATGCCATTGGACTTCTATGAGGGAACGATAGAAGAAAATCTGTTGTACGCTCTTGATTCCAACGACATCAGCGGACCGGCTAAAATGGTAGATGTCTGTAAGCTGTGTGGTGTACATGACTTCGTTGCTGAACTTGATGATGGTTACAGTACCCGCATAAAGAGTGGACTTTTGTCGGTTGGCCAAATGCAGCGTCTGGGAATTGCGCGTGCAGTCCTTAGAATGCCCAAAGTACTTATTCTTGATGAGTGTACTTCTGCTCTAGACCCACAGAGCAAACACAAGGTCATGAGCTTGATCAAGAACCTAAAGGACAATGGTAATATGATCATAATAATAATAACACACCAGAAAGACGTCGCTTCCATTGCGGACCGTTTGATAGAGCTCACTAAAATTTAAATCAATTTACTTATTTAAACAACGTCAATTTCCTGTATTCAGAAATGATTTATTTAGAACTCAGGTTGATATTGATGAAGGGCAAGTCCTCAACATCTTCGCCTTCCTTGTCATCAGCACAGATTTCCAGCTGGAGCGAACCTTCCTCTGGCGCAATCGGCTTCTGAGAAACAAGTTCAGCTGCCTTTGAGATAGGCAAAGGGAGTCGCTCTTTTAGTTTAGCCGCCGGAAAGAATGATGCATAAAGTAAAAGGCTGCCACAACTGATCATAGAAATTTCAAGGCCATAATCCTGCTCGAATTTGTGGATTAAATCCTCAAGTTTGATGTTATCAAACGAGAAGCGGCCCCAAATCTTGTCAATTGTCTGATCACCGTTATAGACTATCTTTGTGCTCGGCATAGGCTCCGAGAAGCCAAAGAACGGCAATGCAAGATTTACAAACCCGTTCTTGTAATCCTCGATCTTCTTGTCTTGAATAACCTTGATAGCTTCCAGAGTGGACAAACCAGTGACAAGGGCTGTCGTAGTTGCTATCGCAGGAATAATTTTGCCCGCAATAAATTTCGTCCGCGACCTATCCACAACCTCAATACCATAGTTTTCGGCACGCAAATTTGATGCGGCATTGATGAAATCAATATGGAAGTTCGAATCATCATCCTTTTCGAATTCTGTCGGTTTTAAGCGGAAGCCAGCAAGAGTTGAGGGCGCTGGTAGTTTCTCAGCAATCTTGGCGATTTCGTCATTTTCGTCAGTCTCTTCGAAGTCAGGCTCCTCATCGCTTGCCTTAATCTTAATGGACGAGGAAGGCTCCCAAGGCTTGGGCTTGTAGCTTGATAGCTTAGTTTCAAAAACGGAGAAATCACGGCTACCTTTCAATCCATAGTTAAAGGCACGCAAGTTTGCGCCCGATACAATGAACTCCACAACGTTAGGGTTAGCTAAACTCAAGTCAAGAGGTTCGGGGCAACGTTTGGGAGGCTCCCAGAATGGGCTACCAGAGGATGTAGTCGCATCCGGTGGGAAGTTGTACAAAAGCTGCTTGATATCGTGGTTATAGAAGCGCTCAAATACCTCAATGGCCCACTCAATACATTCGTCAAATGTACGAGGGCGATTAACCACAAGATAGCTCTGGATTTGTTCCAGAGCAGCCTTTTGATTCGAGGATTGCTTGAGCGTAGCCTCGACATAATTAGGCTGTGTCAAGTAAGCATTCACCGAGCTTGGAGCATCACTGAAAAGCTCACTAAATTGAGCCTTAGCCCAAGCGATTGTATGGTCAATCTTTGTGGGGAAACTCCGTAGAGTGCATAGAGGAATACCCTGTTCAGGCGGGTCAGAAGAGGAGGAATAGCTCTCAGTTAGGTTAGGCACAACAATTTGGACATTTCCCTTAGTTCCCAACGTACCAGACTCAACAAGGGGCTTACAGTATAGTACACAGCGGCGGTCAACATAAGTCCGCGCCTCAACATTATCGAGCGCGTTTGTTACAAGGTCAAGCTTTTCCCAAAACTCATCATTGAATATGTGCCTTGAGTCTGGTCCAACTTTCTCAGTCAAGGTGGTGAAATCTTCAGAGTTATAATTCGGGTTCATAGCAGCAACCGCAGCGGCGGCTGTTTCAGATTTCGGCTTACCGACATCTTTGGGTCGAAACAGGAACTGGCGATTCAAGTTTGAGCGCTCAATTTGATCGTTATCAGTAACTGTAATATGCCCATCGGGGCCAGTGCCAACACCAAGCATAGCCCAGTTCTTAAGCACTTCACAGCCAATTGCGCCTGCGCCAACAAGGAAAACTTTCAGATTAGCGATCTTATCCATTAGTTGATGGCCCCATACGGCATAGTAAGGATCATATCGCGAGTCCTTAGGCTGGGCATCCTTTTCGGAAACACCACCCTCGGGGATGGATTCAAAGGCATCAAAGTATAGCGCCTGTTTCACTGGCGTAAACTTGCCACTTACGGCCTTTAGTACCTCCTGGGCTGCAGTGCCACCAAGCACGGTATTAGCAGGAGCGAGCTGACCACGAGCCTGGTTAGCTAGTAGTTTCATAAGGTCCTCGTCGACCTTTTCTGCTAGATCAGGGAACTGTTGGTGAACATTCTTTGCTAACAGAGCAACTTCGTTAGCATCTTCTGAGTTCCAAGGTCGGGGAGTAGCACCCTGATGTTTCAGCTTGAATGCGAGTAAGGCAAGGAACCCAATATGCAACTGAGCGGGTCGATCGAATTTGGCAAAATCGGTCACAAATAGCTCTGGGCTGCCAAGTGATTCACCAAAAGTCTTGAAGTCCAAAGTGATTGGTTCCTTAATCTGTTTCCACTCGCCGCCCCGCACGAACTTATCGGTAGAACGGGGTTTGCCATCAAGCCGTTCACCTAGCTCAAAGGAAAGAGGTCCCTGGACCTTAACGCGATACTGACCATTGATGGAAGCCGGGTTGACCTTGTTAAGTTCAATTACCATTCCATCTTCTAGTAAATGACGAGCACTTGACGGGGCGATAACCTCGCCGTTCTGTTCGATCTGAGCAACCACGCCAGTGACTGGCTCTTCGCCATTCGTGTCAACGACGGTAAATCCCGGGCCGAAGTCATTAAAAATGACACCAGCGAGACCGAAAGTTTGAACCCACATGAAGTGAGCACCGGCCTTTCGAGTAGCATTGTTCAGCTCGATAAGCGCCTCTACCGCACCATGCGGAGTCTCAAGAGAGTCCACATCAGTCACGATTACGGCTTTAAACTGAGAAAGCAAGGACTCTAGAGGAGTACTTGCATCAGCAGCTGTGACAGGCGTATAAAGGTTCAGTTCCGCGAGCTTAGATACGCAAGCTTGAGCGCGAGGGACACCAATATCAGACTCAGACAAGTAAAATTGAGACGCAAGGTCTGCCTTTTCAGTGGGCTTGGGATCCCATAGAGTTATAGACTTGACGCCAGCAAGTGCGACGTTCTTTGCAATCTCCACTCCAACGCCACCTAGGCCAACAATAAGCACGTTTGACGTAGCCATTTTCTCCATGGCCTCTTTTCCAAGGACATAGAGCTGTCGTGAGTACAATGACTCGTCAATGTTAGAATCCACCTCCATCTTTGTCGACATCGGCTCTTCTTGACGTGCTCAAAACTGTGGTGGTCAAGAAGAACAAAAGGACGGCGCAGGTGGTATTTGTGAGGATCGAGGTTTGTGGGTTGCGACATTGAGGATAGGGTTCGATACAACGCAATGAAACATAAAGCCAGGATGTCTATATGTCTTACAATCAATATAAAAAAAAAACGGTTAAAGATATGTTTTGGTCAACAATTATATACCAAGAACTATACTATTGTCATTTGTATACTTATATTTTGAGAAAGAGTGATGATACTGCTGAAGAACAGTCGCTTATTATTAACCATTTACATATAATATGGTTGAGTGGAATAAACAGAAGAAGATAAGCCTATACAATTGGAAGCAGTGCATGGGTCGCCAAACAGTAACAATCAAGGCATAAATATACCCTCGCGTATTTGGAGATGTATTTATCACGCACTTGAAGACTTAAAGGAAGACATCATGATACCTTAATTCCGGCAAATATACAGTAAACGGACAGCCAAATCCAATATACATATAGAAGCTTCATTAGTAGTTTTCAACATATACACATAGAGATAGATACACAAGCAGCTGAGCTGAGCCGAGCCGAGCTGAGCAGTGCTGAGCAGTACTGAGCAGTGCTCGAGGCACTCGATAGGATCCCCTTTTGCAATGTATCTAAGGAGAAGAGTAGATCGAAGCTGGCCTTAAATTATTTTAAAAAGTTGCCACGAATTGCAACAAAGTCCAAGTGAACTTGCTATTCCTCAACGGGCATTGGTCCGCCCTGACTGTAGGTTAAGTCTATGTAAAATGAGCAACGTCCAAGCTTACAGCTTGCCACCGTTTTGCATGAGCTTCAGGTTCATCTCTTGGAACCGCTGGCCCACACGCTCGCTGTGCTTAAGGAACTTCTCGCTGCAGTTCATAACACAGCTCTGCTCCTTTGACGTGAGGCTTTGCGAGGTAAAGTCATTCACACAGTCAGCGAAGCAGCGCTCAACCAGAGAGGAGTAAAGACGCATGAAGTCCTTCATCTGCTTGCGCTCGACAATCGAGGCAAATTCCTGCTGCTCTCTCGGGTTCAACTGATCCATTGTATTTGGCGAACGTTAATGTGTTATCGCGACGTCAACGTAACTGAAAATTTCAGGCTCGCACCGCCGGGAGTTACTTAATCGTCATGTGAAAGTCAAGAAATGGCTCGGCCGAACAGCGGTAGGCAGTAAAGGAGGCTTTTTTTGGTTGGTCTGGGAGCCCGTGTTAAACGATAAAAACACTAGTAAGCTATCTGAATTCTGTGGTTTTTGTATGATATATTAAGTTCTCTTATTAGTTTTGGGCCTAGTTTGAAGCGTTTAGTGCCGCAGGTAATTTAGCCCTCCTTACCCTGAAACCTTGACCTTTGATAGTTTCTGCAAACCATAACTACGACGAACCGCCGCAAATTAACGGATCGATGTCGGCTGCGCCGACCACCACGTCTGGACGAGGCCCAAGCCAGACGGAGTCGCTTATAGGCGTGCTCTCTGGTGGTGGGCGCGCGATTGCATCGCAGTTTCTCTCTTTTTACATTCGCGTTCCCATCAAACTATTTAGGCCTGCTCGTGTGGACTACTCAATCCTACTGCGGCATAGCGTCATGGCATCAACCAAGGTGCTCAATGGCCCATACAATTTCTGGACCCATTCTAATATCGCCTTACTTGCTCAAGCAATACGTTCTCAAGGCTGGAGATACATTCCCGATAAACTCATGCCCCCCATCATTGCGAACTCTGCAGTTGGTGCTGTGCTCTATACAGCATATCTATCGTCATTATCTGTCATGCAGTATATGCAGGGAAATCAGTATGCAACGTTTAAGCAAACTGCTGTGTCGGGAGCGATCGCCGGAGCTGCCCAAGCTCTTGTGGCGACTCCATTCGATGCTTTAGCCATTCGTTTTGATGGTGATATTTTAAAGGACAAAGATATAAGTTTGTGGCGCTACGGCTCAGAAACTTTGTGGAAAATTGGTCCGCGAGCCGCTTATGGTGGCATCATTCTGAACCTGGTGAAGGAAAGTTCTAGTTTTGCTGCCTTTTTCTCTGTTTACGAATCTGTAAAGGGGCCTGTTTATAGAAACATCCGTGACTGGTGGCTCAAGCCAAGCTATTTTCATCCTGAGGGTCGCCGTGAATCACGCATCATGTATCCTTCATTCGTGCTCTTAGGTGGTTGTGGGGCAGCTGCTGTTGTTCAGTTCACTTCATATCCGCTCGCGAAAATTCAGCGCGTGTTCACCTTGCGACTCCAGGCTATTGATGCTGTACATCGTACAAAGGGGGGGTTTGTGAATCTGGTTGATCAGGGCTGGCAATTCTACGCCCAAGCATACTCCAAGACTCTCAAACAAGTTAAACAGCTGGTGATAAAAGAAGCTGATGGTCACTGGCTGCGCTGGTTTTACTCAGGTTCGGTTCGGTATGCAGTGGCGTCAATGCCGAGTACGAGTATTGGTCTTTTAGTTTTCGAAATATTGCGCATCAGGCTAAGTGATACTATAGATCCTCGAAGTGAATCGCTCCGTGTAGACAAAAAGCATGCTGACAAGACTAGTCGTCTACAAAACGAGTGATCCGTTATGGTCTCCACTTATTTTATTTATGATGCATTGTGGTAGTACAAGGTTTATTGCTGCCCTAAGTCATTCAGTGTGATACACTGGTTCCTACATATAGACATTGTCATTAGAAGTGTATGGACTATGACTGTCTTTTCTAAATTACTGTATTGATAGACGCTACATCTTAATTCTATTTATGATCCAAGGTTACGCAATTAAGTTGGTGATAGTCTTTTTTATTTGAAATTCTGATTCTTCTGCCTGTCTTACTTAGTGTTCTCCTCCTGTATTGGTTTGGCTTTGGTCTGTTTGAGCGTTTTCAGAGGTGCTGGGGGGGACGTCTCCGGAAGCCGTACGAGCATCACCATCACCATCACCATCAGCACCAGCATCAGCACCAGTATCAGCACCAGCATCAGCATCAGCACTTTCTCTAGTTCCCGTTGTTTTAACAGACGTTGTCGTGGTAAAGGGCGATATTAATTCATTAGCGTCGCTCGCTTCGCTCTTGGTCACCTCTTTTTTCTCAGCGGGACTAGCGTTACTTGCACCAGCACCTGGCTCGCGAGTCGTTAAAACCGCTATATCTGGAAGGAATCCCTTAAGTTCCTTCTCTGTGTTTGTCCAAAACAGGGAGGATCCACGAGAAGATAACTTCATAACAAGAATGACGTTTTTCAGCATCTCTTCAACAGATTCTTGCAGTGCAGGTTGTCTTCGGCTACTTAAAAGACGATCAAGCGCTCGCAGAATCGCAAACCAGGCTTTATCGTCAGCCTCGTATGAGTCTTTGTTTAACGAAACCGTAAGGTGAAGATAAACCTTGCCAACAAGCGCTGCAGCCTGTTGCCGCGTCGAGTCCATACCCTTGGGGTCTCGTTTCCAAACTTCTGGTTTGAGTAATAACTCAAATACATGGGGCAAAAGTACAGAGTCTACCACCAAAGCCCAGGAAATTTTCTGGTCCTCCTGTAGAAGCTCGCGTTGTAACGATCCGAGAGCGTTTTCACGAGAAGTGGCATCAGGGCTGCCACTCAAGGTAGCAAGAACGGTCAACACCTCCGTATACTCATCATAATGTCTGAATTTTTGAGCTAATACTTCAAGTGCCATGACAACATTACCTTCAGTATCAGTATTTGCGCGCCTGAGGAGATTGAGGACGTCTTTCAATGATTCAGACGTTGCGGATGATGCATTCTTTCTAGTATATGTCCATACTTCGGGAGTCGGGGTATTAACAAGGCTTAGCGCATGCCATACCGGGGGAGATGGTTCCATACCAAGAACAACCTTAGTAGTATCACTATCGATTTCCTTCATCTCCGCTAAAATCTGCGATGAGACCGATTTTGGTGCTACTTTAAGAGCAGTAGCCTTTAATCCAGCTGCTGCAGCGTGGTTAGCCGTAAGTTCTCTGATCTCAGGAATATCCTGTGCCGCGTAGCCTGCAAGTGTTAACGCAAATTCCTTCGCCGGCAAATACATGGCATTATCAGATCGGGGAACAATATCCAGAATGCCCTCAGCAAAGTTTCGAGGTGAGCTCTTCGCCAGATGCTGCACAGTCACATCTATGTTGCAAGCTTTAATACAATCCGCTGCTCCAAGCGCTGCATCCACACTTTCATCACTTGGCTCCGCAGGAGTATCTGGAGAACTCGTAAGGTAGTTACTTAGGGCTGAAAAGATACCAACCGGTTTACCAGCCTTGCTCCTCTCGAACCGATGCGCCGGCTGCAAAGGCTTGATGCTGCCAATTGTTGTTGGCGTGCCAAGACCATATATGTGCAGATTCACTAGTGCCTTTGCTATAAGTCCAAAAGCATTTCGACCCACTTCCTTGGCAGCAACACGAAGCATACGGAAAAGAGTTATTGATGCCATTTGGGCTTTCAGATCACCGCCAATTTGAGTACTTAAGTCTGAAACAATCACAGATACATGATCTTCGATGCGAATTTCCACATTTGTGTTCGGGAAAGATAAATCGCCGCTCGCAAGTGCCGAAATTTGACTCAAACAAGCAATAATATGATTCAAAGCTTGCTGAGATTGGAAGCGTGTGGCAAGCACTGCAGCCTGATGAAACCCTGTAATGACTCTTCTGAATACTAGGTCATCTGTGGCCGTGGCAAAAACAAATGATAATGTTGAAACAATGGGCTTCCAACACTTGTCAAAAACAGCCTTTATGACATCATATGATGAGCTTTGTCGGTAAAATGGCTCACCAGGAAGTTTGGCCAAGACTTCGCCACGCCAGCTTTGTTCGAAAGTATCATCTGTATCATGTTCTTCAGGCATAACAATCTCCTGGGCTCGGATAGCATCAAAGATTTCTTTCACATAGTCGTCTGGTACATCTAAGCTCAATGACCGGACTGTCTTCAAATAAGCTTCAAAGTCCATACGCTTCTTAACCATGGGATTGTATTGATCAGTATTCAACAACAGGATTGCATAGGCCAAGGAGAAGGCCTCATCTTTGGACTTCTCTGTTTTATTCCCGGAAGCAATGTATCGGCCCGAGAAGATCTCAAGAAGGTTTTCAATCTGTCCTGATTCTCCTGGAAGACGAAACCTCGATAGCCAAGTGCGCATTGCTTCGTCGAGGCGTTGGCCAGTGAAATCGAAATCTTGCATGTAAAATCCCAGCACCTCTTGATTATCCTTCTTACTCAAGAACTGGCCAAGAACTGTTTTATTGATACGCTTTGAAGTAACCAAAAACTTGGCCACACTCTCAGGACTGGAATCAGGTATAAGTTTATGAGCAACCATAGCCTCAATGCCCTTCTTTGCTGAGTGATTGAAGACTTCAGCAACCTGAGTCTCCAGTGATTTACCAAATCGTTGACTGAGCATTTTCTCAACGTCAGGTTTCGTTTTCGTCTGTTGTGATGCCTCTACCCACGAACTTAGACCAGAGAGCACAGACTCAAGACACAAGGGTGGCACACTTGCAGTTGACCAGGTGGCCGAATCTGGATAAGCATTGCGACAAAGAAACCCGACAAGATCTTCGCATAGATCAGGGGAGCCACGGTCGCAGTCATAACTCACAAATAGATCTGCAAATAGCGACGGTGATGCCGATGCAAGCGTTGCCAATGCCTCGACCATGACTTCCCTAATTTCAGGAGTTTTTTGTACAGCGGCTGTAGGAATAGCAAGGGTATCTGATCCGGGTTCCAGAGGAGCAGATCTTACGCTTTTTGCGCGATTAGGAACGCCGGCATAAAACATGTCTGTCGTAGAAACGTCACGCGGTAGATCTGCCAATGGAGTGAGGCTTGTCAGCAAGTAGACTAAGATAAATCCAAATTCTAACTTGAAAGGCTCGGGTGTAGTATTCATTATGGTGGCCACCAGCTGAAGCGATTCTCTAACAAGTCTTGGAGACGTGGTAATGCGCACAAGTTGTGCCAGTAGGTTCCATAAGTGTCTGATAGCCTTCACATTTTGTTCCTCATGTCCAAGCCAATTTCCGGCAACTTCGAAGCACGTTTTAAGTACGCTTAGTACAGTGATGCGCGTTGTGTTTGTGTATTGTAGTTGCGCTGGATCTAAAATGCCGATGAGTACTTGCAGGGTTTCATTTGCAGCTTTGGACATAGAAGGCACATCCGTGTGAGTAAACACTGTACGTACAAGACTCATTAGAGTGGCCACTACACTGCGCTGAAGCGTATCGCCTGGTTTCAGCTGGAACGCCATGCTTAAGCACGTTTCTACAACTTCGGCGACGGTGCGAGAATTGAGCAAAATGCCACAAGACCCCGAGATGATTTGATCCAACAGAACCATTAGCTGAAGAAGTACAGCATCATCCTCATATCGGTCGGTAGCTTCAAACCGGCAATGAGTGAGGGCATGCACGAGTTCCCCCAGACACTCTCGAATTTCAGCCGATTTGGGCTCCACAAGACCATATACAATGAACTTTTCTAAAGAAGAAAGCGCAAGCGAGGTAATTCGTCCACTTACCAGTGGTGACTTAACGATTTCAAGAAAGGGTTTAGCTACTTCCAGAGCAGTTAGGTCACGGCCTCTCTCGCTAGCCGCAGCCCCACGAAGCATCGCAAAGCCATAAACAAGTGCACTCTCGGACATTTCCGGTTCCGGGCTGTCGAGCTCATGGCTGGCTTTAGGAACCTTTTTATCTACTGTCACCTCTGTATTAGATGCTGTCTGTACAAGTCGGTCCTTTTCATCCGCGTCAGGATCTCGCTTAGAATCACCAGATACAGCTACCACATTGTCTTCACTCGTTTCGATCCCGCTAGGTTCTTCAGAATGCCGGGATGCATTTCCAGAGCCAGCATGGGTGTCGGCAGGCGCACCAAGAATGGCGGCTATTCCGGCATTAACCCAGCGGGAACTTCGACGCATAGCCGAAGTCACAGTAATGCACTCGGTCGTGACCAGAAATTGGGCATCTATTGACCGTGGCATTGTCTGGTAATATGATCTCCCTGCTAGCTGGCTTGATGCCTTTAGTGACAACAGCACTGCATCTCTCCACGAAGGTAAGGGAGTATGATGATAGGGATATCACGTAGCTGCATTCCAATCGTCAAGAGTGAGCCGTAACCTAGGCAAGCTGGCTTTGATTCATCAAACCATTGAATAGCAGAGGTGAATGCAATAACAGAATGTCGACTTTAAAAATCTAGCTGAATCTCTGGAGTTCTCTATGCCTGTGTGTTATGTTAGTTACTTTAAAGTGCTAATGTATGTACCATCATACCTCACAAGCTAATGATTTAGTGATAATGAAGGAAGAAAATGGGCTTTGTATGACAAAAATAATTGACTTAATGGTTGAAGGTTCGTTTTTCTTATTACTTTTCCGGTGTTTCTGGGCCCAGTTTGCCCCTTTTACGACTGCAATCAATCCACGCCGGTCAGATCAATGTGGGACAACACGTGATATATACCTTATCCTGGTAGACCAAGGCCAATTTTTTTCAAGGCTATAAACAATTAAGAAATTGTTTCAATGGCTGGATCCAAAGAAGAAGATATAACAAAGCTTCTTGTATCAGATTCGTCTGAGGAAGAGGATAATGCAGAATTAGACGATGTCATTGATTCATCTAACGAGAGTGAGGTTGAGTCTGATTCAAAGACACCGAAAAAGACTAATGCTATTGCCGACTCAGAGTTTCCATCTCTGGACAGTGATGAGGAAAGTGACACTCCGGAGCTGTTATCGAGAAAAGAGGTGAAGCGAACGGGTAATAGTTTTGCATCAATGGGGTTATCCAAGCTTTTGTTGACAAATGTGCAGCGGAAGGGCTTTAAAGTGCCTACCCCCATTCAGCGAAAGTCAATGCCGCCCGTTTTGGATGGAGTAGATGTGGTTGGTATGGCCCGGACAGGCTCTGGAAAAACCGCCGCGTTTGTTTTGCCCATGATTGAAAAGCTGAGATCTCACTCCGGCCGGGGCGGTATTCGGGCTCTGATCTTGTCCCCTAATCGAGAATTGGCAATTCAGACATTAAGAACAGTTCGAGATTTCAGTCGTAAGACCGAGCTGAAGTCGGTTTTACTGGTTGGTGGTGACTCTCTCGAGGACCAATTCGGTATGATGATCAACAATCCGGACATTGTTGTTGCAACGCCGGGTCGTTTTATGCACTTGAAGGTGGAAATGAGTCTTTCACTACAGAATTGTGAGTATGTTGTCTTTGATGAGGCTGATCGTCTCTTCGAAATGGGTTTCAGCGATCAATTGACTGAAATTCTTGGCTCTCTCCCTGAACAACGACAAACCTTACTTTTCTCTGCAACACTTCCACCAACTTTAGTAGAATTCGCAAAGGCAGGACTCAAAAACCCGCTTCTGATCCGCTTGGATGCTGATCAGAAGGTATCAGACCAGCTACAAATGGCCTTCTTCGCGATTAAAGATAGCGAGCGAGATGCTGCTCTACTTTTCACCCTTCAGTCAATGATAAAGATGCCACTCATGACCCCAGAGCAACGAGCATATCTTGAGAAACGCGCTCAGTATGACGGTACTAATGAAAATGCTAAGCAACGGCGTGAAAAGGAGGTATCGGGTTCAGACCTTCCAACCCCGCAGTCTACGATTGTATTTGTACCAACAAAGCATCATGTGGAATATATAACAACAATTTTGAAGCATGAGGGCTACGCGGTATCATATATTTATGGCAGCCTTGACCAGGCAGCGCGACGGGAGCAGTTGTATCTGTTCAGGGCAGGAAAAACCAGTATTCTCGTAGTTACAGACGTGGCTGCACGCGGTGTTGATATCCCATTGTTGGCGAATGTGGTGAACTATAACATGACGACTTCAGCTCGTGTTTTCATTCACCGTGTTGGTCGTACAGCTCGCGCTGGTCACTCGGGATGGGCTTATACATTGGTTAGGGAACAAGATCTGCCTTACCTGGTTGATCTGGAGCTCTTCTTAGCACGTCGTATTGAGTTCACTGATGCAAGCAATTACACGGGAGCGCTGGTTCTTGGCGCATTGCCGCGCAGTGGTGTCGAGTTCTGTGCCGAACGTCTGCAGAGCTACCTTTCAAGAGACATCGATGACATTCGGATGCAACAGAGTGTCGCCACAAGGGGTGAACGTATGTGGCTGAAATCGAGAGAAGCTGCCAGTAGACAAGGTGTACACAAAGCTAAAGAGGAAATAGTGGATACCGGAAAATGGGAGCAATTGCACCCTCTTGTCGCTGATTTTGGCGGCGAAGGTGCCCAAGAGGATGCCAAAAATGCGTTATTGGAGAAACTTGCATCTAGAAAGGTACGCGAGACGGTCTTTGAATTCAAAAAACAAGGTGCGGGTGACGCTGCCCAGATGATGGCCCGGCGGCGCCAACAAATTGCCCCCGTGCAAGAGCGTCTGCATAAAAAGCAGCAGCAAAAGCGCGCCGAACTCGAGGCTGCTGATGCCACTGCCAAGCACTATCGCGACAATCAATTCTATATAAGTCACGAAGAACCTACTGAGGCATTACAAGAGCGCGGCTATTCATTCAATGATAGTGCGAACAAAGCCACATTCCAGGTTGATGGTGAGGGTATGGACTACAACTCGAAGCAAATTACGCGGTGGGATCGCAAACGTGGAAAATATGTAAACACGAAGGGCGAAAACTCGACGAAATATATTCGAGGCGAGAACGGCCAACGTATTCCTGCGTCATTGAAGAGTGGTCGTTACGAGGCTTGGAGCCAAGCTCATAAAATAAATGGACCTAATGGCAGTGGTGGTGGTGGCCCTGCCGACGCTCCAAAGGGACGGCGATTCGCCCATAAGAAGGAGAAGGCACCCAAGCCAGCGGATAAGGCGCGAGATGATTATAAGGAACGTAAGGAGAAGGTCGAAAAGGCAGTAGCCAAGGGCTTGCCTGTTAAGGGCCATAAGCAGGCTTCGACCGGTATTCGCTCTACACAGCAGATCCAAAAGAATCGTGCTGCAAAACAGCAACGCTGGAATAAGTCAAATCAGCCGACGCATAAGAAGAGAAAGTAAAGAGCCATTTTAAAGAGCTTGTGATGTAATTAATACAAACAGGCATAAATAAATGCTTGGAGAAATATAATGCTCAGAGAGAAACGTTTAGGGAAATAATGTTTTACGAAATGATCTCTTGTAGATACTTCACCATATTTGAATCTGTAAAGTGAAGTGAAGCGAACGGAGTTGAGGTGCATTGCATAGCAATCACCACTATAGCAACAGCCACCGATATTGTATTACGATATGATTATGATTTGGGACATGGATGGGCACGGTGGCGTTGTCGTTCGGCGGTTAGAACGCACATTGCATATGCTAGGTTGGTAATTTGATCTGGGGCAATTGAAGGGGCATATCTGGGGAAATGCAAGGAGTGCTCTCCGACTTCATAACCCCTTACCCTAGACGTTTATTCAGGAAGAACTTCAACCCTGTCGCCTGACTGCAATTACTGCAACTCAGACTCTCATGAGCTTCCGAGGGTATCACAGGATTGATCACGCGCTCTTTTTAGCCGAAGTAAACTACTTAGCATGATATGGATAATTTTCAAATCCCTAATCCGCGCAAATTTACTCTATAAACTTCACTTTTATTTCATCTTTTGATAAAAACGCCCCAATACTTGATCAATAAGGACTGCTCCGGACTTTCGGACCATATCATGGGTAAGGTTAAATTCCCCACACTCAAGTCGTGATCTGAGAGTCACGGCGGCACTGTGATGTCACAGCGCGCGTAGTAAGATCGTCACCAAGTTTAGACTGCTACGTTGTAGTCTCATGCTAGGTTTAGGTTTGACGCAGTGATCTGCGGCCACGATTTGTGAAAATATTACCCAGTTTGGGTTCATGTACACATCGCGCTCGTCTATAAAGATCTGTCGCTAATTTATTCATCTTGAATATCAGCTTAGGCTTCCTTTTTGATTTTACGAAGCTTCTTATTGTTCAGTACGCTTATAGTAAATCGATTTTCTCCGCATTTTTGAGCGCAAAAAAAAAATGTGTGACTAACCAATGACTTAGTCGGAATAGTAATCACATTAGGGTCACGTTTGTATAACAAAGCATTAGCGCCGTAACCCTAAGCTGAGAAACGCCGGCCACATAGTTCATTTTGGGAAGTTCGTTCCTCCCACCTCTCCGATCCCTATTTTTTTGACTTTTTGTTTGCTGACGTTTCTTAGGCATCCCTGTGTTAACGCGCTGACGGGTAATTTTCAGCTTCGGGTGATGCCGTTAGGGTAGGGACTTTTTCCTGAAGGGTAGTGCAGCATTTGCAACGCACGAACACATGAGGTCACCCATGCCGCTATATCAGAATACTGGTACGAAACTTCGAAAAAAAGCGGGGTACCTATAGAGAATCGTATTAAAAGAGATACTAAGAGTAGGTTGCGTGGACTTACGGTAATGATATGCGTTTTAAGTATAACTTTCCACATATACTACCCTCGCCCTTATGGTGCTTCGTGTTTTTGTGAGGGGATCCGCGCCCTAAATCGATCCAGAGGGTACCGCCCTGAAAGTGCAGGTCCATCACGCCTTGTCTCCTAAAAATCCTTGCGCATATGTGATTACAAACAATGTGATGTCATTGTTTACATTTAGCTATAATGCGAAACTTCATGCCACAGGTTTAAATACCGGGCATTCCCCTGATAGAAAGAATCGATCCTCATCGTCAGGAGATCTTTTAATCTACCAAAGTTAAAATGGTCACCCGACATGCTCGCCAGTATGCGCGCGACTTGAAGGACAAGATCCCGGAGGAGAGGAAGCCTCACGCGAAGCGTACGGCGACTCTGGGTCTGACTGGTCGCCCGCTGCGTGTTGCAGTTACAGCGTCAGCTGTCACTGGTTTCTCCTTGTTCGGTTATGATCAAGGTCTTATGTCCAGTATTATTACGTCCCCGCAGTTCACCACTAATGGATTTCATGCTTTGGTCGAAGGATCAAAAGAGCACCAGTCAGTCATCCAGGGTGGTGTTACCGCTTGCTACGAGATCGGCTGTTTCTTAGGTGCTCTTTGGGTACTTGCCTTCGGTGACGGGTGGGGTCGTAAGCCTACTATTTTAGTTGGCTGCACTGTGTTCATTATGGGTGCTCTGATTTCATGTACCGCCTATGAATCGCATTGGGGACTTGGTCAGTTCGTAGTTGGCCGTGTAGCATGCGGAGTTGGTAATGGTCTGAATACTGCCACTATTCCTGTGTGGCAATCAGAGATGGCTCGTCCGGAGCGCCGTGGTTTGTTGGTTCAAATGGAAGGTTCTGTTGTTGCCATCGGAACTATGATTGCTTATTGGTTTGACTTCGGACTATCATTCATCAACAACTCCATTGCATGGCGTTTCCCAGTTGCCCTCCAGATCGTATTTGCCCTATCTGTAGTTTTGGCTGCGAGTGGTCTGCCTGAGTCGTCGCGTTGGCTAGTAGCCAAGGGTCGTAACGACGAGGCTCGCATTGTTTTGGCTAGGGTTAATGACTTGCCTGAGGATCATCCTGATGTTGAAAAGATGCTCGCGGAGCAACAGTACGATGCCGCTACCTCTGGTGGCGCTATGAGATTCAAGGATCTCTTGGATCGCGGAAAGGGTGCTTACTTGCAACGTACGCTCATTGGTTCGTCGGCACAGGCCTTTCAGCAGCTCTCGGGATGCAATGCCGCTATTTACTATGCAACCGTTCTTTTCGAGGAGATTTTCGCCGAATCAGGTGCGTCTCCTCGTGCTCGACGTATTCTTTCACTACTTCTAGGTGCTGTTTTCGCATGTGTTTACGCCCTGTTCACGTTCCCCGCTTACTATCTTGTTGACGCCCTTGGCCGTCGGAATCTTTTCCTTCTTGGTGTAAGTGGTCAGGCCGCTTCATTCTTCATTGCTTTCGGATGCCTGGTTCACAAGACGGAACAGAACGAGAAGGGTGCTGCCGTTGGTTTGTTCCTTTTCATTGCATTTTTCGGTATGTCCATCCTTGGTCTTCCCTGGATTTACCCGCCTGAGATTAACCCCCTCAAGACGCGTACCGCTGCCACAGCTATTTCGACATGCTCGAACTGGCTGTTTAACTTCGCCGTTGTCATGTTCACGCCTGTGTTCATTGACCGTAGTGACTGGGGATGCTATCTGTTCTTCGCATTGATCAACTGCTGCTGGTTGCCAATCATTTTCTTCTTCTACCCTGAGACTGCTGGTCGCTCGCTTGAGGAGATTGATATCATCTTCGCGCGTGCCCATGACGAGAAGAAGTGGCCTTTCCTTGTTGCCAACGAGATGCCTAGGTTGAGTCACGATGAGATCAAGTCCGAGGCTAACCGTCTGGGTATTGGTCTCGAGGACTATGTTGAGGAGGAGTCCTCGTCAGCTGGATCCAAGAAGTCCGGCGGTGCGGCACCTAACGCTACTCGTAGGCGCAACTCTGCGGGCTCTGAGATCAGCGCTTTGTCTGCCGAGCCTAAGGACATCACCGCGGAGGATGCCCCGCACACACCTGCACAGGAGGCATAAGCCCCTGAGCATTAGGCAATTATACCAGCTCATTAATTCTGCTACACAAAATGTGTTAATAAATAGCTTGATAATATCATATACACCATTCGCTTAAAGAGCTTACTATCATACCGGTTATCCATCGATATATATACAAATCCTGTGGTCGTGAGATGAAGCCACAGAGATATAATCGCTTGTCGGATTGCATATCAAGCTCTTAAACAGAAATAAAATCAAGACTTGGGCGCTCGTTTTGGCATACCACTTAAACTTCGAATAACACTGGTGGTCTAAGGCCTGATTTGAAACACTTGGTCCTAAACTTTTGATTTCCCAATGTTTACAGGTGTTAAAATAATTAGACTCTGTATGATATACTAAATTGGTTTAAGCATTCTCGAAAAAGTTCCTGTACCATAAGATTCTGGTATCTTTCTCCTTTGAACGCTTTGTCGTTTGCAAAACGAGAATCGTCTCATATGATGACGGAAAGACAAAGGAAAACTGAAATAAACCCTTGCCCTTGGTCGCTAAGGTCGATCTCTGTCCGCTAATGCTCCAGCCATTAAACCATTTAACCTAACCCTTGTTTTGGGGGGGTAAACAACCCACACTTCCAGGAAGTCTCAGTGGTGCAGACTTGTTGCATACTATGGTTCGCCGCAGTCCGCAGAAAAGGAATAATAAGGCTGGTTCTTCAGGACCAGCAAAAGGTAACAATACCCAGAGCAATGAGGCCAGTACGCAAGCGGCAGTAAACTGGCATTCAACTTCAGCGGCTACGCCATCATTGGCCCCAGAATCGGAACCATGGACCCCCACTGGTCACAAATCTGAGTGGAGCGCTGCTGCTCGCAGTCCGATCCGCTCTCCCACGAAGTCTTTAGAGCAACAAGTTTCGTCTTTGCAAGCGCAACGTGAAGCTGCTGATGCGGACCTATGGAATGCACGTGTTGAACTACAAGATCATGCTCAACAGAAAGAGGCCGATAGAGAGAGAATCGCGAAGCTCACAGCAGAGCTGACAAGACTTCGCTCTGAATATGAGCATGATTCACAAGCTCTCGATGAACTGCGGAGCCGCGAAGAAGAGCTGCAGAGTGACCTAGAGCGCGAGCGTGCTAAGGCAGCGCGGGATCGACAAATTGTTCGCCAGCAGCTTGAAGATCGTGACGGTTTCATTGAGAATTTGCAATCGCAATTGGATGAGTTACGAGAGGAACTTAAGACAACATCCCGTTCTGCTGCATTTCTGCGGCAACAGAATGCGGATGATACCTCTGCGGACATCAGTTCCGGTGCAGGTGATATTACCAGTATGACCATCGATAGTGATATAAATGTCGGACCCCCTGAACCCTCGGAAGTGCCTCAAACAGTTGGTGCCAATGAATTGCTTTCACAAACACACCAAGCACGTCAACAGCGCTCACTCCGCGCAGCTCTCCAGAAGCAAAGGCTTGAAAACATGCAACTGAAACAGCAACTGGCGGATCTGAGGGGTATATCTGTGGCTCGTTGGGAAGAAGAAAACCAACAGAATTCTGATCGGGAGCAGTTTGTTGAAGAGACCTCCCAGCCGTCCAAGACACTTGAAAGCTCGTCAGAATTTTTTATGGACAGTTCTTTGTCTGAAGTGCCCCAGATCCCTGCAGGCGTTCCACTCAGCGAGGACTTAGTAGAGGAAGAACAGCCTCAACGCGACACAAACCATCCAAATTTGGCTGTGATCCCAGAGAAGGAGTTGTCTGAAGTTCGCAAGAATCACTCTGAGGTCGCTAATTTGGACACACTGAGTGCTGAATTGCGCAAGAAGTACGACGCACAGGTCGTATCTTCTGAAGAACTCGAAGCATTGCGTAACCCAAATATGGACTTCTTGGATCTTCAGGCCAACGCATTTGACCACAAACTTGTCCCGATTAAAGAATATGAGCAGATGCGAAATACTCAGGCTACGAGTGCTAAGCTTAAGCTCACAGATAAAGAGCTTAAGCTTGCCTACGAACTTTTACGAGGCCATTGTAGGTCGAAATCCAAGGTCCATTCGCATGTTTTGCAAGACCTCGCACGTAACCAGGCTCTGGGACTCTCACCAGATGTCTCACATTACTATGGCGAAACAAGTAGAGATTTCAGTGTTTCTCCTACTCGTTCAACAGGACGACGCCATCGTACAAAGTCGCGCTCTTCGTCAGTAAGCGATACTGAATCACAAATTGATGAGGCCCAGACTCTACCCGATGGTGTTGGTGTAGCTCTGCGGCAAATTGCCCAAAACCATGGTTATGAACTCGTATCTGATACAGTTGCCGCTAGTCGTGAGCTGGCTCACCGACACGGACTGGCCACCGTGCCTCTGGAAAATTTGGCCCATATTTCTGATTCTAAGATAGTTCTGGGTGGCCCCGTTCCTTCGAGCTTGCAAACAAAGGATGTCATGCTATCACTATCGCGTGAGGAAGTTGAACGTATCCAAGAACAGCTGGGAGAAACAGCCAAAATCTCTAAAGAAAAACTATCCGAACTAGAGCGTCGCGCATATACTCCAAACAGTGCCGATATTACTGAACAAGCGGCTGCACTAGGACTAGCCGTCTTACCTCTTGAGGCTGTGGCTGAAATGAAGGGTCAACTAAGACAGCGCACTATACCTGATGCATCCACTGTGGCTGCAATGGCTGAAAAGGCTGGATTGCGTGTCATTCCCCAGCATCCAACTTTAGATGAGCTTCGTGAGATGGCTCCAGATGATGCCCTACTAGTAGAGCGTGATACATGGGCTGCCCTCGAATACCCCGAACCTGCTACTCTTAGAAGACTCGCTAAAGCACACGGTCTCGCAGTTTTGCCTGAGGAGGAAATAAAACGTCTCCAAAGCAAAATGGCTGATGGTTCAGAGTCAGTAGTGGCAAGCAATACAAAGCCTCCTCTAGATCAACTATCAGTAGATCAGGTGCGGGAGGCAGCACAGGCCCATGATCTAGTGGTGTTGAGTGCTGATGATTATCGCGAAATCCTTGCTAGTCGACAGATGCGTGACTTTAGCCATCTACCAATGGCAGCACGAACAGAACATTTTGAGAAACTAATCAAGTCTTCACGAGAGGCTCGCCCTAGTGCTACATCACCTCGTGGATCACCCTCAGCCAGTTCTTTGGGCTCCCTATCAGATCGTATTACACGCTTGGGTTTCGTACCGGTCGAACAAGAGGAATATCAGCGACTGCTAGCATCTCAAAAGGTCTATGAGCCAACGAAATCTGACATATTACGTTCTGCAAAACATTTTGGGCTTGCTGTAATGTCAATTGAAGATGCACTCCGTTTAAGAAGTTCGCATTGGAATTCTCCTAGCAAAAATTCAAGGGATGGCTCAGTAAGTGCCTCAGGTAGTGGTTCCCCCATATCTCACTTGAATTCTGGAAATTCTGGTTCATCTTTGAAGTCTGATATGCGCAATGACACTGATGAAAATGAGTTTGAAGGCTTCACGGCAGTTCCCACTGAATATCTTACGGCATTGCGTCGAATAGTAGAGCATCCTACACGCTCAGACATAGAAAAACTTTCTTGCAAAGCTGGGTTGAGTTTAGATACTACTACTACCCTCACTGATGATGAGGTGATCCATAGAGCCAAGCAACTTGGTTTAGTCGTGCCACCATCTAAGGAGAACTTGAGTGAACTTGCTAGGACGGAGGGCTATGTGGAACCTTTGAATAACAATGAAATAGTCGCTCGTGCCAAGGAGCTAGGACTGTCCGAGCCACTTTCAAAGGAGGAGTTGCTAGAAGAAGCTAAGTCACTTGGCCTCGTTGAGCCACTTTCTGAAGTTGAACTCTTTGAAAAAGCAAGGTCTCTAGGATTGGTTGAGCCCCTTACTCATTCAGAAATTATCGAGCAGGCAAAGGCTCAAGGTCTCGTCGAGCCGCTGAACGATGATCAAATTTGTGAGAAGGCTAGGAATCTCGGCCTCATTGACAAACTAACAGATGATGAAATCTTAGCTCAAGCAGAGAATCTTGGCCATGTAAAGCCGTTAACAGATGCTCAAATTCGTGAACGGGGTCTGATTCTTGGTCTAGTTGAACCCATGTCTGATACTCAGGTAGTTGAAACGGCCAAACGCCTTGGCCTGGTTCAACCCCTTTCTGAGGAAGAACTTAAGGCTAAGGCACGAGCTTTGGGCCTAAGTGAACCTCCTACTGAATTGGAGACGCTTGAGCATGGTAAACAGTTGGGTCTTGTACATCCGATGTCGGATTCCGAAATAATTGCGAAAGCGAAAACCCTAGGATTGTCGGAACCGTTAAATGAACTTCAGATTCGTGAGGAGGGTAAAGCCCTCGGACTTATTGAGCCGTATGATGAGTGCCAAATTCTTGAACATGCTAAATCTATTGGCCTTGTTGAGCCCTTGGCAGATGAGGCAATTGTTGCTAAAGCCTTGTCTCTAGGCTTAATCCACGAGCCTTCTGATTCGGAAGTCCTTAAGAAGGCTAAGTCACTTGGCCTTACTGAGCCTCTAACGCATAAAGACTTGGTACAAAAGGCTAAGGCTTCTGGTCTCGTTCCAGCACCTTCTGACTCAGAAATATTGGCAAAAGCGAAGACTTTGGGCTTTACGGAGCAAAAATCCGATCCAGAGATACTTGACTATGCAACAAGACATCTAGGTGTGACCCAGCCACCCTCTGAAAAAGAGATAATTTCCAAAGCACAGCAACTTGGTCTTGCCTTTCCACTTTCTGAAGATCAGCTTTTGAAATCTGCTAAGTCGAAGGGGCTTGTTGAACCCTATACAGAAGCGCAGATTCGGCATGCTGCCAAGAAATTGGGTCTTGTAGAGCCATATTCCGATAATCAAATCCGGGATGCTGCCAAGAAGCTGGGCTTGACAGAGCCTTTGAAGGAAAGTGAGCTTATCAAAAAGGCGAAGTCCAAAGGGCTTGTTGAACCATATTCTGATACTCAAATCCGGGATGCTGCCAAGAAGTTGGGCTTGACAGAGCCCTTGACGGAAAGTGAGCTTTTCAAAAAGGCGAAGTCCAGAGGGCTTGTTGAATCGTATACTGATACTCAAATTCGGGATGCTGCCAAGAAGCTGGGATTGGTAGAGCCGCCCAATGAACGTGAGTTGGCAGATGCTGCAAAAGCCAAGGGACTTGAGCCTTTTTCAGATAGTCAAATTCGGGAAGCTGCAAAGAAACTTGGTATGATTGAGCCCTTGAGTGAGAGCCAAATTATCCATGCTGCGAAGACAAAAGGTTTGACTGAGCCTCTTACTGAGCCTGAGATTCTAAAGCTTGCTAAAGCCAGAGGGTTTACAAAGCCACTCACTGATACAGAAATCATGGAAGCAGGAAAGTCTCATGGACTTATTGAGCCACTAACAAAGTCTCAGCTCATCGACGCCGCTAAGGCTCATGGTTTGGTAGAACCTCCCACATTACACGATAAGAAGATGATCGTGCAGCAGCATGGACCTGTGGTACCCGATTCTGATCCAGAAGTTATTGCGGGGGCGAAGCAGCTTGGTCTGGTTGAGCCTTTGACAGATGATGAGGTGGTACAAAAGCCGAAGGATGCTGAGAATCATGTTACCTATCAATGCAAAGATGCACAATCAGGGGCTCCAAAGGGGAGTGATCCTTTTAAAGCCAATTCTCCCATGATTGGTTCGTTCGACGATATGCCCGAGAAAGAAGGGACAGTGGTGCCGCCCTTGCGCGATACTAGAGCTATGGTAGATCATGATGTGATGTCTCCAGACAGAGCTGAATCTTATAGTAATCGAACATCAGAGGTACCTAGTAGTGTGGCAGCTGCTGCAATAGGATACCGGGGCTCGATCCGTGCTCAACCGAATGCTCCTGTGACAGAAGCGCCCTTAACCCGAAATCTAGTGGATTCCCCGACCAGTGCAAGTCCAAAGGGGCAGAAGCAAGATGTTATTCCACCTCCTATTCCGGAGCGCATAAGAACAGATCGTGGTCGATCTTCAAGTTTTACCAAAACGTCGGATATACCACTGCTTGCTCCAGCACCACTTTCTGAATTAGGTGATGGTTCTCGTGGAGATCCATTCGTTGTTTATGGACCTGAAGGCCCTGGAAAGTTGACATCTTCTGGTCTACCGCAACATCTCGGTGAAAGCCCTATTCGTGGAAGCTCTGTTCGTTCTAACGTACGACAATATGATTCAACTGCTGTGCCTCGCTCGCCCACGAGAGGGACATCGAGATCCACTACAAGTGGCTCCTTGCGCGTACAGCAGACCAAGGCAACAGCTGCACGTGAACCACGATCAAACACAAGGACAGCTGAGGCATTCAATCTTCCTTTGCCGCGTAGTAATAGTTGCCATCCCCATGGAACACAATCGCGCTATGCAGGAAGCTTAGTTGAGTCGTTAGGATCGAGTTGGGCGGTGGAGACAATCAATGGAGAAGCAGCTGAGCTGAACATCTCCCAGATAGTTGTAGGTGAGGTCCTGCACAAATACACGACAGGTTTCAATTTCGAAGGGATCACTGGAGGTCGTCACAAGCGGTATTTCTGGTTCCGACCTGAGTCTATGACCCTCTATTGGCACCGAGAAAACCCACATTTCCTTGCTGGCTTTTATACACCCGCTAAATGTATCACTGTCATTGGAGTAGAGGAGATACCCGATCGGAATCCACTTCCGGCGGGAATATTTCACCGATCAATTCTAATCAAGGGACGCGAGCGCGATCTGCGTGTGACTTGTAGCACCGCTGCGCGTCATCAGGTGTGGTTCTCAAGCCTGCGATATGTTCTTGCGGAACGTGATCAGCCCTCACACGCAAAATAACGAGATAATTATCGTTAAAGAACGCCTGCTGCCAGGGCTGAGTCGCTATAAATTACGTATTATTATCATTTTAGTCGTTATTATTCAAGCACGCAAAAACTAGGTTTATTCTAGTATGCTGGTAGCTTTATGTGAGGCATATAATATGAGGCCATCACCGTTCAGCACACCCACAGCTCCCTCCCAGAGTACAAACATGCAACAGCCATTAAGCTTGGCTCTGTAAGTTGGTTACGTCATGCGGTCATTACCGACACTTTCTCGCCAGATCCAGACCTTTGTCCTAAAGCTAGGCTGAACTGGTGCCAATACTGGAGAAAAGATGTTCTCTATATTTCGAAGGTGCACGAAGGTTACTAGCGGTCTCAAACAGTTTAACGCTCGATCTTTCCTCACGGCCGAACGATACAATTTGACCCGTGGTAACTATGCAAAATTAGAGAATACCGACTTAGACTTTTTCAAGTCGGTGCTCAACGCAAAAGACGTGGTCACTGACAAGGACGACTTAGCAGGCAGTAACATCGACTGGATGCAAAAGTACCAGGGTCAATCGCAGCTGTTACTCAAGCCGCGATCAACTCAGGAGGTTTCTGAGATTTTGAAATACTGCAATAAGCGTAAATTGGCTGTTGTACCACAAGGTGGCAACACGGGACTGGTTGGTGGATCAGTTCCTGTGTTTGATGAGATTATTCTTTCGTTAGGAAATCTCAACAAAATTCGCAGCTTCGACGAGATCAGTGGGATTCTCACAGCGGATGCAGGCGTTGTATTGCAGACAGCAGATGAGTGGCTACGTGAACGTGGATACATTTTCCCCTTGGATTTGGGTGCAAAGGGAAGCTGTCATATTGGTGGCAATGTTGCAACGAATGCCGGAGGCCTAAGGTTGTTGCGTTACGGTAGCTTGCATGGAACAGTTCTTGGTGTGGAGGCTGTTTTGCCAAATGGTGAGGTTTTCGACGGACTAAGCACTCTTCGCAAGGATAATACAGGTTTTGACCTTAAGCAGCTGTTCATTGGCTCTGAGGGCTCGATAGGTATCATTACTGGTATTTCCATAATATGCCCGCCGCGATCGGCTAGTGTAAATGTTGCTTGGCTCGGAGTAGATAACTTTGAGTCTGTGCGCGAGACCTTCAAGATGGCTAAAAAGTATCTTGGGGAGATCTTGAGTGCATTTGAGTGCATGGATAGAACCTCGATGGAAATTGTTGAAGTTTCCAACAAAAATAAGGGAACCCCTATGCAACCACCGCTTGAGGAGATTCACCCGTATCAGATCTTGATTGAAACAAGTGGTAGCAATGGGGAACATGACAGTGATAAGTTGAATGCCTTTTTGGAGGTCGTCATGGAGTCTGGCGCTATCACCGATGGTGTCGTTGCTCAAGATGAGGCGCAGATCCAGTCTTTGTGGGGCTGGAGAGAAGGAGCACCTGAGGCGTCTAATAGCTGGGGTGGAACATACAAATACGATGTGTCACTTCCCTTGTCTGCAATGTGGGAACTAGTCGAGGCTACGCAGAAACGATTGAGCTCTGCTGGCCTTATGTCAACTGAGGATGAGTCAAAACCTGTTTACGCTGCTATCGGATATGGTCATATTGGAGATGGCAACTTGCATCTCAATGTTTGTGTTCGCAGGTATGATGGGCAGGTAGAGGCGGCACTTGAGCCTTTCGTGTTCGAGTTTGTTGCTAAGCACCAGGGATCCGTTTCTGCCGAGCATGGCGTTGGTTTCCAAAAGGTCCATGCTCTTGGCTACTCGAAGAGTCCTGAGGTTATTAGGCTTATGAAGGGTGTTAAAACTACTTACGATCCTAACTGGATTATGAACCCTTACAAGTATTTAGAGGTATAGACTTAGTGTTGCTATCTATCTTTTGTAGATTTTATTGACGTTCTCTGGTCTAGCTCAGACGATCTAAGACAAGCTATGGCATCCTTAGCGGCGTTATCAATGACTTTGAATCTTTCACTTCCTAGTTTTTGACCACCATACCATCGTGAAACTACAAGCACTATATTTGTTAGCTTCTCTGTACGCATTATTTGTAGAATCCGGCTTGCAGCTGGGGGCTCCCCATTGTCATTAGCTTCTTCCAGGATGCTGGTGGCACCTACTTGGATTCTAGTTGCACTGATGTTATGGGTTGCTGCTTTCAGTGTTTTATCATTCTTCAGCTCTTTTAGAAGGTGTCTTGCTTCTTCGAGTGATGTTGCGCGGATAGCGCGACCTACAAATCGCGATTTGCGTACAATTTCTTGTCTCCCAACTTTCCACATTTATTTCATACTTCATTTACCATGGTGCTTAATTAGGGTTCGTAGGTTTACAGGGTTTATAGGATTTGCTTGTTTAAGTTGATTGTAATGTAGATAAAATAGTAAATAAAATGGTAAATAAAATGGTAAATAGAATGGTAAATAGAATGGTAAATAGCGATGGTACTTCGCAATTATACAAGAGTTAAATCTGAACGACAATTGACTATTTGAAACAAAGAAAGATACCCTTTTGCTTCCATAAAATCTGGCATAGACGGGTATTATCCTGCGCAGAACAATATAATTTCGGTATACCTAAACGCGAGAACAATATAGCATTAAAGTGTCACCGCAACTGTAGGGGTGACTTACTTATTCTGTGCGTCATATTGGTGCGTCATATTTGGAAGTCTGTGCCGATGGGTCCTATACTCTGGTTCATGAAATCACGCCAAAAGTCATCGACATTGCTCAACGGATATTCATCGCCTGGGGTCAAGAAAGAAGTGCCCCCTTGAGTAGGATCGCCACAGTCTTGTAACTGTTCTACGGCAACCACAGGCTGTTGCATCAATGGCTCTTCTTCCGTACTCAGTGGATAACCAGGTGAATCATCTGATGCCGTACCCGGCATGAACACCTGCTGAGATGGTGACATCTGCGGCACGAGCCTATATGACTGCATTGGGTATGGCTCGTTCGCTGGTTGCCCTACTGGGACGTTTAGCGGCGGTGCCATGCCAACCTGTGGGGCATGTTGGACCACTTGTGGTGGATATGAGACTCCGTTGGGAGGAACTTGATCTCCGTTAGTCGTAGGAGGATAATTGAAGCCTTTACCGTTTTGTTGGGGCGGGGTGATGGCACTCGAGGGGCCATTCTCCACACCAGTGATCTGTTGTATGGCAGCAGCCCGTTTTTGCTCTGGAGATGGCGTTCCCTCGACCTGTTGCACACCTCCTAATGTGCCACCCCCATCTTGAGCAGGGTCTATGGGAGGCTTCCCAGTCAACATTTCGCCACTTGTAACTCTCCCAGACTGGGATACCGCTTCATTCAGATCTAAAGGCATGTTTTGTAAGTACGCCGTATCACCAAGGTTCCATCGACGAGGTGATCCTGCAAGGAAATGCAAGCGAGCATCATGATGGCAGACGATCAACTTGACCAAGAACATATAACTAACCGCCGCATTATCATTTGGGTATAAGTTCACCACTTCATCACCAACATCCATCATTCTCGTAACGTGAGAAAGATCGGCTTCGGATATGAAACAAGCAGTGGCATAATTGCGGTTGAAGATACAGAGAGCTCTGCATTTGAGCACTAAATCACAGCAAAGAACCACGCTTGACCAGAACGAGTTGACCATGCAGGCAATTTGAACTGGACTAAGGCAAGCTACAAGTTTGAGAGCCTCACATGCAGACTTAAAGCAAGTTGCAAATGATTGTGCACCTTGCAGCGTCAAAGGTCCCGAAAAGAAGTTAAGACTAAAGCTGGTGAACGGTGCGCGACCAACAGACTCATCAAACTCTGCGTATAAAACGGCCTGATGCAGGTAAGCCCGCACAACCAGAAAAGAAATACGTCGTCGAGCAGACTCATATCCGATTTCAGGTTCAAGAGCACTTATCTCAACATCGAAGTGGTGAATAAGATACTGTACGGCAGCATTTGAATAGTCTGGTGCACGCGGTTCGTTGCCCTTTTTGAATAGCTCGAGAGTAATTCGTTCACTAATGCGCCGGATCTTTGCGAACTCCCACATATGAAAGATGTTACGGTCGGCGGTAGGTGCGAATTCAGCCTCGAGGCGCTGCACAGCTTCATCAGTGTAGGAGTTCCATAGAGACATAATGGGACGTCTGTTTGCTACAGTCTCTTGGAAACTGAATGAATATACCGAGAGCCACGTATTCAAGTAATCGGTATTATATGGATCTGATATCACTTGGGGCGTGACGATTTGCTCGAATATGGGTACTTTTCCACTAGAGCAGCCCGGAGGCATTGAGCCACCAAGGCCGAGGT
Source organism: Entelexis apis (assembly GCA_030564665.1). NCBI lineage: Eukaryota > Fungi > Ascomycota > Dipodascomycetes > Dipodascales > Trichomonascaceae > Entelexis > Entelexis apis. Next base: position 45,473 of record JAJLWA010000005.1, on the reverse strand, counting down.
CATATGAAAGAGACACAGCCAGGGTGGTAAGTGCTCTCAGGCGCTGCTGATGATACAATTCACTTTCGTTGTACCAGTGAATGAGAAGTACGAGGCTCTTGAGCAGCTCTATATTCTTCATGCTCATGATCATGTATTCATCAATCACGGTACGAAACACGATATTATGCAATATCATAGATGGTTCAGTCTGAGCTGGGTCGCGCACGACAATGGAGGCTACATCGAGGATCGTGTGCATAAGCACAGGCGTGCGCTGAAACATTTCCTCGATATTTTCGCCCTCTGGAGCTTCGACTACTGGACAGACTGGCCATATATTTGTACGGTAGAGGTCGAGGCGTTGCTTCACCTGTTTTCGCGTGAAAAGGCCCTGGTTGATAACATTGTCCTCAGGTCTAGCGAATGAGGGGAAGGGTCTCTTTTCAAGCAGTCGCAATCGCATGTTATCTCGCTCTGTGAGAATATTCCACGAAGAGACAAGCTTCTGGCGCACGTTATTGATGTCTATAGAGGTGCGACGCAGCATCAAATTTGGCTGCAAATCCGAATGCGGACGCTTGTATTGTTGAGTGGACTGTGGGTCCTGGTCATCGGTGGGGAATTTTCGTTTCGAATTTACCATCACGCATTCTCGGTTGCTACGAGTACATCGTAAACATGGCGAGCTCGGGTCATTTGGGATTCCGCGTTCACATCTCACTTTGAGGCGCTTGCAATATGCGCACGCAGGCACACGATTGAAAGCCGGAGGTCCCACGTTATAAGCGGCTACGGGTGGTCTGTTGAGCGCATCAGAGCCGTCTGCAGCCCGGGTCTTGCTTTGCTTATCTATTGCATTTTTATCCATGATTTCTGTGAGAAATTAGGATACCTTCTAACCCTGTATCAATTCGGCACGGATATCAGGTTTTGATTCGCTCAAAGTCACTGAGTTGACAGCTCTTGGTTCCTTATTATTAGCGTCTAGGGAGCATTAGTTTTACCCATAAGGTCGAAATTGTTTTGTCACTGTGTAATATATTGAAGGTTAGGGTGTAACCCTCCTGTTACGAGGTATCTTCTTTAGTTGAGGCGACTACTTGCAGTTCGCTGCTGTTACCTAAGTTTATGAACGTTAATCGGGGACAGGGTACTTCGCCCCAATAGGCTATTGAGCACGAACGTCGGTTGAGAATTGATGGTGCCATGTTTCCATAGTGGCCTATCTGTGATTTTGCATTATAATTTATAAATTACATACCGGCTAATTTGCGGTGGCATGGTCTGATCGCACAAACGCCACAAGTTGCATGAGAGGCGTTGGTTGACTAAGTACGCTCAGAAAGTGCGCTCCTTGGGAAAGATGTGGGATGGATAAGAGGAGACAGGAATGCGTGCACGGGTGAACGGATACTCGAGTCGCACTTAAGGTTGAGAGTAAGGCCAGGAGCAATAGCGAGTGAACCTGTGTACATAATGCATATGCTATTAGCCTTTGATCGGTGTCGGTATCGGTGCTGCTTTGCCCCAGACCTGCGGGCCAGATCAAGCAGCCACACAATAAGGCTTTTATTACCGGGATCTAGATTTCTTTACCAAGCGTTCATCTATGTATGCGGTGCGGGTCTTTATGTTAGTCATTAAATAACGCCCGTAATTGCGTTAATAGTCACTGCCGAGTAAGAAGACATCTTCTTCCGAGGATGACAGTGCCAAGAATGATGACAATTCCCGGTGATACCATGGCACGTGTTTGTGATGTGATGTGATGGAATGGAATGAAACGAAATGAAATGGGATGGGATGGGATGTGATGGGATGGGGTATCATGTGATGTGATTTAGACGCGGTGATTATCGCTGATCAAATTAGCCGTGTACGCGACGGATAGTGATGCTAATAGAAGTAAACAAAGTTTCCATCACGTATGGTTCAGATGCGTAGTGATACCACTATAATATTAGTTTGGGTAGAGACTTGCTATGCAACTAAAGAACATTGAATCGTTAATAACTTAAATAAAAATAGCGCAAGCGCGATTAACTTAAAGCTCCTGGCTAGCCTTGGACTTCTTCTTGGAGTCAGACTTGCGCGGGATCGGGTCGGGAATGACACCACCCTGCTTGATGATAACATCACCGAGCAGCTGGTTCAGCTCCTCATCCTTGCGGACGGCAAGAGCGATGTGGCGGGGGATGATACGAGTCTTGCGGTAAGCGCGAGCAGCATCAGCAGCCATCTCAAGAATCTCAGCGGTCAGGTACTCAAGGACACCAGCAAGGTAGACAGGAGCACCGGAACCGATACGCTGGGCGTAGTTGCCCTTCTTAAGGAAACGGTGTACACGACCGACGGGGAAGACGAGACCAGCGCGGGTCGAACGGGATTGAGTGCCCTTCAGGCCGACTTCAGTCGCCTTGCCACCAGATTTACCACCAGACATTGTTGTTTTATTAGTTGTTCTGTGAATTCCATATATGCAGCGTGTGGTGTGTTCTTATATAGTGGTGGTCCCAGTGCTGGGTAAGCAGTGCGCAAATGGTGTGTTCATCTCTGCATGATGGCGCTCATCGTCGCGACTTGATGGGACCCTAGCCCGGTCTGATCATCACACTCGCGGTGGGTATATATAAGCCTGGCGCGCCCCTTACCGAGTGGTGTTTTCAGTATCCAAATCCCATTCACAGAAATATTTAAAAATGGCTGCTAAGGCTGGAAAGGCTCCCGCGACAAAGGCTCCCGCCGGCAAGGCGCCCGCCACCGACAAGAAGGCTGGCAAGAAGACCACGGCTGCTTCGGCTGACAAGAAGAAGCGCAGCAAGGGCCGGAAGGAGACTTACTCCTCGTACATCTACCGTGTGCTTAAGGAGTCTCACCCGGACACTGGTATCTCCACCAATGCCATGCACATCATGAACTCGTACGTTAACGACCTGTTCGAGCGCATTGCTTCTGAGGCTTCCAAGTTGGCTGCCTACAACAAGAAGTCCACGATCTCCTCTCGTGAGATTCAGACCGCTGTGCGTCTGGTTCTTCCTGGTGAGTTGGCCAAGCACTCCATCCTTGATGGTTCTCAGGCTCTCTCCAAGTTCTCGGCTTAAGTTATTCGTAACCGCTTTATTATTTATAGTAATGTTCTCTTGACGATACACAATCTCCTATTTTTTTATGCATCGTGTTTGTTTCTATTTTCCTGTTGTTATCTCGTTATCTCTTTCTCTCTTTTATGTCTTTCTTTGACGCGTATAATAATATATTGCATCACTGTTTCGTGTTGTTTTTAACTTACTCATGTTCCATATCTGCACGGTGTATAAACGCAACTATATTGCTTTCTGTCTGTTGTTTTTTTTTTTTTTGCTAGCTTTTTGATCTGTATCTACTCGCACTGTTCTGACAATTGTGGCACTAAACTTTCCATTCTATATCAAATACATACTTGCAACTGTGTATAGGGTTGGGGTGTGGGGTGGTACCGCTAGCTTGGCGCGGCACGCTATAATTCGAATTCGAATTTATGTGCCATTGGCTCTTGGTTCTTTCCTATTTACGATAGTATTGTTTAGGTGGGGTTGGTTTGCATTGCTTCTGCGTTCATTTTTTTCGTGTGCTTTGACTTGTCCGCCTTAGATCCGTTAATTAGCGGTGGCTAATTAGGAAACATAGTAAGTTACATTTATAATCTGCAGTAAACTGTGGAGTTTCAATTCAAAATTATTACGCCCCCTAAAAAAATATCAATAACCCCGACAAAGCAACACTTAACGTCCCAATAGAAGAACAAGTACTTAAAAGAGATACGTAGAATAACGGAGATCCTCAAATAGACATGGATTTGCATAAAAAGCAGTAGCCAGAACAGATTTATATCTACAAACGAACGAGGACACCGTAAAAACACGTACAGGGATTATATAGCAAGTCAGATTACTGGTTCTTTACAACTGCAGCCCAATTGAGGGGCCATTTGGATGCACTCAATTGTAATATGCTGCTGCTACGGTGAATAGTGAAAAATGACGAGCGACGCTTTACGGAGAACAGCATACACGACTACATACGGATACCCCTTCCTTTCCCCCCCACGCTTGCGGAAATAATAAGCCATGAAGTGGTGTTGGTACGACTTCCTATTACTTTAGGCAGAGAAACCAGTAACTGAGTCGTGAACAGCAATGGCGGATACGCCCAAGGACACAGGAAAGGATGAGGATGTGATGGATCTTCTAGATTCGCTCAATACAAAGCCACCACAGAAATCAAAGCCCAAGAAGGCATCGACTCGCAAGAAAGAAGCCAACCAGAAGGAAGCAGCCCAGAAGAAAGCAGCTGGAGACGACATTCTAGGCTTTTTGGACGAGCTGAAACTCGAAAATAACGGAAACCCTGTCCCAGAGAAGGCCAATCCTGGATCGGATGAACCCAGTACTCCTGATGAAACCACAGAAGAGGACACAAGGAAGACCGCGCAAAATGCGAAGACAGAAGCACAGAAGCCACACGAACAGAATAGTGGAATGCTACCAGAAGGAGAGGCCAACGTGATTGATCCAGTCGCGTCCATATCGTCGTGGTGGTCCCGTAACAAGGGTGGCATCTGGGGCGCAGCCACAGGTGCCGCTAATCGCGCACAAGATGCGTTGCAAGACGCCGTCCAGCAGGCACGGCAAGCAGAGGCTCGTGTGCGTGATGAACAGCCCCAATTCAGCTTGAACTTGCTTCAGTCACGACTAACCTCGGTCATTAATACCATAGTGCCTCCAATACGCCGTCACGAACAGCTCAAAATCCACATCTTCCATGACATGGTGGGATACCCAAGCATAGATAAACTTCTATACGAAGTGTTTGAGTACGTCATGGACCAGGTCGAGGGTGGTGGTGATCTGAATCTTGTGGTGCAAAAAGGAAAGGAGCGACACCGCGTGGGGTCTGACTATGATGTGAACCGATCTCTCAACTATGCGCGCTGTACCTTGCAAGACGGTGTCAAACTAGCTAGGGCAAATGTGGAAGAATTCTGCCGCAAATCGAGGCCCACTGACACGGATAACGATAAAACTAAGGACACGAGTGAACAAACAGAACAAGAAGCAGAGGAGGGATCAAGTACAAACCCGAATATCCATACCTCGGAAGTATTCGTTTCGATTCAACCAGTACTTACACCAGGAGAACGTACAGGGCTTATTGCGCCCTCTACAGAATCGCTATACTTTGTTGTCTATTTGAGTGATGTCGACCATGAGATCGAGCTCTCGACCGCGTCACAAGCGTTTCCATCAGAGTGGGCACAATGGGTCGAAGGAGATAATAAAGAATTCCAAGAGGCAGCCATTGATCCTCGTGAATGGGTTTCAGGATGGCTTGAGGATGGACTCAACCTTGCCTTCGGAATACTTGCACAGAAGTATGTAACCACCAGGATGGGCCTGGTCAAATAAATTTTGACCAACTTAAAGTACCATGAATGCCATAATTATATTATTACTCTTGTAACCGTTATCATAATTTATATATACAATTCTCATGCGCGCTCGATATGCAAGCTACCATTTTCAACAGCGACCCGCACCGTATCACCCGCGGTAACTCTACCCTCGAGCAGCAAGATAGACAAGGGCTTCAAAAGCTCCTTCTGAATCAATCGATTCAAGGGACGAGCACCATAGAGACGATCGTATCCAAATTCAGCAAGCCAATCAGCTGCCTCGGGTGACACATCGAGCTTGATTTGCCTTGACGAGACACGTTCCCGCACCTCAGCAAGACGCAGGTCAACAATGTGCCGCAGACTTTGCTTCGACAGTCGGTTGAAAACAACAATATCGTCCAAACGGTTAATAAATTCTGGCGGATAGTGCAGCTTTAACGCCTCAACAACGTTATCACGCACTTCAGGAGTTATCTTACCAGAATCGTTCGCCTTATCGTCGTTAACCAAAATATCCTGGCCAATGTTTGAAGTCATAACGATAATGCTGTTCTTAAAATCAACCTTGCGACCCTGGCCGTCAGTTAAACTACCTTCATCAAGAACCTGTAAAAGCAGCTTAGAAATGTCAGGGTGTGCCTTCTCAAGCTCGTCAAAGAGAACAACAGCATAAGGCTTACGCCTCACAGCCTCGGTTAATTCACCACTTTCTTCATACCCAACATAGCCAGGTGGCGCACCAATGAGGCGCGCGAGAGAGTGCTTTTCTTGAAATTCCGACATGTCAAACCGAATAATGGCCCGCTCGTCATCAAATAGGAAGTTAGCCAAAGCCTTGGTCAGCTCAGTCTTGCCAGTACCAGTGGGACCCAGGAACATAAACGATCCAACCGGTCTGCGCTCATTCGTAAGACCGGCACGTTGCATCTGCACGGCTTGCACAACGGCATCAATGGCCTCTTCCTGGCCAACAACACGCGCTCCAAGCGCATTGCTCATCTTCAGAATCTTGTCTTTCTCACCCTTTAATAGATTGTCCGTTGGAATGCCCGTCATACGGGACACAACTCTTGCAATGTCATCACTCGTAACCGATTCATGGAGCATGCGCTGATCATTGCTGGAATCCGACGTGGGCTTTGGTATTTTACCCTCAAGCTCAGGAATAACCGAATACTGTAGACGCGAAGCAGAAGCGAAGTCCATTTGTTGGCGAGCAATCTCTAGCTCTGTTTTGGCATTCTCCAATGCCTCTTTAGCTACCTTGACCTTCAAAATCCCAGCACGCTCTTTTTGCCAGATTTCGTTTAGGCGCTCAGCCTCACCCTGCTTGTCCTTTAGCTTCTCTAGGATTACATTGCGTCGATCAAGTGAAACCGGGTCATCCTCCTTCTTTAAAGACTCCAGCTCAATTTGCAACGTGGTGATCGCATGATCTACGGCTTCAAGCTCGTCTGGCTTAGACTCATGTTGCAAACGCAAGGCGGAGCAGGCTTCATCAACCAGATCGATCGCCTTGTCAGGAAGGAACCGATCCGTTATGTAGCGATTCGAATATACCGCCGCTGTCACTAGAGCCTGGTCAGTGATACGCACACCATGGTGAACCTCGTACTTATCCTTCAGCCCGCGAAGAATTGAAATAGCATTCTCAACTGTGGGTTCATTCACAAAAACAGGCTGAAAGCGGCGAGCAAGAGCGGCATCCTTCTCAATGTACTTGCGGTACTCATCAAGTGTAGTGGCACCACAGCACTGGAGTTTGCCTCGAGCTAAAGCCGGCTTAATTAGATTTGAAGCGTCAACAGAGCCTTCAGATTTTCCAAGCCCCAGAAGAATGTGCAGCTCGTCAATAAACAAAATCACATTGCCCTGCTCATTGTCGATCTCCTCCAGCACAGACTTAAGACGCTCCTCAAATTCACCTCGGAATTTAGCACCACTGATAAGAGAGCCAAGATCGAGACTTACAACTCGCTTGTTTTTCATACTTTCTGGTACTAATCCACGGGAGATCTGCTGAGCCAAGCCTTCCATGATGGCTGTCTTTCCCGTGCCTGCTTTGCCAATCAAGCTCGGGTTATTCTTCGTTCTTCTACTCAAGATCTGAATAGTACGTTTGATTTCTTCATCGCGTCCAATAACAGGATCCAATTTGCCCTCCCTAGCCAACTGTGTTAGATCAGTACCATACTTTTGTAAAGCTGGAACCTGTTCCTGCTCCTGCTGTTGTGGGTTTGTGTTCATACGAAACTGATTTCTCCTCGGGGTCGAACTGAATTGTCGTACAGAACCCAGTTGAAGAGCATTTAAAGAGGACAACAATTGCCTAGGTTGCGCGTGAATTGACTGTGAATTGAATGAACTCAGTCCCGAAAGGGTCCTATTAGAACTCACTGTTTCAGGCCTCATAAGGCCTTGCCTAGAGGCCCTAATTGACGCTCGAACTATTGGTGATGATGATCCAAGCCGTCTCAACATTCTGTGGCAACCCTGCGCGCTAACGATTTGTGGCTGCTTATATGCAATTTCGTGAGATGCAAATAACCCTAAACCCCGAGAATTCCAGACAGTTCGAGAACCACCTCCAAGCTTAATTTTATGAGGATCATTGTTATATGACGCTAGAGAGTTATTTGAGAGATCCGATAAATCGATAAATATACCAATTTCAATAATCTTTGAATGCCTCCCCTTTTTGGACTCTTACAGTGTTACCCTCCGATACCTAAATAAACTGGGTTAGGAACATATGGACTCATTATTCAGTGGCTCATGCTTGCGTAAAAAAGATCCGAGAATTACTAGCTGTGTAGATGCTGATAATAATAAACATACAATAATGATGGGTGGTCAAAGCAAATCATTGCCAGTTGAGAGAATTAAAACACACCAATTACTAGTGAATTAAGAGACAGAATTACAAAACCTCAAAGGAATTACCTTAGATTGGAATTTAATTACAATGTATTATCTACAACGAAAGAAAATAATATCATAGCATAAAAATGTGCTCGAGCAAGCTTTGCTTATTTTGTAGTGATTATACGTCGAAAAGAAATGATGGAAGAACAGATAAACAGACTTAATTGCAAACTAACACTAGCGTTAACAATAAGTAATAAATTAACTCGAGAGGGCTGAGTTCTCATGAATAAATTAGGGAGCGTCGAGCATTGGCCAAATGATGGCTGCTTGGTTGGAGACAAAAAGAGCGATCAGGCCATTAGCATCAAGGCACACAGAAAAAGAATGAGTGACCTATTAGTTTTTGGTATCTCAAAGAGAATACAATTGGTTGAGCCATGCAATGTATCAAAACATGTTATGAGCCGCAGAAGCGGAATGCTTGTTGTAGGTATTGGCATTGTTATTATTGTTGTTGATGCCCAAATGGTAGTTGCGCGAAGCAGACCTCGAGCCAGAGCCAGAGCCAGAACCAGATCCGGAACCTACTGAGTTAGAGCGCGTGTCACTGAAAGGTTGAGTGGGTTCTGTTGTATCCATAGGCTTGATAGGCTGCTCAACCTTAGTGCGTCGTTTCTTTTCACGTCGACGGAACCATATTATTGCTGCTGCGGCAAAAAGAGCCAGAGCTATTACACCGAGTGGAACCGCTACACCTATGGCGGCTTTCCCACCGGTACTCAATCCACCTGATCCAGTGTTTTTCGCAGTATTGTTCAACGGTGCATTAGAAGTTTCGGCAGCTGCACTGCCAGTACCGCTGGCATACGCTGTCTTGACAGCTGTTACCGTAGAACCGCCAACTACATCAGTGACCTTATATGTATGAGCACTGGGCTGTTCAGGGGCTGCGTCCAAAGCCGCTGATTGGGACTTTGAAGTTGTTCTCGATGAAGTCGATGAAGTTGATGGGGTTGTCGAAGTTGTCAGACTTAACGAACTAGATGTATGCGACGAACTAGAAGAACTCAACGAACTAGACGAAGAAGTCAAAATACTCGAACTACTTGATGAAGTTGATGGAGCGAGTGAGCTAGACGAGCTGAGCTTCGTTGTACTAGAAGGCGAGGACGTGCTAGAAGACGATGTACTCGTTGTTCTTGAGTCGGATGAAATTTCACTGGACGACGTTGCCGTGAATAGTGTACTAGATGAACTCGTGCTGTGTGTGCTCGGAGGCAAGATTATGCTAGACGTCGAGACCGGATCGGAGCTCGTGCTAGGGCCAACACTGGAACTCGTCATTAAACTCGACGTGCTAAGTGAAGTTGATGAGCTTAGCGGACTTGTTACAGTAGAAGAGCTTGAAACTGATGGTTCTGCTGATGGCGAACTAGATGATTCTGTGGCTGTCTCGGTACTCGTTACAATGCTTGCCGAGCTAGAAGAAATAGCATTGAGTGCATCAGAAGATGATGGGCTTGTTGTTGTGAATGTCTGAACCGACGAACTGCTAGGGGTCGGAGAGCTAGATGATACCAAAGGCGAAGTGCTAGAGACACTAGTCGTAGTGCTTGCTGGAGCAAAACTTGTAGTTGGACTTGGCAAAGTGCTTGTTAGCGTGCTCGTAGGGGGAGTAGAAGAGCTAGCTATTGTGCTTGAAGTAGTCGGAGTTGAAGATGACGTCGAACCCGGAGACTCACTGGATGTAGTCATAGATTGGGATCTCTCAGCAGCCACACTAGATGACGAGGATACCAAGCTGGATATAAAGTCATAGGAACTCGATGTCTGCGTGACCGGGACACTTGTGGAACTGGGTGATGACGATGAATCAATCGTCGTGAGAACACTAGATGGAGACACTAGTGATGTCGATACAGGTGGCGATGGTTCTGTTGCCACTCTAGATGAGTTTACTGAGCCTGGGTTAGCATTGTCCATAGTTTACGGTTATGCGGTTCGGATTTTGATGGCTTTTGGAATCCTCTGCTAAGGCAAACCCCCACTACAAGGGCAGCTTCTCAGTCTGCTCGGATCAGTGGTCTTGAATCTGATGCTACTTACAAGCAGTATGAATAGAAATCTGCCCGCTTTACCCAGCATTCTGGACTGTTGTAATTGTGGGAAAGGGTGTAGTGGTTTCACATCTCAGCTTTCGAGGTGCGTCCCCTAAACCTCACTGCACATGTATAAGCTCACGTGGTAATACATTCCATTTGGATTCCTATTTTAGAAGAAAACAGCAATAGCAAACCAATGTACTAACATGTGAAGTGTAGAAGTGCAGAAGTGCAAAACAATTCGACAACTAGATCAAGACGGCTGTGGTAAAACAAACAAACATCTCGTCTGCACAGCACATAATTGTTTGATCAATATCCCCCGTACCCACGGAATGCAGGGCGGCTGAGATCTCATTTCGTGGGAAATTGATTTCAAAAAATGAACGCATGCATGTCAAGCAGCAATCGCTGATACCGACAACAGCAAGTCAAGATCGAGAACTTCTGACAAAATAACAAAAATAACCAGAGACCGCAACCAGAAAATAAAACCGAAAGAAAACAAATATACTTACTTTTAGGTATGATGTTCATGGTGCCCTTCTAACGTCCTGACGGAGTATGAATGCGTTAAACCAGTTGAGTAACCATGAACAATCTTTTCCAGGAAGATAGAGAATGTTATGGCTATAATCTACAAGACAACATTTTCATGCACACACATCCGTATTTATATACAACTGAGATCCACTATTTTGGGCCACAGATTAATTTACAAAAGGGCATATTTTGTGTCAACAGCTTCCGGTAGCCGATCGATCTGACGCAACAAGCCCATTACGAAGGACGAAATACTAAAAGATTAGGGTTTAAGATAAACCTGATTAGTTTATGGCCCATACGTGATTGCGATGCAATATCCATATGGAATCGATCCCGCTGTTTCACCACTTCAACTAGCGTATATAAAAGTCTATTCAAATATCGATATTTCATATAAGGTATTCTTGATATCTGTCAGGATCTCCACCGGTTTACCTCATTGAGTAGCCCACCTTCTGACGTGCATATCATTTATGCATGACTTAAAACATGCATGCATATGAGTATTCCGATGCAAGGATTGTGGAGCAGTGTCTGCCTGAGTAGAATTGCTGAGGCACAAAAGATACTAATTTTAAATTAATAGGATATTTACAACCACGCTGAGACCATTTACTTTACTTAGCGACTTTTGAGGCAGACTGCCGTATCAACCTATTTCTGTATTGCGATATTAATAGACTTAGGGGAGAGATCCATTAAACCGGTGGCATGCTATCTGTTAAGATACTAAGAGATCGACTTAAATTGAATAAACAAACACAAAATAACCAGAAAATGACAGTTAAACTTTTAACAGCTAAATAAATAATTAGAAGGATATTTTTGCGCAACAAGCTAATATTTGAGCCTAATCATGCATTTCTTGTTCGACGTACCGAACCACCTTTTTGAGACGACTTATTCTTACGCTTTTTTGCAACAGGCTCAGTTTCACGTTCACGTTCACGTTCACGTTCACGTTGACGTTCGTGCTCGGATTCGGACTCTTCCGTTTTCTCCAAAGCTTCTTTCTCTTTCTGTGCTCGAAGGGCTGCCCGCGTCAAAGGTCTTGTACGCTCCACACGTTTCCGCTTATTTGTCTTTGTGAGTTCAGAACCATCCAAAACCTGCTCCTCCGATTCAGAGGGCGAATATGGTGATGTTTCTGACGTGAAGGCAGAATGTGGTTCTGCAAGAGGTGGTGGTGGTGTTGATGATGATGTTGTTGTTGATGTATTACGAAGTCGCCGACGTTTTGCTCCCATAGTTTGTAGCTTGTCTTCAGTGCTTTTATGAGAGCGACTCTTCTTAACTGGCTTTTCTTCGGTTTCCTGGGAAGCATGCTCAATCGAATTGTGGTCGACTCCCAGACCTGCAGAGCTCACGGGAATTCCTTCAACTTCATGTGGGATTGAGCCAACCGGTTCCTGTTCGGCTTGTTGAGCCAGAACATCAATTGCTTGCGGATCAACATCTTTTTTGTTATTTCGCGTATCATAATGAAGCGATTCATTTTCGGAGTCCTTAATAGGGTTGTTGTCAATATTTTCTTCAGATTTTTCTGCTGCAAGATCACTTGAATTCTTTCCGGAATCCAGTAGTTTCTCCTGAACATCCGGAATATTGTGGTCAACCAAATTCTCCTCTGGCACCACAGAGCCAGACGAGAGCCCACCAAGATGTCTTGGCTCAGACTTGTTGAATTCATATTTTTCCTCGGAGTCAGAAACCTGTTTGTTATGCGAAGGCTCGTCAATTTGCATCTCATTTTCTGACAATTGAGGAGCAGGATTTTCGGAGACCGGATTCTTCAGCTTACCACCGAATAACGGGGAGTTGGAGAATAAATCGTGAGCAATACCAGACAAGCGCCAGTTGGTGGCGGCAGGGTCTTGATCTTCAGGCGAATTAGTGGTCTCAGGCATCTCTATCGGGGCGCGTTTCTCTGGCGAGCCGCCAAATAGAGTAGAACCGGCCATGACTCTGTGCGCAGCTTGAGCCAAAAGATGAAACTCATCGGCTATTGAGACTTCAGGGTCCACAGAATCGCGGGGGTTCTGTGGGGTCTTCTCCTTCACTGGGCTTGCTGATGGCGCAACAGTGAATCCCACATTAAAAAGATTCCAGAGACCCGCATAGGGATTTTCCTGAAAGCTTTCAGGAGGTTCTTGCTTTTGATCTTTTTCTAGTACTTTTTCGGGTTCCTTTAAGTTTTCAGACACTTCTACAGTACTAACGATGTCATCACCCTTCTTAGAATCTTTATCAGAAAATTCGGGTGCTTGTGGTTTTTCTGATTCTGCTTCAACACGAGTCATGGTAGAAGAAGTGACAGGAGAGTCACTGACATTCGTTGCAGATCCCATCAAGGGATCAAGGGCTGGGCCAAAATCGAACCCAAGGTAGCGCCGGCTAGGCTCAAGACGCGAGCCGATCATCGGCGGTTGTATCTGAGAAGACTGAGAGGGCGCATTTAACTTATGATCTTTCTCATTGTGCTTCTGGTTCTCATTTGACAGTTTGGAATCTAATGATGGTTCTTCTAGTGGCTTTGAATCTAGAGATTCTGGGTTTAACGAGGAATTTGGGTAGACAGATGCTAAGTCCAGCGATTCCGGGTCAATACTTCCCATGTCTCTAGATTCTAAGTCTAAACGATTTGACATCGATGATTGCTTAACCGGAGGCTCCGAAGAGCTGCGTTCAACTTCAGGCTCAGAGTCCAGCTCGGAGTTCAAAGCCGAGCGCGCTTTACTCTCATTTCCCTCCGAATTTGATTGGTCATATTCAATATCCATAGCTGGGTCATAGGAATCGAAGCCGGCGCCTTCCCACACAGACATGCTACTGAGCTCAGGATCATATTCATACGCTTCATGGTCGCTAGGTTCAACTGGAGCACATGCATCGTCTTCCGAGAGTGATGCTTTGTCGTCAACATTTACACCAACGGGTTCAGCATACTCTAAGTTCAGGTCCAGGTCTGCTGCATCCGCATCTTTACCATCAACATCGTCAGCATCCATGCCGTCAGCATCCAGGTCTTCGGCATCCAGGTCTTCGGCATCTAGATCCTCAGCATCCAAATCCTCAGCATCCAGGTCTTCAGCGTCCAAGTCTTCAGCGTCCAAGTCTTCAGCATCCAAGTCTTCAGCATCGACGTCCTCATCACCAATATTCTCCTCGTTGATATCATCTATGCCGTGACCTTCGTGGCCACTGCTTTCATGATGTGCTTGCAAAAGTTCATCACCCCCACTGTCACGTTCCGGCGTTATGAAGTATTCCCCGTCTAAGTTATCATGAGCATCCTCCCCATGTCTATAGGGCACAGTGTTGAGATCATGATCCTGATCAGCGTTAATACCAGTAGCATTATTGACATCACGGCTCTGAATCTCTGGCTCCACACCAGGGCTGCGAGAAGTGTCTTGAGTAGAGCTGCAAAATTCAGACTGCAGATTTACAACTTTGTCTTCATTTGCAACTTCTGCGTTCTTGCTCGAATCATCCACATGTTTTGTCTCATCTTGCTGGCTAGATAAGTGCTCATTTAAATGCTCCTCAGTATCTGAATTAAGAGAAAACGTACTTCGCCTAGCCTCCAATTCAGATTCTCGAAACCTCCTAGCATTTTCTGATTGCCTCCCTACATTTCGGGCCTCGATTTTGTTTTCCCTGCTAAGAGCACTGCGCAGTTGCTGGGCCATTCCGCCAAGCCATGAGAAATTAAAGCGGTTGGCTATACTCTGCCGCTGCTTCGATGGATCTTTGCGCAGATGCCGAGGCACTTCAGATGCCCGGTCTGACTTATTGCGCGGCGCCATAACCAAATTCACCAATGCTTGATCTCAAGTTCCTCGTAACTGGTCTTACGTCGTCCCACACATAATGAGGCAGGGTATATCGTGGCGGACAGTCCGTATCGTGTACCAAACGCGACTTCCGAGGGTAGCGCTCCGCTTAAGGATTAAAAACAAGCGTGTCTCAACAGTCGGCAGGACCATTTGTTGAGCTGATTTGCTGAGCCATTTTTGCTGCTAAACTGCTGGGAGGTTGGGTGGCTTAATTCCAAGAATGAACTCTGCAGTTGTAGCTTTTACGGACCCGCAGGGCGTTTTCAAAAAACATGAAACGCTGGTCGATGAAAACCTCAAGGTGCTCACCAATTTACACTGGCGCCCGTCAATGAGCCCTGCTGGTGATGCTACTGCTCAAGATTCGTTGAATACTACTACTTCGGGCCCTTTTCGAAGAGGTAGTGTGAGAAGCGTTGACATAGACACGCGGGATTCAGAAACACTTACGTCGGCAGCTGTTCGTACGGTGCCACGCTTAGAATTACAACTTACACCAGAAATGGGTCAGCGGCAGCCTCAGCACCAGATCGCTGGCTTGAATAATGCACCGCTTGTTCAACTTCTGATCCTGGAAACTGCACCACTCGAAATCTATCGCTCGAAATTGCGCGACATTGGTAAGGACTGGTTAAAGAACCAGGTACAGGTCCGTGATCCTACTGGATATGTTATTGTACATTCTGTGTTACCTACAAATACCCCAAAACAGGTGAAGGGGATCTGGACCCGGATCACCAATGAATTCGAGCCTTCTCACTGCATCCAGCTGAATCCAGAGGTCAGCGACGATTGGAGGCATCTGCGGAACCTGATTAAGGAGCAGCTTCTATGGGCATTCAGTTCCCGTGTGGATATGCTAGACACTGAAATAAGGAAATTAAAGGCCACACGAGATATTCCCGGGTGGAACTTTGGTGCTATGTTTGTTGTTCATGAAAGTCTTGCTTGGGCATACGAAAGTATGAATCTTCTTGACGATGCTTTGTCTATATATGAACTCTTAGAACGCATGCTGTCGGAACATGAGTGGCCTCGTGGGAATAAAGCCGTGACTCTTGATGGCTTTCTAGGATCTCACAATGCGTTGGTAGAACCTATGCTAGCTCAAACAACGGCCCAGTTCGACGCATATCGCCACGTTATTGCTCGCCAGGTGGCTCTCTTGCTGGCAATGGCCACAACACGTAGGCAGCATAAGGAGCAAGTAGACTCTTTGGCAGATCAAATGGTCCAGAACGGACTGAGACTTGCCCTGTCTCGGATTCCAACGCTTCTCAGTTCTCTCAATGAACTAGCGGGACGCGAATGTGCTTACAGATGGCTATTATGTGTTTCACGCGAGTTATTCTCACGAGTGACTGAAATCGGTTCAACAAAGCTTGTTGACGGAAAGGGTGATTTACTATTAGCTGAGCGAGATGCGCTACAAGCCCTTGCACTACTCAAAAACTATACTATACCTGGCATATTCAACGATATTCGGCTGGATGACGAAACCAACGACGGACCAGATGCCAAGAAGAGAAACTTTGATAGCGTCGGAAATCCACCTGATATAGCTGAACTAGTTTCGGAGCAAGCATATCGGGATGAGTTCATCAGGTTAACGAAACAAGCTATGGAATACTTCCGCGTTTCGAATGCTAAGAGGGCTGTTGTTCGACTCGCGGGTCAGCTGGTACTCATAGAATATCACAATAATAATTATGAGGGGGCATTGAAGCTACTTGAATCATGCCCACGCTTACTGCAGCTTGCACCTCAAGAAAAATCACAAACTGCCATGCTCGGCGTGGCTCTCGATTGCGCAGAACACTTGGAGAAGCACGACCAAGTCCTTGAACTCGCGTGGCAAATTCTCAGCCTCATGAGTTATCAGACAGTCCCCTCTAAGTCGGTAAAACGAGCAGTGAATATCATTAAAAAACTAGGATCTTCTCGCGCCCTCGAGCACTCGGCTGATCACTGGTTTGATACTCATGTGGATCCTTATCTTCGGGGTGATTCCCAGGGCTACTACTTGGACCTATCACTAACTCCACTTCACAGCCAGCACCCTTTCGTCATTATCGACGAGGCAGAACTGATAGCAACTGTTGATTCAGATCAAGGGCCTGTGAAGAGTAAAATTTTGTTTACGTCCCGTGAGTTAAGCAACACCACGGCTCCCGTAAAGCTCTATACAAAGCATTTTATCCAGAGTACGTTGCGTTTAGATCGAATCGAGCTCCGGTCTCAAAAACAGACTTTGATTCATGAGTTCAAAGACACTTTCGTAGCAATGCGTCCTCTTGCAACCGCTTTTCACGCTCAGATTACACTGGCAAAAACATACAGCATGCGGAAACGTAATCTCAACATGAAGCTGATGTCACCGGAAAACATAAAGTGTGCGAAAGTACAATTCCAACCTATTGACATCCATCTTCAGCTACTACTTGACAAGTTGGAAGGGGTAGAAACATTGACTAATTTCACTACTGCAGAAGTCAGTGTACCAGCTCTTGTAAATCACGACAACCCTGTGAATCAGGTTAGGATTATAGTCGCGTACGACGATTGCACGTACGAGTTTCGAGAAACGGTGAATTTCGGTCTGTCTGTCAGTGTAGACTTTCAAGAGTACTTTCGATCTCCTCCCAACGTACTGTCCCAATTTTTGGTTAAACCTATCACCTCAGTGCCGGTTCTATTTTGTGGAGCAGACCTTAAAGGATCTCGTGCTTACGATGTTACTGATTTCGCCCTCGAGCATCGTAATCAGGAGTTCTTAGCCTTCCAAAGTGCTCCTGCGTCATATGTTTTTTCATTATCTAAACGCTCGGAGCCTGCACGAAAGGGCTCTTCAGAGATGCATCTCTCACTCTCGTATCGCTCATTGCTCTGGGAATGCCAACGTATTTTATTTGATGCGTGCATATCTGCGTTAAAGAAGGAGAACCTCCAATGTTATACACCTAGCGTCGGCAACGTGGTACAACAGTTGTCTGGACACATTGATATTGAGCGCTATGTCACTCACCGTGTGGCGGAACTGCCTTTAAATATGGTTGCACAGTATGTCAAGCATGAGTTCGAAAACATGGATCCCAAGCATGCAGATCAAATCACGACGTTAATTTGTGGTGCGTTGAAGGAAGGAATCAAAAGTAGCGATGTCGATTTCTCGAGCCTGAATGTCTCGATGGAATTAGAGGTACCGAACCCAGACATAGAGCTAGTGCACTATGTTGACATTGAGCTTGATGATACGTCACAACAATATGTTGTGGGTAGTTCAATTCCCGTGCAGTTAAATGTAGAAACAATGGCGGTCCAGGACAACACTGATCTTAAGGACCGACTTTTTAGTTATGAATTGGATCGCTTATCTGAAGGATGGTCATACACAGGTAAAGTGAAGGGTGTATATTGTGGTTCAGAACAGGTTCACGAGAAATTGCATTTGATCCCTAATCGTTCTGGGGAGCTGCTTCTGCCTAACGTCCTAATTAGACCTGTAACAGACCAGGAATTAGATCAAGATGAGTCTGAAGACTCAGTAGAGGTACTGGATGCGGACGAGACGGTTGTTGTTGCAAAACATGCGAACACTCGGGTTCTAGTAATTCCCGAAACAAACATGCTGGCGATCACATTCTGATTCACGTCATTTTGATCCACCACTTCTGAAAACAAACAAAGAAACAAAGAAACAAACAAATGTACAAGTAAAATGTATGTATGTATATATGTACTTAAACTATTGGGCTTAGCTATTGCATTGAATAATTCACTGTATCAGCACTTACAAGCATGTGTATCATATATAGCAGCCTTTAGACCCTCTGCTGCAGGTTTTGGCGCCACTGCATTCACTGTGAACCCATTCTCAGTAAGAAAATCTCTGGTAGTTGGGCCAATTGCGGCAATATTAATACGCAACGGAGACTGTCGTAGGAACTCAAGGACCTGAGTGGTATGACTTGGAGAAAAAAATACAATCCAATCACCATCCTGGATACTATTTTGCAAGTAATTAGAGACGTCAAGATTGGGAGTCGTTCGGTAGACGATTTTTGTAGTGACGATGTGACCTGCCTCAGTCAATTTCGCTGGTAAAAGCGGGCGGTGAATCTCACCAGCTAAGAACATCAGATTGCTATTTGGAGGTAAAACTTCTGCCATTGAAGATGCCAAAGAGCCACCAGAGCCAGATTCAGCTCCATTTACATTCAAAAAGCCCAGTCGAATGAGTCTTTGTGCTGTGGTTGGACCAACTGTATAAACCGGTTTGCCGAAAATCCCAGAAGACGAGTCAGGAAGTACCTCTTTTAACGCATCGACAGCTCTTTGTGAAGTGACCACAATAGCGTCCAGGGCATCTAGATGATTGAGAGTCTGGGCTAACTCATGCAAATTCACACAATGGTAGTCCATGATAGGCACAAAGCGAATGTCTGGAATGCACTGCTCATAAGGGTCTTGGTGGCCTTGCTCGAGATCCTCTGAGCGATTTTTTAATAAAAATACAGTCATTAAACCGTGTTTAAACAACTCTCCATAAGGCAAATATGTCTTTAGATCGGCTTTTATAGGTTGAAAGGCCTAATGTGACCAATGCCTGTCTGAATAATTAGTCCCACTTGTGGCGCTCAGGCTACGAATAGCGAAGCAAAGATGGAATGAATAAGAGAAGTATAGGCTAAAAACAAACTGAAAATAGAGCCTTAAACATGTGATGTAATTTTTGACATTTACATTTACATTTGGAAGACACATCTCATGATTGAAGGAAGAGTAGAGCCATCTTTGGGCAATTTTTCTTGGCCGTGTACAAAGTAAGCATTTAGCAAACACTAGTAGAGAGCCGGTTCTACAAAACAGGGCATTATCAATGTACACGATACGTAACTCGAGCCGACTCGAATTCGATAACCACAAGAGCACGGCTCTCGAATCAAACTTCAAGAATCAGACACTTGATGCACCACTGAATGCGATCATTACAATAAGTTATGTATTTATTTGGCGGACTTCTTGCCCTTCTTCTCGGCGGCAGCAGCGGCGCTCATCTTCTCCTTAACGACGCGCTTGACGATCTTCTGCTCCTCAATAAGGAAAGCACGAATGACACGCTCCTTGACACAGTTGGCACAGAGCGAGCCACCGTAAGCACGCTGAACCGTCTTATCGCTGCGCTTAGCGTTGTGGTACTGCTGGGGGCGCAGGGACACAACGCCAGCCAGGGCAATGCCGCACTGGCCACACTTAGGCGAAGTAGCGGTCTTCTTCACATGGAGGTACCGGATCTTACCGCCAGGCGTCTTGATGAGCTTAACGTTGTTAGACGTTGTGTTGTAGGGGTTCCTGCGGCGGTACGTAACGCGAGCTGCCATTTTGTCTTCCTGCTAAAGCTGCGAACTGAAGTTCGTAGTTTTCCAGCTACGATGTGGTTGTCCCTAGTCACGGGGCCGCGTCGAGCTTTCTGAGTGGGTTGTCGGGAGATTAGTCGCTGAAAAGTTTTACCATCAACACCTGTTACATAAGAGCCCTAATCATAACGACGGCATGGACTAATATGTCTTGGGTGAGGGTTATGCGTGACCCCAGAATTCTTGGCGTTCTCCATGGGCGCACCGCCGCACTGACATGACGTCTGCGAAGCCGTTTCATATTCTCGAGTTTATTTGGTTAGATCGCGAAGCTAAAGTTAGTACTGATGCGCAACATTAGTTTTCTTTCCTTAGAAGTACGATCCTTGATTCTACATTCGGTTTGAATATTGCAATAGAGAGAGTACATAGCATTTGCACATCATTCTCTCTAACCAGATCGCTAAGCGAAAGTAAATATCTAATTTCTAACTTCCAGTGCAGATAACCCCATGGATCCGAGCCCGTGGAGGAAACTGTATATGGAAACACAAAGCTGAATGCATGCAGCTAGGCTAAGACTGGGGCTAGCACAATAAAGTAGATCCAACAACGCAGCCAGAATAAGCTGGCTAGTGAGATGGCATAAAAAAAGCCAACTTAGTTTACAGCATATATGGTTAACGTGCTGTATTCACAGCCATTCAGTCACTATAATATAACTAGCACTACGCAAGTATAGTCGTTCCAACTAAAACTATGTCAATCCTTGCAACTAGAGCAAGTTACCGACATGCCTGCTTTATCCTGGCTTTAGATCGGGGCCAATAGAATCACGCTATTTGAATCGGTTAATTCAAACCGAGGCAATTGTTTACAGTACCACATGCTGCATAAGCATATTCGTCTGTAACGCAGTCCGTTAATTGAAGAAGGGAATTAACAGCCAAGATAAAAACAACAACAATGTAGAATTAGGAGTCACGATTTGAAACTTCCTGCACCTGTGAGTATTCTGATCTTAAGCGTTTTTGTTCCTCGTACTCCAAAGCACGTTCACGCTGTTCCTGCGTGAGTTCTCGCTGCGCAGCCTTCTTGGTGCGCCGCTCAGCATCCCGCACAGGGCCCTCGTGAAGCAGATCCCGTTGTTGGCTCTGCATATAGTGGACCCATGGTATAGTCACAACCGCTGAAACGACCGAAAACCCGAAGAACGCCTTAGCTCGAGTCGACATTGCAGATTTGTCAGACTTGTCGCTGGCTGACACCTTCCCTACATTTTGTGATGACTTGCGTGGTGCACGGAACGATAAACAGCACCGTCGTAACACCTAGGCTGCATATAGGCGTGCATGAACCATG
Source organism: Entelexis apis (assembly GCA_030564665.1). Taxonomy (NCBI): domain Eukaryota; kingdom Fungi; phylum Ascomycota; class Dipodascomycetes; order Dipodascales; family Trichomonascaceae; genus Entelexis; species Entelexis apis. The sequence continues at coordinate 23,983 of JAJLWA010000005.1, read as the reverse complement.
CGTCCGGTTTCCATATAAGATTGGGAGATCTAGGCCAACCTGTTGTAAAGCGGGGTGGTGGAGTACCATTAAGATAAACATCAAGTAAAAATACTAATCATTAGCGCTAGAGACGAGTAGCCAATCATATTACGACCGATAGAAAGCGACAGCTGGAAGGTAGCTAGAAGCCTGCAAAAAGAAAAACTGGCGGATTAATGTTCCACTGCTCGCCTGACATTTTGTTTACCCAAACGGTGACCGTGCTTTATGTTTTGTCAGCGCAGCGCAGCTGCACGCAGCCACACAACACAGTCCAGTTGCAGATCGAGTCCCCCAGCGTAGGGCTTGATAAGAAACTGTGATCTTCGCGTCGCGAGACCAGGGGCTCAATCTTGAACTAATGCAGCCGCCTGACACCACTCCAAATGACGGGAGTGATGGGGAAATGGAGTTGCAGAATGCCATGGTTATCGAGGGTTCTGATTTAGAAGACCCGACGGTGGAGCCCCAGAGCTATGGCATGCGCAATGCAGACAATCCTGTCTTGAGTTACTATGCCTCCAGCAACAACTGGTCCGTACCTGGCAGTGCAACAAGTAGTTTCAATAGTGCGCAAATGCACTATGGCAGACACGACTCTGTTGGCTCAATTTATTCGATTCCGGGGTCGATTCAGTCCACCCACAGCTATTATGGAGGAGCTTCCAATATCCCAGGCAGTGTACCGGGAAGTGTACCAGGAAGTGTACCTGGGAGCGTACCAGGAAGCGTACCTGGGAGCGTGCCAGGCAGCGTACCAGGAAGCATATCAGGAAGCGTACCAGGAAATGTCCCTGGAAGTGTCCCTGGAAGTGTATCAGGTGCTGTACAAGGAAGTATACCAGGTAGTGCGCCAGGTGATGCTTTCAATGGAAATTTTCAAGGCAGTTTTACTCCTGGGCCTTCTTACATACCAGGCTCTTTGCCAGGCTCTTTACCTGGGTCCGGACCTGGCAGCATAGCAGGCAGCATGCCTGGTTCTATGCCTGTAAGTATGCCCACAGGTGTTCCCGGAAGTATTCCTGGTACACTACCCGATGCGGCGCCGGGATCTACGTCCAAGGCGAGCGCCTATTATACACCTTTGCATCCCCAGCCGTACCCTGTCGACGCCTATTCTAATGTGTCCAGCGTGTCCAGTCGATTCATGGCAATACCAGCGCAAAGTGGAGGCTCAGCAAGCGGATCGTATGTTGCTCCATCACAGATTGAACGCAGCCGCAACTACTCACACTGGCCATCTTCAAGCCACCACAGCTTTGCGACTTCACCACCTTCCGAGGCTTCATCCCCTCACCGGCCACAACGGTCACTACTTAGCTCGATGATTGCCCAAAGCAGACGCGGGTCGGCAAACACAATTGCTGAACATCAGCAGTTCATGCCACAGCGTGCAGTCAGCACCACCAATGTATCAGCAATGTCCGTTGCTACAGCTACAGGGCGCCAAGTGTTCAAACATGACACTCCTCCTAATTATGCACCGACTCTTGACGAGACACACCTACCAGCTGAGCCGGTTTTGGAAGGCCGCCATAGCATCGATTCTGAATGGCAGCACCAGACAACCGCGAGTCCACCTAGAACGCATGAAACATTTGAGAAATTCTCGCCAAGCATATTGAGCGGCCTTCCTTGTCCTCCTCATACACAAATATTTCATTTCCGAGGATGTGACACTGGCCAGGTCTTAGCCATGATGACGACAACTCTACAGCGCATCATCACCACGAACGACCAACTCTATTCTCCAAATGACGAGCGCAAAATGCCAAAATTACCACAACCAATTAATTCAGATGGAGAACAATTCCAATCAACATTGCTTGGTTTCCATGGTTGTAATGTGCCAGGCATCGGGCTCGATGCGTACCTTGCCAGAATTCTGAAATATTGCCCCACTACAGCGGACGTATTTCTTGCTCTACTGGTGTATCTTGACAGAGTCACTAAAAAGGGACTCGCTTTAAGCAGCGAGCCAAATAAGTCTCTATTTGTGCTTGACAGTTACAATGTACACCGACTCATGATCGCCGGCATGACAGTTGCTTCTAAGTTCTTCAGTGATATTTTCTACAAAAACTCGCGCTACGCGAAGGTCGGTGGCCTGCCCGTAGACGAGCTAAACCACTTGGAGCTACAGTTTTTGGTGCTTCTGGACTTTCAATTAATAGTGAGTGTTGAAGAACTGCAGCTATACGCTGATTTTCTTTTGAACTTCGATGCAATGAAAGAATCCTAAAGCCCTTGAATATGCAATACAGAAGAAGCATATCCTGATCAGCCTTTCCAGCTCTTCGCTCTCTTAGTTAAAGAGGGCCTTATTTATTATTATCTTATCCACCTTAACCTTAATAGACTGTACTGCTAATTCCTATGTAGTCATTTTGTAAAGACAGTCACACAGAACCAAGGTTTAAAGGCTGACGGAGTCAACTAAACGGGCAGGTCTATAACTACAGTGAGCTAACCAACACCAGCAGACATCTGCGGACCCAAAGTGCCACGCAAAACGCGAAGTATACGTACAAAGAGACTCGAATCAACATAAAATCGACCTTAAGCAAAGCACAGGTGAGGCATCGTCTTAAGGGCCATCCCTCTCTTCACAGGCCAGTGTGCAGATCGCAACAGAGGTTGGCACTACAACAAGACCTTGCCGAGACAAAGACCAAATTTAAATTAACCCACCCGAAAAAAAAAGATCGTTAAACAACCAACAGGAGAGGCAGTAAGAATTATGAGTTCATTTATTTAAGCAACTATCTTAGACAGTGCTTCACATTTTCAGCACACGGCCCAGCCCTGCTCGGCCGGCTCAATAATAATAGATGCGGCACACCAAAATACACTGACACGGAATCTGGAGCAGAGAATCTTAGCGGAAGCGGCGGGCCTCACGCTCAGACTCCATGAGGCAGAGAATGTCGTCCTCGCGGACGGGGCCCTTGACGTTGCGGACAATGCTGCGGCTCTCATCATCGATGAATTCAACGCGCACCTGGCTGACACCTCCGCGCGAGCCCGTACGGCCGAGCACCTTTGTGACCTTAGCAAGCTTAACAGGAGTCTTAGTATCCATTGTGAACTGACGACTGAGCGAGTGTGGATGAAAAATTTGGGCTTGTTCCACGATTAGGTGCTACGCTCCCATCGCCCGAAAAGACCGTACCCTGAATAGGACACGTGATACAACACACAATAAACTCCTTGGAACCCAAGCTTGGAGAGATGGGTGCTTAGCAACTAGTTATGATTACAATTACAAAGCATATATTGCAGCCCAAAGCCCTGATGAGTAACATAATCAAGAACGCGAAACCGTTAGCAATTTGTCGTCACCGTGCCAAACTCGTGTCCGTAGTTTCTCTCCACGCGGTATACTGTAGGCCGTCGCACTGAGTCATTTCTTGGATAGGAGACGGGGGCTAGGGCGTGTGAAAACGGTTCGTCCACAAAAGGGTATAGCACACATTAAGCTCCTTTTCTGGTAAACAGTAGCCCAACAAACCTTACATATTTCCAGAATGGAATTGGTCGCTCACCTTGACGATAGACTGTTGTTTGCTGTGCCCAAGAAGGGCCGGTTGGCAGAAATGACAGCTAAGCTGCTGCTTGGCGCGGATGTGAAGTTCCGCCGCTCCAATCGCCTGGATATTGCCATCTCCACTAACCTGCCGGTGGCTCTAGTGTTTTTGCCTGCAGCAGACATTCCCGTTTTTGTCGCTGAGGGCCGGTGCTCTCTCGGAATTACTGGTATCGACCAGGTTTATGAGAGCGGTGTGGACTGCAATGACTTACTTGACCTGCAATTTGGACAGTGCAAGTTGCAAGTCCAGGTACCTGAAAGTGGAGATATCCGCAATCCCAAGCAGCTCATTGGTAAAACAATTGTCACTTCGTTCACTAACCTCACAACTAAATACTTCGCCAAGCTTGAGGGTAAGAAGGAGGGCGAGAAGCTCGATACAAAGATCAAGTTTGTTGGCGGATCCGTTGAGGCTGCAGTAGCGCTTGGTGTAGGTGATGCTATTGTTGATCTGGTTGAGAGCGGCGAGACTATGCGGGCTGCCGGGCTAATGGCCATTGACACTGTTCTTGACACAAGTGCACGACTCATTTCCTCGTCAACGAGCTCTAATCCTCAGCTTTCCGATATTCTGCGTAAGCGTATTGAAGGTGTTGTGGCCTCCACGCGATTTGTGTTGTGTAACTACAATATCCGCCGCGACAAGCTTTCTGCAGTACTGAAGATTACCCCTGGCCGACGGGCGGCCACTGTGTCGCCTCTGGATGATGAGTCCTGGGTCGCCGTTTCCAGTATGGTTGAGAAGAAGCGCATTGCTGAGGTTATGGATGATCTTTCGGACCATGGTGCCGAAGATATTCTAGTAGTAGGCCTTGAGAACTGCCGCATTTAATCTATCGTCCCTATCCTTCATTTTTTTTCGAAGCACTAAAAAAGACCATAATTCAGGTTTAATTTATTTTGTAACATTATATTGACATAGTTGCTTGTATTGCTGTTATTGAGACTCCACTTATTTTGGTAACTCAGTTTACTTGTTTGTTTAACTCGCTTGATTTGATTTTGCAATAGCTCCTATCAGCTAAGATTTCAAGCTAGTTTAATTGCAACACATTTAGCTTAGATGCTCGTTACTAGAGATTTAAATGTACAAACTTTCAGACACACTGTGTGGCTGTAACGTATCATCATAAGGTCATAAAGTTACCATTGAACTGGTTGAAGGCTTTCTTCTTCTTCTTCTTCTTCTTGCATTGGGAGTCAAAATAAACCTAGTGCTCAGAAACATTAAACAAAACAGAACAAAACAGAACAGAATTAAACAGAACACAAGAAAACAAGACAAAAAAACAATAAATTTACAAAACAGACACACTTACTGAAAAATGTGAAGGAGCCCTTTGTACAAGCTACACACGCAGGTTAATGTGTGATGGGTGCTGCTTCTGCTGACTACTAAATTAACTGTCGATTCATAACGTCGTAAGTCACTAGCTTCTCGTATTACTGCCGGTTTACATCCAATGAGCAAACTGGCCAAGGCAGTCAAAGCAGTCGCTACAAAACCTGCATTGAATGCACATCATCAATTTCTTCAACAGCTCGTTCGTGTAGACCAAGCTGGCGAACTTGCTGCTGATTACATCTATTGGGGTCAGCATGCTGTACTGTCCCGCACGCGGCCGGAACTGGAGCCACTGATCAAGCATATGTGGGATCAGGAAGTTCATCATCATAAGACGTTTGATACGTTACAAGTTGATGGGCGTGTGAGGCCTTCATTTTTCACTCCAGTATGGAAAGTTGCTGCGTTCACTCTTGGGGCTGCCACTGCATTGCGTGGGAAAGAAGCTGCCATGGCGTGCACTGAAGCAGTTGAAACAGTAATTGGCGGACACTACAATTCCCAGCTACGGTATCTCCATGACAACTTCCCAAAGAGTGCGAACTATGATGCTCTCAAGAAAATAGTGTCTGAGTTCCGAGATGATGAGCTCGAGCATCTGGATACGGCAGTGCAACACGATGCTCATGGCGCGCGGCCTTACTGGCTGCTGACAGAAACCATTAAGCAAGGCTGCCGTGTAGCAATTGAGATTGCCGAGCGAGTTTAAGATAGCTTAACGAATAATGAACTTATATTAAATCAAGCGCAAGCATCTATTGTGCCGTCTCAACTCATGAGGGTTTGTAAATCTGTATATAGGCACTATTTGTTCGCACTGTTTCTCGTACTATTTATCTGCCTTGGGCTGGGGGGTCCCAGTGATCCAAGAAAGACATCCAATTGTGAAGCCAGATAAAGTGGTGAACAAAAAACCTCAATAAGAACACAGATGTTTAAATAACCAACTATATGTACATAAAAAACAAGATTAAACCTTTAGTGATGGAGAAAATTTAGTGCTGGTTGTGGCGAAGTATACACACACACATATATATAATGATAATAATGGAACCACGATAGTTAGTCATCCGACATGCTCATGTTGACTGCGTTGAGCTGGGCTCTGTTTGGAGTTGCAGCAGTTGTTGCGCACGACGGCGCACTGCCAGTCTACTTTCCCAATGTGGAGGTTCAGCCAGCAGGCTCGGCTGTGTTTGATGTTGGCGAAGCATCGGCGCTGCTCTCCCATTTCCGTGGAGATGGACAGGTCGCTTACTCTGAGGATGCCGAAAGGGCCTTGCGCGTCGTGCCCTCCACGTTCATGGATGAGAGAAACACTGCCGTTTTGATTATTGATAATTTCGACATTGAGCAAGCCGAGTCGTACCTGGGATCACCACAGATGTACTTAAGCAAGGACTCTGTTGCCGGAGGTACATTTGATGCTGCGCCCCACCACACTTCTGATATCGGCAATATCGACCTGCTAGATCATCCTATCCTTCGCGTCAATACTGAGCTTAACAGAATTGTTCCTGAGCTAGACAAGATATCGAAGTCCAAAGTCATGATTATTGGTATTCCCAGTGTGGTTTCGAAGCCAGCTCAACAACGTCACTCGCTTGTGGCGGATGCGACTGCGAGAAACATGTCCTATATAAATATTCCGGACTTCTTTGACAATGCTGAGGATTGCGCAGCCATGACCAACAGCTGTTCTGGCCATGGTTCGTGCACTAAAGGCAGCAATGGCAGATACGCTTGCAGGTGCAAAGCAACGAAAAAGAATAACTATACGTATTATTGGGGTGGTAACGACTGCTCGAAGCGTGATGTGAGCTTCCAAGCGAACCTGATTGTGGGTACAACTATTGCCATCGTTGTAGCCAGCGTATTGTCCATAGGTCTTCTGCTCAAACTCGGTAGCGAGCCTTTACCGGGAATCCTGAATACAGCAGGGTTTTAATCTAATTTATATTAGTATCCTGTTTTTTTTTTACGTACCCGGAGCTCATCCAGTTGAGGAAGTGAGTATTTCATAAACAAAAGAAGAAGAAGAAGAAGAAGAAGAAGAAGATGTACCAATTTAGGCTCAAGATTTCAACTGTTAGGAGCGTCAAATAGCGTTTCACGCAATCAAGCCCTTCAATACTTCATTAGCTCCCATAACATCATAATACTATCAGTAGTAGTTCTTCGAGTGTTATATTCTCTCCAAATTGATGGGTCAATTAAACATAATGGACTTAGAAATTCTATACCTACAACAATTTGACTGTGAAATATATTTAGAAACCCCTTAAAAACCTCCATTTTCTGTGAAGCGCAACACCGTCAGCACTGGTGGTGATCTAGTCTGTTGAATGTCACCATCGAGCAGTCAGTCAGTCAGTCCCATGATCAAGTGGCCGCCGCCGTTATGACCTAACCTCATTAAGACCACACTTGCACCCCACAACCATTTACAGGAGGATAGAGCAAATGGATCCTCAGAGTCTCCTTGTGCAGGCCGAGAAAAAAGCGAGCTCGAGCGGCGGCTTTTTCTCGAAATTGACTGGTTCGAGTAGCTTCCAGCTAGAGGATGCGGCGGATCTGTATGTTCAGGCGGCAAATGCGTTCCGGTTGAACAAGGACGGCACGTCTGCTGGTAAGGCATTTGAGCGAGCAGCCGAATTGCAGAAGCAGACGGAATCGAAGGATGAGGCAGCAAATACTTTGGTAGAGGCGTACAAGGCGTATCGCCTGAGCGATCCGAAGGATGCGGCGCGGGTACTAAAGGAAGCGATTCATCTGTTCACACTGCGTGGCGCATTCCGCCGCGCTGCCCAATACGAAATGGATGTTGGTGCTATTTATGAGAACGAACTCAATGATATGACCAATGCCATCAAAGCTTACGAGAACTCCGGTGACTGGTTCTTCAACGACCGCGCTGAGGCTCTGAGTAACAAAGCGTTCTTGAAAGTAGCAGACTTGTCAGCCCTGGAAGGCAAGTACGATGTTGCTATGGAGAACTATGAACGTGTCGCTCGCCAGAGCCTGTCATCGAACCTGTCGAAATGGAGCCTGAAGGGATACTTTTTCAAGGCTGTGTTCTGTGCGTTAGCTGAGGGCGATGCTGTTGCTGCAAAACTGAATCTTGAAAAGTATGACGAGTGGTCGCCCGAATTTGTTGGTACTAAAGAACGCGAGTATCTTCAAGCATTCACCGAGGCCGTACGTGACGGCGATGCCGAGCTGTTCACAAGTAAACTTTATGAATACGACCGGTACTCGAAATTGGATAGCTGGTCTACAACAATGGCCTTGCGCATTAAGAAGCCATTAGAGGAGGCCCCGCAGGACGAGCTTCTCTAAGAACGAAAACCTTGTCTTTTCTTTATATCTCCCGTTGAATTAAGTTATTCCTACATATAAATAATGATCTTAAAAATAGAAGCTAAATGTCCAAATGCGATTATTTCCTCTACATGTATGGCAGTTCTCTTTGTACTTATTGCCGCACTTGTTGCAGTGGCAGTGGCAATAGCAAAACTGGTTACGACAGCAGTTGCAGTAACTACTACAGAGTTGATTCTACCCCTTTCAGTAATTGAGACTGCTGCGGCATCCATTGCGTAGCGATAAACTGCATAACAAGCACTGCATTTATAGAAGCCATTGTTTAGGGATACCTCTGCTGTTGCAGATTCTGTTGCAGATTCTGTTGCGGATTCTGTGGCGGATCCTGGTTGCAAACAGTTTTGCTAGTCAAGGCTGTTGCTAGCAGATGCCGCTACTTGTTGGTGCTATAGTAGTAACGCTTAGCGGCAAACTTACCACAGATTATGTTTGAGCCCATTGCTATTGCTCCTATCATGGCATGATATCACACCAGCCCATCGTAGAGATTTAACGCACCCATAATAGTATCCTCTTTTTTCGAACCCTCCTTAAACTCTTCAAACGTGATAAGCCCGTCATGATCGGAATCCATGATAGCAAACAGCTTGTTCACGCGCTTCTCAGGCGTGCTCTCGTCATCGGGAAGCTTCATCATCGTGCCAACCATCTTATAGATTGCCTCGACAATCTGCAACATCTCATTGGCACTGATGCGCCCATCACCATTGCGGTCATAGAGCTTGAAAGCCCACTCAAGCTTCTCGTCAACACTACCTCGTGAGCTAATGCTCAAAGCAGTGATAAACTCCTTGAAATCAACAGTGCCACTATTGTCAGTATCAAATACGTGGAAAACTAAATCACTGAACGTTGATGGATCACCGAAGGGGAAAAACTTTTTGTATACATCACGCAAACCATCTTTCGTGAGCTCACCAGACGGGCAATCCTTGAGAAACCCTTTATACCATTGCTGAAGTTCCTTAGATTCGAAGTACGTCTGTGACTTCAACTGCCGAAGATCATCCTTCGTGAGCTTGCTAGATGCTTTACCCATTTTATATGTGCGTCGATTGTAACTCTTTGAACAGAATTAGGTGCGACTGCACTGACTCGAGGTTTCCCGCGGCTCACGCAATTTACACACTCCGGTGGCTTATATCTCCTCCGCCCAGACTAATCATTAACCTAGAACGATATCCCACCTCCTCTTTGATTACATAACACAGAAGAAAGTATTGGAGGGTTTTCACTTAGTATAGGTCTGTGTGTATGTGTGCGTATGTGTGCATGCGTATGTATATGGTAACGATGAGGCTGGGGTGCACACAGGGTTAGGCTAGGCTCATATATCAATCAACAAATACGGGGTTCCAGACGCATCCAGAACCACACGGCTTGTGACCCCGCTCATAATTTAACTATTCTCTAAATTACTTGTTACATACTTAACCATTATTACACTTCTTAAACAGCGTTGTAGCTACAGTTCCCACAGAGATGATGACCATTGTAATATTTGTAGTCACCATACTTTTCCTCACTCGCCATGTTCTTATTATAGTGTTTAACACAAAATCATTTTAACATTCATCATTATTTAGTTCACCAATATGTTCATAAGTAGAGATATAATTCGTAAAGCCTTCATTGTAGTGTTCATTTGCTGCGTTCACTTGAAGTATTCGTATAGTCATAATATTCATCACAATTGTCGTATTCATTGGAATTCATGTTTAGGAAAATCATACCACAAGTAAGTCTCTGAGCGGTGCTGCCTCATGGCGCAGACATGTTGTATGTCCATCAATCACAACATAACACAATTCTGAGTGGCGCCGCATGGCAGCAAAGATGTTGCCATATTGAAGTGGCGAGGGCAAGCTATCATTCCACGCATCGAGAATCCCACTTGTGAGCAATCCCATATTTGGCGCTCGCGACGATGACAGAGCTGTTCGTGGCGCCGCCGGCGCATTACAGAGACATAGCTCTAAAACCTTTAGATGTGGTAGGCTGGCCGCTAGCTCCCAGCTACTCACGTTGTGGTTGAAGGGGATCTTCAACGCCTTGAGATGGCGCATTTCTTTCAGCGGTTCAAGATCGTCAAGAGTGAAAGTGACATCCATATATAGAGACAAATGGCACAAAGTGTGTGTACATTTCTGTGCAATAATTTCCAGAGTTCTTCGTGGAAAGTCACGGACATGCACCGTCAACGACTTAAGATTGGAGCAGCATTTGGCAAATAGACCTTCCATTGAGACATACGATGTGCACCAGTTCAAAGTTAGTTTCGTTAGCTGTGGGGAAACGTCAGTAATGTGAGTCAACAATCGATGACTTGCTTCATCTTCATTTCCGGATCCCGTTAACACCAGCTCTTCGAGTTGACTGAGGTTTGATGTGCGCGACAAATTAGCTGGGTCGGAACTCTTTGTGTCAGTTTGGGATAACGCCAGTCTTTTGAGTTGCCATTTGTGGCGTGAATTGCGTCCAATATTGCCGAAAAACCCGCTAATAGCCGAGACTGGCTCAAACCGATTGTGTACATCACTAAGACCAACAAAGCGGTAGCTGGATCCAACATCGGACTTTGAATCAAGAAATCTTCCCAACTCTATATCCTCGAGCTCACTACTCGTTTGCACAAGACTACTGATCCAGGCCAGAACTTCCGCATTCAGAAAGGGCCGTACTCGCAGGGTCCGCAGACAACGAAATTCTATCTCTGGATACATCTCCTTTGGGCGAATTGCAAGATCAACCGATAAAACTTGGAGATTGGCTTGCTTGGACACGGGTGAAGCGAGCTGGGACAGGAAACTGGGGGGAAGTTCGGGACACGCCGTCCACGAAAGTTCGCGTAAGTTGGCTAAGTTCCCTAGCGCAGTGTTCACTAGTGGCAAAAATACATTGTCACTGATTCCGATATTGCCGTTGCATACAAAGCTCCGCACTTCAGCCGCAAACTTCGGCCTAGCCGCCAACGCCTCAAGACATTGCTTTATCCCAGCAATTGTGCGAACAAATGTACAGGGAATAGTTTGCCCGTGAACAGAACGAACAGGCCGCTCCGAATGTAATGGCAGCGGCGCCGCATCAATAATGATACATCGGTAAATGCCAGGAAGCACTGCTTCCGAAATGGCAGGACATGCTATTGCTAGACTAATTACATCCGCCTGTCCGCAGAAGCTCGATATGACCTCTAAAACCTCCCATGGTAATTGTGAAAGAGGCATAGGTGACTGTGATGCGACCAGTGAACTCTGGTGATCTTGAAGATATCTGTTATTCACTCTCGCCGCATAGCGCGACTCAATATAGGTGCATACTACCCCTACCCACCGATGTGATGGATGATTTTGAGTGGTTCTCCAGCTAATGATCTGGCCTTCTTACCCTAGTACGATCTCCTTCGTGAAAACGATCAGCTGCCCTTTTTCCCTGCATTGATTTCATCTTGTGCATTGTGTTTCGCACCGTGCTAAATGCCATGCGTTTCTAGTGCTTGACTTCATTGGTCATGTGCATTCTTTAGCGTTGCGAAATTTCATTAATTATGAACTCTACCATAAAGATCTCATTTGATGGAAAAGCAACATTTATCTAAGCTTTTTTTTTTCTAATTATTTCATTAAGCAATTTATTTAAACCGTACCTTTTTTTTATTACTTACAGTGTTACAGCAAAGCTCCTTTTCCCAGCTGCATAGTTCGCACCTTGATGTCACAGCCAAAAGCTGGTGGTGGTGTGTTGTGGTGGGTCAGCTGATGATCTTGGTTCGGGTGGCTTTTGAATATCCAGTTTCAACGCCTTGATCTGGAAGCGAAGTCCAGATTGTGGTTGTTACTGCGGACTTGGGGAGGCACAAGCGTAGATCATGTCGGATACGCTACGGCTTCAACTAAACCACCTGCTTATTGTCTCCGATGCCGAGTATGCAGCGAATGCCGGTGAAAGCAGTGATGCTACCCGCGCTTCAGACCCATTGTCAAGTCCAGAGTTGCCGTCGGTGAACAGTAGTCGAGCAATCGGCACCAAGCAAGCTCAGAACATGCATATCGAGGAGCTAGCAACGATTGTTAAATCGGCGGTCTCTAACGATCTTACTGAGGATTTGGTAGATATGTTACAAGAATTGGAGACGAACCACGAGAATGAGATCAAGGAGATTTGCGACAGCGGAGACAATCCATTTCTGAATGTCGTCGACCAGCTCAGAATGGTTAATGCGGCTGCAACGCAGATCAAGAAGACCTCGGATCTGGTAGGGAAGCAGATGGAACGCAGTAGCGATAAACTTATAGAAAGCGCGCAACGCCATGTCAACATGAACCGCACCCGAGTTAACTTGGAGCAGTCCCTATACCTTGTGAAGCTTTGTCTCCAAGCTCTTGAACACACCAACCAAGTACAGAGACTTCTTAAAAGCAATCACCGGGTTGCCGCAATGCAAAATCTGGAAGACTTGCAAAGCATGGAGCTTGACGAGCTGCGTCATATGGGAATGGGTGCGCTTATTTCTAGATCTGTGCCTGCGCTCATAAAAGAGATCACCAGGGCAACGCTGCAATCCCTCGACACCTATTTCAGCCAGCAAAGCCTACAAGAGCAGATCACAGTCATTGGCGAGCGTGCATTCAAACTTCTTGAAAACCAAAGACGTGCATGGTCAGAGACTGTAGCTAAGCATAGTCATCTGCGTGCGTTTCGATTCAATTCGCCAGTCGAACTTGCTTACCGTCGCTCGGGTAGCATATATCTCACTGAGTCCGAGCTTCGCGTTGACCTAGGCCCTCTATATGAGGCAGATATGGTTTTTCAGAAGCTCGGCAAGTCCCACGAGCTTCATAACTATGTCGAGGAGAAAATGAGCCTGTTCTGTGACTCACTCATCATCAAAGACCGTGCTCAACTCGTAAATTCTTTCTCTCTCATCGCTGGCTTCTGTTTATTTAACCGCATCATGAGCCGTCATTTGCCAACTGTTCGTGCTAACAAAATGGTCGATGATTCCTGGGAAAGGCTTGCTCAAAACATATCCACAGTTGCCGGTGCCTCAATTGGTGGTTTAAATGACTTCCGTAAGGATTCTCTGCCCCTCAAGAAGCAGCTTTGTACTCTCATGGACACTCTTCACAACTTCGAGTTTAACATTGCTAGCATAAATGACCTTCTACAGAGCCTGCTTACACGTCTCAGTAATCAAATGGTTAGCAAGGCTCAGGCAGATTTCAAATATAGATGGGATGAGCCTGATGGTAGCAATGAGGAAGGCAAGAGTGTCCACATGCCTGTTGTAGTTGAAACCCGCCAAGCATATGATGCAGTTATGCGTGCCGTCTGGTACAATCTCAACGATTATGAAGACGCGGCAGCTGTAGATCAAATTCCTAAGGCACTTCCATTCTCTGAGATCTACTTTTTAACGTGCCAAGATCTTCGCACGCTCATTGAACACTGTAATTCCTTTTTAGATCAGTTCCAACAAGATCCCGGGTTTGTTGAGAATACTCTAAGCAATGCAGTAGATTCTGTGCTAAAGGACACGGTATGCGAGACTTTATTTGCAGCATTAAAGGGGAGCCAACGTGAGCTTATTGTACAGACTCTGATTGATTTGAAGCTGTTTCATGATGTCTCAATCGGGATCGAAAAGTCACTGGCTAAGATGCGCGGAGCTACTGGTAGACGCGGAATTGTCACATTAGAGGCTACCCCGGCTTTCGACAGAGCCGTCAAGGAAGCCGAGATCAGGGTTTATCAATTGCTTGATCAGAACATCATGGGTCTATTTGATACGGCAGAATTCGACTGGTTCGCTCAGGAACCTCAGCCGGCTCCATCACAGTTTGTATTGGATATGACCTCATATCTCCTTACACTAACAAACAGTTTGCTGAAAAGACTCCCACCGGATGTGCGGTCAATGGCATACTTCAATATGGGTAGCAGCATCAATACAGGACTCAGCGAAATGCTGAAAGAAGCTCCTAATGGAATCACTCAAGATGCGCTAGACAATCTGGACAAGGATCTCAGCCATATACAAGATACATTCACACAGACGGTGGGCGACTCCTCTATTGCCAGTCCCTCGGAAGCTCTTATGGAGGTACGGCAAATTGTTGACCTTCTGCGCACCGAGAATCTTGCTGGCACTAATCCTCAAGTACTCATGCGCAAATATGATCGCTTAACATTGAAGCAGATTACCGAGCTGATTCCTAAGGTTTTGGGGAGCAGCAGACAACAGTCAGAGTCTGCGCCAGGTTCTCCGGACGTAAACTCGTCACCACGAACCCCTCAAAGCGGTTTCATGCGTCTACTTGCTGGTGATAGGTGAACCGCAAAAAAAACATATTAATTATTATATTATATACGGGACTAAACTCTTATGCCCACTAATTTCTGTAGCAGCAATCCCTTCATGTTTTATTGGTTTGAAGGCGCGCAAGCTCAATTTGGAGATCTCGCAGCTCATTTGAACGCGCCTCCGCAAGTTTGTCATAAGCGAAGTGGCTTTTCACCGCAACAAGCCCATAATATACAGCACCAGCCGTGAATAAGAAACGCGCTATAGGATACATCGCCTATGACTTTTACTAATGAGATGCCTTGGCTGAGTTTTTCGGCCTGTATGGACAGCGCTACTTCTGATTCCAAGACTCACTGCTGCTGCTGCTGCTGCCCTTGGGGGAATCTCTAAATGTTCTAGGCTGCTGTGAGGCTAGGTTAATGATCATGTGCACACGACCGGTGATATTTGAAGTAGATCAGGTGATAGACATATAGCTGAAAACTACTAAATATTGCCTCCGCCCGTTAACTACTAAGTACCGCCCCTACCCGTTGTTTGTTGTCCTGTGTATTTGACTATTTAGATGTCGACAGATGACGTTCCGCCATCAGTTGGAGCACCCAAGATGCATCAGAGTTTGATAGCTGCATGTGCGGGTTCTGTTGTGACGTCCTTAGTTGTCAATCCATTTGATGTGGTGCGAGTTCGTATGCAGCAGAGTAGCGCAGTGGAGCATATTTCTACGCCAGTCGATACCACTTTCAAGCCTCCAAAAAGTGTCGGTTCGACTAATGAACAGGTAGTGAAGCGATTGACTCCCTACATGCTCTCACCGCGTGGTTCCTTAGACGGTTTGAACGCAAGCTTAGGTGTGACCCAGTGTTGCAAGGATGTGTTTTGGTATCCATCAACCATAAATTACTGCATTTCATCTGAGCGCCGTGATACCTGTCTTGTCGAAGAAGCGAGTGAGGCCCTGGCGAAGAAGCCTAAGGGCACATTTGGTGTTCTTCGTAGCATAATGAGAGATGAGGGTGCATCTGTGTTATGGCGTGGTACTTCTCTTCAGTTTGTACAAGCCATTCCTTCTAATGTGGTTTATTTCGTTGCGTATGAGCATCTGCGAGATACATTAACGTCGTCCTCTTTGTTTACTTCATGGGCACCTCAAGCTGCAGCACCGTTTGTAAGTGGCGGACTGGCTCGTTCTATGGCGTCCACTATGGTAGCGCCTCTTGAATTATTGAAAACAAGACTACAGTCTATTCAAGTTGCAACTGGTCAAAGCGCTATGCAGGTTGCTTTGAGGTCGGTTAAGGAAATGTTGGCCGTAGATGGCCCACGAAGCTTGTTCAGTGGCCTTGGTATTACTCTGTGGAGGGATATTCCATTCAGTAGTATTTACTGGCTTGTTTTAGAAACTGTGCGAGGTGCATTTCCGAAATCGCTGAAATACCGCCATTCCCATTCTGAAAAGTTCATAGAATCTTTTGCATCCGGCATTATTGGTGGTGTGGTTGCGTCTGTACTAACCACCCCCTTCGATGTGGCTAAAACTCGGCGGCAGCTAGCTCATCCCTCTTGCGGTAGTGCTCACATGAACATGCTTACGTTCATGAGTTCAATTGCCAAGAAAGAGGGATTTACCGCTCTCTTGGTAGGCATTGGCCCTAGGACAATGAAAGTTGCGCCAGCCTGTGCCATCATGATCACTTCCTACGAAATGGGTAAACGGTTGCTGAGCTAGTTCTACGTTTACTTTCAAGGGCTTTTTTTTGTTCAGCCCTTTGATTCTTCTTCTTCGCTATTCTTACTTTGGTATAATGATGTTACGACCGTAATGGCCTTTAAATGATACAATATAATTGCATGTCAACGCAAAACTTAATTTTTACTAGTCTCGGTTAACGTCTGAATCTGAGAGATTGTCTGAGGTTTCTCCGTTCCATCGAATCCCCTCATCAATCTGCGACTCGAAGCTATTACGGCTGTAGGCTGAAGTCTGGTCTTGCTGCGGCACTTCAACGCGAGACTGATAACTCATATTATACAGCGGTGAGGAAGAAGCCCCGACATCTTCACACTTGTGGTTGTAGGATGTATCTAGATGAGACCGAGGAGAAGCATCAGATCCTTTCGGGGTTTCCATCATCCCCGAAGCATTCGCAAATGTCTTATACGCTCTATCAATAGTCTCTTTAGAGTCGTGAATTGAAGGCTCTACAGCTCGAAGATGATTTAAAAGCAGATTTATGTCTGCCCGAAGTTGCGTTGAGCTTTTAGTTCTAAAGGCTCTCACAGCTTCCAATAAGCGCTCTTCCCAGTGTTCACAACTTTTCTCCAGCAATCCAGAGTCGAGACTGTTACTTCTGCACTTGTCCACGTTTTTCCTTGCGGTCATAAGCTCATGCACGTATTTCTTGCAGTTTGTCTCATCGGAAATCAGTGAGTAGAACGTATGTGCAACACCGGAAAGTATCTCATTCAGCGCTTGTGTCTGAGTTGCGTCGGGTTTGACCGCAGTGCATATTTCCAACATGAAATTCTCCAACGGAAAATTGTCAAGCTCAGGTGCAAATGCAGGGCTGCCCAATTGACTACTCCATTCTCGAATTGCTCGGTGCGCTGAGTCCGCGTTGCTGGAGTACCTTTCATGAGCTTTTGCCATAGTATGAAAGGCACTGCTCACGTCTGCAGCCGTGGTTTCCCTTCGCCACCAAAACGCAAACCGTCGTCCAAGACGTCTAATCCGCGACTCCAATGGTAGAGGCTGAAATTTCGACGCAGCAATACTCATTTGACCTATTTACTGTAGCAAAAGAAACAACAGTTCTTTGAAAAGTGCTTTTATACTTTCACTTCTAAACTTACCGTGTTTGGAAGTAAGGGTGTATGTCGAGATATAAAATCTTAAAATTATTCTCTTATACTGCTTTAGGTATTGCCTTTATACATTTACTCGCTCAAAGTAATGCCTAGCAGAGTTTCAACTATTATGGTTTATTAGTTACGGTATACTTGCTATAAAGATGTATAGATATATAGTGTGCGTAATAGCAGTTTATGCTCGGTTATTATGATCGTACAGGTCGCATTTTAGCGATGTTGTCGTTGCATCTCTGCTCCAAAAATGCTCTCAAGATTGATTGGTGGCATATGACCAAATAGCTGGACTGTATCGTCATTTTTCTGTTCTAGCACTTTTTTCCTCAGCTCTGGCGTTTTAGCCCATTCAGCTTCAAAGCTAAAGTTCGTGAAGTCAAAAGAGTGGAATGATCCGCTCGAATGCTCGCTAACACTTGAGTTCGGAGTTACACGTATAGGCGAACTGGTTGTAGTCGGGCTCTCGGTAGGGCCCAGAAGGCGTGGTGCAGATGAGACAGACTGGGAAGCTGCAGTGCGGGATGTACTTGGCGTTTCCGGAGCAACGATTTGACCAGGCTTACTTTGATCAGTTGGCTGCTTGTCATTATGAGTTTTAGTGAGTACAGATGACAAGAGCGACTTTGACGGTTGCAATGAAGGACCCGCCAATGATGTCGTTGAAGCAGGGGCTTTCGTCACGGCTGGAACGCTAGAGTCTATTGTGGCTGTGGGCTTGGTGATCTTCAGTGTTGCGGATGTTCTATTGTGCGGGGATTCGAATGTTTTGTTCTGTGCTGTGTTGAGTTGGGAGAGACCTCCTGTGCGAAGAGGATGATGCTTGGTGCTCAATGAAGGCATTATTGTATTTTTGGACGGTGCAGAACCCGAAGAGTTAAGATTCTTGGTAGGAAAGACACTAGACCTCGGTGTAGAGGCAGTAGTAGCAGGACGTGAACCCATGCTACTTTCTTTTCGTGACCTTGAATCTACTTGAGGAAGCCGATCCGTTCTTGTTGGAGCCATGGCTGCTCGCACTGGTCGCATTTTTGCCGCACTAGCAGCCGTAGGCTGTAAGAGACGTGAAACCGATCGGAATGAACTTACCAGGGGCCCTCGTCGAAAGTTCTGGCTAGCACCCTGCGTTGATGTGCGAGAAAATGATGCGTCTTGGCCAGCAAGCGACCTCATAGGATGGGCTTGTGCGTGTATTTGACCTTGAGAATTAGCCGATGATGCGGAATTCCGCACTGAAGCTGGTCTCATAGCCCCAAGTGACTGCTCTGGTGCAGTGGTCAATGGTGCTGGCTTGAACCTTTTGGCAAACGAATGCTTTACAGGACTAGCCTCGTGTACCCGGCCGCTTTTCTCGCGAAGGGGACTATGTGTGGGGCTCGTCTGTAGTGAAGAAACCTTTTTCGGAGAACTAGCAAAGCGCTTTTCCGGACTCGCGATTTCCTTAACTGGCTGTAGTATGCGCCTTGCCGGCCGCGCAACTTCGGGCGGTGGCCTTGCTAAGGAATCCGTCAAGTTAAGCGACCTCGGATTTGAGACTGTGCTGTTTAATTGACGAGTATGTGCCTTCTGGGCAAGTAGCTCTTGAACCCGCGCACTACGGGCCGGCTTCGCCTCAAATGATTGTACAACTTTTAAAGCGTCTAGTGTCTGCTGGCGCATCTCATCCAAGTTACGGTTACCCATCACTTGCATAATATTCTCATTTTCATTATCGGCGTACATGTCGCGTTCACTGTCTCTGAAGTTTGAAGCTCAGCAACACAAAGGAGAGGCCTAGGCTTACCTGTTATTGTAGGGTTTGTAGTATTATTTACAGATTTCCTGATTAGTGAATACGGGTAAGGGTATTAAGACCGAGCTCGGAAATGATATAGACAACAACCGTAATGCAGAACAGGTAATATACGCGATCAGGAAGAAGCAAATCAAAAAGAAAAAATAGAGAATGCGGACCCCTTAGGGTGTATAATCACAGACTAATTAGGCCAAACCTAGCTGCTGATAGCTATGAATGCCCATTAATCCACTTCGACTTGTAATATTAAGATTAGTTAGTCAACTTCGCTGTTTTTTAGATATTATCTAGTCCTCATCTTCGCCAGTAATCTTAGGCGCGAAGTAATAGCGGACGTGCCCATTTGGCAGCTTATATTCAACTGATGCCGGTGTGTTATCAGCCAGTTGCAACGTCACCGTAGACGATAGCGAAGATGCCTTTGTGATGTTTGTGAAATAGGAGAGGTTGAAGCTAGCTGTAACTGGTTCGGAGATGTTGATTGAAACCGAGTTTTCAGTATTTTCCACGTCAGTTACTGGTCGTACGTGGATAGCACCTTTACCAATATCACCCTCAGCGGCAAACACAACCTCATCCTTACCAGCCTGAATCATAACAGAGTCGCTCAGCTGCTTGAGATCGCGCAGAATGCGTTGCAGCTCGGCGCTCGGCATAGAAATAGACGCTGTATACTCCGTTTCCGGAATGTTGAGGTATTCCTGCTCAATTTCCATAAGACGGATGTTGAACTCACTAATGCGGTCGTGCGTCGTATCCTCAAAGGTGAGCGCCAGCTCATTGGGCTTGTCATCAGAGTGGATTGTGAGCTGATCCTCGTTACCGCCACATCGTAGCACGGTGGCTAGAGAAGCCACATTCACACCCAGCGTAAGCGCATGGTCACAGCGGTACTCAGTAAAGCCCTCAGGGCCCAGCAAAAGCGACACAAGTACAATGTGCGACTTATCAAGTGACTGCAGTGCGATACCGGACTCAGAGCAATCGAAGTTGCACTCCCCGATCATGTCACGGATTGCCTCGATGATTTTTTTAAAGCCCGCAGCTTGGTCTATCTTTGCCTCGAACATTATTTCTCTTTATAGACGCGACTCGTCGTTGTGGAAGGTTAGAAACTAAGAGGGAGCGGAGAATCTGCTTAGCTTAGGAACGCGTGACGCGTAGCGAATTTATGGACCCGATTTGTCAACCACCCTTACCCTTAATTGAATTGTGTGAGATGAGATAGGAAAAGAGGGCAAAATACATAAACACGTGTTTGCCCGCCATATGGCCAGTGGTAGGACGGGCTTATGGGACCCTTTTAATGACTTTGTAGTAACTATGTAGTAACTATGTAGTAACTCTGTTTCTATATGTGTAAATTTAAACGAACCCGCTGGCTAAAAGTATTATTCTAGGGAGTACTAAGTGCCTAGTCGGATGGGATTTTCATATCTTGACATAAAACTTAATTAAATAATCATTATTTAGTGTACTTGAGACCGTTAAATCTGTTTCTACGCATCCCAAGAAGCAGCTGCATTGGGGTGGATCACATATTTAATCGAGTGCGATGCCGAGCTCGTGTCACGTAGATCCGTAGTTCCTCCCCTTAGTTCCATAAGAACATGATCTTTAACCATCCGTCGCAATACCTTGTGTACTAGTCGTCTTTCTTCGTAGAAGCGCTCCTCGGAGTCAATGTTATCTTCCTCAGTTTCAAGATACCAGTTCTCGATTTCTTGAGCATCAACACCCTCTGCATCGATATCCATGTCCTCTTCATTAGCGCTCGACGTTCGCCTATTTATCTCTTGGACCAGCCGTCGCATCATCAGCATATATCGGTCGTATGAGATCTTTTGCGTTTGCGAGTGTCCTTGGCTTTCATCTCCCCGAGTACGACGGCTCAAAGAATCTGTCTGGTTACTACGGTCAATACGTCGTGTATGCATAAGGGACGCGTCTTCGATCTCAATATCCTCGTGCTCTACGCGAATGATTGACGCTCGAAGGAGATTATAGGCCTCTGTAACCATTTCGTTTGTCACTGTGTCTAAGCAGTGAGCCCTCGCAATAGCCTCACTTAGCCGGATAAGTGACTCAAGCTGACGAACCGTAATGCGATAGCTTGTGCGGCCCGTGCTCGTGACCTGAGCACCATTGGCGCGAGCTGTCGGGTTCAGAGTATTGCTGGCAACGTCGCTCTGTCGCAATTCTTTATAGTATTCAACAAGCAACGTCTTAGCGCTTTCGGCGAATCTAGGTTTGAAAAGACGGGCGTAAGTGATGTATCGTAATAGCTGTTTTGTGCTAAATGGCGGATCGATAGCATCGTCCCCATTCATATGCAGGGACACAATATGGTCTGCAAGACGTCTGTCAACCTCGCCGTTACACTCATCGATTACAACGAAGAATAAATCGAACCGTGACATGATAGGAGCGCTCATGTTGATGTTCGACCTTAGACTCAGCTTCTGATTATACCGCCCACCAATAGGATTTGCTGCGGCAAGAATAGAGGTGCGAGCATTCAGTGTTGCGTGAATGCCAGCCTTGGCAATCGAAATAGTCTGCTGTTCCATTGCCTCGTGAATAGCTACTTGGTCTCCGAGATCCATCTTATCGAACTCGTCGATAGCGCAGATCCCGTTGTCAGCTAACATGAGAGCACCAGCTTCAATTGTGAATTCAGCTGTTTCTTCGTCCTTCACTACAGCTGCCGTGAGTCCTGCAGCAGAACTAGCCTTTCCTGATGTGTACACTGATCGCGGCAAGAAGCCAGTGACATATTTCAGGAATTGAGATTTTGATGTTGATGGGTCACCCACAATGCAAACATTAATGTCACCACGCAACTGAATTCCCTCAGGGGTGGTTTTGTGTACACCACCGAGCAGCTGCAACAACACACCCTTCTTTACAGATTCGTGACCCCATACTGCGGGAGCAATAGAGCGCACAAGCTTCGAATAAAGCATCTCAGTTTCAATCATCATTCGTAGATCTTCCACTTCCTCAGCATCCAAAGTTTCAAGGTACTGTTCTTGCTCTTCAGTGGGACTCGGACCATGATCACCATCAGGAACGGTCTCAATCTTATTAAGGATGCTAGTCGCCTCATCCGTATCTTCCTGTGTCATGCAAGCTAAAAACGCAAGACGATAAGTTAGGTCTCGAACACCTAAAGCACTGAGTCCAGTAACAGCACCGTCTATGCCCTCACCACGACCCTGTCCACGACGGTCACGGAATGCCAACGGCTTGAACCCTGGAAGTCCAAGCTGAGCTACGTCTGGGACAACAATCTCTGTTCCGGTGAACAAGCACCGATCGCCCGCCTTGGCTCGCTCTACGATATCACCCCGCACCACGACATCAATCGTGCGCGGCATTGATCCTGTGGGGATATCGCCAGGGTTTTCTTGGACACGTAGCCGCTGCCAGTCCATAAATTGAGACTTTGCAGCAATTAGCGACCACGATGTACGGTTCTGACACGTCGGGTTGGGGCACATGTACGGCTCCGTATATTTAAACGCCTGCTCGACACCGGTAACTTCAGTAAGACATGATTCACACTGGAATGTGCCTCGGTAGAGCTCTGGTCGAACCTCTGACGTACGAGTTACAGTGCCAGTGAAGGAGATAAGAGCGCCAATAGTGTCTGTACGAAGATCACGCAACTTTGATCTTACAGCCAAGCCATAAAAGCCAAGCTGGAAAAGCTTTTCATTTTCACTGGCAGAGGCACCTTGTCCTGTGGCGGATGTAGTAGACGATGGTACTGTGGGCATTGAGAACTGGCTTTGCCCTTCAGAATCTCTACTACGGTAGGTTCGGTTTCCGCTGATATCATCATCGTCATTACCAAGATCACTCCTTGACTGTGTTGTGGCAGCAGACTTATAAATAAGTGCGGGCTCGTACTTTTTGATAACGTTCCGTAGCGCCCGTTGCAGGAACGGCAAGAATCTATAGTATTGCCGCTTGATTGCCGTGGCCAAAGCACTACCGTCATAGTCTTGCAGATTACTTGGTTGCACCAAATGCTCCCAATTGACAAATATTGTAGACCTGTCGAACTTGCGGAGTCCATGAATCTGTTTTATATAGTACAACTTTCCGTCTTCCCCACGAAAGTTTGTCAGAAACCGCTCAAATTGTTCTTGTACTTTTTCTCCTACAGCATCTGTGACACGAGGTACCCCTTCAAGACCAACTGTGGCAACACGCCGTAGCTCATCGTCTTCCATGTCGCGTTCTCCTTCATTTGGTCCCGTAGTGCCCTGAGCGGCAGCCGCAGCCTGAAGCTGCGTCGCGCTGGGCGATGATGGTAGAGGAAAACTTTCAGTCTCTGAAAAGCCCACGGAAGATGTTGGTGATGATGGCGGCTGCCTGTGCGATCTAGAACTATTAGAGAATGGTGCACGACGCTGGGGTGAGCTGCCCAAGGTGCTATTTAGCTCACTAGGTAGCTCGCTCGGCGGTTCGCTATTGAAGTCACTAGGCTCACTCGGTGGCATGTCGCTTCGAGGATCTGATGGAGGATCCGAATTCATTATTAGAGTACTGTGTTTGGTTAGTGCGAAAGTGGATCTCGCGGTGCGTGTGACAAATTAGCTGTGTAAATTAACCAGTCCCAAAAAAGGAATCAAGTATGCCTTACCCGTGCTTTTTTCAAGCTGGGGGGGG